>CM023358.1:56579813-56742098 GCA_013282895.1 Eriosoma lanigerum
ATTTACAAGTGTGGTTTGCACTCGTGGTAAAATTTTGGAATGGATTATCAGTATAATATATTTTTTTAGTATATTTTAATACATTGATATTCGCTCAGAATCGTATTTTCTAATGTAATATAATTGCATTCAAATCTTTATAATTATAATAAACCACTAATTTCTCCAAGGACTGAAGGGACGAAGGAGGAACGTCCACAATCGACCTTTCCTTATTTTTTTTTTTTATTTTGACACTTTGTCTCAAAGGCACATTTGCCTAACCCAACTTGACCAAACCGCCTTTTAGGGTCTGTGAGTCGGTCGTTCACTAGAAAGGTGAGTTTTTTCCATTACCTAATGATAGAGTCACTGTACGTCGTGTAGTAATCGCGAAAGTTCGCCGGCATCCCCGTGTGCGTTATGTAAGTGTCCACCCAGGTCGTCCAGTTGTTCGTGCTGTTACACGAAGCGCCCGGCAGTGATTCTCGCTATCGTCATCGTCCGTAATTTTAAGTGTGAAATGTAACTTAATTTTAAATTCATATTCCTCGTTTCCGCGTAAATAATTAACCTGTGTCCGTTCCTTAAGTATTCCTATGCTTTTTTCGCGTTGTTTCCGTGTAGGTTTGTGACGTGTCGTGTAATATTTTGAATTATAAGTGGTTAAGTTGCGTATACAAAATTGTTCAACGCTTTTATATATTAGGTGGCCTGTCCCTTGAAATACAAGGAAACTGGTCCCTTGGGTAGAATTTTATTTTTCGTTTGTTAGTATTATCTGTTGTCCTCAATTATTCTCATTCGTTTTCCGTACACTCATGTTTGATGTTCAGAATTCATCTGATGCGTCTAAAAGTTATAGTTGCAGTTTGTGTCGTTGATATTATAAATAGACCACTTGGCGATTTGTTCTAAACATATTTAATATATATATATACACGTAAGTATAAAATACAATGAATTTTTAGAAACTTTAGAAGCATAATATAATAAATAGCCAACAATTTTCAAATATAATCAAATCATTAAGATTATCGTTACACTAATTTCTGTTATTTTATACATTTCTGATTTAAATAATCTTTCGCAATAATTATATTATTGTTCTACGGAATAAGGGTCTAATTACATACATTTTCGTCATTTTGATTGTTTCGCGATAAGTAAAATACACAAGAATACCTAATTATTTTGGACTACAGATTATGGTAAAATAAAGATATATACAATTATGTTAATATCTTCAAATTTCTATCAAAAACTATTGATAAAATATGAATATAATAAATGAATATAATATTAGGTAATTATATTATTATTGTTTCAGTTAAACATATACAAAAAAAAATAATAATTTAAAAATATCACTTTATTACTTCAAGTAATAAGTAATTACTTTTGTGCGTTATTCGCGATCTATTGAATTGCATAGGAAAGCGTATAGGCTTAAAGTAAATTAAATATTTCTTAAAATCGAATCGTTTATTTGCTCGTGTGCGATGTGTAGATTGCACTTTGTGGCCTGGTGTTTCTAAAAATTGTAAACATGTTTAACAGTTTTGTGTTGTTGTTGTTAAATAAAGTAGTTACTCCTAAACAATTTTATAATACATAAAACGAACTGGTTAGATTGAGTTTCTAGAAATTTTTGAAATATATTAGAAAAAAATGTATAATTTGTAAAAACGAAGTACTATTGAATACTAATAAGTATTCTTGATTTATAAAGTAATTTTACCACTATATATATTTTTATATTTAAAAATGTAGATATTAAATTAATTAACACAAATATTGAAATTAATGTTGCTACTTTAGTTGATTTTAACATTGAATTTTAATTGTATACTCTTTGTAACAAAATCTCGTTCCTATTAAAATAATTTTAAAATAATATAAACGAAAATGGGTCAAGACTAACCTCTCTTATGCGTTAAGTCCGCTGAGACGTTAAATGAAGTCAGAGTACTATGGATTTGTATATTAATAAAAGGCATATATGGAAATAATATGGGGCGAAAGAAATTAAAACTAAAATATTAGTAAAATATTTAATAATATAATAAATACAACGATATAAGAATGTATGTAATTATTGAAAAAGCCAGAAAGCATAAAAAACAATATAAGTTTTACTTATATTTTCAAGAAAACGTCCGTACGTCAATCATGTTTTTAAAAACAAAATAGGTGGGATGGATCTGGCCGCCATTCATAACGATATGATATGAATCTGAATTATAATAATACAATATGTGTACACAATAAGTGGCATGCATGATTTGTAGAAGATAACTCGATTCAATACCTATTAAAATCATCCATTAGGTACATTACATCTTATAATATAAGAGAACATTGAAATATGTTTATATAAGGTTTATTTGGAATAGATATATTCTTATTCTTATCACACTTATTATATTTATTTTATTATACCTAGCGATAATGTTTCAAAAAATAATAATCAAAATATTAATTAAATTATAATTGGTTTAGTCATTCTAGTAATACATTTAATTTCTTAATGTTGTTCGTGATTTCGTATTGAATTGCATTGTAGTTAAATAGTATATATATATATTTGTTGTGTCAAAATTAAGTGGTAGTGGGCGTCGAACAATAAATATTATAAATATATATATAACGTGTATTATATTAATACTAATTTAATAGTATTTATATTATCGTAATATAAATAGTATAAATAATTTTGAGAGTTTTGAAAGCGTTTGGGCTTAAATTATAAGGTAGGTATTGTAAAATTACACCACCTATTTTGATCAAATTCGGCGAAACTTGTGTAATTAAAATATTAGTGGTATTGAAATATGTACGATATTTGCTATAAAAATGTTGAGAGAAAATATACAAAGATATTTAAAAATTGGACAGATGCACGTCCATAAAAAATCGTATACTTATTATGATTATTAAAAAATCAGTATATTTAGCTTATTGTGAACATTTAATGATTGTTTATTTATTAATTCATATACCTAAATATATTATTAGAGGTATTATTTGTATAATATATTTATAATTTTTAATAAGTAGTAGTTTATAATTATACTATTGTAATGTGACCTATTATGCCTTTTAATTTTTAATTATATTTGAAATACTTACTCAATTTTTATTGTTTTATATCTTATTTCATCTTATTTTATTATAGGTGAAGAAAAAAAATTTCGTAAGCGATTTCAATATTTATTTATTGGAATTATACTTTAATTTATTCAAATTTTATTTTATAATTTTATTGATGAAAAAATATAATCTTGTGTACCTATTTATCTTAGTTTCGTGAAACTAAATAACTAACTGATTATTATACGTTTATTGTGTAATAAATTGTATACGATTATTGATTATGGATAATAGATGTATGCGGTATACTTAATAACTATAAAAAATAAACACCTATATTATTAATACCCGAATTAATTAATTTGATACATTATTATTACCTGCAAGCTGTAAATATTTAAATTTATAATTAAAATTGAAAATTGCTTCATATATAACGTATTATTTTTAGAAGCACACAGAGACTATTGTACTTTTCATAAATTATGTAAGCATATGTAAAACTGGATTATTCGCATATTACATTACCGTCTTAGATTTAAGATTATGAGCGAAGCGAGGAACGTATTGGTTTTACAAAGATGTTTTTTTATGGTACTATTACGGGTAGAAATAATGGTACGACTATTACAAGTAGGGTATGCTTTCGGTAGAAAATCACGCCTAGTTAGTAAATTATTTAGCTCATTTTTCGAATTTTTCAAAAGTTTTTCCTTGGGAGGAGAAAAACTACCAAAAAATGGCGGAAAATCGGCAAAATTACGATTTCTGTTCTTTAAAATGTTTTAATTCAATGATAACTCATTGAGTTTTGATTGTAAGGACTTGAATTGTATAACTAGGCAGTCATCAATTAAATGAATAAAAGCACATAATACAAATTAATGTGTTATAGCAATTACATAATATATACACGTATATAAAATAATTTTTAAAATATATTTTAAATTCTTTGCGACGCGAGAAATGTATTGGTCTTACAAAAATGTTTTTTTTTATGTATAAAAACATTTTTTGGAGTAGAAATAATGATCTAATTACCAGAAGTATGGAATGCTATCGGTAACAAATTTTATCTTGTTGGAACTTATTTAGCTCATTATTTGAATTTCTCAAATATTTTTCTTAGGGAGAAGAAAAACTATCAAAAAATGGCGGAATATAGGAAAAATGACGAAATCATTTATTAAAACGAAATAGTTAATTTTCTAACTAAGTATAGAGTTTTGAAATTTTTTCCAAAAATGTTTAACATTTCCTGCAATTTTTGGTTTGAAAATTTTATCGAAGTCTAGACGTATACTACATAATCTTTTTACAAAATATTTCGATAACCGTGACTGACAATTTTTGTTATATGCTTTTAATATAAAATTTCTTGAAAATCGACAAAAATATGTTTTTATTATTTTATTTCTTGATAACTAATTAAGTATAGACCATAGGAACTTGAAATTTATTTTAAATATTTACATTTGTAATTGAAACATGTGGTAAAATTTTAGAATGTATTATCAGTATATTATATTTTGATATATTGATATTCGCTCAGAATCGTATTTTCTAATGTAATATAATTGCATTCAAATCTTAATAGTTATAATAAACCACTTATTTCCGAGGACCGAAAGGACGAAGGAGGAACGTCTACAATCGACTTTCCCCCTTTTTTTTATGTCTAAAGATTCTTTTTCGGGAAGAATTAATGAGCTGATTATTACGAATAGGGTATGTTACCGAAATAAACAAATTGCATCTTTTTCATTATTTATTTAGCGCATTTTTTAGAAGAAGAAAAACTACCAAAAACTAAGAAAAAATCAGCAAAATTTTGATTTCTGTTAATTTTATTTTAAATATCTAATGAAAACTAATTCTGATTTGATCTTTTATTTTACTTGACATTTTTATGAGTAATCTCATAAAGATACATACATGGATTACACACATCGTAAAACTTAGGAACGGATTATCAGTGTATTGTATATCTGACTGAGTTTCGCTCAGAATCGTATTTTCGATTACAATATTATTGCATTCAAATATTAATTATAATAAACCACTTATTTCTTCGAGGACCAATTGGACGTAGGAGAAGCGTCCAGAATCGACTTTCCCATCGTCTATTTTAATGTTTTTGTGTTTTTTTTAATTTTCAATTATATTTGATATATACACTTATTGTTTTATATTTCATTTATAGCTATAGAACATAGTAAGTAATTTAGCTTAAATATTAATTGTTGTTAGTTTATGGACGATGAGTATTTATATTAATTGGTCTTGAGATATGAACTAATTTATATTTATTTTCCAAAAATGTTTAACATTTCCTGCAATTTTTGGATTATTGGTTTGAAAATTTTATCAAAGTCTAGACATATACTACATAATCTTTTTACAAAATATTTCGATAACCGTGACTGACAATTTTTGTTATATGCTTTTAATATAAAATTTTTTGAAAATCGACAAAAATATGTTTTTATTATTTTATTTCTTGATAACTAATTAAGTATAGACCGTAGGAACTTGAAATTTATTTTAAATATTTATATTTGTAATTGACACATGTGGTAAAATTTTAGAATGTATTATCATTATATTATATTTTAATATATTGAGTTTTGCTTAGAATCGTATTTTCTAATGCAATATCATTGCATTCAAATATTAATTATAATAAACCACTTATTTCTTCGAGGACCAATTGGACGTAGGAGAAGCGTCCAGAATCGACTTTCCCATCGTCTATTTTAATGTTTTTTTTTAATTTTCAATTATATTTGATATACACACTCATTGTTTTATATTTCATTTATAGATGAACCAGTTGGTAAGTAATTTATCTTTAATATTAATTGTTGTTAGTTTATGGATGATGAGTATTTATATTAATTGGTCTTGAGGTATGAACTAATTTATATTTATTTATATCTAGTTAAATAGTTATGCGTTATCCTTATCTGATGGTACCGAATGATGTAGAATACTAGTCAACTTTACATTTTATAATTTTACATGCATGCACTAGTTGTTACGGGTGAAATAAACATCATAAACACTTGATTTAACCATACATGCATGAATCATATTCATTTTTGTAATATCTTATTTTCATATACATTCATTTTATATATTTTGGAATTTTATCCCAACAGGTAACTCTATATGTCATGTGGTTGTAGGTACTTACTAGGTTGTTGTACCTAAAACATGATTTAGGATATATAGGTTGCACATCGGCGTATAATAAAACGTTTAACTGTGACCACCAAAATGACTCGCAAAGTCAGCTGTGGAATTACTAAGTTGCGCTGTTGTTTCGGTACTTGCTGTAAGTGGCCGAATGTTCTAAGTTAAGAAAGTAGAAGAAGGGAAAAAAGATGATGTTGTTTTTTTTTTTTCACTTTGGTTGTTTTTAATTTACTGTAGCATGAAACAATACACTGGATCTTTTTCGAACCGATCTGTCCGTTAGTACCACGACCACCGTAATTCGGTTATCCATCGGTCCCGCCCGGCGGTGATACAGCGATACAACGATATTTGACTTCACAAAAAGACGAATTTGTTTACACTCACAGATTTTTTTGTTGATCACGGTGACGTGGAGTAATATAGAAAGCAATAATAAAAATAAAATGGCGACTGTGTCGTCAAAGAAAAAGGTCGTAACGCGACGTATTTGTCACGACGGTTAGCGGCGGAGTTATTTATCGTCCGCGCGCTCGCGCACCGGGTTCGGCTCGCCGCCCCACCTGTTCCTCCTTCCCATTGTTCAGTCGGAGTTACCGGTGGACGCCATTGCGTCACCTATGTGGTGGTTTACCAAGAAAACAGACCGTGTTGGACATATCGCTTGCACTTGTGTGTATATCTATAAAAATAATTTGTTAAATCGTGTTACTGAGTAATAAATATCATATATATCATTTTATGATTTTGAGAATATAGTTATTGATTTTGTGATAAAGAATTATCAGAATAAATAAATGATAATGATAATGCTCTTTGGGTTTTTGAGATGAATTTCAATGTTAAATTCATTTTTCTGAACCATGGTGGGGTTCTTGGTCTATGATGTTACGACTTTATAGGTGACTAAAATTAAATGCTTCAGTAAAATGTCTTAAGCAGCTTTTATGTATGGTGTTAATCTTGAGAAGTATTTTTGAGTTCTCTTTACTGTAATTATAAATAGAATTATTTTTGATGTTAGGAATAATTAAATAATGTATTCATTTTAATATCTATGTACTATTATTTAATTAAGAATAACATATTTTAACTATTTTACAATAATTATACTATATTTTATAATAAAATACGTTTGATAATAATTATTTGTATTATTATTTTGTAGAAAAAAGGACGATTGAAAAATTTTGCAAAACAAGTTTTATACCATCACAAGATTTAATTGATAAATTTAAAATAAATCCATTCGGGAATTAATATAAATAATATATATATATCAAATAATATATTATTATTAGTAATAGTTATTCAATACCTACGAATATTTATAAGAAATATGAACTAATTTTTATTTATTTATGTATACAATTTGTAATTTGCTATTTTCGTCCAAAATTATACTTAAAAACGAAATTGCGTTCGTAATAAAAATATTTAATGTAAATAAATATTTTTAAATTAAAGAATACACATTCATATAGTTTATTCATGTATGTACCTAACGTGTTTTTTGTCGTACAGCTGTGGCATAACCATTTTGATAGTGATTTTAACTTAAAAAAGTAGTATCCGACAAATAATATCATAATAATAAGTAAATTTATGTGTACAAAAACAAATTAAAAAATATGCACTTTTTTATTTCAATTTGAAGGTGGTTCGAACCCTCAAAATCATTTCCTCAGCATGCCCCTGCAGTATGTAACCTTATATTCAGTGTTGTACAAAGATAACCTATAATTTATCTAGATAAGATAATAGATAATTTATTTTAAATTTATTTAGTTGAGATAAATATATAACACTTATAATTATTATCTAGATAAGAGATAAAAGATAACCAATACTATCTAGATAAAAAAACAAATAACTAATGTTTAATATTGTAGATCCAACGTTCGTACTTGGCATAAACCATAGTTGTTATTATCATGGTTATTTTGTAAATATTATTATTATTAATTATAAATTATCTGATGCTCTATTTAAAACTATAAATAATGTTTAGAGAGCACGTTTTAAAATAATTTTGTGTCAAAATGTTTTAAATCATTGATTGAATAATTATCTAGATGATTATTCTCAGATAGCCTATTTATTTATCTAGATAAGATAAAAAGATACTTAAAATAATTTTTATCTAGATGAGATAAAAAGATAACTGTATCTTATCTAGATAATGCACAACACTTCTTATATTAAATGGAAAAATGCTAAAAGTGGATGCAACAAATACCCTAAACAGGTACTCTTCTCTCTAATATTTTAATCCTTTCCTCCAATACAAACAATCCCCATCCGAGATAATATTTAGCCATCCTATTGCGTTAATATTAATAATTAAATAAACGTAATTAAGGTGTAATACGTTATAACTAAGGTAGGTTTAGAACAAATTTATAGACTCTATAGATATTCTGTACAATACACATTAAAAACAAAATATTAAGTGTGTAAAAATTAGCGTCTTACGTATAATATTCATGAAGGATCTAATGTGTACTTATATACAAATATTATATAATAATAGTTTATGGTTAGATTAGGTTAATACTTTTTCTATAACTTTAGTTGTATACCAATACCTATAAACGTGTATCAGAAAATACTATTTTATTATTATTATAAATTATGTCATATTTATATATCTTCTTTAGAAAACAATTATATACAAGTTATACTCAATTATATACACTTAATACAATATGTACTTTTATGCACAAAATATGTTTGAAATGAGAAAGGTGTAATGCCGCCACAAACCCGTTCAAACGTTTATAGAGCTAAGTTCTACACTGAATTTATAGAAAAAATTTTAAATTATATCAGGATATATAACTACTGTGTATATATACTACTGTGATATATACTACCTGTGACGAGCTGTCATTGCCAAATATCTAGCTATGAGATCTGTTTAACTGTTCATTGCGTATGGACACTCGATACAAAATAACATGAGGCTAAAGAACATAAGGTTAGTAACAATGTACTAGATTTTAATTTTGCATTTATTCAGCTATATAGAATAATCAAGTCTAAATAATGTTAATTGAAATAATTTAAAATATGTATACATTATTCCCTAAGACTGCCCTAAATATTTATACATTTTTACCATTTTCTACTGTTTTTTAAAGAATAAATAATAATAAATAAATCATGAACAAAATTAACGAGTGTCAAAAATGTTGAAATATATTTACTGTTTTATTGAATTTTTATTCATATTAGATACTTAATGTATTTGTTGGTTTTCTTAAAAATGTTACCAGTTACTGTGCAAATCATAATAAAGTATCATAACTAGTATCCTGAAATTGTGTGTTTACCAACATATCACACCCAAGAAAATAAGGTGTGGTGTAATTAAATTTTACAACAATTAAAAATAAATTCTGAATACTAAATTAATAAAATTGTATCCACGTAATTAATTATTGGCATTGGAATAATGATATTTAATTCTAATAATATATGTTAATTAATAATTATTTATCATATAAAATTTATATGGATATCTTAACTAAATCTATTATATAACTTACTATCTAATTGGTAACATTTTTAACCAAAAGGTCTGTATTTCATGTCATATTTGTTAATATTTGGAAAAAATATAATAATAAGTAATAATATAATAATATGTAAATATTATGTATACAACGGCAATTTATGCAACACAATAGTTAATGGTTGAGCGCCCAGAAGTACAATAAATCCTAATATGGAAACGTATCAATCATTGGTAAAATAATACAATTATCAATAGTACACAATAATTATACTAAACGTAATATGACTTAAATGGTAACAGAAATAACTAACAATTATAATCGTCAATGACAATAATAACAAAAACAATCTAAGAAAAAATAATTATAATGGACCAATATTTAATAACAATAATGCAAAAAAGTAAAGATAAGTGGAGATGTCTATTGTGGACGTTCCTCCACGTTCCCTTCGGTCCTCGGAGAAATTAGTGGTTTATTATACTTAATATTTGAATGCAATGATATTGCATTAGAAAATACGATTCTGAGCGAAACTCAATATATTACAATATACTATACTAATAATTCATTCCAAAATTTTACCACGTGTGTAAATTACGAATGTAAAGATTTAAAATAAATTTCAATTTCCTAGGATCAAAACTTATTTAGTTATTAAGAAATAAAATGATGAAACCGTAATTTTGCCAATTTTCAAAAATTCCTACTTTATAAAGTTATGAAAAAAATTGTCAGTCACGGTTTTCAAAATATTTTGTAAAAACATTGAGTCTTATATGTCTAGACTTTGACAAAATTTTCAAACCAAAAAACTAAAAATTGCAGGAAATATTAAGCATTTTTATAAAAATAGCCAAAACTCTATACTAAGTCAGAAAATCAACCATTTGTTTCTAAATTTTTTCTTGTAATGAAGTTCACCTAAATTTATACTCATAAAAATTTTCAAGACACTATGATTAAAACTCAATTAGTTATCACGAAATTAAAAAATTTAAGTTAACAGAAACCGTTATTTTGTCGATTTTCTGTCATTTTTGGGTAGTTTTTCCCCTTTCAAGGAAAAGCTTTTGAGAAATTCAAAAAATGAGCTAATTAAAATACCAAATAGACACAATTTGCAACCGAAGGCATACTCTACTTCTGGTAATCAGATCATTATTTCTATCAGAAAAAGTGTTTTCATACATAGAAAAAAATATCATAATATTTATTTCTGTTAAAATTATTCAAATTTTAGAAGCTTGCAACATACGATTTTGAAAATATTTTGTAAAAAGATTAGATTGTATTTGATTACTCTTATAAAATTTTCAGATCGAAAAAGCATAATTACAGGAAATATTAAACAATTTTGGAAAAAAGTTAAAATCTCTATATTTAGTCAGAAAATCAATCAATCGTATCAAAAATTTTTTCTCTAATGTAAAACACTTATGATGACACTCAAAAAAAGTTTCAATTCCCTACGATCAAAACGCAATTAGTTATCACGAAATTAAAAAAGTGGGAATGTCGATTTTAGGCGTTCCTCCTTCGTCTTTTGGTCCTCGGAGAAATTATTGGTTTATTATAATTAAGATTATAATTATATTGCATTAAAAAATACGATTCTGAGGAAACTTTATATATTACAATACACTATGCTAATAATTCATTCCAAAATTTTACCTTACTTGTATACTACATATATTGATACTAAAAAAAGTTTTCACGTCCCTACGATCAAAACTTAATTAGTTATCACGAAATTAAAAAAATTAAAATAACAGAAATTGTATTTTTGCTGATTTTCCGCCATTTTTTGATAGTTTTTCTTCTCCGGAAGAAAAACTTTTAAGAAATTTGAAAAATGAGCAAAATAAAGTACCAACTAAACGCAATTTGCTACCGAAAGCATACCCGAATTGTGGTAATCAGACCATTATTTCTATCCGAAAATATGTTTTCCCTTCATACATCCAAAATATATATATATAATATTCAACTCTACTAAAAATATTCAAATTTTAGAAGCTTATAAAAAAAATTGTCAGTCACGATTATCAAAATATTTTGGAAAAAGATTAAGTTGTATATGATTAGACTTCCAATAAATGCTGTAAATATTTTATCGTTAATCGCAGTTGTAAATTACTGTTTAACAATACTTAACAATACTGTTGATCAATTGTTGATTATATTTAATTCGTAAAAAACCATAATACGATTATATTTGTATGAAATGTGTTATTTTTTTTGCATATTTAAAACTTTTGTTTGCATATTTTGGATTTTTTGTGTGCATATTTGTATACATATATTACTAATTTTAGCTTCTATAACTTCCGAGCTCTACTCATTAGTTATTGACATATCAATTAATCACCAATATAAAAAAAAAATTTTTTAGTTATATAATATACTACTATAATAGTAAAATTTTTAATAAATGGTAAAATTATATACGAATTGTAATACATTAATATTTGTAAAATTCTATTTATACATGCCGACACTACGAATTGTGACACCATATAATATGTAAACTAAAAATTCTAATCTCTTCTCGTCGAATAAAAATACACTATGTTAAAAATTTCAAGTTATTATTTATTTTTCCATTGGTAATAAGTACCTACATACTAAAAATGCATTTTTTAGATTTGTGCTATTAATTTGTATTTTATAATCTAGTTCCATAATAGATGTTAAGTATTATCAATATAAATAATAACATAAACGTATTTTATAGACCTTTATTATTAACAGCGAGTTTATTATTAATAGTGATGATGTACATTATTATTCTACTCGCTAATGATCGGTGGACAGTCCCCACCGATTGTAATATGCTACTTATTATTTTGGTTAATATAAATACTACACGTGTAATATAATGTAATATTAATGCTGAATATGCAACATCTCTTTCCTTTTAAACATATATATATATATATATATATATATATTATATTTTTTTGTATATTACTTAATAGATATTTTAGTATTTTTTTTATATATAACTGATTTAATTACATTAGTCATAATCACTTGGAGAATATCGCTAAGACGGTTTTCTAATTGGTCTGGGTGTTTTATTTATAATTGTAGGATCCGAATTTTGATTTGCACTTATTGTTTCGATATTTTTAGTATTTTCATTGATCATTTTAGCGGCTGTAAGTGAAATAGAATTACTTCCTGGTGTTAATGATTTATCAGTAAGTAATTGATAATTGTGTCTTTTCCAAATAGTTCAATCATCGAGCTCTACATCATGCATATTGCAACTAATGAATTTATTAATTTTACCTTTTTGCATTTATTGTTATTATTTCTATAATCTCTGGCTAAAACATTATCATCTGTATTGAAAGATACATTCCTATTACCACCATTCTTTATTTGAGATATTTGTCGTTCAATAACCACTTCACTTGTATTCGGTATTAATGCATCAAATTGTAAACGTGTTGATCGACCTAACATTAGCTGAGCTGGCGTTTTTCTTTTTGTTGAATGAGGTGATACATTATGATACATTAAAAGAAATTTATTTCACATTGTACAGTAGAGAATTTTTTAAAGAAATTTTTTATTGTTTTGACTGCCGATTCCGCCTAACCATTTGATTCTGGATGAAATAGTGCACCTGTCATGTGCCTTATGCCTAGATTTTTACAGTATACTTGAAATTCAAAACCTGTGAAACACTTTGCACCGTCTGATGTAATTGTTTTTGGAATGACAAATCGTGCTATAATTTCTGAAAATTTTTAAATAACAATATGTGCTATTATAGAATTTACTTGAAATACTTCTAACCATTTTGTGGTTGCGTCAACAATGATAAAGAAATATTTGTTTTGAAATGGTCCAAGAAAATCGCAATGCACTCTAGTCCATGGTTTTTCTGGCCATTTCCACGGTGATATAATAGATTTTGGTGGATTTTGCTAAAATTAATACAATTGTCGCAATTTTGCGTAATATTTTCAATTTCTTTATCTATTCATACTGGAAGAACCCATATGACATGAATGAAGTTCGTTTAGTATATTATTTTGAAATGTATGTGGTATAATAACACGGTAACCCCATAATAGACATCCCTGTTCCATTGAAATTTGAGTTTTTCGTAAATTATACGACTTAAGTTCTACATTTTTAGAAAAATCACTATCCCATTCTGATGCGTTTAATACTTTTGCTAGAATTGCGTCTCTACTTGTTTCAATTTTTATTTTTGTTAGCACGTCGCTCGCCTTAAGACGAAATCGCCTGGTGTGAGCGACGCACTCGCGAACATAAAAATTAAACTCTTAACCAAAATAATATTATTAATAAAATGATTGTATAAATATTCTAAAATTATTATACATCAATGGGCGCCCAAATTTTAAACAATGTATCTTAAAACTAAATACTTGTATAAAATTGCTGATTACAAAATGGTTTTTAACAATGATAAAAATTGACATTTACAAATTACAATCCAGTGTCCTTCATATCCAGTCGCCAAGTATTGGGAACAAAAAAACCATCAATCGTTGAAAATCCAGCGTCCGTCCACAATGGAAAATATTTTCTTCAATGTTGAAAAAAAATAGAAAAACCGTGACATACGGTACACATACGACCAAGAGCAGCCCGTAAACAGTTCGTAGTGTACTTAATTATTATAATTATGTCTAGTCGTATACGACGACTAGTCAGCGAGCGTAAAAGCCCGCGATAACAGCACGGTCGCTCAGAATAGCTGTAAGCAAGAAGCCATACTAGTGTCGTTTCTCGAACAATTTTAGACCAGTCTAATGTGAAAGGTAATTATTCATGAATAAAATTAAGATTAATACATTATTCATTATGATTTTCGATTTTGAACTTTTTATTCGTAATAAAAAATTAACTGTATTATCTTCGGATTTTACATATTTTATGTCAAAATCGAATGATGATAAAACATAAGCCCATCTTTGTAACCGATTGGCTGCGTAAATTGGGATGCCTTTCTTGTCACCAAAAATATGTATTAACAGTTTATGGTCGGTTTATAATAGAAAATGCCTACCATATAAATAGTCATAAAATTTGGTAACCCCGTATATAATTGCCAAGGCTTCTTTTTCAATTTGTGGAAATTTACACTCTGACTCAGATAGAACCCTTGATGTATATAAGCTATAGGTTTTTCTGTACGATCTGGGTGTACATGCGAGAGTACTGCGCCCAGTGCATAGGATGATGAGTCTACTACGAGTTTAATTGGAATATTATGGTCATAATGTGCTAATACGGGTTTCGAAATTAAAATCTTTTTACATTTGTTGAATGCTTGGTCACATTCTGATGTCCAATTCCATTCAGTGCCGTTACGTAAAAGCATGTACAATGGTTTTAAAATATTTGCAGCGTTTGGAATAAATTTTATATAATACGTAAATAAACTTAAAAATAATTTTAGCAATGTTTTATTTTCTGGAACAATTGCATTATTAATAACATCTGTGTGTTTTGTTAGTGTGTGTAAACCATTTTCATCTAACTTGTGACCCAAATATTCAATTAACTTTTGTATAAATTTGCACTTATTTAACTTTACTCTTAAACCTACTTTTGACAATACATTTAGTAATTTGTCTAAACGAACATTGTGCTCTGTGATAGTGGAACCCGCAACAATAATTTCATCTTGGAATATACCAATGCCCTCAAGACCTGCTGTGGAAGTTTCCATAGCTTATTGAAACTCCCCAACCGACGATTTTATTCCAAAAGGGTTACGGGTATAGCTAAATAAACTTCTATGTGTATTAATAGTGGTATATTTGCGATCAGACTCTTTAATAACCATTTGTTGGTATGCGTTCTTAAATCTATTTTCGAAAAATATTTTGAATCACTAACATTTGCAAATAAATATTCTATTTTTGGAAGAGGGTATTCAGTTCCTTCTAATACCGGATTTATTGTTATTTTAAAATCACCACAAATTCTAACCGTGCCATCTGGTTTTAATATTGGTACTATTGGAGTTGCCAATTCACTGTGGTCGACAGGAACTAAAATATTGCTTTTAACTAAACGATCAATTTCGGTTTCAACTTTTTCTTTTAATGCTAAAGGGATAGACCTAAGTTTGTAAAATTTTGGTAACGCCCCAGCTTTGATATTTAATGAAATTTCGTATTTGTTAAAAGTACCTATTTCATCTTTAAAAACGTTGTTATATTTTTTTTATAATATTATCGACACTTACGTCATTTTCCATATTGAACAATGTAAAATATTTTATATTTTTTAAATCGTTTCGACCTATTAATGGAGGACCACCATTGTCGATTACATAAAGACACATTATAAATTTTTTATTTTGATATACCGAGTCGAAAATATTTTTCCCATCGGTTTTATGTCGTTGCCGACGTAATCAGATAGCAAAATGTCATTATTTTTTAATTCGATATGACTAAACATTTGACTATATAATCTTTTTGAAATTACGCTGTGTTGTGAACCGGTATCAATTTTGAAACTTACATCATTGTTTTCTACAATTAAATTTATTGTAAACTGTTTTACCGCTTTATTTTGAGAATTTTGATCAATTATAAAAAAAAAAGTATTCGAAAGATCATAACTAACCGTTTCGTCTTCATCATCATTATCATATAAAAATTTATTTTGTGTTTTGTTATTTTTCATTTCTTTCTTAACCTTTTTACATACAGTAAACAAATGACCCTTTTCACCGCATTTGTTGCATTCGTAGTCCTTGTATCTGCATTCTTTTTGAAAGTGATTGGAACGGCCACAAATCCCGCATTTAATTTTTGATTTCTTATATATGTTGAAACCCTGCTTGGTTTGATTATGTCCATTATTTTTTTTCTGGTACTTTAAGTCTGCGTATTCTTCTTTTTTCCAGCCACTTTTATCATTTATTGCAGCTCCTCTGGCTGTCATAATTTCCATTAGATTTGAATATATAACTGCAACTTTTGAGGCATCTTCTTCTAACAGACGATCTTGAATTGGTCCTGAACCCATACCGATAACAAATATATCTCGAATGACCTTTATTAGTTCCGATGAAAAACCACATTTTGACGTACCTTAGTGACTCCACGTTTTTTCTCCTCTTAATAATAAGCAATAAAAACAATATAGTTTGTTTCTTACTTGACTATCAGTAAGCCATTTTTATTTAGAATACGAATTGAAATTTTCTAATTGATTTTCTATCAGCTGTCGTTAAATGCAATAAGGGACATGAAGAAGAATTTAATGATCTTACAGACAATAATCTAAATGCCGAAGTCATTGGGGCTGCTGATAGAAGAGGATACATAACAAGACACTTTTCTTAAACACTACAAATAGTTAAACAATACAAAATTTTACTCAATATTTCTCTTTAATTTATTAATTTCCAACTGTAATTTTTCTTTTTTTTAATTTAAACAGATAATTTTCTTCTTCTTGTTTAGCTATTAAACCTTCTATTAAAAGTTTTTGATAAGTAATCTGAAAATAAAAATAAATTAAGCAAATATATAATTCACAGTAAAATTAATACACTACAATAAAAATCATTTAATAAATTATTACAATATAACA
Organism: Eriosoma lanigerum; assembly: GCA_013282895.1. Classification (NCBI taxonomy): domain Eukaryota; kingdom Metazoa; phylum Arthropoda; class Insecta; order Hemiptera; family Aphididae; genus Eriosoma; species Eriosoma lanigerum. The sequence continues at coordinate 56,597,207 of CM023358.1, forward strand.
ATTCCCTTTAAATACTTAAATATCTAATAAAATAGTCCAATTTTTACCTTAGTTTTAATGAACATTTATAATGTATTCATGTCTATATAAATATATATATAACTATACAACTATAATTACAACTTAATTGTGTGTCAATTAAAAAAAGTAAAATATTATGGGCGTTAAGAATTCAATTCAATCAATAAATTGTTTTTATTTTATTAAAATAAATAAAATAAAAGCTGAAACTAGTTTTAAAAAAATAAAGGTAATTTTTTTTTCTAAGAGTAATAATAGTAGTAAAATAATGATAATTAATTATTGTAAAAGATGTGGTAAAACACATAAAGTAAACAAGTGTCCCACATAAAAAAGTGTGGAAATTATGGTAGGCTAAATCATTTTAGAATAGAATGTAGAAGTAGTGCAGGAAATGATATTAAACAAAAATAAATTAATATTGTAATAAAATCATTTGGTGGGTTTACAAAAAAATCTATGGGTAATGTTTTAGATAAATTAAAAAATAATGAAGTAAAATTTGTTTGATTTAAAGAATGGGTTTTATCACTGTGAGCTTGATTTAGTATCAAAATATTTAATATAAATAAAATTAAAATAAACATACTTGTAAATTATACAAAGAAGATTCATTATCATATAATTTAATTTAAGTATTTTTATCCTTAAATTTGCCTCATCACTTACTATTTGTTGTGGAGATCTTTTGGGGAATTTGGATTTTGAAGGAGCTATAAAAATGTAATGATGTTTGGTCAAGGTTATTGCATAATCTATGCAAGAATATTAGTTGGATAGATATATTACCATTATACAAAGGAGTATTTTTAAAAATAGTATTGGAAAAAGGATCGGAGGTTACTTGTTTATTTTCTTCACTCATAAGATTATTAGAAACTTTATCAAATATATCATCACATGTTATAGAACTGTTGTAATTGTTTTCAGTGCTTGGACCTAGTAATATATTTTAAAGTAATAAAACAATAATTTTAAGACGATTAATAATTTAGTTATTTTATAATAATAATTTAATTATATTAATAAATCGTGCAAATTACATACTCACCTGGCTCATTAGCTATCAAAGTATCAGTATTTTCAAAATCAGAACACATAACTTCTGGCAAGTGCATGGAATTTCTCAATGCAATCACATCGCTATCATATTTATTTTTAATCTCAATAATTAATGGATCAATTCTAGGCTGAACTATTTCGGCAACTTCAGGTGTGATATCTAAGTATGCCATTTTTTCTGGACCACCTCCAGTTGCCATGTGCTCTTGCCTTTCAGTAACAAATCCCTGTCTACTTTTACTTTTTTCCCCTTCCCAGAACCGACGTTAACACTTGGTATCTCTCTATTTTATTAATAATATAATAATTATTTATTAAAGAATGAAGATAATATTAAATACTAAATATATAATTCTTAAAACGGTAAATTAAAATAAATTAATGTTAATTAAAAGAAAAAATGTGTACATTAGTTAGTAGATTATTTGATAGAGATCAGAAAAAAGTTGGCCAAAGCACTGTATCTAGAATAGATTTTTATTTATATGTAGTGGGATAAAAGACATGGTTGGGACAAAAGACATGGTTGGGTGGTGTAAGTGGTGTAAAATCTTGCAGGTATATATGGAGCGATATTTAGTAAGTTTAAGGATTACATATAGTTACGTGAGAAGTTGGTATGTTTTATGAACCTTTTGTAAATTATCCTACTACTGAATATTATGGTATGTGTACTCACGGTTTCCTCTGGTCCTCGCTGTTGATGATCTGGACTTGATTGTAAAAATATAAGTAATTACGGGGAGGTGTACGATGCTCGTCACTATCGTTCTGTTCTGATATATTTTATTTGTTAGGTTACTCTTAGATACGAGCACAAGCTCAGCGGGCAGTTCTAGAGTGTCCGCCAGAGCACGGCGACCGTGGTGAACGAGACTCTCGCCAACTGGTTACACTGAACTTGAACTTGGATACAAATAACGTGAGATTTTCGCCACTATCCTACCTCACTCAATGAGTAGACTGTGTTGCGAAAATCACCACATTACGTTGTTACCCAGATCTATAAATTACATAGGTCTTATGTTACTCTATGCGTGTTTAATAAAATGATTAACAAACGAATAAGTATCAATACAGAACAGCAAAGCGAACACGACTAAACCAATGGGATAAGAAATAAATTAAGTGAGAATATACAACTCCGAACACAGCCCGCGAATTCGTCTGCAACTGCATAAGGGAGTTAATATAAACTCATAAAAAGGGTATAAGTTAAAAGGATGACATGAAACAAATCTCTGTACAGCCCGCGAATTCGTCTGCAACTGTAACAGAGTTCTACATGAGTCCTTTATGAAAAAATGTAATTGTGATTTGGGATACGACTAGTGGACTGAGTGGTCAGTCGGGAAGTCGACTACCTACTGCGTGACTGTGTTACATAACTGTGTGATTGCTTAGAGAAGATGACTTCAAGAGTAGATGGCGCTTGACTAAAAAAAGGAAGAAAGACTGTGTGTTTTATATTTTGCAGACTCCTTTATAGGATATCGAAGTGTGATCCAATTATCCCCACTTATTTGCTTATAATTATTGCTAATAGAGGGCGCATTAAAGTATATCGCATAATTGTTTAAGATATAATTAGTAGTGGGGGTATATGGGTATATGATATAATTTGATTGGTTTAGTCTTATTGCGCTCTTCTTCTTCTGTCTCATTTATTGTTACAAATACCAATATTCCAATATATTACATATATTACCTTGTTAACACCAAAGTGTGTGTTGAATTTTACTATAATTCTTTCCCAAGCTGTATTTTTTTCTTTATTATTAAATTTGTCAGTTTTTTTACATTTAATTATGTGTTTTCCCTTTAATATATAGTGTAATATTAAAGATTTTTCTTCTTCGGATATATTAGGAGCACGAGCCCGTTTAACCTTTTCGTCACTGCTCATGGTAGATGAATAAGATAAAAAAAAGAAGTTTTATAAATACTTTATGACAAAATAAAGTTTAAAATTTAAAAAAAACGAAAAGTAAACGTAAAGAAACGAAAAATTATAATCACTTGTCACTTATCACAAAATATTTCATCGATATGAACATAGCAACATTGATAAAAATTGTTAAAATCCCACAAACTTTTACATAGCTATGGAATACATAAATATTGACTGTGCAAAACATACTTCATGTGGTACCATAAATTTGGTTATGGACGACATAAATACGTTATGGGCCTCTTAGTTATGGAGCACTTAAACAATGATCTGTAACACATAGCGTTATGCATACGGGCAATGGTCTTTTATTTTTTAATTCAAATTTTTTTTCGTACGAGTAATTACTAATTCCATCGTTCAACTGAATCATCATTAACTAAATCATCAGCCATGAGGACAAAATACAATATAAAAACAAAAATAAATATATACTAAGAAACACGTAAATGGTCTAAACGCGACGGCGACGACGATAATAAATATTGAGGAAATGAGGACTGAGGTAATTACGAACGGCAGACGCGAGACGCGTCTCATAGTATAGATAAAAAACCCCGCTTACCTAAAATTCCTCCAGTACCCGCGCGCTCATAATTGCGAAACGTTGAGTCGTAACGTCTATTACAATAATATTGTAATAATATAATACCATATATTTTGGAATGAACCGTATTCAGTGTTGTGCGTTATTTAGATAATTTATAGTTATCTTTTTATCTTATCTAGATAAATAAATAGTCTATCTGAAAATAATCATCTAGATAATTATTGAATCAATTAAATAAAATAATTACAAAATTTTAATACAAAATTATTTTAAACCGCGCTCTGTAAACACTATTTATAGTTTTAACTGGAGCATCAGATAGTTTATAATTAATAATAATAATATTTACAAACTAATCACGATAATAACATCTATGGCTTATGCCGAGTACGAACGTTAGATCTACAATATTAAATAATAATTATCTGTTTTTTTATCTAGATAAAATTGGTCATCTTTTATCTCTTATCTAGATAAAAAAATTTAGTGTTATCTATTTATCTCCTCTAGATAAATTTAAAATCAATTATCTGTCATTTTATCTAGATAAATTATGGGTTATCTTTGTACATCACTGCCCGTATCGCCAGCTCATACGCACGGCTATATCGCGCGCGATATCTAATCTATTTAAAAAAATCTAAAACTGTACAACGAAAACCCGATTTTAACAAACATTGAAAAATACATCATATTTATAATATAAAATAAAAATTCAAATTTGTAAATATTTTATAAAACAAATTAATTATTTATTTGTACCGTGTTCTAATTTCTAAGTGGGGAGACGTTGTCTCTTTGTCTCCTATGACGCTTCGCCACTGCAAATAATAAATAAATTCGGACTTACTACGCTGTATGCATAACAATTATTTATGATATTAATAATGCCATTAATTATTTTGTTTAATTGATAATCCTGCAGAATACTAAAATATTAAATATATATTTCATAATATCATTGATTATAGATACTATCTATAATCAATGATAATACGCATCAGAAAATATTTCATATGAATAAATAATAAAAATAATATTATTTACAGCAATATTATTATTATTAAACAATTGTTTTTTAAAAGAAATATTTTAGAAACATTTCAAATGAAATTATTTTATTTGAACATATTTTATATAACAAATAAGTTTCATATATTACGTATGTTATGTATGACGATTGCAATGTTGCAATGTTACAATATATAAAAATAGTTAGTAGTTAAAATAGTTAAAATAGTTAAAATAGTTTTTTATATATAAAAATTGTTATTAGGGTAGGTATTTAATATGTTGTAAAATTTTCGACCAAAAAAATATTCGATCACTATTTTCGATCATATAACTTTTAACGAAATTACCTTCGATGAAATGACCCATTACCACTAGAAAACCATTAAATAATTTTTCTTAGGAACCGAAAATAAACCAATACTTTGATCTAGTGGTTTTATCGATTTTTAGGGTTTTTTACGGTTCTTAATGGTATTGGTATAGGTTCTTCGTTCTTATAAATACAATTGAAATGTAACAGTATTGTTATAGTATAATTATGCAATGCTATTTTCGTTCTAATAAGAGAAAAATTACCTCCTTAGTTGGGTATAATGTTTTATATGAAAAGAATAATTAAATGTTTTTTTAACATCATTTTTATACAAATTAATATTTTGTAATTATTTGTATTTAATAAACATTTGTTTAGTTATAGAATATTGCTGGAATTATTTACTTATCTTTTACCTAGAAATATTAATTACACCAAAATTTTTTATTCGGAATTCAAATATTATCATTCCAATATAAACAATCCGATAATATATTGTGAATTCGTAACAATAAATTATACCTAAATTTCAAACATAATTAAATTAATTAAACTTAACAAAAGTCAAAAATTTATTTTAATATATTATAAAAATATTAAAATTAAAATTGTATACTAAAATTAGTTTTTATAATATTATTAATCATGAACACTCTATATATATAATATACTCTATATTTCATAAAAATGTTGATAACTAAACTAAAGATTATAGATTTTATTATGATAAGAGTGTTAAACAAAAATACATGCATTAGTACTTATAATACTTTAACAATTAATGATAAATTCTAATATATGTAAGATATAAAATTAAACTATAGTTTATTTAATATTTCTGAATAACATTTAGGATAAAAAAAAGCTGTTAAGCCAATAAGTTTTTGTTCCCATAATTCTGTGAATACTTATCGTTTATTCGTAGTTTACACTATTACAATAATCTACGCACGTATTAAAAACATATGTTTTTCGCAATAATATAAACATGAACAAATAATGAATTGAGAAAAATAGCCGTGTTGTGGTTCTTAAGATTACAAACAGCGTATATCGTATTATATTTTATAAAAGTAAATAATTTGAATAAAAACGATTATTGTTGCTGCAAAAGTAATATTATAATATGTATATAACAATATAAAAACCTAATTGATTTATCTCATAATATTTTACTTGCAAAAATATAAATGTAAAAATTAATTATTATGTAATGTTTATTTTTTGTATGCCTCAATAAAAGTAATAGTAACGAAGCTAACGTATAAGTTTAGGCATACGCATAGTAACAATATAATGTGCTCTTGCTGCCCCATAACGGTTCGGGTAGGTAGACTTGAAAAGGACAAAATGATCCAAACTGCAGTGCAACTGTATAATATGACAATAAATAATATCTAAGTTGGTTATCCAAAAATATATTAAATTTCTATAAAATTATCTATTCTTAGTGTAAATTGCATAATATTCACGTGATAATTCTTATTCTAAGAAAAAATCTTTTAAAGACAAATATTAAAAAAAATTTTTTTTTTAAAAAACTGTTTTATTTTTATCAAAATCCATTTATCGGATTAAAAAATGGTTTTAAATTTTTCCGGGTAATCTGGTTTTTAAACCAGTTTTCAAAACTGTTTTTACTTCCTGGGGAAAATTAAATACGTGTAAATTAGAAACAATATATTATGAAAATCCTTATTATAGATATAAATTATAAATTATTTGATAAAACTAATGATAATTAGTGTTTTAAAAGTTTATTCATTTTTTAAAATCTTGAAATTTTGAGACAATTTCAGAAAATTTAAGTAACCAAATATAAAGTTGTCTTTTCTTTCTTGTCATGACAATTCAATTCCTCATAATAAACATAAAACAAATCTAAGAGATTTGAAATATTGTCATGTTTAAAAATTGTCTTGCAGTTTATATAATAATTTATTTCATCGGAGATTATTGGATAATATGTATGTAACATAAATTGTACATTTTGTTTAGCATAATCAAAACATACCAAATAATTTTTTTATTTATTTTTTATTTTTATTCGAAATAAACAATCTGTACCTTTAATGGCACAATAAGTTTATATGCTTAAAGATATACACAAATTAATTCATATCGTTTACGACAAAAAATAATTCAACACATGATAGGCTTGAATAAGAAGTCATCCACTAATGACACTCACTAATTTGTCTATTATTTTATTTTTATTTATATTTATTATTATTATTATTATTTTTTTTTTTTTTTTGAACAGAAGTGTTTTGTCTTTGGATTAATTGACGGGAGGGGGATGGACGAGTAAGTCGCGACACTATTTACGTTTAATACGTCTGAGTGGGTTACCAGGAATAGAATGGACTGCGTGATCGCGTATTAACGGGTTACAGATGTAGGTAAGTCGACTGTGAAAGCGTTAGTAGTGGGCTTTTGCTTCTTCATGAACTTGTTTGATTCTTAGATTGGAGTGGATAGTGAGATTTGAAACGTAAGGAGAGGTATTTAAAAGTTTTCTAAAAGCTATATTTTGAAAGGTTTGAATGTTATTTAAGTTTGATTTTTTTGCGTTGCCCCACAACTGAATGCCGTATGTCCAAATTGGTTTAATTAAAGATTTGTATATAAGCAGTTTTGTGTTGAGAATGGTGTATTTGTTATTGTTAATAAATGTTTTAAGTAAGCGTAAATGAAAATTAAGGATTAGACGTTTAGATTTAATATGCTGGGTACATGTTAATCTGCGATCTAGAGTTAACTCAAGATATTTTATTGTTCGAGGGATTGGAATAACGATACCATAAATAGAGACCGATGGGCCGGGCGTGTGCCTAAGGGTAAATGTACAATACACGGATTTCGATTGATTTATTTTCAGCCTCAATTTTGTGTACCATTCTTCCATGAAGGAGTGGTGGTTTGAAGATGGAGGAAAGCAATAACTGGTTCATTATTAATTGAGATTATTGCTTTATCGTCAGCATAGTCAGCGACTAGTGTGTTCGGGGATGTAGGTTGATCCGAGGCATAGATGTTAAATAGCAAAGGCGAGAGAATACCTCCTTAAGGGACATCCGCTGAGATTTCGGCGTTTCACCGAAGCGAGTACTGAAATATCTATCAGAAAGATAGGATTTAATGATCAGGAAGTATATAGGATGTAATATTGTTTTCAATTTGGAAAGGAGTCCATCATGCTAGACCCTATAAAATGCCTGTGAGATGTCAAGAAAAGCGCATGTGCAATAAAATTTCTTTTCGTAATTTAATTTCATATGAGATTGCATCAACAACTTTATGCACTAGATGGATAGTTGAGTGGGTGGATCGAAATCCATATTAGGAATCGGGAAGTATGGCATTTACACTTAGGCATGGGAGAATACGTTTAAGAAAAAGTCTTTCGAGGATTATGGCGAAGAAAGGTAACAAGCTTATGGGTTGGTAAAAGAAGATAGGTTATCGGGTAATCAGGAGGTTTATCAGACTTTGGAACAAGGATAATGATCGAGAATTTTCAGAGAGAAAGGAAATATGTAATTCTAATAACCGCATCCTATAAATGTGTGAGATGGACAATTGCTTTATTTGGTAGACATGTGGCAACTTCTGCAGTAATATGAGTTTTGAGTTTTTATAATATAATTTCTATAATCAGTTTTGTTTTGTGATTTACATTGAGCACGCAAATTAGAAAATTTATTATAATTTATTTGAGTTGGAAATTGTTTATAAATTTGATGAGTAGTATTATACATGCATTTATATTCAAAAAATATTTTAAATCCCTACGATTAAAATTCAAGGAGTTATTATTTCATGATAAAAATTGTCAAACACGATTTTCAAAATATTTTTTAAATATATTAAATAGTATATGATTAGGTTTCTACAAATATTTCAAACCGTTAAATCGAAAGTTGCAGGTAATATTAAACATTTTTAGAAAAAATTCAAAGCTCTATATTAGTTAAAAAATCAACCAATCAGTTCCAAAATTTTACTAAACGTAAATACTACCCATGCGAGTACCCTAAATATTTTTCAAGTTTCTTCGATCAAAACTCAATTAGTAATCAAGAAATAAAAAAATTTAAATAACGAAAACCGTAATTTGCCAATTTTCTACTTCTCGAAAAAATACTTTTAGAAAATTCAAAAAATGAGCTAAATAAAGTACCAATTAGATGAAATTTGGTACGAAAAAAGGTACTCTTTTTGTGGTAATAAGACCATTATTTCTATCCGAAAAAATGTTTTCATAAATCAGAAATAAAAATAATAAAAAACATATAAAGAATTGCCAATTTTCAGCTTCTGAAGGAAAAACTTTTGAGAAGTTCCAAAAATGCGCTAATTTGAGTAATAAGCAAAAACAATTATTCAATAATTATAAAATAAATAATTATATAAAAATATATATGCAACCGTACAAATAGTTTGTTTAGCTGTCTAAAAATTAATGTGTATTTATTTTTTATTTCAACATCATTATCGTTCATTTTCTAGTTTTCTACAGCAATGTTTATAGTTAGTATTTAGTACAACACCATTGTCACTTGTCCTACTTATATCCTATAATACATATAATAATACAAAGATGGCTTCATCTCTTTGTACTGTGATTATAACTACTCTATTTGTTATGGTTCTTTTGACTACGATGATTCCAGGTAGAAATAGTAGACAATTTTACATTAAATCAAAAAAAATAAAACATATATGTAACTCTATAAATGTTATACGTTTTTATTTTTATTATTCTAATTGTATTTATAAGTAAATTCTTATTTTACTGTCAATTTTATGATTTTATATAATATAATTTGTAATAGTTTTATACATCAAATAATATTTTAGTATTATATTTAATGTATTACATTTTTTTGTGTTCGAGTTCAGATGTAAATGGTGTTAAAGGTAAATATTATATAATTATATAATATAGTGTTTTTTTATAATATTATATTTTTATTTAATTTAATATAATACATTAATTTTTTGATTGAGTTCAGTTGTAAAAAGTTCTGCTAAAGGTAAATACTAGTTGTAAAAATAATATAGTTCTTTTTTGCTTACTTTAAACGTATATTAACGATAATTGCAAACTTAAAATGTATAACATACTTTCCCGAAAATGTTATGAGTAAATTGTCTGAAAGGACTTTTCACTAGATTTAGATAAACTTTAGAAGTAGAGACTACCTGAAGAATATAAACGTTCATCTAATATGAATAATTGATCAATATAAAATGTTATATATTCCAAAACAACAATTATATTTACGCAGTTTGTTTTGTTAGAAAAAACAATATGTATAATCTAAAAATTCAATATTTTTTCGTATTTTTTTGTTTTGAAATTTAAGTACTAACATGTTTTCTCAAATACTTACGTAGCTAATCATGGTTGTGTAAATTGTGTTTATTTGTATTGTATATAAAATAATTAACCGACATTATTATATTTAATTTTATAAAATTATTAATATTAATATACATAATTATAATGATAATTTGGGTATAAAAACTACTGCATTTAGAAAAATGTCCATTGACTACCTATCGTAATCATTAATTTTGTTAAAAAGTTTAGTTAAAATATGATAAATCTAACTTAAATTTTACTATTAAATTTAGAATAATTAGGTACAATCAATGAAAAAAATATTTTATTTAATAAAGTAGAATTCATTATATTATATTTATAATACCATGTATTACATTTGATTATTTTTATTAATCTTATATATATATATATATATATATATATTAATATCGATTTCCTATAGATCTGGTTTTTTATATTTTTTTTTTATATATTTTTTGATAAAATGATGTGAACTCATATTATATTTAGTGGTCATTAAAGGTAAGTTTACTTTAATCTGAAACCAGTAAACACATTATTTAATTCAATATTAAATTTAAAAAAGTTATACACTTTAACTTCTGTATAAACTAAAAATGAGTTATAATAAATTAATCTACTAATAATATCACGTCTTCTAAATATTATTTTTCTTCCTTGGAATATTATTTATTTATTTGAAATTAATTTTATACCTATTCATTTTATTATATTAATATACCTATAGTATTGATTAATTAATACATAGATAGTCCAAGTTAATGCACAATGTGTTAACGCTTTATATAGTGAAATGGGAGCCAGAATTCTAGTAGTGTGGGAGTCACGCCAATAGGTAGCGCAGATGTGTTTTGTATTTTCCAATGATCACTAAGTGATAATTCTTATCATTATAATTATCATTTATCAATTTAATAAGCGTGTTTTCAGGAAAGTACCAAAATGATCTAATAATCATTTTGACGATTGTTTTTAATCAAAACAGTTAACTGTTTACTAAAATGTTTGCTCTTATCACTAAACACCTTCACCAACAGATTTATATTTCTGTTACCACAAATTATAAAAATGATAATACAAAATACATAGTATTGTATACTCGTAATGTCATGAAATAAAATAGATATTTTAATAAGTGATTAGGATTTAAATTTGTATTATCAGTTTTCACTCGTTTTAACGATGCATAAACTTGTTATCTAAACTAATGCGTATCAGAGAACAGTCTGTAAACATATTTCTTTCCGTACCTCTCGCGAAAACATGCTTATTATTGCAATTTTGTTAGCCATCAAACGTTATGGAATTTTTGGTACTTATATTATGTTTCTATTTATTTCATTACTTTAAAATATCACGTCATATGTAAACTATCATGTGGCAAATAATTAATATATTAAGTTTTATAGTTTTATAACACGCTGTAACTTCTTTGCTAATAACAAAAAAATTTAAAAATGATCAATGAGAAATATTATATCAAAATCCCATGAGGGATTCATCCCTCATATCCATCCCTTGTCTACGCCCGTGTAGTTATGCTTCTATACAATTTTCAAACCGTTAAATACAAAATTTCAGGTAATATTAAACATTTTTGGATACATTTTAAAGCTCTATATTTAGTCAGAAAAAACTTATCCGTTCCAAAATTGTATTACGTATGTAAATTACCAATGAGAACATTAATTAAATTGTTCAAGTCCAAGTTAAAAACTTCATTAGTTATCATGAAAAATCTAATATCAATTTCCGTGTATTTTTTTTTAGTTTCTTTGCCCTAAGAAAAGTTTTGAGAAATTCGAAAAATGAGCCAAATAAAGTATGAAGTAGATGAAATTTCTATCAAAAATATACCCTAATCGTAATTGTTTCGGTTGTGGACTGTATTTTATTGTCTTAAATATTAAAAGAAAAAAAAAATTAGGGATCTTTAAATAAAGGAAAAATAGAAGGCGAATGAGTATTTAATACTAATTTAATTAAACATTTGGTTTATAACATAAATAGTTAAACGCAAGTACTTCTCGTTCGAACATTACAACAGTACTGATGCACAGTTATTCGCGTTACGGCGCAGACGATATTATAACAATTGTCTTATCGCTATTTTAAAATGATTAATGGCACGAGATCGAACAGTGATAATCGGACCACTATTTCTAACCGAAATCGTGCTTTCAGGCATAAAAAAAAACACATTATTATTGTAAAACCAATACATTCTTCGCTTCGCTAAGAATCTAAAAACCAATAACCATGTCAATTTATTCAATAATTATTTATTTTATTCGTATTTTTTGTCACAGTTTATTTATAATTAAACAGGTTTTGGTTGACAAACAACAGTCATCTATTTCCCTACCCCCGCCCGTATACTTTTTCACTGACTATCTGTTTTCAATAATAAATATTTAATTATTTAATATCCTTATTTAATGAATATTACAATCGACAACGCTATTTATTGACACATAAAGCTAAACATTTTAGTATTTCCATTTTTTCTAGTTATTTGGACAATCTATTTAGTAATTAATCAATGCATATAGTACCTACTTATTTATTGCATAATATATATTTAATTTAGATATTATAGGAAAAATAAATAAAATAAAAAATGGTTTGTGCTGTTATTTATTATGTTTTTATTATATTTAATATTATACAATAAAATTTATATTAAGTTAAATAGTTGTATTTTAAATTCATCATTTATAGCTTATACTGGTATTATTTAAATAATAGTATAATAAAATTCTTATAAGGGAAATGAAATGGCTGATACAGCCGCTGACCATGCAGCCAAAACCATTCCAAATTGTACCATTGAAAACATTCCCTCAAACGATATATTCAAATCAATCCAAAATAAAACCTTTTTATCGTGGCAAAACTCTTGGGACTCAACACCCCAAACCAATAAACTCAAATATATTAAAAACTCCATCAGACCTTGGTATACTCCCCCAGATTTTAACAGACGTCAAGACATTGCCCTTACCAGGACCAGAATTGGACACACATATATAACCCACTCTTACCTCATCTCGAAAGACTCCCCTCCAATCTGTAACACCTGTCAAACCCGTATCACCATCAAACATATCTTCGAAGAATGCACTAAATACGCACAAACCCGCTCCATCACCAACATTCCACACAACATCAAAGAAGCCCTCAAAGAAGACCAAGCCAAAAAATAATCAATTTCCTCACTAAATGTAATCTAATTAACCAACTCTAATTATGTAAATATTATACCCAATATCCTATTCAATTTAAAAAAAAGGCTAATAACCCATGTTGTTGAAGCCTCTTTATTAATAAAAAAAAAAAAAAAAAAAATTCTTATAAAAAAAAAACTTTCTAGGTTTGAGTACACTTAAATTAACAAAAAACATTAAACTACAAATATTAAACAAAATGTGTAATGTAACATTGCATTTTGTAACTTTATGTGATAGCCTTTTTAGCTTATTTTTGTCTTTTGTGTATGAGACAGATAAAATATACAAATAAGATGTGACCCAATTGTGTGAAATCAATATGCAGTGATCACTTAATAAAAATTTGTTTTCATTATATTACATTATAACATATTATCCATTCTACAGTGAGTCTGTACGAGATTTTGATCAGAAATATCTCATTTCTCGAATAATTAAAAATATTCCTAAAAACCGAAATAGTGAAAGTTGATTCACTAGTATTTCACTAGGTGAACACTAACGTTACTATATAGGACATATAAATAATTAATGAATACAATTATTTTTTACATAATCTATAATAATACCACTATATTACACACAAATCGTTTTTAATTTTTTTTTTTATCTTTGGAAATTATATTTATTTTTGAGTAACCATAGATGTTTATAAGTGTATATGTATATTTAATATTAAGAATCAGACTTTATAAGGTCAAAACAAAGATGTTCACATTTATTTTACAAATTACATTTTATGCGTATAATTTTTTGTGAAAATATACCTAATACATTTTCAGAAATAAATTTAAAAATATACAATTTATTTATTATCAATTCCTTCCTAAAAATTACCTATGTTATATTGTTAATTATAAGTTGGATCTTGTGATCATGATACATCAAAATAAAATACTTGTAAAAAAACAATTTGTGTCTATTAGGACACCAGTCTTTGTTATTTGCTGATAACATCCCAGATATATTTGTTTATTTAATACTTAGAATATAAGTATATTATACAGGTTGAGTCTCGAGGATTTGACAAATTAAATAACTTTGGTTCTAAGGTTTTTATTTTTTTTTTTTTTTTAATAATTATTATACCCCGGAGCTACAATTAGGAAGCTATAGTTTTGTATTTATTTTTTAATTTTTTAAATTAAAAATACCCATTTTATAGATTTGTATTTAAAAATATTTTTGACATTAAAATTTCTTCTTAAAGTGTTTGATTTTTTTTTTTTTTAATGATTTTTTGAAATTATGAAAATATAATATTTAAGATACGACTTGTTTTTACGATACTTTAATACTAATCGATAAGCATTTATATTTAAAATAATGAAATAATATTATATTTTCATTAACTTCACCACATTCATTAATTACACTTAACCTAACCATCAAGCAACCTCCTATAAGGTCTATACAGGTCTACATCTACAGGTCGTAGATCCTATAACTTCCTTAGAAGTATATGATTGTTTTAGGTGTGATACTATTATTTTTATTTACTGTTCTTTTTAATAATTTCACAAACGGTCAACTTTAAATCTTATTTATACTATATTATGATTAGTGAAGGTCCACAAATAAACATATTATGAATAAAACATAGTGACTATACCAATATATTATTTATACAGTATAATGATACCATTATAATAAAAATATTTGTATAAAAAATTTAACTTATTTACTTCATGAAATGTTGCCTATATGATTTATTTTTTATTTTATTAGATGAATTTATCATAAATACAAATAATTAATATCATCGTTCATCAGGTTATACTTTATGACATGGTCACATGAATATTTAGTTCAAAAAAAGATTGAATACCTCAAGTGGATGTGACATACCTAATACACATTTGCCAATAATTAAATATTAATTATATAATTCACTAATTCGTAATATACAATTTACTTCGTTTTTCATAATATATTTGTACAATATTCATTTATTTCAAATCAATTGTCATAATCAAAATCATGAATTTAACGGTATTTATCTTTACATTAATATTAAATACAATTAAATACATAGTTGTATTTAGAATATAAAAATAAACATGTATATTGAACATTCATTGTTAAATTAATTTCAGTAAGCAGTTACAGCAGTAAGTTTATATACATGTTTTATATAGTATCTTTATTCTTCATTAATATCAAACAAAAGTCGGATTAATTTTAAATTCTGAGCGATGCGAAGAACGTATTGGTTTTACAAAGATGTTTTTTTTTTTTCTTGATGAATGAAAACACTTTTTCGGGTAGAAATAATGGTCTGATTACCACAAGTAGAGTATGCTTTCGATAGCAAATCGTGTCTAGTTGGTACTTTGTTTAACTCATTTTTCGAATTTCTCAAAAGTTTTTCTTTAGGATGGGAAAAACTACCGAAAAATGGCAGAAAATCGGCAAAATTACGGTTTCTGTTATTTTAATTTTTTTAATTTTGTGATAACTAATTGAGTTTTGATCGTAAGGACTTGAAAATTATTTTAAGTATTAACATAGGTAGTATACAAGTGAGGTAAAATGTTAGAATGAATTATTAGTATAGTGTATTGTAATATATTGAGTTTCGCTCAGAATAGTATTTTCTAATGCAATATTATTGCATTCAAATCTTAATTATAATAAACCACTAATTTCTCCGAGGACCAAAGGGACGATGGAGGAATTCTTAAAATCGACATTCCCACTTTTTTTGTGAATAAAACTTTCGCCCTTTCAGTCCTCGAAGAAATTAGATTAAGTTTTGAAATTATATTGCATTTAAAAATACGATTGTGAGCGAAACTCAATATAATACAATATATTATTCATATAATCCATTTCAAAAATTTTACCACATGTATAAATTACCTAAGAGAATATTCAAAGTACAAGTTCCTACGTTCAAAATTACATTAGTAGGTAATCATGGAAATCTAAAATCAATTTATTCAAATTTTGATTTCTGTTAATATTGCCGTTTTCCCGCCATTTTTTAATAATATTTTGTAAATAGGTTAAGTAGTATAGTATAGTATTATACTTCTATAAAATCTTCAAACCATTTATATCAAAATTATAGATAATTTTTTAAGAATATAAGAATAAATTTTTAAGAAATAAAATACATTTTCGGATAAATTTCTAAGCTCTAAAATTGTACTACGTTTGTAAACCTAATACTAAAAAAACTTCATGAATGCATACATACTTGTAATCTGACCATTATTTCTCCTCAAAAAAATGTCTACAGTTTTTAAAAATAAAAAAATAAATACATTGTTAAATCAATATAGTCTTGGCTTCACTTAGAATCTAATATCTAATGAACAAACAATAAGCCTCAGATTTTTATTTTTACACGTTTATATCTTATAAATTGATTTTAGATTATAGAAATAACAATAGTAAGTGCCAAATAACTTCCCTAATATCTATTATTTTTGTGATTCTAAATTTATAAATCCTTATATAAAAACTGTAGTTAATTCACTACACTGCTAAATTATTTACTTATATAATTATTATTTATTAAAATTTAATTACTTTTAGATAGAGCTAGTAAGTTTATTGAATTGTTTTGATTTTATTAAATATTATTTATAAGTATATTTTACCGAAATTGATATACATTTATATTAATTATATTATAATTTATATTAACTATTAATTTGAATGAAAGCCATAACTACTTTATTACTTAATGGGGTTTTAAATAATACCTTATATTTGTAATCCATTAAGAGCATTTCAGACATAAGTTGATAATAAATAACAATTATATTAATTAAACAAATAACAATCCATAGTATTTTTTTCTTACACGTTTATACCTTGTGAATAAATTTATAAAAAAAAATTAATTATGTGCTAAATAACTAAATATTTTTATCACAACAATTTCCCAAATAACTATTATTCTTGTTCATATAATTCTTTATTAAAAAACTGTAGTAAATTCCCAACATCATAAACTATGGATAGCGCCATACTCATGTAAGACAATGTATTTAATTTTGAAGCATAGGTACCTAGGGGAGGGACAAACAAAGGCACTTGCCCTCCTCTTGAAATGAACTTGTATTTTATATAAATTAAAAATATTATTTTATAATTATTAATCAATATATAAATCTGTATCAATTGTTGTTGTATTGTTTGTTATTGTATTGTTATATTAAGATACGTAAGGTTTTTATTGGTCTTATATAATTTGTAGGAATCCTGTAAACAAAATAGTTACGAATTGACAAATGATTACAAAATGTATACGTTTTTGCAGAGATTAAAATATCTATTATTTTGTATGTACATATACATTAAACGTTGGTACTTTACTGAACTTCATTCTTCCATCGACTGGATAACTTTATTGATTGTCGATTGTCGTTATTGACGTATTATTATCATTATGCTTCTTAAATATTATAATCATGGATATTCGGTCATTTTTTTAATAAAAAATATATTACAAATATGACAGTTGATGTACATATAGTACCTGAATTATCTGATCCATTTATATCTGTGCCAATAGTTACAGTATGAACATTTTTTAATACTTGTACGCATAATGAAAACTATGTTCTTTTTCGTCCTGTTGTAAAAAGAACATTTTTAAGAGCATTTATCGTTAAACAAATTTTAAAATATAAATATTTTCATTTTTACGCAAAAAGAACATTTGCAATCTGAATGGCATCAAGATTCTGTTACTCGATCAACAGATTTTTTATAAACTATGTCTATTAAAGAAAAATGTGTTATAGCTTATAGATCAATTAAATTATAATTATAATACTAATACATAATTATAATACAACTTTTAATTATCACATTTTTCAATCTTTGTATATTTAAAATAAAATAATACTAAAACATTATTAAAAGTATACCTATTTTGAATTTTCTTTTTTTTCTCATCCCTGAATATTTTCTATGGGCGCCCATGATTTGGAACAAACATGATAGAGCTGCTTATTTTTTGAATAATAAGAATCAAGAAACCTGATTATTATTGGACATGCATAAAATGATGGATAATACATTAAGATTACATTTGCGTTTTTAAAATTGTATAATATTTTATAGTTATGTATTTATACAATTCGCGTATAATTGCATTTAGAATTACACGTATGCGCACAAACGGTTGGGCTTCTAAACAAATTGGCATCAAAAATCAGCCTAATATGGTTACATTCATAGTATATGTTCTAATGTTATTTCACTATATTACTAAATTATTTACTTGTGTATAAATTATTTTTATTAATACATTATTCATTAATGTATATATTTGATTTTAGAGCGATATGGTAAAGTTTATTTTAATTGTTTTGGTTTTATTTAATAGTATTCATAAGTATACTTAATCAAAATTAATAAACCTTGATAATTCAAAACAATATCAAACAATAATTTGAAGATTATCAGCGATTTCCTGATCTCCAAGCTCCAGCAACTTTTATTATTTTTGAATGACAATAATAATTATAATTTATAGAAAAAATTCAAAGTAAGCATATATATTTTTAGTATTATATAAATATTAAATTTAAATATTTAACATTAATTATAATATTATTATTTTAATCTATAGTATATAGCAGGAGTAAGTATTATTTTATAATACATATTATATTTAAATACTTTACACTAATCTGAAGTTATTATTTTTATTATTATTATTTATAGTACTATGTGAGAGTAAATATAATTTTTTTTGTAGTATTAATTAAGTACTAAATATTTACCAATTTTAGAGTTTGAATTTGATATTCATAGTTTATAAGTAATTAGAGTTAGATATATCATAAAAATTTAAAAAATGATTATAATGTATACTCACGAGTGAGTGTCATCAGTAGGTATGCATTTGTTGTTTTTTTAATTTAATGTTTCTTTAACACGAAAGATGTCACAAAATTAGTACGTTTCAAAAAACTGATTAATTTTATCATACCTTAGTATAATTTAATAATTACTATAATATTATAAACATTTAATAACAGAGAAAATTGAACTTGAGAACTTTGATGTATCTAAAACTGGTTGTATGTATATTATTTATTATATAATATTTATTTTAAAAATATACATAATATTATGTTGTAATATTGTGTATAGTTTTTATCAAAAAAATACCAAAAGAAATAATTAAAATTATATAGTATATTATACGATATACCTATATTTAATTTTCTTTCGATGTTTTCGCTATTTAATCAACTACAATAACTAAATGAATATTATTACTGTTTACCTATTTGTGTTCTTTAAGATTCGCCATAATTTTAATATACCACTAAGATGATTTAAAATTAAAGAAATATTACCTAAGACATTGATTGTTAGTATAGTTAAGTCTTTAAAAAACTTCGATAGCTTATTTTCCTCCGTTAGCCAATTATTTAATTACGACCACACTATTTCTTATTACGTAATCAGTGGCGCAACTATGAAATATATTTTGGTGAGGTCACAATTTAATATTAGCTTATAATATATCTTCATAATATGCCTTCTTTGATGCTCACGTCCCGCAATCGTATAATACTTTAGGCCTAACCATTGCTCTGATTTTTGTTCTCATTGATAGTAGTTTTGACTTTAACAGCGTTATCAGTGAGAAATAACACTTATTCTACAATTGATTTCCTCGTGGCTATTTTCTCTTTCATTTAGGTCTACTCCAAAATATTTAAAGTTAGGTACTTTAAAAACATTTCCTAATTATAACACAATCTACCCTCCGTGATACAAATAATATCTACGCGTGAGGTCAATATATTGGAAGAAAGGTCATGTGAATTCCTGGATTTCAAAAAGGTGTTCTGAAGTATAGAGAATTGTAATTTTAGTAATATTAACTATAATAAATTATTTTTTTTTGTAGACGTGGCCAATTTTAATAAGATTGTTGGAAAAGGTAATTTTGATTATAGTAAAAGGTTATTTGTGTTTTAATTATTAAATCACAAATATAATTTAGTATACTAAAAAAAATTGCTTTTATTTATATTTTTAAACCAAAAAATAAAACAAATTTTTAATAACTAAATATTGAATAATTCAGATAAAATGTTCCTTGTAATGTATGAATGTGTGCTAAAATGTTAAAACGTATCAGCATCTATAAAATATATGAAATTTAAATTACTTTTTCAATAAACTATCAAAAGTTAGGTTAGTGTACCTACATTATAAACTTTTATTGCACGTAAATCATGTATGTATTAAAGATTAAAAGTTGGGGTGGGTGGATAAAAATCAGTAGTATAAGCAGGATTTTAGTTCAGTTAATATTTTAATAACGAC
Source organism: Eriosoma lanigerum (assembly GCA_013282895.1). Taxonomy (NCBI): domain Eukaryota; kingdom Metazoa; phylum Arthropoda; class Insecta; order Hemiptera; family Aphididae; genus Eriosoma; species Eriosoma lanigerum. The sequence goes on from CM023358.1 coordinate 56,618,033, forward strand.
ACTAAACATAAAAATGGTTGTTTTGATAATAATTCTAATGATCACAATAATTCTCTTCAATATTTCATATTGATGTATGATTTGGGTTAATTCGGGTATTTTAAATAAATAATATTCAGGTTATTTAAGACTTCATGTGTTCGATATTTTAGAGTTTTTATTTAATGTTACGGTTTCAAGTTAATTTGGATTTCGAAACCCTGAATGAGATTCAAATAAATTAGCAGTAAAATTCTATTGGTTTTATCAATAACTATGACTAACTTAGTATTACTTATCACTAAGTAATAATTATATTTAAAAAAGAAATGTAATTTATTATTTTTATTATAATACACGTGTAAATAATACCATAATATGTATATAAAAATTTAAAAAAGATTACACATAAAATAATTATACTACCCATGTTCAAAGAAAAATTATGATATCGTGTAAATTGATAATCCATCAAAACTTTATAAATTTTAATTCGTATATTAATTGTAAAAATGCGAACCTAATTGTTAGGTTATGATATATTATATTATGTTAGGTATATTTATGATTTAGGTTCAGACGATTTTGAACACTGTAAATGTTTAAATCTTAATTTATCCTATTTTAATTAAAGCATTTATTAACTTTTAAACTTTTAACTTATTATAATTTATATTCGATATATTATTACTTTTATTAAATAACTTAATCAAATAATAAAGATTTCTAAAAGAAAACAATAATATAAAATACATTTACCTGTACAAAATATTAATTTGTTTAGGGATAACCAAGGAATATGTAGAAGCCTTTATAAAAGGTATGAATAAACTATTATTTTCATAATATTTTAAAATTTATAGAATACATTCTTCAAAATTATGCTATTTTAAATAAGATTAAATTTATTATATAATTTGATTAACATTAGCAACAACATGTTTTTATCTTTTGTTTCTAGATAATAAATTGAGTGTTGGTAAATTTTGTAGACTTAAGTACCCAGTTTCACTTTAACAAATTCATTATTAACTTTATTTAAAGTTATTCAAAGAACTTATAACTTGGATTAGTTTTATTATTTTTTATAATTATATAAGGGTTACCAATATATATATATATATATATAAAAAATATAGATTGTAATTATTAAAATTAATTTAAGTTTATCATTTTCTAATTTCAATGAAAAACAGTAAATATTGTTTATTTAAAAGATAAAATATGTTGTATACAATAAAATAATAAAATTGTATGAATATCTATTAAAATATAATCAATTGTTCAAAATTAAAATTAATTAAAGTATATTTTATAATCCTACCGTAATTGACTTTATTTAATCTAAAAAATAAATATAATTTTAAATTTAATCATTTAATATTTAAACTTAACTCATTTTTAAAATATATAAGTAACATTATATGTCTCAAATTGAGTCATTCCGTAATATTTGTTTGAAACTCATATTTTTTTATTAGAATACATTATAATAATAATTGTATTTAATATGGCGTATTGTATATGCAATTATATTTATTTTTGTTTTATTTTTAATATCTTTATGCTGTATGCCTGTATCGCGTATATATAAATATATATAATTGCAGTTTAATATTTATTTATTATTTAATCTAAATAATGTATGTTTTTTTTTTTTTTAATAATATTTAAATTATTTCTTCACTTTCCTTTACAGTTTTCGATGTTAGCACATAGTTTAGAAATTAAAATTATTATTATTATTATCATAGAGTTTATAGGTTTATCAATATTGTAGGTTGTTCTTTAAATACAAACATATACATTGGCCACTTTCCATAATATATTATATAAAGTCAAATCCCGCAAACAGGATAGTTCTGTATGTAAATATATAGCGACTCGTGAGAAACTTTCAACAGACTTGTAACACGCTCGGTCCTAGGGTGACTGCTGGAGAGTTCAATAAAGGCATTTACCCCTCCCTTGGCCTTTTTATAAGTCAATTATCATAATCACTTTGTAGTGATACAAAAAGGTCACAAAAAGACATGATTTAATCATTATTACGTAAATAAATTATATTATTTACACGAATAATTCTAGTAGATGCCCTTGTCTCAGTCTGTCCACCTATGGACGTGTTTGTTGTGTCGGAGAAAACATACAATATAATATTATCGATCCTGGTCCAGTGGAGATCACATTTCTCGAGTCAGACATTGAGCGCATTTCCCGACTATATTACCATTACACGATGGGCGAAGTCAGAACCTTCAAACTTCATTTTCATATACCTTTACGGATCCTATGTCAATTCAACGCGTCCTACTGATATAACACGTCATAATATAACAAAGAATCTAATATAATTGTTCATTTCGCAATAATATTATAATTAGACATAAATATTAGATTTATATTTTATATTGACGGTACGGTATACGACCAAATGATGTATAGGCTTCTATAAATGTAGTAATAACGCGTTCTAGGTTTACATTGTTTGCATTATCCATTCGATATGACGTCCCCTTGAAATTAAACCATATATTGACAATTACAATTTAGAAATCAATAAGTACAAATTATGTAAAAAAATTATTATTATTATATTTAAATAATGTCATAATATGAAGTGTAATAATTAAAATGTCAAAATTCTTGTTTTATAAAAAAATTCAATTGTTTAATATTAAAATACATATTTAGCGCTTTATGTCTCGACTTTCTTTATTCAATAAACCTATAAAATATGTTTAATATCCATATTTTATTAGAATGAATTATAATTGTTTTAAGACAAGTTTAAGGCGCATTGTATATTCAATATTAGTACATATCTATGTATATAGGATGAACCCAATTTTACACAACCCATTAATTATGTCATGACCTATTAAAATAGTTATTAGTTTATTGTTATTCTTAAAGTCCGTCAAGTTGACACCAGCACATAATGTTAGGATAACAAAACACGGAATAAAAAATAGCTAGGAATTTGCTAGATTTTGATAGGTCATGATGGTTATCTTTTATTTTTTGTCTAAATAAAATATTTAAGAGTTAGGTTAGGTCTATTTGTCTCATCTCGATAAATTTAAAATCAATTATCTGTCATTTTATCAAGATAAATTATGGGTTTTCTTTTTATAATACTGCACAAAAGACAAAAACAAGCTAAAAAGGCTTACAATTAAAGTTCTAAAATACAGCTGTCTAAACATTAATCGATTAAACTTAAACACAAAACACAATATTAAATTATATAATTTGTTTAATTGTAGTTTAATACTTTTTGTTAATTTAAATGAATTTAAACCTTTAAACCTTTAAAATTTTTATGAAAAAAAATTGTTATGATAATTTTATTCCGATATTATTTAAATAATATCTCTATAATATTTAATTAATTTAAAATACAACTTTTTAACTTATAAATGTTTCTATATACGGTGAAATTAATTTAAAAAACTCTAAAATAAAGTCAATATCAATTATATTTTATAATATTAAATATAATATATACACGCTTAATAAAAGCCCAAACCTTTTTTAAATATTTTATATTTTATATAATATTTCAATTAACTATATATTTAATAAAATAAATAAGATAGCTACCTACTTTTTTTAATTATTCGAGAAATGAGATATTTTTTACCAAGATCTCATACAGATTCACTGGATAATAAATAATTAATTATTATGTAATATAATAGGAAAACATTTTTATTAAGTACTCGCTGCATATTTATTTCACATTTTATTAGTATATTAACACAAAAATACTTAAAAAACAACGTATAGTCTTGGACTTTGAACTATGGTGCCAATTGCTTTTAAATTATTACCTAAATTATTTTTAATTTATGTATAACTCCAAACATATATTAAAGAAAATTATAATTATCGTTCTTATGTTAAGGTAAGTATATAATTGAGAATATTCACAATATAATTTCTGTAGTATACATTATTAGATAATGTATTATTCAATTTCACAAAGTTTCAACATAATTTGCTTTAATACTTCAAATTTCAATATACTTTTATACACAAAAAACAAAAACAAGCTAAAAAGGCTATCACAAAAATATACAAAATACAACTGTCTAATCTTTTATTGAATTGACTAAATCACAAAATGCAATATTAAATGAATGTATTAGTTTTACAAAAATGTTTTTTTTTTTTTTTATGTATAAAGACACATTTTTGGGTAGAAATAATGGTCCGATTACCACAAGTAGGGTATGCTTTCGGTAGCAAATCGTGTTTAGTTGGTACTTTATTTCTTTCATTTTTCGAATTTCTCAAAAGTTTTTCTTTAGGAGAGTAAAAACTACCAAAAAATGGCGGAAAATCGCAAAATTACGATTTCTGTTATTTAAAATTTTTTAATTTCGTGATAACTAATTGAGTTTTCATCTTAGGGATTTGAAATTTTTTTTGGGTATTAACATAAGTAATATAAATATGTGATACAATTAGAACAGATTGGTTAATTATTTGGCCCAGTATAGAACATTTTTTCCAAAAATGCTTAATATTTCCGACAATTTTTGATTTATCGCTTTGAAAATTTTGTTGAAGTATACACAATAATCATGTAATATTTAATCTTTTTACAAAATATTTTGATAATCGTGACTGACAATTTTTTATAATTTTATTATTTTTTAAATAATAATTCCCGAAAATCGCAAAATAACGGTTTCATTATTTTAATTTATTTAATATAGTGATAACTAACTGAGTTTTGATCGTAGGGTCTTGAAACTTTTTTTGAGTGTCATCATAAGTGTTTTACATTAGAAAAAAAATTTTTGAAACGATTGATTTTCCGACTAAATATAGGGATATAAATTTTTTTCCAAAAATGTTTAATATTTCCTGTAGTTTTTGCTTTTTCGATTTGAAAATTTTATCAGAGTCTAATTATATACAACTTAATCTTTTTACAAAATATTTTCAAAATCGTATGTTGCAAGATTCTAAAATTTGAATAATTTTAACAGAAATGAATATTATGATATTTTTTTTTATATTTGAAGACACATTTTCGTAATTAATGTATTAGGAAAAAAAACTACAATTTGTTGCAATATATTCCAAAACAACAATTGTTTTTAATCAAATAATTACATTATAATATAATATATAGTATACGCAGTTTGCTTCATTAGGAAAAACAATATGTAAATACCCAAAAATTCGATGTTTTTTCGTATATTATTTTCGAAATATAGGTACAAACATGTTTTTTTAAATACTTACGTGGCAAATCGTGATTGTATAAACTATAAAAAAATTGAAATTTGTAGTTTGCTTCGTAAAAAAAACCTAAATATCTAAAAAGTAGATATATTTTGTATTGTTTTTTTCTTTTTGAAATTGAGGTACTAACATGTTTATTTAATACTGACGTGGCTAATCGTGATTGTATAAACTATAATAAATTTGAAATTTATATTCTAAACTGCTTTTGAAATAAGCGCAAAGTTCTATTTCGGATGTTCCTCCTGCGTTTCGTCGGTTCAGTGAAATTAGTGATTTATTATAATTAAGATTTGAATACAATGATATTGCATTCGAAAATACGATTCTGAGCAAAACTCAATATCATACAATATATTAAAATGATAATACGATCTAAAATTTTACTAAGGTTGTAAATCACCTATGTCAATACTCAAAAAATTTATTAAGCTTTTACGATCAAAACTTAATTAGTTATCACGAAATAAAAAAATTAAAACAACGAAAAGCGTAATTTAAACGATTTTCCGCCATTTTTGGTAAATTTAAATTTAAATACTTGTAAAAAAAAAGATGCGAAATACGATTTTCAAATTTTTTTATTAATAGGTTAAGTAATTTTGAGGTTATTGTTCTATCGCCTCACAGAATTAAGAGATTTTCTTAATTCCACCTCAAGCCGAGACTCGAAAGCCGGAGCTCAAAGAATTTTTTTATTTAATTGTAGAATGTTTCACGTTATAATAATATTTATATAAATATATATATATATTACAATGATTTGATTGCATAGTTACATTATTTTATGTATTTATACAGTGGCGGAGCTACCTATGAGACAAAGAGACATTGTCTACCCATTTTTTTTTAAACTGTTTTATATATTTTTAACTACATATATATTTTGTCAATTTGTGTTTTATAATCATATTAAAATTTAAAATATATTTTTATAAAAACGTATTACATGTTATTATAAATAGATACTTTAGTTTATAATAGTAATACTATATAATATATGCGCATAAACTGGAATAAATAGGCGTTGTCTGGTCAAAACAACACAAGTTAATAATATTGTTATTTGCTAGATAATAAAGACAACGTGACTAGTGTCTCCTACTCTAGGATATGCGGTGTGGTGGGTTCTTGAAAGAAGGGTACCTCACGCAGTGAGCTAATGGAGACATGTCTCACTAATATTTCTATCGTAAATTTATGAATGTACCCGCATCCCGATAATAATATATAGTAATCTTATCGAATAATAATTATACGTATTTAATTTTAATAGTCGTAGTTAAAATAATACACATTTTGAACTGATAAAAACTTTTAAATACATTTTAAAGTATTTAGTTGTTGTTTTTTATGGAACGTAAATTGTTTTAAATTTAATATGGAGTGTTCTGATATAATTAGTGATATTTTAACAGTAGGAATTAATAACTATTCTTTTGAACATAAACTTGAATTAAAAAAGAAAAGACCTACACCTCGATTAAGTTTGGAAACGTTTGATGGAAAAACTATACGAAAATTTCAAGTATCATGGTACACAAAATATGCGTGGTTGCTGGAAATGAAAATCTTGGTAAATTGTATAAAAAATAGAAAAATAGATTTAATTTATAAAATAATATAAAAAATTTTGTATATTACATAATGAATAAAATAAGTTTACTAATGTATTTTTGTTTATATAATTTCATTCCAAGAAAAAATTATTTGAAATTTGTCTACCCTAACTTCGAAGCCAAGCTTCGCCACTGTATTTATATATATATATATATATATATATTCGTTACTAACAATTATAATTGTTATTTATAATACAACATATACCCGCAGCTGAAAAGCCGGGACAAGAAGATATTAATTTAATACATCACTTTTACATAAAACAATAAAATTCATAAAAATATTATCCAAAACGCTGACGTCTGTGTTCGTGGCGAGCCCAAACGAGACAACGCTTTCTTTGCAACTATACACTATTCACTAGTTGTTGATGCTTGATTAACTTGACATTCAATGTCACAATTATCGACATTAATGTAATTATTGAAACGTATATAATATTCTCATTAAATATAATTTATTTACATGCTTTTACATAATGGACCGTTCGACGACGACAGCTATATATGATATACGTTGAAATTTAATAAAATTATATTACTATAAAATTTCCTAACGTTACATAGTATATAAGTTAAACTCGAAATTTTCAAACCATTAAACCTAAAACTACATTAAAATAAATGACATCACATGTTTTTGATTTAAATTGTTTCACAGTAACAATTATTTAAAATATATTTCAATTTTTAAAACTATATTTTACACTTTACACGATACTGTTTAACAAAAACTAAATTATAAAAAATGAGAAAGTCGATTTTGGATGTTCCTCTTTCGTACTTTCGGGCCTCGGAGAAATTAGTCTTTTTTTATAATTTATATTTGAATGCAATTATATTGCATTAAAAAATACGATTCTGATCGAAACTCAAAATAATTTAGGTACTAATAAATCATTCCATAAGTTTATCACGTGTGTAAACTATTCATAAGAAAACTCAAAAAAAATTTAAAGTATTTACGTTAAAAATTGCATTAATTATCATAAAAAAACTAAAATCAATATCATCAAAATTATGATTTCCCTAAATTTTGACGTATTTCCGTAATTTTTTGGTAGTTTATCTTCTCCCAAGGAAAAACATTTACGAAATTCTATGAATGAGCTAAATAAAATACCAACTAAATGCAATTTACTACCAATAGCTTACTTTATTTATGGTAATTGGATCATTATTTATATCTGAAAGTGTCATCAGTCATAAAAAAAATATCATAATATTAAATTATACAAAAATATTCGAATTTTAGGAGATTTTAAATAAAAAACAACAACTACGATTTTAAAAATATTTTTTAAATAGATTAAGTAGTATATGAATAGGCTTCGATGAAATTATCAAACCGATAAACCCAAAATTGTAGGAGATAATTAATATTTTTGAAAAAAAATTTCAAAGATCTATACTTAGTCAGAAAATCAACCAATCTTTTCCAAATTTCTTTCTCTAATGTAGAACACTTATTTGAGTACTCAAAAAAAGTCCTTACTGTCAAAACTTATTTAGTGTTCACGAAATGAAAAAAATTTTAAAAAATGAAACCGTAATTTTGCTGATTTTCGGAAATTTTAACTTTAAAATCTTATAAAAAAAAAACTGTCAGTCACGATTTTCAAAATATTTTATAAAAAGATTAAGTAGTATATTATAAGACTTTAAAAAAAAAATTTCAGACTGATAAACCAAAAATTGCATGAATTATTTAACATTTTTGGAAAAAAGTTCAAAGCTCTATACTTCGCCAAAAATTCAACTAATTAATTCTAAAATGTTACCACACTTGTATATTTTCTATCTTAATACTCAAAAAAATTTTCAAGTCCCTCAATGAAAACTCAATTATTAATCATAAAATAAAAAAAATTTAAATAACAGAAACCGTAGTTTTGCTGATTTTTCGCCATTTTTGGTAGCTTTTCTTCTCCCAAAAAAAAACTTTTAAGAAATTCGAAATTGAGCTAAATAAAGCACCAACTAGACGCAATTTTTTACCGAAAACTTACCCTATTCGTGGTTATTGGACCATAATTTCTACCCAAAAAAATGTTTTTAATCATCAAAAAAAAACATCTTTTTAAAACTAATACATACAAAATCTATAAGTTATAACAAAACAAGTAATTTATATTTCGTAATTCTTTACCCTTTTTTTACAGCTGTACAAATTCTACTATAGTACAAATAGTTTGGATAGTTGTCTACACGTTTAGTACTTATTATCAGGGAAGTAATGGTAAATAATGCCTTGAGTATACACCTTATTTTTCTCAAAATTACATTAAAAAAAAATAATAATACTTGAAATGATTTAATAATCATTTTTTATAGCATTAATTTTTTTAAAATTTTTAGTCATATAATTAGTTTTTATCTTTAATTACTATTCATAAAAACTATAAATAAATTATAACTAGAACTCTATATCTTATTAAATGAGAATTTTTTGTGTTTTAAAAATTGTTAATTTTAAGTCATAAAGGTATATAATATACTATATACATAAATTAACTAATAGAAACATAATAACTTATACATTTATTTTCATTAATAAAATACACTTAGTATTAAAATTATAAAAATTTATTGTCGTTAAATATACAACAAATTTATAAATTTTAAAATATTATGGCCGTATACTTACCATTAACTTATAAAATTATTATTTATATTGCATATACGCAATTTTATACAAATATTGTTATGAGTATACGCCGTATATTCCCGTATACGCTCCAATACACCACTCCTTATTATTGTATTAATATATTAAGTCAACATCAAAATATTATATAATACGTTTTCAATAACTATTTTATAGTTTGTATTTAATATAATATCACAGGTACCTATCTTATATTACGTACGATACAAACATGGCTTCTTCTCAATGTGACGTATTTATAACTACTATTTTTGTTATAATTATTTTGAATATTTTAACTCCAGGTGAAAATACTAAACATTTATATATATATATATATAAATACTACATCAAAAAGTTTAAATTAATTGTTTTTATATTATAAATTATTATTTTAAATATTCGAATTTTATTCATGATTTGATTTAGAAATTACTTAATTTTAGTTTTTACAATCTTATATAATATAATATATATAATAAATTTATATAATTTACATTATAAAATAATAAGTTATTGTTATATTTAATTTATTGCATTTTTATGTTTTGGATCGTGTACAGTTGTAATATGTAAGCATCAGTTGAATCTTAATATAATATAGTCCTTAGTTTTTTACACTAATAACTTTAAAAGAGAAAAGATCAGCTACTAATTGTGTATTTAAATTGCAAACGAAAAGCTATGCCCTCGATGAATATTGTGTAAAACGTACTAACGATTGATAATCAAAAGATTTATAAAAATAACAAAAATTATATATTAATAATTTTTATTTAATAAAAATTGAGTTATAAATTATATTGATGTCTGTTAATGAGAATTAATAAGCTAGAATATACATGATATGAATGTGTGTGTGGCATGTTTCGATAAAAGATTTTCAAAACATAAAAAAATGTAAATTGACTGATTACATTCATCAAACATAAATTCTATAGTAAACTTTCTTGAAAATGTAATGATTAAATTAGCTCAAATCATAAAGTATTTTTCACAGTCATCAGATATATTTATAATCATATATTAAAAAAACAACTAATAGATATTACTTACTGAAAAATAGGATTCACTTTCGAAAATGTAACCGGAGAACGTTTTTAATCTGAAAAATAAACACGATCATCATTTAAGCTTGAAAAAAAAAGGAAAATAATACAACTATACCATAAAAATAATAAAATTTGTAAAAAATGCGTATTTTACTGTTTAAAAATTTTACAAAAGTATAATTTAAATGTGGGATAGACTCTCCTGGTTGTTGGTCCAAAAGAAAAAAAAACCATTTTAGCGTACTCTATCTTACCTTACATGCAATTTATACACTTCCCCTTATGAATAAATGTATTATCTCCTTTACATATATTACATACATCTTAGCAATACTATGTCCTGGATACACTCATACTCTGTTCCATTATTTTATTCACTGCCCAACACTACGGTCTATGTTTCTGAATGTATGTTTTCACTTAATAATTACATTCATGATTATTCACTGTAATGTGTATTGATTTTTATTTTATTTTATTCAATAATACCTACTTTTAAAGAGTGTGTTTACAATAAGTTGTTTTTATTGTATTTAATGTTTTTCTTGATTTGACATTCATGAAATATCTAACTTTATAACCGTATTGCACCATAATAATATAAACAATAACATACATAACAATTGGATATTTTTATTAGTCTCAAATACGTTAAATTAATTTCCTATAGTATTGAATATTTATTTGTATATAATATTCATACTCAATATTTGACGAAATCGAAAGTCTATAAACACGCATACTTTTTCTCATTCTTACATATTATATCATATATAATATTATTATGTACTAATAATAAACATATTTTTATAAACTTTATTCCTATTTATACTTAGGTAGAGATAAGTTGTAAATACAACATTTTTATATATATATTTTTTTTTTGAAAAAGAATCATGGTATTATATCAGCGTATTTTAAAAGTTACTACTCTGAATATCATTATTTATAATATACTAGTTTCAGGTGATTATAACAATTACCTACATTAAATAACAGAATTAAAATTAAAATATTTTATAATAATTTTGTAAATTATAATTTAATTTTAATTCATATATTTTTCAGGTGGTGGAAACAACAGTAATTATATCTTAATTTTAAACTCGTAAACAAAATATTTGCTTCAATTTTAAATTTTAAAAAAAAAATTAAACAATAAATTAAGTAATTAACTACTAAAAATAAGAAGTAATAAATTCATATGTCAATTATTATACTTTCAAATATAATTTTTCTTCCTAAAATAATTTGCCAAATGAATATGATTTTTATACCTGTTTATTGTATTATTTATTAATGTTATAAAATATATTTGACTTAATTATAGGCTTTAAAAAAATCAGTAAGTGATCTTATTAATTAATTACATATTTATTATATAAATTCTAATAATAAATGTTTAAACTTCTATACTCAATACTATATTTAATATTAAACAATTAAATTAAATATATAATAAAAGTAAAAATAAATAAAATATGAAATATATAAATATATTTTTTAAACTCTAATTAAAATTGACTGTACGTGGAATAGTCTATTGTATAGTCAATATTTATGCTTAGGTAGAGATAAGTTGTAAATACAACATTTTTTTTTTTTTAAAGAATCATGGTTTTATAGTATTATATCAGCGTATTTTAATAGTTATTACTCTCATTATCATTATTTACAATGTACTTGTATCGAGTGATTATAATAATTACCTACAATAACTAATAGTATTAAAATTAAAATATTTTTTGACATCTGTAAACTATAATTTAATTATAATTCATATATTTTTCAGAAAACTTCGGAAGTAATTATAAACTTAATTTTAAACTCGTAAACAGATTATCTGTTCAATTATAAATTTTAAAAATAAATGTTGAACTATAAATTAACTAATTATACTAAAAATGAGAATTAAGAAATTCATATGTCAATCATTATACTTTCAAATACATATTTTCTTTTTTAAATAATTTGCCAATTGAATATGATTTTTACCTATACCAGTTAATTTTAAAATCTGAGCGAAGCTAATTTTTTTTTTTTCTTATATATAAAAACATTTTTTCGGGTAGAAATAATGGACTGATTACCACAAGTCGGGTATGCTTTCGGTAAGCAAATTGCGTCTAGTTGGTACTTTCTTTAACTCATTTTTCAAATTTCTCAAAAATTTTTTTTTTGGAGGGGAAAAACTACCAAAAAATGGCGGAAAATTGGCAAAATTACGGTTTCTGTTATTTGGAATTTTTAATTTTCGTGATAACTAGTTGAGTTTTGATCGTAGGGACTTGAAATTTTTTTTGAGTATTAACATATACAGATAGTATACAAGTGAGGTAAATTTTTGGAATGAATTATTAGTATAGTATAATGTAATGTATTGAGTTTAGCTCAGAATCGTATTTCTAATGCAATATCATTGCATTCAAATCTTAAGTAAAATAAACCACTAACTTTTCTGAAGAGCGAAGGGACGAAGGAAGAACGTCCATAATCGACATTCCCCCTTTTTATTATTTATTTATGTTATAAAATACATTTGACTTAATTATAGACTCTACAAAAAACTGTAAGTGATCTTATTAATTAATTACATATTTATTATATAAATTCTAATAATTAATGTTTAAATTTCTATACTCAATACTATATTTAATATTAAACAATTAAATTGATATTAACATATGTTCAGTGTTATTTAAACTATTTTATCTGTATTTATTTATACCAAACATTTATAAATCAGAAAGCTTTATTTAAAATTCATCATTAATATAAATACATATAAATTAAGCTACCGAGTAAAATTATAATAAAGTAAAAACTTTTTTTTTTTAATTATAATTAATAATAAATAATTTAAAATTTAATTTAAAATCAATTTTATATTAATTAACCGGCATTAAAGTAAAATTTTGAATTTTACAAAATTATAACTCTGCGAGATCAAATGTATTAAAAATAAATATAAAATAAAATACGAAATATATATTTTAAACTCTAATTAACTATGATCATTGACCGTACGTAGAACAATCAATTGTATAATCAATGCTATGATAATGTTACATTCTTAAACTATTTTAAATAACTGTAAAAAATAAATAAAATACCTCCTTGTGTTACTGGTTCGAGATTTATTTATTATTATCCAGAACTAAAGAAGAAACCGAACCCTCAGCACTTGAAAACTCGTTGAGAATGTATAAATAAATTAGAGAACTTAATTGTTTCTAGTACCGAAACAATCAAGACAAACATGTCTTGGGATTCCACTAGATGGATCTATCGACGGACGTTGGTTCACTATGACCTATCGTTTCTCTAGGTAGCTGAACATTAATACTGTTCGAGCTTCAATACAAAAACTAATGACTGTTGTTTACGCGAACAACCGGTCGCGGTTCGCGTCGTTGTGTCGATCGCCGCCGTATCGGCTCGTGTGTGTTTGTATGTTTGGTTTCGAGTCTGTCCGCCATCGGGTCGAGTGTGCAGGTACATCGAATGCGGATCGTCGTGTACGTCGAGTTGCGACGGTCGCGTTCGTTTTGAGTGCGTTTTCGCGGCGGCGAAACAATTAATTATCCCGTTTGAGTTTTTGCCGTCGTGTGCTGCCGCCGTCGTAAAAATAATATCACGTAAAAATACGTATATTTTGGCGTCAATAAAACGAACGCGACGTTGCGTCTACGTACGGTGTTTTGTTTTGTTTTGTTTTTTTTTTTTTGTTTTTTTTTTTGCGTACGTGTGTGCTGCGAACCATTTGACTTGTGTCGTTGGCGCAACATTATCCGACCATTGCCGCGGTGTGACACCTTTAATCAATATTGGTCCGATTAATTCTACGTCGACGGTGCCCGGAATAGTCGTGTGAATGTTTCATTATTATTATTTTTCTATTATTTGTGTAATTGATTGAGTTTTAATCTTTTTATCTGTGCGGGCGCCCTTCTCCCAATACTCTACAATATTATTGTTGTCATATTAATATATTTATATACAAGTGCATATAAACGCACGTAAACATAAGATTTGTAACATACGAGTAAGTTGTTAAATTAGTGGTCTATTCCATTCTATTCCATATCCGTAAAATAATATTAATTCCTTTAGATAATAGTCGTCGGGCCAACCGCCTATTTGTTGGAGCCCGGTGGCGAACAAAGACTACAATAAGATATAATATTTATTCAAATTATTTTTCACCTAAACTATAATAATACCAAATAATGTATGTCTAATACACGTGATTCGTATTTAATTTGGTTTTGATTTTTTGAAATAATATTTACTTTTCAGTAATATTAAATGGATGTAAGTGAATATTAAATAATTTTAATTAGACATTTTGAGTTCAATAAAGAAATTAGAGATATGTATATTAATTATACTAATGACATATTACTCTTACAATTTTATACGAAATTATACCGAATTTATTTTTTAAATAACGTTAATTTGGTATTAATTATTATTTTATTATTATTATAATCATTTTATTTGTGAAAATAAATTTTTTTTGTTATTTTTTTTTTTTTTAATTTGAAATGCGATGTGTTGTGGATAAGAAACATAAAATTAAAATTTTTGAAAAAAACAATTCGTATAGGTTGGGACACTTGTATAACATTTTCTGTTGACTATTGACTTCACAAATATATCTGCTTATTTTATATTTCTGTGGCTGATAAAATAAATATAAGTAGGTAGGTACAAGATTTCTTCAGGTGTAACAACATATTTTATTTTCTGTCTCTTATAATGATTTCACGAACGGTCAACTCTTAATTTATGTTTATTTCATTAAAAAGACAAATAATGTTTTTTTAAGAAAATGAATTGTATCATCATTTATTAATATAGACATAAGTTGTTTCTAGTTCATATAGCCCATTGCCATTTTTACTACACTTACAATCTTGTATACTATATATAACGATTATCATAGAACTACATATAAACAGAATATGCATGTCGTTATAACGAAAATAGTTTCATTTATTTTATAACCCATGAATTCATAATATACAATTTACATGATTTTTCATAATATATTTTTATAAAATTAATTTGATCCAAATAAATTGTTAAAAAACATATCAAATTTATGATTTTAACGATATACATTCTTATATTAATGTTGAAAAAAATGTTATATTTAGTTATATTTAAAATATCTATAGAATATAATTTTAAGTATGTGTATAAAGTATATATTTGTAAACTGATTTCAGTGGAAAGTAAGTATATGTTGGTTTTCTATAATCTATATAGTATTTTCATTTATATCAGCTAACGATCGATTAAGTTTTATAATGAAATGAAATCTATTTACTAATTGTATATTTTCTCATTGATTCAATTATTTTGGTACTTATTTAAACATTATTCATATCAAATTATAAATTGTTTTATACAAATTCTTATATTTTTTTTTTAAACCAATTAATATTTAAGCTATGGGCATCCTAAAAGGTAAATATATATATAGATTAAAGTTAACAATAATCAATTGTTCAATATAATAATTTTTATTTTAAACTATGTGCGGACAAATAAAAAAATTAAGTATAAAGGTTGGTATGCAACAAAGTTCACCTTTGAGCCCTTATCTGTTTTTTTTTTTGTATATAACAAAAGGTATACACAGTGAGGTTCCATGGTGTATGATATTTGCAGATGATGTAATACAAGTAGAAGTGGAAGAAAGTCCGAAAGATATAAATAAAGGCTTGAGGAGTGGAGAACAGCGCTCAAGAGAAGAGAACTAAAGATTAGTAGGATAAAAACTGAGGCAATAGTGTATGGTTCTGAAAAAAGTTATCAAAAAAAATTGATAGACTAAAATGAAGATAATGAAGATCAGTGACGATAAAGTGTGTGAGACTGATAGTTTCAAGTACTTAAGATTGATAGTGCAAAAGAATGGTAGTTCTGAGAAAATAATCCTAATCATAACATACTTCAGCTCATCCCATTGCCGTACAAATACAGCCCAATACCGCACAAAATGCATAACCACAAACAATAGTTACCCATTACCAAATGGCGTATACAACTTATAGTGTATAGTATATATTATATATTTATATTCATTAAATATTATAGTAAACTCATATAGAAATATTTAAGAATAATATAATCAAAAATATGCATTCTTTAAAAAAGTTATAAAATAACATAATAATATATGAATAAACGCATTATAATAAAATTATTTTAAAATTAAAACATGTTGTTTTGTACCAATCTCGCTATAAAATAGAGAGGATAGAGCCACGCTAAATGAAAATACCGAATAAAAAAAGTAAATATAGATTAGGCTCAAAATATATTGCATATGTATATGTAACATAATATAATTCAGCGAAATAATCTGTGACGATGAAATGTGTGAGACTGATAGGTTCAAGTAATTAGAATTAATAGTGCATAAGAGTGGTAGTTCTGAGAAAATAATCCTAATCATAACATAATGCAGTGCATCCCATTACTGCACAAATACAGCCCAATACCGCACAAAATGCATAACCACAAACAATAGTTACCCATTACCGCTTGGCGCATACAAATTATAGTATACAGTATATATTATATATTTATATGCATTAAACCTTATAGTGAACTCATAGAAAAATATTTAAGAATAATAAAATCAATAAAAAATAATTTTTTATTAAAAAAATTATAAAATAAAATAATAATATATGAACAAACTCATTATAATAAAATGTAATTTTTAAAATAAAATTAGTTTAAAATTTTAACATGTCTTTCTAAAACTGATAATTGATTTGTTATCAGAAGTGAGAATACAGATATTCTGAATTTGCTCCTCGTTCTTTATCACAATTCCTTTGTACAACTTCACTTACCTTTAAAATTTCTCTCATTTTTGTTTCAATTATATTTTTTTGATCTTTTAAAACAGTAATCTAAACAAATTTTTTAAATTTTTAAAAATACTATACTAAATCAATGAAATATATATTTTATCAAGTTTATACATACGACGTGAAATATACTGGATGAGTCACATAAAACGAAGTTGATTGTGATACGACACAGCATCATTTATCATTTATCGTTTTTTTAGATGCATTTAGTTCTTTAGCTCATATTAAACAAGGAAATAGATCACTATCGATGTAATTTTCTTATATATAATTAAAAAATAAATAATATTTCGTATTTATTAGATCTAGAGCTATTATATTAGCAAAAGCACTGGAAACTAAGTTTGAAGGTAAAAATGGTAAAAACTTTTAACCATTTTCCTATTTTAGAAAGTTTGTCATTATGTATACTCTTGATAAAGTATTGAAATATAATTAATATTTCGATTTTATGCTTGACGCTTGACATAAATGAAATATATATGCCTTTATTGTAATATTTTTAAATACAAAACTTGCTGTATAAGCTCCAATTTCAAAATCAAGAAGCAAGTGACATGGGCCTTAATTAATACATGCTTTTTGTAAACAAAGATTTTTAAAATTTTTCCACATACATTTATAACAATTAAATGTTTTTTATGGAGAAAACAAAGTACAAGCAGTGCCAGTGCTATGTTTTGCGGGGCCCGGAACAAATCACATTAGAATGGGACCTAAGTTCCAATCTCAATATGTAAAGTACCTATTCATTATATATATATATATATATATATTAATTTTTCAAGTCCCCTATACATATAAAATTGCATTTCTAGGTATCATAAAATATTCAAAATCAAGTTCGTCAATATTAGTTTCTGTAAATTTTGCTGTATCTCAGTAGAAAAATATACGTTCTTATGCCAAAGAAAAAATTTTGAGAAATTCTAAAAACGACTTATATAAAGTACCAAGTAGAGACAATTTACTTACAAAACATACACTACTCGTAGTAATCTGATCATTATTTCTTCCCGAAAAAATGTCTTCAGGCTTTTAAACATGTAAAAATTAAACATCAATGTAAAACTTTGAAGTCGTATAAAATAAAGTTGAGTTATGATTTTCGTTATTTTTTACAGTTATTCAAGAGTATGTCATTAAACACGTCATATACAATTTTCAGCTTAAAGTAAAAAAAATTAATTGTAAACCCAATACAAAAAAAAAAAATTCCAATTAGCTCAGAATCTAAAATATGATAATTTCATATTTATTCAAATAAACATATTACTTATATCATAGCAAATATAAAAATAGTTAATTTATTTTTTAACTGATCAACTATTTTTGAACTTAAATAAGTAATAAATCAAATAAATAGGATTATGTAATTTTCAATAATTTATCATATGTATTTTGCAATGTTTCTGAATCCTGGCCTTAAAATAAAAGAGTTAAAATCATAAAGTACTAAAAGGTATGAATATGAATAGATTTATTAGATAGATTTAGATATATTATATATACTGATATATATATATATTCTGGTATTCAAATTATATTATTTAAAATATATAAAATAATAATTACCCTAAACTATCTTGTTATATTTTATCAGTAATTAATAATTTGACTTTTTTGTGGTTTGAAAATTAGAGAATTTAAAAAGATGTTTATCTCATAAATTTGTGTCTATGTTTTAGATTCTATGTGAAACGAAGAATGTATTGGTTTTCCAATTATTTTTTTTTTTAATATCTGAAGACACTTTTTTGGGTAGAAATAATGGGTGTGATTACCACAAAAAGGGTATGCTTTCAGTAGAAAATTGCATCTAATTGGTAGTTATTTAATTTAGTTCATTTTTTAAATTTCTCATATGTTTTTTCTTGGGAGAAGAAATTCTGCAAAAATACATTTTTTTTATCGTGGTATTTAATAATTTGATCTATTTATAACTTATTTACGAGGTATTTTTATAATGTTGATTTTGATTTGTGCATCCTGCACTTCTTGCCGGGAGGAAGTAATCCGAAAGCAGTTCCCTCCCAGCTCACGGTTAAAAAAAAACCCCTTTCTTATAAAATTGGTTAAAGCTACAAAAGCAAATATTTACTTAATATAATTTAATTATAACTAGATTTTAGAGGCCATGAAAAGCTCCAATTTTTTCAAATACTAATATATGCAGGCGGTAGGCCTAGATTATCGACTCTCAGTATTTGTAAGTCTTCCCTAAGCCCAAAGGTTTTTTTGTTTTTATTTTAACAATAATATTGTGCCA
Organism: Eriosoma lanigerum; assembly: GCA_013282895.1. Taxonomy (NCBI): domain Eukaryota; kingdom Metazoa; phylum Arthropoda; class Insecta; order Hemiptera; family Aphididae; genus Eriosoma; species Eriosoma lanigerum. The sequence continues at coordinate 56,637,760 of CM023358.1, forward strand.
CTTAATTATACAATAATACGCTAATAGTAGAATTATATACTCTTGATTTACGACTTTACATAAGGTTTTTCAATATTATTTTTTTAAGAATATAACATAATATTTCTTAACTAGGGCACGTGCCCCACTCGTCCCGCCGTTGCGCCGGCACTGAGTACAAGTGGTACATAGTGGCCTCTTGTCAAACCAGTATTTAGCATTAGCTTGTTAAACCATGCATTGTATACTGCTGATATAAATGTATGCGGAAATGGACAAGTAGTATTTATATTATCGATGTGCGTTTTTTTAAACATTTGTGCGGTAATGGGCGATGCCCGTATAATCATAGTAAAAATTAAGAATCCGAATTAAGATTAGATATTGAATTTGAGTCGAAGTTAAAGTTACAATTTAACTAAATTTGTAATGCATTACAATTGTCTCCGACGTGTGTTAAGAAAAAAAACAATCAGGTGATCATAAAATAGGTAGTGCTAGTATTTAATTCATACATGTACCTAAACCATTATAATATACCATATACATATAATATAATCAATAACTTGTGAATTATTTTAGATGTTGAAAATACTCCAGGTATATGTTGAATAACATTATATTTTTATCGCACAAATTTCCCTGATATCTAATATTTATTTTCCAAATTTATAAGTCTTTATATAAATACTGTAATTTTTTACTATGCTACTAAATTATTTACTCATCTATTAATTTTAGACTCTGAACGAAACAAGGAATATATTGGTTTTAGAAAGATGTTTTTTTTTATATGTCTGTAAACATCTTTTTGTGTTAGATAATAGTTCGATGAGCATAAGTACGGTATACTATCGGTAAATTGTATCTATTTGGTACTTTATTCAGCTCATTTTTCAAATTTCCCAAAAGTTTTTTCTTCGGAGAAGAAAAATTACCAAAAAATGACGAAACATAGGCAAAATTATGATTTTCGGTAATTTTTTTTTAAATATCTTGTGATAACTAATTATAATTTAATCGTAGGGACATGAAATTTTTTTGAGTAATCTCAAAGGTAATTAACATACGTGGTAAAATTTTGGAACGAATTATCAGTATAGTTTATTGTATATCTGACTATGTTTCACTCAGAATCGTATTTTCTAATGCAATATCATAACATTCAAATCTTAATTATAATTAACCACTAATTCCTCCGAGAATCAAAAGGACAAAGAAGGAACGTCCGAATCGACCGAATCTTACCGCTTTTTTTTAAATAGAGTAAATTTTATAAGTTATAATAAAATTAATCATTTATTAACATAAGTAATTTATTTCAGACGAAAAACGTAAGTTTATTTAATACTTAATATTTTCTTAAATTTTATTTTACCAAAATAGATATACCTTAATACTTAAAATTATTATGAAAAACAGCGATTTACTAATCTCTATTAATTATTAGATACTATGAACTAATTTTTCATTGTTATTGTGTGTCGATTTCAACTACAATTCACAGAAAAATGTCTAAGTAAGCATAATTATTTTTAAAATTAGAAAAATATTAAATTTTTAAAGATTATTGAATTCGAATTTTATTTACACATTGTATATTTAACATTTATGCGTAATTAAAGATAAAATAAGATAATATAATATTAAAAAAAAATATATATATATATATATATAAATGATTATAATTTAAAATAATTAGTGAAATTCGGTATAAGTACATTTGATGTCTTTTATATTCAATTTTTTTATAACACAAACAATATCATTTTATTAGTATGTTTAATTAAAAAATGAACCTTAATTAAATCATTAGATAATATTAATAACGTATTATAGATGAACTTAAAAAGGACGGATTTCATTTATCTCTACAAGGAGGTATATATATTATTTATTTTACAATAAAATGTTTATAAAATGTACAAAATATTATGGTCTATTTTTTTGTAGTTTTTATCGAAATAATACCTAAAAAAGATAATTGAAATAATCAACTTTAATTTTTTTTATGGACTATACAGCTAAATAATGTGATTAAACGTAGTTACATTAAATAGTATATTAATATACATTAACTTATAAAGAGTCAATATTAATGTATTGTACTTTAAATCATTCAAAACCACTATAATTTGAAATACAGTAAAAAGTTGTGAAGTCTATACCGTGTCTCCTTTTGAATGATTTAATATTACTTCCTTTAACTAAATTTAAATAATAGTAATAAATTAATTTAATGAAATACGCATATAATAATATTAATAATAATAGTACAGTACGATTAAAAATCAAAACGCAATATGCCATATAGTATTATTTAACCATAAGATTGTAAGCATCTAAATTCTCTATATAAGAGGTATTCAAACTATGGGTCTTGTCCCCAAGAGCATAAAATGAGTTCATCAAAGGTTCTGTCACAAAGAACAATATAAAAATAAAAACAAAATAAATTGTAATAATGTATCAATAATGATTTGAAAACGAAATTTGGTTAAAGATATTTGGTTTACTCTCAACATAAAATATTTAATTTCGATTTTTTAATTATTATATAATTGATACACTTTTGAATATTGTAATAATTAAATAACTTATATACATATAAACAGTAAAATAGTACTATATAGTACATAGTAGTATATAGTATTAATAGTTTGTCATTAATAATTTGGGTACCGTTAAAATTTTTTGGTGACACAAAGGAGCCGTAGGATAAAAAAAATTGAATACCACTGTTCTAAACACTTAATGCCAATAAATTAGAAAATCAAAGAACCTAGAGAATTCCTGTGTACCAAAAAGGAACCCTAAAAAACTAAGAATTGTGTTTTTTGAAATATTAACTATAATATGTTTTTTTTATATATATATATATATAGCCCCGATTAATAATCGAAAAATTCTTAAGGACGGTAAACTTACAATTTAGTATAAAATACAAAAAATAAAATTTGTATAAACTAGGTAATACCAATTTCTATACATTAATATTTGAATACATTTTGAAGAATTCAACTTCAGTAAATATTGAAAATTAAATATCAATGCAGATAGGTTTCTAAATTTCTAATACACTCTACATGGAGTCTTCTTTTTTCAAATAAAAATAAGAATAATCGTATACTAAAAATTTACAAGATGGTGTAGAGTATTCTTTGTGATATATGTACACCTATATGTTGATATATATATATATATATATATATATATATACACCTATATATTATGAACCTATATTTTCTAAAAACGTGTCAGCACCAAAATTCTTAAAAATATATGAAATTCAAATTTGCCATTATTGTATCAAAACCATTCTGTCATTGAGACATTAACTAAAATTTATAATTAGATTGAAGTATATTGAAAGTAAAATTTAATTAAATATATCAATAACCATAGAAAATTAACTAAATTATATTCAATCGTTTTAGTATTTATAATAGATTTGTAAATAATATCATAAAATGTATTTAAATACATAAAACATAAACTACCAGATTACTTATACAACGATATTACATTATAAATTAAAATTTATATATTAATAGTAAACGTATAATGTATTCAATTTCGTTTTTAACTCATAACTTTTTCTAATACAAGACTATTTAGGATAGGTGACTCTAACCTTCGCGCTTCGTGGATATCCATGATCTATCATCTTACATTAGGAACATTTCCCTTTTCTTATACTCGCTTGTAAAATCATTTATACTTTTGTACATATCTCTAGTTCAATGTGTTTTATTGTCCATTTCAGCGTCATTAATTATATTATGAATATTTTTCCGCACATTACACCCTAGTATATTACTTGTTTTTCTTAGTCTAACCCTATATCTTGTTAACACACCATCGATTAGCCACTTTTGTCAAGCAAAATTTATTCTTTGCAAAGCTTCCTCGCTGATTATTTTATACCAATGCATTGATTTTAACTTTTTCTTCTCTAAAGTATTTTTAGGTGTAATTTACAAACACACTTTATGATATTGTGTAGATTTAAAATGCCTTATGAATTGTATTTTTATATTGTCTAATTGTTTTCGTTTAAAATGCATAATTGTTTATTTACTATTTAGGCACTGACAAAATATATGAAACTAGTAAATGATTTTTGATTAATAAGTATTTAATATATATATTTATAACATTTAAATCTTAATTCACTATTTTAGTAGTAGGGTATTTACTATAAACTAATACAAATAATTACTTTAATTCGAGTTATTAAAAATTGATGTTCGATATATTAGGTATTTACACTTATTAAATAATTTTATCAAATTATATAAAGATTAATATACCAAAACTGAATTTCTTTTATTATATATATATATACATATATATAATAATTTATTTTTATATAAAATTTTTATTTGTTTAGAGACATCGAATGATTATGTAAAACTCCTTAAAAAAAGTAAAACTAAATAATTTATTTCATAATAGTTAAAAAGTTATAAAATAGATATTTCAAAAATATGCAATTATCAAAATAAATAATGAATTTATGAAAAAATACGGTACACTTATTAACAACTAAATTCTTGTATTCTCTTTTTTATCTAGATGAAAATTTGGATGGTGATTCATTTTGTACTCATTATAAAGCTTAATCATAATTATTCTATTAGAAATTATAACTAATTCAAAATAATTTAAATTTAAATTGGTTCATTTTTACTCTTTAAAACATATTATATACAATAAATCAATTTACTTGTGTGTTTATCTATAAAAATATAAATAATTGTAAACCTATAATTTATAAATTATTAAGTGCAATTATTGTCAAAAAAATAATTTGATTTTTAATTTTTGTCATAATATGTAGCTTTAATCAAAATGTCAAAATTATTATATTATTAAAACATCTGATTGTTAAAAATTAAAATTAATCAAAGTATATTTTTTTTAAATATCCTATTCGATTTGGTTTGGTTTTAAAAATAAATGCAATTTTAATCATTTAATATTTAAAAGAAACTTAAATATAAAATAAATTAATAATTAGTAATATTTAAAAATGTCTCAATTTTACATATTTATGTCTCAAATTTAGTCGTTCCATAAAACCTATGAAATATTTTTTTAAATTTTTTATTTTTTATTAGAACAAAATAATTATAAATGTATTTAAGACGGCACCTTGAGTAGGCAATATTGATAAATATTTGTAAACATAAATTAATTATAAAGACCATATATTTTACATAAATTTAATACAATAAATAATCAAATAATTATAACTAATTTAAATATATAAAACGCTGATTTATGTTAACTCTTTAAACAAGAAATCAGAATTAATGCAAATGTTTTTTTTTTTTTTTATCGAAATAAAGTAAGGATAAAGGATGTGAAAATAACTTAATGACAATAATGTTTTGTCCATTGAAGCGGTCCGTTCTGACTTAGACGTGACGCCTCTTGAAATGAGAACAGTTGATAATAGTTATCACTAGGAGCTAGGGCTCGAAAGTTGTAGCACTAAAGAAGTTAATTTTTAGTACTTCATAATCACTTATAATTACTAAAATATGCGCTATAAATAGCACTAAAAATTAGAAAATATACAAAATAATAATGTATAAGAAAAAAAAATGTATACACTTTTTCAATATTTAATATTTGAAATTAAATTTGATTTAACACATAGTATTTTAATTGATTCGGCAGAACACTAATGTAAAAATAACATTGAACAATTTATATATATTTAATCGATGATTATTAGTATTTAGTATATTGCCAGGTTTAAGGTTTAACGATATTTATTTATTGATAAAAGTATGAAAAATCCCAAAATAAGCGAAGTATATCCCAGTACAAGCGTTCATTGTTATACTAATTACATATATTACTTAAAATAATAAAAAACAGCAAGATCGAGGAACAGGGACGTTCCTCCTTCGTCCCTTCGATCCTCGGAGAAATTAATAGTTTATTATAATTAAGATTTGAATGTTATGATATGCTTTAGAAATTACAATTCTGAGTGAAACTTAATATACCTATTACAATATTTTATAATAGTAATCCATTTGTTTTTCGTAATTTTTTTACCAAGCAGATGCAATTTCCTATCGAAAGCATACCATGTTTATGATAATTCGACCATTCTTTATACCCCAAAAATTGTTTTCAAACTATTAGAAACACATAAGATATCATAATATTCAACTAAAGTCTACTAAAGATTTTAAAAAATATTGTTGCTTACGTTTTTCATAAGATTTTGTAAATAAATTAAGTAGTATATGAGTAGGCTTTAATAAAATTTTCAAACCGTTGAACTCAAAATTTTAAATATTATTTAACATTTTTGGAAAAAAGTTAAAAGCTCTATATTTAGTTAGAAAATCAACCAGTTCCAAAATTTTACAACGCATGTACATTATCTATGTAAGTACTCAAAAAAAATTTAATTATAAACAAAATACATAAATTTAAAATAAACAGAAACCGAAATTTTTCTGTTTTTCCGTTATTTTTTGGTAGCTTATGCCACTGAAATAAATTTATCAATTTATTTACATTTAGGGATGTGTTAAAGTTGTTAAAAATGTAGCACATTTAGTAGGTAGTATATAAAACATTGATGTAAATTATTAATAATTTATCAGTTACATCTTTGTTGCAACTTATCCTGTAAGACTATATCCTTAATGCAATTAATTATTTTATGTTTTAAAAGACTATATACTCGTATAGAACTATTTATCATTTCAAATAGGTATTTACTAAACTGGTCATACATATTAGTTCAAAATATATTCAATGACGAGTTAGGTTGGATTAATTAAAATGTATTTAACAATATAATGTATGTAGTGAAAAGAGAAAAATAATACCATTAAATTATATAATTAATTTTTATAAGTACATTGAGAGTTGTACTAATTAAATTCCTAATTGCAATATAAACAAAACATATTCTATTATGTTTAAAAAAAGAAAAAGTAATTTATAACAATTAATGACAAGCATTGTGAAATTATTTTTAGTTGAGAGTTACTTAGTTAGATTTAATAAGCACATAAAAATGCTTTAATGTTTCTGTAATGTAATCTGTAATTGTGAACGCTGTGGAAAAAATTTAATTTAAATTATGAGTTTTGAATTAAAAGAGAAAAACAAATGTAGAAATGTAGATATATGAAGGATGAGTCTAGTACTTATTCAATATTTTGGATAAACAATTATGTGTAGTATAAACTACACATCATATACCATATCATCTATACCGCATAGGTCACAATCATTTTGTTTTGATTACATCTACGATATTAAAATATATATTTTTAATATACTATTGTACTTCTTTACTATTGTGTGTTTAATATTATTATTTTGTTCTATATTTTATTTTCTAGCTTGTAAATACACTTTTATTTATTTTATTGTAATATAATTGGAATTATTTCCGTTAATAAATTATAATTATTATTATTATTATATTAAAATTATTTATTTCACTATTAATTGTTTGTGTATTTAATTCTACCTAATTTAAAACATTCTATAAACGTATTGTCTATAGTTATAGTTAAATTATATTACAATATTATAACTTTTAAGTTTAAATTGGATAAAAATAAATTAGTAACATTTTAAAATCATTTACAAGTTAAGTAAACAAGTATTTTTTTTTATGTTTTATTTTTTTCAATATTTTACATGATATAAAAATTATTAATAATATTTTTTATTGGGCACAAATCAATTTTAACTATAAATATTTTATATTATATTTTATTTTAATATTATAAATATTTTAATATTATAAATATTTTAAATATTTTTATAATATTTTAACATTAAAATAATATAAATATATAAACAGTTACATATAATTACTAAAATACAATTTAACTATACAATTTTAACAAAAGTAGTTGCCAAACACAACCAATAATAAAGTATACCTCGTATTAGTGAAATTGGAGGCTTATCAATTTGTTAATTATTTATTACTTAAAACCATGAAATCCATAGGAAAAATAAAAAGATACAAATAATTATATATATAATAATAATAATAATTAAAAATAATAATAGGATTATGTATGTTGTATTACATATAATAAAATTTTAATTTTGTTTGGAGCTATAGTTATAACAAAGATAAAAGTATCAATATGCAATATGGATTTATAAAGAATATATGATAATTTTAATTTTTGTCATGCGAATTTACTAACCATATTTTAATTAGGAGTTTGTATTTTGTTATGATTTGCAGTTTAAGATTTTGGTAGGAATATTATTTAGAAGTTTTAAACCAATTTTAGCAAAATATCTACTAGATTTTAATGTTTTGATTGTGGAAATAATTTATTTATTATTTCGACACATACTATGTGAGAATAGTTTGAAATATATCAAATTTAATTTGTAATTAAAATATAAGACATTTCCGTAAAATAATAGTTTTATATTGTAGACATTCATCTCTTTAAAGAGTTCTTTAGAAAAGTACGTTTTTCGTTTATTTAAAATTATTTTTATTATGGTCTTTTGTGCTGTTTGTAGTTTATTCATTTATTGTAAGCTACTATTCCTAGTCCACCCCAAGCGGTATTACCATATTGTAAAATAGATTGCGTCATTACGAATTAAACCATACGTAGCATTGCTTTATCTAGTAATTTTTTTAGCATTAATATAGAAATGATTAAAAAAAGATGAGATTGAAATAATTAATAATTATGTTTAGATATATATGTAACAAATTGTAAAAAATTGTTTGTTTGATATTCTTTATACGTATATATTTTAATAAAAATTAAATATAGAAAGACCATAGAAATGTAATCTTCTATTTTAGACATAATTATTAACTAATATTTTTAGCATAATATAATAATATATTTAATTGAAATAATTGTTTTGTATTATTATTTTTATTATTATTGATATCTACTTAAATTTCAATGTTTTTTTTTAACATTTCATAACATTTATATATTTTCAATGCATCTGGTCCCATGAGGTTTACCTTGCTAATAACCTTGCTACTTGAACGTCATTATCTTTTTTTAATGATTTGGTTGCCTTAAAATAAATGTTTATTTTTTGTTTGAATAGTCGAAAATTTTCGTTCATATTCCGTTTAATATTAACGGACCCGGTTTGTTGAAGGAATTCATCATGATTCTTTACACGTGTTTTCTTGCTGTGACACTATGATACGTAGATTTTATTTTTTATTTTTATTATACCTCTACGACTGCGCCATGTTTGTTTCTCTTTGTTCTTTATGTGTTTTTATGTTATATAAAATACATCTTTTATTTTGTTAAATTACACTTTACATTTTTTACATAATTCTTATATATTATATATCAGATTGTAGTATATCACATTATTATAACCACAAAACCACATCTGATTTTTGTCTAATATGATAACAATATTTGTTATCACACAATGAGAACAGTTGATTATAATGTAATTTTAGTTTAAATCTCGCTACGACTAGAAAATACTCACAATCCGCTCTCCTCTAACTACGTACATCCCTAATGCATGAGCAGAACCTTTTTTGGATGAGAATGTGATCTATCTAGTTAATTGTTACGCCATCTGGCGACTTCCATGTACCTTGACACAGTGCACAAGTTTGAAACTTAAATAAAAAAACTAACTGCACCTGTGGTTAAATAAAATTGAAATTTATTTTAGTTAGTTGTATGTATAATAAATAAAAATTTAACAAAAATCGTTTTAACAATTGTCTCACTTAGACTACTATGGATGCTACGAACGAACTAGCACTTCGCCAGTCGGTTGTTCGTAGCCCCGATCTTTACATATTATCTTATTAATTAATAATATACAATATATATATTTATATCGTTTCGATATACGGTCCCGGGTAATGATTAGTAAAAACCGATTACATAATCGCAATTACAGTAATATTATAAATATGTATATTTCGCTGCCCGTGCGACCGCGCGCCGATGGAGACGACCACAAAAGGCGCATCGCGTAATTATCGTATATGGTATTTTCGTATTTTCGTCCACGTTATAACCGCGAGTCGGGACGGACAGTTGATTATTCTTGGCCTGATGGAATATACGGTTCGAAATATTTAAACACAGGCTGTGTCAACCTTTATAGATTTTCTTATGTGGAAACGTCGTGCTACTTATTATCATATCTTTTCCTGCCGCGAATGATATTAGCCTAAGCTCATTCCCACTGTTCATCTCATATAGACTTTCTTTTCCTAACATAGTGGAAAACTGAATTTCTCTTCCACATTTAGCGTTGAAGTCGCCCAATACTATCTTAATTGCATTCCCTGGCAATTTGTCATATGCTTGTAACAATTCCTCATAGAAGGTATCCTTTTTATTCTCGCCAGCTGATTCCGTTGGTGCATAAGTGCATATCGAGGCAGTATTTATAGGTTCAGTGTCAATTTTCAGTACCGCTAATCTCTCTGATATAGGGTTGAATAATTCATGTACTGTTCTATGGTTTCGTATATGGCAAATCCACACCCAAACTGGTGTCTGTTTTCCATTCCTGAGAAGTATATGATATACTTTCCTACTTTTAGGTGTCCTTTTCCAGCCCATCTTATTTCCTGAATACCTGCTACTTTGATTTTATATACGTCAAATACTTCTACTAAGTTTTGACACGCTCTATTTCTAAAAAGACTCATTAAATTCCAAGTCGCTATCTTAAACTCCATTGTCTGTTTTCCGTGTCCAATCTGTAATCCGTTTCTTTGTGTCCGAGGCTGATTTACTAATGGTATCATAACAATATATTTTTTAACGAGGCAGGATTGTTAGCCCTGCGCTCAACCTTCAACCTGAAGGGCCAGGCTACCCCGACCACCTAAGGTTATGGTAGAGTTATGGATTCAGAGAATTAACTATTACTATGTCCCCTACAACTAAATTTGGTTTATGAAAATACAATTTGTTACGTCCTTGCAGTAACCACAGATATACAGATATACACAGTAATACAGATATTTACGACTCCAATGAAACCAGAAGGATTGATCAGGTTGCTCGATTAACTGCCAACACTTGAGTCGGTTGATGGAAATGTTTGAGAAATGTTTGTTTCGTGGGATTGATTGTTGGGACCATTTCTCGCACTGTTTCTCTTTAGAAATGGGTGTGATTGAACCTCTGGATTCATCTTTTGACCAACATTTTCGCAACAATTTGTCTATCGGTTTACTAGTACTCATAGATAATGATATTGCCGATGACGAATGTGCGTCCATAAAAAAGCCAAATATTATCCATCCCAATTTGGTATACATTGCCGAAGGAAGACTTGTGCTATGAATGATGTCTACATAGTCATGTATTACAGATGGGTAATAATCACTACCCACCAGCATATCAATAGGACTGGGAGTGTCAAATTTATGATCAAATAATACCAAATGTCTATATCGTTCTCGTATGTTATCTGGCAATTTTTCACTGGGTAATGGCTTTGTTATATTAGCCAAGTCTATAACGTTAGACGCGTGAAAATTGTCTTTTTCTGAATGCAATGGAACAAATTGACATTGAGTGGCACCTTTAACTCTGGTTACTGGTTGTTGAGACAATCCCAGCACCTTAAAATAACTCTTGTATCTCTTTAAACCGAGCCTAGTGGCGTACTCTGAAATGATGGCTGATATATGGGATCTGCTGTCCAATAAGATGCGAACATTTTGAAATTCCCCTGATGCATCTCGGACCAGTACCATAGCCGTACCCAATACAACTGTGGCTTCTGCATGTATTACACCTGAAAACTTGATAGCTTCTGCATCATTAGTAAAATTCCCAGATGGACCAGGATTTTGTACCTATTCTTGGTTAGTCCTGCCTGTTGTGTGTTCATTGGACTCAGGATGTAGAATGGTATTGTGTTTACCTCCACAAGAACTACATAAATATGTTGTTTGGCACAGTCTATCAGAATGTCCAGAATTCAAAGAAATAAAACATAAATTCTTATCAACGACAACCTTTCTTCGTACATTTATCGGTTGATGTTTGAAAGTATAACAGCGATACAATTGATGTTCATGGTGACAATACAAACATTTTGATACTCTTTTCTCTATAGTGGTTGCCAAGGAAGATTTCCAGGGTACGATTCCCTTGCCCTTCCTTTGTGGACTGTTCATTATTGGTTCAAACTTATTAGAACAACTACTGATGTTATCGAGTATCTTACATCGATGCGATACAAAATTTAATGAAGTATCTAATGTAGGCATTTCTATTTGAGATATACGGACTTCGAACAATCTTCTTGTCTCCTTATCCAGTACACAAGCACCAATGTAGAATAAAAGAAAACCAGAATAGTCGTTGACACCAAGTGCCTTGATACCTGCAACATTTTCACGAAAAGTACTGACAAATGATAATAAAGTTGAAGTAGACTATTTGAAGCGGTGAAAATGTGAATAATTTTTCAACGTGTGCAGTGGCCATTATTCTTTTATTTTCAAATGACTCTTTTAATGCATCCCGTGCTATCATATAATTGTCGGCTGTTAAAGATACTACTCGAACAATTGACAAAGCTAAACTAGATAAACAGGACAATAAGTATTGAAAACGTTCAATATTAGATATTGATGGAGTTGTGTGTACAAGTGATACAAACATGTCATGAAACGAACACCATAGTATAATATTTCCATCAAATTTCGGTAATTCTAATTTCGGTAAGGTATTAGCTTGAGCCGTATGCATTGTACCTTCCTTCTTATTTGGTTTATGTTCCTCTGCTACCAAGAGTTGACGCGTTTCAACGATTGTCCTAATTCTCGCAAAATTTCTATATTATCATCCATCAATGCATCAACACTTTCGAATTCAGTAACTGCATCTATATCAACGAACGCAGTTAGGACCTCTTGTTGGTAAACTTCAAATTGATCCATATACTTACCTAAAAGTCTATAATCTATATCATACATCAAATAAAAGGTCTTCTATAATTGTCTGCGTCTCTTGGGCTAATACATTTAAATTACGGATAGACCTAATAACATTATCACGAGCAGCCCTAGCACGTACCAGAGCTTTAGAAAAATTAATTGTATTACCATTACAAGAGTCTTTCGGTGCTGACTGCTTTGGACGACCCATGTCAATATAAAAAGGATGTTAATACAAGAAGGGACAGAGAAAATAAAATATTGTAAGATAACTACAAAAAAAAAATTATTATAATGACTATTACCTATAACAGAAAAACATGTAACAAGCTAAAATATATGATAATAAATCATTACAAAACCAAATGCTATAACAATCATAAAGACAAAACTCCATATAATTAGAAAATTTATTCTAGATCCGGCCCGAAGGACCAAATTGTGGCGTCGGGTACGCCTGACTGGTGTATTTATCAAATAATATTCAGACTGGGACCGAAAACCTAAAGGACCAGGATAACAAAGGTAGTGGACTGTATATAAAAATGATTGTAAACAAATATCTTTATGATGTTGAGAAAATAGGTTTTATAATTATATTATTATCATATAACAAATACAATAGATATTATACAAGAAACAGAATTGTGGATAGGGGGGGGACACTTAACATTAAAAATTTACGTAAATACGTTAAATATATGTATAACAAATATGTGATAAACATATAACAATAAATAATTATTTAAAGATTGACGACCTGACCGGAACTGTCCGTAATAATTTTGATTGACCATTAAATGATGTGGGCTTAACTGCCCACTACACATACTTTAAATGATCTGCTTGAGATTCTGTAAAAACATTTAATTATATTGATGTATCTCCTATGTTTACTAAGGAACAGAAATTTTATTTTTTGATTCAAAAGTTTTAAAAATTTGCTTTATATTTTTGCAAAATATGGAAAAAATATTTTGTAAGTTTCTCTGTAATTAAAGTTTAAAACATAAATTCGATTCCTAGAAAACATAGTAAATACATCAATACATTTATTATATTTTACAAAACAGAAATCAGTTAATCTTAAGTATACGTAATTTTGTCAAGCTTTTTGGTTTTTATAAACAGCAAATAAAAATGTATTGATGAAATAATTTGAAATATTTTACTTGTGCATTCGCGTGCGTAAAATATCATTATCAGATTCTAATTTCTGTGAAAATGTTACAATAACAACCACAACGATTACGCTCTTGTTATTTATAGTTGCCGCCTGGACTCATATAAAATTAAACCGGTTATAAGAATTGTAGGCATATTATTTTATTCCGATTATAATTTTGTAATATTATTATACTAATATTATTAACTCGCACCACACTGTAGCACTGGATATAATATTAGTATCTATAAAGTTAAAACGTTAGGTATACATATACATAATATATACTATATATACAGGTTCCCAAATTTTTATTGTACTTTACCATGAAGATGTGAACTATCCAATCATTAAAGTATTGTTTTTCCTTTATACTCTGTGTTGATTTTGTTGCGATTTATTATAATTTATAATATTAATAATGGACGACGCGAAATTGACGGAGTAAAATTGGCGTTTAGAAAGTATCTTTTTACCATTTAAATTAATTAGACATGTTTTAAAGTTATTATTTTAGATACTGGGGGCCTATTCTCAAACATATCGAAACTGACGGTCGAATAAAATGGTTCGATTGATAGTATTCGATCATAAATATTGATTCGATCTACAACATTCGATCAATCGTATTCTCAAACGACTATCGAATATTGATTGTCGAATAAAGTGATATTCGATACGTTTTTCGATTATCGAATAAAATCATGGCTTATTCCATGACATTTTCTGTATTATCACTAATTATTGATAATTTCTATACAAAACTCAAAAATCTTGAATGTTGTTATTATTGCATTATTTTGTGAACAATATAAAAAAAATGAATACGGAGAAAAAAATAAAAGGTAAGTCAGTAACTCTGGCGCAAAAAGAAGCACTTATAGAATATATGGAAACGAATCCGGAGTTGAAGAAAGGTAAATTTAATTCAACATTTACCAATAAAAATGCTCAAGATCAATGGGAAAACATTTCTATAAATTTAAATGCAATGATTGGTGCAACAAAAACGGCAGAGAAATGGAGAAAAGTAATTATTAATAATGATTACAATTACATTTAAATCCTGACAAATCTTTATACTAAATTTGTGTTTTAACATTAGTGTTGGACAGATATGAAATGCAATGCTAAAGCAAAATGTGTTGAACAAAAAAAAAGTATATCTAAAACAGGTGGAGGAATTTCCGAAGCACATATTTCACCTTTAGATGAAAAAATAGCTGATATTATAGGAGAAATACCTATTTTTGGTCACCCACACACAGCTGAACCATTAATTACTTTTGAAGGTTATGATGATATAGCCATTGATTCTGCAGACAACAGTCATCTTTTACAGTAAGGAATAATGTTTATTTTATCTAAGTATTTACTTATTAAAAATAAATAAATAATTAGTTCAAAATTATTTTATATTATTCATTGTTTAGGCTAGTCAATAAATCAACTTTACCAACTGAGTCATTGTCATCACCATTGAATAATTTTACAGTTAAAACATCCAAAACAGTGGAAATGTAATTATATATTTATAAATTATTAAAAGTTATTTTTTATTCTCAATTTATACATTTAGATCCAAAGATCAAGGTAAGCGAAATTATGAAGAGCCAGTTAAATTAACCAGTAAAAAAAGGTATACTATATATTATATAAAAAATACCCTAAACTATAATTTTTACAATATAAAATTGTTTTCTTATAATTAATTTGAAATGGCACAAATACTTCCTAAATTTATTATTATAGTTTAGTATCAAATAAACTATTTATGGATAGGAACTAAATTTCAATTAAATTCCTTTCTAGTAAACTTGATGCATTTCAAAAATCCGTTGAAAATTCTTTACAAATTCGTTATGCCAGTGAAGAAAGAAATATAATTCTAAAAAATTATTATGCAGAAAAATTAAAACTTTTAGAAAGAATAACTATTGCAAAAGAAAAGAAAGTTGCTTTAATGGAAGCCAACATGAAATTTAAAGAATAATATTTACATTAAAATTAAAATATAAAAATCGTTATTTTTTGTCATGTTAATCCTTATAATTTTATATTTTTTAATTTTTAATTTTTAATTTTGTGAATTGTGATAATATTATAATTTTAAAGTCTGATTAATACATATATATATATATATATATAATTTTAAATTTGTGATACATTTTACTATAATAATATAAAGTCTGAATAATAAAAAAATATAATATTTTTGTGTTATTTTATTCATTTTGTTCCTAAATATGGAAATATGAATCAATCATTCTTCTTTGCATCCGTTTTCCTGCTATGAGATCAGTATTGTTTACATTTATTTCGTTTGGAGCAGAATCATTCAAAAGGCCCAAATCATTTTCAATGATATCTTCAATATTATCTACAAGAGGTAGGTTATTCATTACACAAATGTTGTGTAATATTGTACAGGCGTTTATTATGCTAGCAGCTTTTTCTGGGGCATAGTGGAGAACTCTATGTTTGAGTAAACATCTAAAAAATGTATATATTATATATTAATAGTAATTATGTATTTTCTATCTCTTTTGTAGAATAAATAAAAATTGGTCATACCTAAATCTCATTTTAAGAACACCATTACATCGTTCTATAATTGACCTTGTTTTACATAACCAACTATTGTACCTAGCTTCTGGGCTATTTGGTTGAGGTTCACTAAGTGGTGTCAATAACCACGGTCTCAAACCATATCCAGAGTCCCCTATTTTAATTAGTTATTTTATCATTATATTTGCTAATAAATTACATATTTACATTTATAATTCGATTTTAAGTTATTTATTTAATTTAACTGAAAAGTACCTAATAAAAAATATGACGTTTGTCCAATTGAATGCGAATGTTTCAATAATCCTAATACAGGACTAAGACGCCAAATATGGCTATCATGTGTACTTCCTGGAAATTTGGCGCATACATTTAAAATTTTGAGGTTTGAATCACAAATCTTTATCCAACATATAAATTATTTATTAATTCAATAATAGTATTATTATGTTTAAAATTACCAATTGTGTATTAATGCTGTGATACCCTTTTCTATTAACATATACATGTTCTGAGTATACAGGATCGTCAGATTTGGGTGGCACAATAGCAATATGAGTTCCATCAATGACACCAATGACTCCAGGTATTCCAAATTTTTCGTAAAACCTGACCAAAAAGTTAAACGTAAGTACAATGTTAGGAAATAGTAGGGGGCTTTTTAACTAAATATTTTACCCTAAACGAACTTCTTTGAGTTCGTTAATAGTACTTGGAAAATGTATATATTTATTGAATATTTCTGGAACAGTTAAAGCATTTGCTACTTCAGTAATGCATCTACTTACAGAAGCTTGACTTATAGCAGCACCTCTATGTTCCCCTATATCTTGCTGGTAACTTCCACTTGCAAAAAATCTAAGAGCTGTTAATAACTAACAAGACAAAAAATATTATGATAAACCCATTAAAATATATGTATGTATTATTATTTTTTATTACTAACCTTTCTTTGAATACTTATTCCAGCACTTGTCGTTGGACTTATCATAAAAGGAGTCAGCAAATCAGTTAACTCTTGTACAAGAACCTTACTTAATCGATAGGTTCCAATAAATTGTCGGTCAGAGAGTGCTTAAAAATAAAAAACGATAAACCTGAATATAACTTTTCTATAACAATAATATGCTACTAACTATATTGTATACTATATCTACTACTATTTACATATAATATATTATGATTTATGATGTACTTATATTATGTATGTGAAAAGGCAAGTGTAATAATTAAAATTAAATGTAATACCTACCTATTTATTTTAACAAAGAATCTTATCGCGTTTAATTAATAAATAACATGTAGGTAGATACTTACCAAAAGGATCTTCTTATCTCAAAACTCGTCTTGTTTCATTTACAATATTCATATCATTATATATTTCCATATTAAAGTTATTTAATTCCATATATAAATGTCAAAATCGTCATCAAATGCCATAATTTAAATATAATTAAACCACAAAAATATTATAATTTATAACACAAAATTAATAGATATTTAAGTATTTAAGTTCGTATTTCGTGAAGAAAAATAATGATAAGAACTGATATATTAGTTAATTAAAGAGAAAATAATGTATCGAAAACAGTTTTCGACACCTAATTCACTATCGTTGCATACTGTCGAACTATGCTATCGAATGAGTAATCGAAAACGATTTTAGAATAGTGTTTTTGTTATTTTAGCGAAAACAGAGATCGTTTCGATCGATTTTTGATCGAAAGCCGGTTTCGATACGTTTGAGAATAGGCCCCCTGATTATTAGATACTAATCGGAGCGAAGAATGTATTATAATATAATTATGTGTGCTTTTTTATGCTATTAGGGTAGAAATAAAAACCAGATTACAATAAGTATGATATGCTTTCGATAGAAAATTGCATCTATTTGGTACTTTACTTAACTTATTTTTTGAATATCTTAAGTTTTTCTTTGGGAGAAGAAAAACAATCAAAAAATGACGAAAAAACGTCTAAATTTACGGAAATCGTAATTTTGATAAATTGATTTTAGGTTAAAAAACTAATGCAATTTTTAATAAAGGTACTCGACATAGAAAGTTTACAGACGTGGTAAACTTATGGAACGACCTATCAGTATAATATATTTTATTATAATGAGTTTCGTTTAGAATCATATTGTCTAATGCAATATCATTGCATTCAAATCTTAATTATAATAAACCGCTAATTTCTCCGAGAACCGAAAGGACGAAGGAGGAACATCCAAAATATGAATAAAATGAAAGATATTCATAAAGATAATTATATGCATTATAAAGAAATGCAATATATGTATTTTATTTAATTCTAAAATACATAATTATTTATAAATTTATTAGTTGTGATTTGTATTCTATATAGTATCACTTTTTTTTCATTTTATCTTGATCTATTTTATTCATAAACATAGCTGCATATACTGCCTTTCATTATGTCTTATTTAGTAATTATTATTATATTGCGAGATAAAATTATTTGTCTATAACTGGTTTTGTAAAGGATAATAATGACGATATTATTGTGGCACATGTTAATTATTGTTTTGATGATATGGTTGCGCGAAGACGGTGTACTACGAACTATAAGATACGTTTATATTTATTGATGCATTATGTACGAGTATAATGAACGAGTAATATTATTGTTTATATTATTTATAAGGTAGGAATATTCTCTTAATATGTATATTTTAATTTTCGTTTTGCCGATAAAACATAGAAAGAGAAAGTTCGGGGATCCTATGCACACTAACGATCATTTACGTTTCACACAAACACACCTTGTAACATAAAAAAAGCAGAAAATTATCTAAACATTATCCCTTAATAAATGACTGCTCCCAAGCCCTTTAATGATGATGAGAATTATGACGTCATGACATAATAAATGAGTTATGTAAAATTGTGTTCATATACATAGATATGTACCAATATTGCATATACAATGCGCCGTCTTAAAAACAAATATTTATTCTAATAAAACTTGAATGTTAAAAACATTTAAAAGTTTAAATGTTTAATGGCATGACTAAAGTTGATATATAAATATGTGTTTAATAAATAAAAGTTTAGTATAAATATTTTTTTTTTTTTTAATATTTGAATTATTTAAAAAAACAAAAAAATTAAATAGAACAGTTTTTAAGTCATCGTTGTTTTGTTGTGAGAAGTTTTATTTTTAGGCACCCAATTGGATTATTCATTATTGAATATAAATGTATAATGCAATAATTATAAAATATACAACCGGGGTCCCACCTCGGCGTGGCTCGGCTTGGGGCTCGTGACTCGCCTTCGTACGATGACTGAACGAGCCGAGCCTACACGCGCTGCCCTCTACACGAGCCACAGCGACCGCGTGGCGTGTTGCTCGGCGCGTCTTTAAACTCGGCATTAATTGCCGAACCATTTGAACGCGATGGACCGGTTTGACGAGCCGAGCAATTAGAGCGGCTCGTCTCCTTTGACTCGGGTACCCGACAAAACCCGACAATCGACGGATAAACACGAGCCACGCCACGAGAACGAGCCATAGCCGTCACACGGCGCGTTTGTTGTATCGAACTATACCGAGCCACGAATCCCGAACCGAGACACGCGTCGTGGGATCCCCGTTTAAATAATTAAATTTTATTATTCACTATTTATAATCAATGCTAATCTTTATAGTTTTTATTTATTTTTTATTATTATTATTATAATTATACTGCGACATTTTGGCATTTTTTTAAATACTAAATCTTAAATTTAACTACCCGCATACTACGGGACACTATGTGTTAACAATAAGTGAACAATAATTATATTACCTATTATTTATAATAACAATAAAATAAGAAAATTAATATAACTTAAGACCTTTCATATGCGCGTTTTCAAAGACGTAATAATTCATAATTAATCAAAACAGTCGAGAATGTATAGTTATATTCACACTAGGGAAAAACGCGCTCGTCTTTTTAAATATAATAAAAACCAATATAATATCAACAGCCAATAACTGTACATTTTACCTTAGAGTAATATTGAAATTAGAAATAATTAAAATTAAAATCAAAATCAGAAATCAATTAAATCGAAATATTGAAACAATATTGAAATCGTAAAATATTAAAAACGATGTATAATTATTAAATTGATATCGAAAAAAGTTAATATCAAAGAGAAAAATTAAAATTGAAATTGAAAAATTTTATTTTGATTTCAAGCCCTGGTGTTAACATCAATATCTGTAAAAGGAAGTAAAGAAATTATTTAATTATGATTAAAAAAAAAAAAAACACCTTATGTAGATTAAATATTAAACACATATTAGACTGCAATTATATATATTTATATATACATGATATAGGCATACAGCATATAGATATACAATTGTTACATTTAGACTTCAGATTTTGTGGACCTGTGGCGGACTCGTAGGTTCAAATAATCAACCTGAAAATTTAGCAAGATAAAATACGTAAAATTAGACGAAATTACATTTGATCTTTGTGTCTAGATAATTTATATATCATTTATATATCATTATTAATGATAGTGATTAAATTTTGTTATACTTATAGTTGATTTCTGACATTAAAACGGTCTATTTGGACAGTTTAGTTAGGATAAAGAAAAAAGTTATAAATTTATTACATTCTCTTAATAAAATGTTGGTCAAGTTCGAGCCATTTTAGCGTTTTTTATTTATGATAAATTACCCGTCTTTCAGAGAGCTCCATCGTGGCCAGAATTCGCGGTCACTTTTTCGCCCCGATACTATTGAAAGTGTTTTCAGAGTTTTCTGACCTACGTGTTTTCCGATAGAAACAGACAAACTTTCCCTATAACGATTTTTGGAAGAAAAATATCATCATGGTAGCGCGTTTGGTTAGGCTTCTATTTAGTGGCAGGGTAGGAGATAGGTAAGTAGGTAATAGCGTTCCAAATTTAATTCACGGATCGGTGTCGGTGGTAAGGTCTTTCTCTCTCTAACAAACCCGGCACCCGCTGCAATAAAAACAATATCCAACATCATCACACAGTTGTAGAATGTGGATTTCCAAATTCCTTCTTTTAATCAACTTTTTTTATTATTGCCCCCTTCTTTTTATGAATATTGATTATCAATGATAACTTTTATGTCAATTGTAATAAAATTTTTGTTGTAATGTTCCACATAATTGTAAATTAAATTCATTGTACCTTTTCTTATAATATATAATGTGACTATAATAATAGATATATATTAAGTATACAATACACTAAATACTATTTACCAACTAAACATTTTTTATATATATATATACTTATACTATTTTATTGAACTCATGTTTAATCATTTATTATATTAATAAAATTATTCAATTATTTTAACCAAAACAATATACAATTGTTGCTATAATCTTTTTTAGTGTACAAAATTATGATACAACAACAGTTGAGCAGTATAACGCTTTTTCGTATATCCTTGCGAATAAAATTTTTCTCGGACCTTGATAATTTTCCTAAATTAAGGTTTATTTATCTATTTTATTATTATTAGCACAGTAATAAACTTGTGAGTGCTACAAAGTTGTACACTTACGGCGGAATAAACTTACCGTCGATTAATGTTTCCGATTGCATTGCAATCGTACTACTAACAGAAAATTAATTTCCCCTGCATCAGATTTTCCATGTTTGTGTAGGCAGACAAATTTAAGTATTCTAAAATAACAAAACGTAATCAATTTGCCACCAAAAGGTGACACCTACTGACCACTAGACCGCGGACGCCTCTAAATCTCTTTCTGTCAGCAAAATCGCTCTCTTTTTAATCTCTCTATGCGCGGTCCATTAGTGATTACTGATTAGTATATAAGACTACGGTCTATACAACGCGTCATCATAAATACAATTATTATAATTTATTCTAATAACAAGCTATGAATCATAAAAAAACAAAATAAAATAACTCAATGCGAGACATTTAATGTTATTTAAGTTTGGTTTAAATATTTAATTTTTTAATTTAATTTTTTTTTAAATCAAATAAGTTGTATACTGTATATTTCTAAAAAGTACTTTAATTAATTTTAATTTTGTAACAATTGATTAAATTTTAATAGATATTCATACAATTAAATTGTGTTATCGAGTACAATATAGTTTATCTTCTAAATAAACACCATTTAAAATATTTGATTATTTTCTTCACAATTAGAAAATGATAAACTTATTTGAATTATTTATAATCTAGTTATATTATTAACTATAATCATTATAATTTATAATTTATAAGGAATAATAGTAAACTAATCAAAGTTATATACACTTTGAATTACTAAATTAATAATAAATTTCAATAAAATTAAAACTATCTAATTTAATATTTATATGTTTTACAAAATGTAATGGCATCCAATTTATTATCTAGAAACAAAAAATAAAAACATATTTGTTATTAGGTTCATCGTAAATTATAACTTATTTTTATAATTGCATATTTTTGAAAGACCTACTCCATAACTTTTTAACTATTATGAAAATAATAATTTATTAATACCATTCTTAAGGGCTTTAACATATTCCTTTGTTATCTCTAAACAAATCAATATTTTATATAAGGAATTTATATTTAATTGTATAGGTTGTAAAAAAAGTTTTGAATTAGTTTTCTTATATTATTCTTTATAATTTCATTAAATTATTTAAGAAGGTTAAGATATACCAAAACTACATTTTAATTAGTTAAAACTTTTAGTTATAAATGTTTTAATTAAAATAGGATAAAAGATATAAACATTTACTTCGTGTAAATTGGTGTGGACCTAAATAATAAATAAATATTTATTTCTAACGTAACAATTAGGTTTACGCTTTTATTATAGAAATACAAATTAATATTTATAAATTTAGAAGCATTATCAATCTACTTGATATCATCAATTCTATTTGTATCTGGTACTAGGTTTTATTTAGTATTATTTGTATTGTTTGTATTAGTTAGATTATCTGATTTAAGTATTTATTTTAAATTGTAAAATACATATTATGTAGTTTTTTACACATGTATAATAAAACCCATTTTTTTAATGATTATTGTTACTTAATGATTAGTAGTTGAAATAGATTCAATAGCCTTTTACTTCCTACATATTTTAGTCTAATTCAGGGTTTTTCACCCAAATTAACCCGAACCCGTTACACCACTAAAACCCATTAAAATTCAAATACCCGACACCTATAATAAACTGAATATTATTAATTTAATATACCCGAATTCATTCATTACCTGAATACATTTATCAAATCGCAAATTATTCTGATACATTATTACGTACATATTTTATGCGCCGAAGACAAATTTAATATCAGTTTACGTAGTATAATTTTAATTTAATGAAAGATCTTAATAGTCTATTAAAAATTTTTTTAATAATTGATGTGAAAATTATGCACCTATATTAATCAATATTAAGACAAATAATAATACTTGTGAGTACCAAATGGATTGTAACATATTTTATTTTCAGGTGTGCAAAGTTTCAAGAAAGCCATATAAAAATATGTATTCAGAATTAATAATGAATAATTTCAGCAGGCTAATTATGTTCTATTTCACAAATGACGTTTGTTACCGCAACTCTGACCCATCCTCTCCAAATAACGCCACTGGTTGAATACAAATATTTTTAATATTTTGATGGAAACATTATTATCACATACCTATATACATGATACATCACAAAAAACATTACAAATTTGTTTTATTTTTGGTATAAAAATATTAATATGAAAAATTTTGTATTATAACATAATATTAACGATTTTTGTGATTTAATAATTAAAACACAAATAATCTTTTATCATAGTCAAAATTACCTTTTGTGCCAATAACTTTTAAATTGTAAGTATCTACAAAAAACTAATATATTATAATCAATATTACTAAAATCATAATTCTCTATATTTCTCTTTTTAAAATGTCTTGACTTTAAGAGACATATTTTGATTCTAAATGGAATTTAGAATAATATTAAGGTATATACATATTGCGACTTGTTTTTAATTAGCAATATACTATTACCATTGATTATATAATATACGTTTTCCTTTAAGTTAAATTTAAATTAGAATTTCAATTTAGATACAATAAGTTATATCTAAATTACATAAATTAAGACACGGTTATTACTTCAAGTTTTATTTATATATTGATATATGTTACCGTGGTATAGAGTAAGTTATGTTATAAATTAATGTACTGTTTTAGTTAAGGTATGTACCTACATTCAAATTTAATAGGAACAGTATCATTTTTTTCCCTTTATTTCTCGGGATAGGCCATATAAAATATATTTTAAAGTTGATTATTTTTTAATCTCTTTTGGTATTATTTTGATAAAATTACTCATAATATTACAACAAAATATTATGTACATTTTTTGAAATTACTATTAGTTTATACGAAAAATAAAAAATATACATACAGCCAGTTTTAGATACATTAAACTTCTCATATGAAATGTCATCTATTATAATATATTTATAATATTATGATTTATTTAATACAAAAAATAATTATACTTACTTATGCATTTTTCTATAAATTATATTTATGATTATCACACAATAGTAATATAAAATTGATTAAATGTTTTACTAGAAATCAGCAAATCGTTGTGTTTGAGATTGTATTATATTTCTTATCTGTATTTATGTTATAATTAATGATTTATATAAAAAATCCAATGTGATAGCGAATGCTGTGATGATTGCTGATTATTGTATTTAATATTTAGTCAGATCCTAAGAGCGAACGTGAGAACATTCACTCTATGTTATATCTTGTACGTTGTAAATTAATTGTAATGTTATTATATTTAAATAAATACAGACCATTAAAGAATTGACTAATGAACCAGATTAAGTGAAAAATATAGTCTGGTTTAACGAAAGCATCAAAAACAGGCATTCAGAGGCTAGTAAATTTTGATCTTGAATTAAAGAAAAAATTTTATTCGCCCCCCCCCCCCTAGAAGTAAGTCTAAATACGCCCCTAGGGGAAATGCTGAACCAAAAGAATACATCAAGTGACGGTGCAGGTAATGCAACGCAAAATGAGATTACACAGCTGAATCTAAGGAGAGTGCAAATCAAAAGTAAACCGATCAAAGTCCAATCGTTTCTAAATGAAGATAAGAGTAAAAATAAAACGCAGTTGAAACTACGCAAAGAAAAAATAGAGAAACTTTGGGAGGAATTTGACGACATACAAAGTCGCATAGAGGCGATAAACGTAAGCGAAGATCAAGTAACAAACGGGGGTTCCTTTGTTGAAATTTATCTTGATCTTATGTCCATAGCAGAAAATAGGCTAGATAATGTGATCGAAATAAATAAAGAGGTAAATGGCAGAGAGAGTACGATAACTAGATCGAGCAAAGGAACAAATGATAACACATTATCGAAGTGTATAAAATTGAAACCCTTGGAAATTCCAACATTTAATGGATCATAATATAAGGATTGGACGGCGTTTCAAAAAATGTTTATATCGTTAGTACATGAAAATGAAAGTTTAAATAAACTACAAAAATTGCATTATTTAAAAATTTCAGTATCAGGGGAAGCATTAAAAATTATATAAACCTTAAAAACATCGTAAATAAACTATACGGCTGCATGGAAAATAATAATGAA
The DNA here is from genome assembly GCA_013282895.1 of Eriosoma lanigerum. NCBI lineage: Eukaryota > Metazoa > Arthropoda > Insecta > Hemiptera > Aphididae > Eriosoma > Eriosoma lanigerum. Next base: position 56,664,089 of record CM023358.1, read on the forward strand.
TAGGTACAATAATGAGCGATTATTAATTCAGTCTCATACAAAAAATATAAGCGAGCTACAATACATACGTGAGGAATCCACTTAATCAAAATTAAGGCAGTTTACGAATGCATTAAATCAGTATAGACATGCATTACTGGCATTGAACTATGAACCATCACCCTGATAACTGGGGAGTATTATTATTGCACGTAATTACGTTGAAAATAGATTCCAATACATTGTGACATTGGGAAACTATAAATGCAATGAAAGAACTGCGGACCGTGCAAGAAATAATAGATTATTTACATGATCGATGTCAAGTATTAGAAGCGGTGGAAAAGGCTAAGGGTAAAAATGAGAATTTAAACAGATTCAACGAAAATAACAAAGTTATGTGCCTGGTATAGTCATAAAATATTATATTAGTCAAAGTCAACATCCAATGTACAAATGCTCTGAGCTTTTTGTATTGGTATTACAAAGATGCTTTTTTTTTATGTATGAAGACACTTTTTTAGGTAGAAACAATGGTCCGATTACCACAAGTAGGGTATGCTTTCAGTAGCAAATCGTGTCTAGTTGGTATTTTATTTAGCTTATTTTTCGAATTTCTCAAAAGTTTTTCCTTGGAAGGGAAAAAACTACTAAAAAATGGCGGAAAATCGGCAAAATTACGGTATTTTAATTTTTTTAATTTCGTGATAATTAATTGAGTTTTGATCATAGGAACTTGAAAATGTTTTAAGTATTAATATAGGTAATACACAAGTATGGTACAATTTTGGATCGATTGATTATTTGGCCAAGTATAGAATTTTAAACTTTTTCCAAAACTATTTAATATTTCCGGCAATTTTTGGTTTATTGCTTTGAAAATTTTGTCGAAGTTTAATTATATACTACTTAATTTTTTTACAAAATATTTTGAAAATCATAACAAACAATTTTTTTAAAGGCTTTTAAAGTTAAAATTCCCGAAAATCGGAAAAATAACGGTTTCAATTATTTTAAATTTTTTAATTTCGTAATAATTAATTAAGTTTTGTACGTAAGAACTTGAAACTTTTTTTGAATATCAATATAAGTGATCTTATGGAAAAACCTTTTTAAACGATTGATTGATTTTCTGTCTAGATATAGAGTTTTGAATTATTTTCCAAAAATGTTTAATATTTTCTGCAATTTTTCGTTTATCTATGGCACATGCCTTTATTTACGTACTGAAACCACTGTTGGTAAGATAACCGTTAAGTTAATATGTACTAAATCACGAGTAGTACCACTAAAAAATACAACGATTCCTCGACTGGAATTATGTGCTACCGTGTTATTAACACGATTAGCCAAAAATATTGTTCCGACGTTGTGCATAAATATTACAATTTAATATTGGTGGACTTATTCACAAGTAGTCCTGGCATTGGTCGCATCCGAATTGTCACGGTGGAAAGTATATGTGGCCAACCGTGTGGGTGAAATTCACGAAACGACGAAAATAAATGAATGGTACCATATAAAATCAGACGAGAACCCGGCGGTCGTACTATGTACATAGTCTGACATAGAGAAAAAAAAACTATAGTGGTGTGGACCGGAATGATGACAGCAGCCGGACGAAGAATGATTAAGAAAACGGTATAGAGACGAAAGCGTAATAGATTTATCTGAGGTAGTATACACGGAAGAAAAGAAAGAATCATTGACCTTAGTAATAACTGAAGATCAAAATAGTTTGTTGAATTTAGATAAATATTCGTCGTGGGCAATGTTAATACGAGTAAAAGCGTATATATTACGATTTTATAGAAATGCGTTAATACCTGTCGTAGTATTGTATTAATACAATAAAAATAAAAGGTTTGTTTTCGGCAGTGGAAAACCAAACATCCGAAATAACATTATTATGCATACTAAAAAGACACATGTATGCAGCCGAAATACGGGCGCCAGGTAATTATGACGGCAAATGAAAAGAATATATCTTAAAAAGCAGTTTATAATTCGATAAAATCCATTTATCGATGAGCAGGGAATTATTACGGGTAGACGGTAGACTAAAGCCCCCCATACACGGTCAGTTTTGAATGACAATCAATGTGATTGAAATTCATGACTGACTGTATATGTGTATGACTGATGACGACTGACAGTCAAATCTTATGACTGACGAAATTCAAACACGCTTGAATTTTTTCTATTAGTCAAGATGATTGACATTCGTGATTGACCGTGCATGTCTATGAATGTACATTTTATCAGTTAATCAAGTCAAATTGTGTGAAACAGTCGTGTCTTTTTTATCTTATTGTCTTTTCATAATTTTATATTTTCGTTCAAAAATGACAAAAAGGTAAAAAATGAAGAATTTTGGCGCGAATTTATACATTTATACCGTAATTTACCTGCTATGTGGAAAATAAAAAATGATTTGTATAAAAATAGAATTTTGAAACAAGAATGTTATGTACAATTAACTAATAAATTAAAAGAAAACGATCCAACGGCTGAAATAAATACAACCAAGCATATCATGCTGACGACTATACAATTAAAATATTGGCTGATTAAGGGTAGAGGAGTCGAGCTTAAGGTATTGCATAAATGCAAATGTTGCTTTAAGGTAAAGCCAAAAATACTAAAACCGATAATGGGTGATCTATCGAATTACCGTATAGAAAAACAAACTAAATGTTTTGATATATGAGGAATAGATTATGCGGGTCCTATGCTTATAAAAACAAGTCATCGTCGTAACGCTGCATTGACTAAAGCATACGTGTGTGTTTTTGTTTGTTTTGCAACCAAAGCAGTTCATTTGGAACTTGTTTATAACTTAACGACGGACGGGTTTTTGGCGGTTTTTTTTAGACAGTTTATATCTAGAAGAGAATATATTTATCAATACGTTTACTCAGATACCAACTACATCCGTCGATACACAAAGAAAATTGGAAGAGCTCAAGAAATTATGAATGTCCGAAGACTACAAAAAACGTGTTCAACTTTTAGCCAATGAGTATAATATAAGTTGGCATTTCATTCCCCCTCGGACATCACACTTCAGTAAGTTATTAGTTATTATTGGGTTAGAAGGCGACAGTGAAATCCATGAAATATAATTTAAGCCGTATGAAATAGCATACAAACGTATGACGAATTATATACGGTTTTGTTGCAAGTAGAAGCTTGCTTAAACTCTCGGCCACTAACATCGCTTTCAAATAATCTTGATGATCTGTCTATCTTAACTCCTTCGCACTTTTTGATAGGATGCTCACTTTTAACAATGCCCCAATTTGACTTTACTCAGCAACAGGAAAATTATTTGTCACGGTGAGAACGAATGCAAAAAGTTACCCAGATAATATGAAAAAGATGAAGTAAAGAATACCTCAATCAACTACAGGTCTGGTCAAAGTGGTCACGGAGTGAGGGACCCAAAGTCAATATAGTGTAACGATAACAATATTATACCCGACGCGTCATTTTACGTCTCTTCAAGAATTTACAAAATATAGGCTAATCATGGGTGAACAGAGTACGACACACGATGAGTCGAGTTTTAACAATCTTTACGAGCGGTCGTTTTAGTTATACGTATTTTTGTGTTTCATTTAAATTAAATTATCAGTGACGTCAAGCTCATCTCGTACTCCCCTTCACCTGTGATCAATAATTAACTACCCTCCAAGAACAGGGTTACTCAGGTTAGGTGAGTGTATTTGTTTATTTGTTTATTTGTTTATTGATAATATTATTTAATATATTGGTTTTGTTTTCGTTGCCAAAATTGTTGTTTGTGTCTGTGAAAGCAGGTCATACGTTTTTAGGACCTGTTGAATATAAATAAGAAACCTTTGTTTTATACCAGTCTAAAGACCCGGTTCAAAAAACCGGTTAGTGTAGTAGGAAATAGCCAGACTGCTCCTTAACTGGATAGGATTTGAAATATCACATGGACACCGTAGAACCTTAGGGAACGAGAGTGTAGCGTTGCAATAGAAACTATGATACTAGTAAAAGAACAAAACGTACCTCCATTGCAGTGGTGTATACAGTGGTGTATTGGAGCGTATACGGCGTATACTCAAAATAATATTTGTATAAAAGTACGTATACGCAATATAAATAATAATTTTATATGTATACGATACATATACGGCCATACGATAGTATAGTATTTTATAATTTAAAAATTTGTTGTACATTTTATGATAATAAATGTATATAATTTTAATATTAAGTGTATTTTATTAATAAAAATAAATGTATAAAATATTATGTTTCTATTAGCTAATTTATGTATAATGTATATAGTATATTATATACCTCTAGGGCTTAAAATTAAAAATTTTTAAAACAAAAACAGATTCTCATTAAATAAAACATAGAGTTCTAGTTATAATTTATTCATGGTTATTAAGGATAAACATTTTTATTAATTTTATAATTAAGGATAAAAACTAATTATTTGACTAAAAATACAAAAAAAAAAATGAATGTCATAATAATCATTTCAAGTAATATTTTCTTTTTTAATGTAATTTTGAGAAAAATATGGCGTATACTCAAGATATTATTTACTAATACATCTCTTGGTGTATGGGTCGAGTAACGCAAATGCATCCGGACAAGGATGGAATAGTTAGGGTGGTGAATATCAATACAAAAAATGGTATACTATGTCCATTACCAGTTCAAAATAGTGATTAAAATGATAGTTAAAACAAAAAAATGTTTTGTTTATATATTATTTGATATTTGTATTATGTATTATTTATTTGAGAGCGAGGTGCTAAATTATTTTTGTATTCATTATATAACGACTGATATTAAAATAATAATAATAATAATATTAATGATTTTTCTCTTACTTGAATTTTGTATATATTATTAACTGATGTATTTTATATGTTATGTATAATTTGAAACTATGTTCTAAGGGGGGAGTATGTTTGAAATTTCATTATATTTCTTATTATGTTTCTTATCTGTATTTATGTTATGATTAATGATTCAAGTATATAAAATACCTAATGTGATAGCGAGTGCTGTCGCGGTCACCGATTATTGTATTTAGTATTTAATCCGATTCTAAGAGCGAACGCGAGGACATTCACTCTATGCTATATTTTGTACGTTATAAATTAATTGTAATAATATATTATTTAAATAAATACGTTCCGTTAGAGAGTTGAAACTAAACACGCTGAATATATTTAAAATAATTGTAAATATCAAGGTATATTCATTTTGGTAAAATATACTTATGAATACTATTTAATAAAATCAAAACAATTAAATAAACTTACGAAATCTCTCTAAAAACAGATATATATTTTATTAATATTATATAATTAAAAATAATTAATAAACAAGTAAATAAAATAACATTATCGTGAATTAACTATAGTTTTTAAATAAAGAATTATACATTTGGAAACATAAGATTAATAGATATCAGGGAAATTATTTTGATAAAATTATTGAATTATTTACACATACTATCAATATCTTCATCAGAAACATCTAAAATCAATTCAAAAATTATAAACGTAAAATAATTATATACTATTGCTTATTCACTTAATATTGTGACTCTTTATCAACATGACGATTTGAATAGGTTATAAAAATAAATTATAAAGTATAAAAATAATATAGTTATTATGGAATTAACTCAAATTCAATAACCAATCTAAATTTGATTTTATAATTATACTATAACTATACGGTTATAATTTGAATTAAAAAATATTCAATATTTTATATATCTACAGTAGACACTTATGAATTGTCCATCTATATATATATATATACTCGTATAGGTATACAAATAAATTGAGAACCACTGGCACAATCACACGTTAATGGCTATCGCACAAAATATTATTAACAAATAATTAAATATTAAATAATTATTCTATACTTAAAACTATACATATTTACTTTGTAAAATGCCTACACCTTAAAAATGTTTAAAAAAAATAAAATACAAAAATTTGGATATAACAATTTATAATTAAATATGTAAACTAACTAATTAGTTGAATGAATAATAAAATTATTAAAATATTATATAGATAAATGGTAAATGGATTTTTTCTTCACTAAAAAATAATCGGTCTTTCGTTTGATATAAATGAAGATACTGTATAGAAAATGTATAAACTTACAGTCACTGCTTACTGAAATTATTTTCAAATAAATGATTAATATGCATACGTTTAGTTATATTTTAATATTCTATAGATATTTCAAATACAAAATACTAAATATTTAATTGTATTTAATATGAAGGTAATGATGTACACCGTTAAATTAATGATTTTGATATGTTTTGTTAACAATTTATTTAGATTAAATGAATTTCGTAGTAATATATTGTGAAAAACGATGTAAATTGTATATTATAAATTAATGAATTATATAATTAATATTTAGTTATTGACAAATGTGCAATAGGTTACATCCATTTAATATTATTCAATTTTTTATAAATTAAATATCCATGTCATAAATTGTATCCTGATGATAATAATTGCTTGTATTCATCTACTAAAATAAAAACCAATCGAATGGACAACATTTTATGAAGTGAATAAGTTAAATACAACTATTTGTGAAAATTTTTGATGCTTCATTATACTGTATTAATAATATTTTTATATCAATATATTCATATGTCATTCATAATCTGTTTATTTGTGGACCCTTAATAATCGTAATATAGTTTAATACCTAAAAAAATATGTATTTATATTTATTTTATCAATCACAGATATATATAAACAGATATACCTGTGATGTCAACAGAAAATGGTAAACACATTAGACAGGTTACATTTTACAAGTATTTTAATTTCATGTTTCATATGGATATAATATCCTATTCAAAATTAAAAATTTAACAAAAAAACATAATTTTTATAAATAATAAATAAATTAATAATTTAGATATTAGGTATGTTTACGCAAAACATTTTGCGCGTAGAATGTACGTTTTGAAATTAATGTGAATATATCTGTATCGAACTTAAAAATTATAATTCGACTAATTCTAAATATTTAATATATACTTACAACAACTTATAAACCCTGAAAAATAAATATTATTTCCAATTATAAAAACACATTTAAATTAAAATCACATGTAATAGACATACATTGAATGGTATTCAATGGATTTTTTTTTCTGATGTATGAAAACATTTTTTCGAGTATAAATAATAGTCCGATTACCACAAATAAGGTACTCTTTCCGTACCAAATTATATTTAGTTGGTACTTTATTTAGCTCCTTTTTTGAATTTTCCACGAGTTTTTCTTTAAAAAGCAGAAGATTGGCAAAATTACGAAAAGAGTATACCATTTTATTTTTAAGCAGGTATGTAGGTAATTATTAATTCCGATTAAGGATTAATAAAAAATAAATTTCCAAGCGTACAGTAAGAAAAAATCACTCTTGCATATATATAATAATTTAACCCGTTATACGGGTATACACTAACGCGCATACAATAAGCAACCCGAATGTATACTTAAATCGAACGTTCAAATGACAGGCGATGATTGTCGTTTCCAAAATGAAACAATACAAATGACGTTGACCAAACCTAATGATAACCGATCACAGGAATTATACAAATTTATGCTTCTACCAAGCGGCGCAAACGTTTCGTAAAATTTTGGAACGGATTGGTTGATTTTTTGGCTAAATATAGAGCTTTGAATTTTTTCCACAAATGTTTAATATTACATGCAATTTTTGGTTTAAGGGATTGAAATTTTTATATAAACCTATTTATATACTGTTTAATCTATTTACAAAATATTTTGAAAATCGTGACTGACAATTTTTATCATGAAATGATAACTCCTTGAATTTTGATCGTAGGGATTCGAAATTTATTTTGAATAATTACATATGCAATTTACACTCATTGTAAAATTTTTAAATGAATTGTCAGAATAATATAAACAGGTAAAATTTTTTAATGTATTTTAAGTATAATATATTCTAATAAATTGAGATTCGCTTAGAATCGTAATTTCTAATGCAATATCATTGCATTCAAATCTTAATAATTATAATAAACCACTAATTTCTCTGAGAACCGAAGGAACGAAGAAGGAACAACCTAAATTGACTTTCCCGTTTTTTATATTATTTATAATATATCCCGTATATTTATTTTTATTTGATCTCACAGGTTAATCATTTTGTAAAACTCAAAATTCTATTTTATTGTCATTTAGTTAATAAAAATTTATCATTAATTATTTTCAAAATAAAAAAAGTTTTACTTTATTATAATTTTATTAGGTAGATTAATTTATTTTTATATTTATAATGAATTTGAAATAAAACTTTCTGATTTATAAATGTTTTCTAATAAATGTCAAAATATTTTAAATAACACTGAAAAGAAGTTAATATCAATTTTATTCTATATTATTATAAATTTAATATATACATAATTAATAAAAACACTTACCGTCACTTAGTTTTTCTATAATAATTAAATAAAAAAAATTTGATAAAATAAATAAGTACATAATATAATCAATAAAATGAATAAGAATAAAATTCATTATAAATTAACAAATTATATTCTAAAGAAGAAAAATAATATGTAGAAATTAATTTATTTGTATATGAATTTATTATATATCATTTTCAATTTATTCTGAAGTTAGAGTTTAATTTTTTTCAGTTTAATATTGAAGCAAATAATCTGTTACTTATTTAAAATTAAAGTGAACTTACTAACTAAGCCACCTGAAAATATATGAATTATAATTATACTATATAGTTAAGTACAGATGTCAAAAAATATTTTAATATTATAATACTATTATTTTTTGTAGATAATAATTATTATAATCACCTGAAACTAGTTGATTGTTAATAATAACAATCAGTGTAATTACTAATAAAATATAGTGATAAAATACCATGATTTAATTTTAAAATAAATTAACGAAAAAAATATATTCACTATTATTCATTACCTAAGCATAAAAACATATAAAGTTTATAAAAATACGTCTATAATTCTTATGTATATTATAGCTATATAATTTAATGCGTAAGAATGAAAACAAACATATGTGTTCAATGTTCATAAACATCTGAATAAACTATAGACTTCACCAAATAAATAATATTGTACAAAAATATAAATCTAGTACTACAAGAAATTTATTTAAACTTATTTGAGAAGGTGTGGTACCCTGGCAACCCAATATTGGAATTTTCCAATATTAAATTCTAAGCAGAACGAGGAATTTATTGTTTTTACAAAGATGTTTTATTTATGTTTGAAAACATTTTTTCGGGTTAAAATAATTGTCCAATCACCACAAGTAAGCTATGCTTTCGAAAGCAAATCACGTCATCTTGGTACTTTATAAAGCTCATTTTTTGAATTTCTCAAAAGTTTTTCCTTGAGAAGCGGTTTCCGTTCTTTTAAATCTTTTCATTTCTTAATTACTAATTCAGTTTTGATCGTAAGGACTTGAAATTTTTTTGACTACTAAGATATGTAATATTTGCGTTTTATAAAATTTTGGAACGGATTGGTTGATTTTAGCTAAATATACAGCTTTGAATTTTTCTACAAATGTTTAATATTACTTGCAATTTTTGGTTAAATTAAAGGGATTGAAATTTTTATATAAACCTATTTATATACTATTTAATCTATTTACAAAATATTTTAGAAACCATGACTGATAATTTTTATCATGAAATGATAACTCCTTGAATTTTAATCGTATGGATTCGAAATTTATTTTACATATTTACATATGTAATTTACATTCGTAGTAAATTTCGAAATGGATTATCAAGATAATATATTGTAATACATTGAGATTCGCTCAGAATCATGTTTTCTAATGCAATATCATTGAATTTAAATCTTAATAATTATTATAAACCATTAATTTCTCTGAGGACCAAAGGGACGAATTCGACCTTTCCACTTTTTTATTGTTAATTTTACCAAATTTTTTCCGTGAATAAAAGAATTTGTACCAAAAAATTTCTCGGAGAAAAGTCGATTTTTCTTCCGTGGTGCTGGGAAAATGTTTTTCTCCTAAAATACTATAATAATATATTATATATTTTAGAAATTTGTACACAGGGTAATTCTGTAATGCATGAAAAGTCTAATACAGGCCTATTTAGTAGGATAAGCTAAATAACGATATTTTGATAGTTTTGTTCTAACCCCCATACCTAAGTTTTATTGAATATAATGTTATACGTTTATGAAACAACTGTAGAGATTGAAATGTTCCTAGGAGTCAGGGGCACCATTTCAGTATTTTTATAGAGGCAGCGAAAATCGAAGCAGGCCAAGTTTTATACCGATCAGGCTAATTTTATTTGATATTAATATTATATTGGTAACTATTAACTTCATTTTTCATGCATTTTACAGGAATGTACAAAATTGTTTAGTTATATTTTTATTAAACACATCATTCACTAATAAACAAGCTATAAGAGTACAAGGTACAAACGACATAAATGATACAGATATACAATAAGTCCATGTGATTGTAGATTATAAAGGTGGTGTTTACATATCGGCGCAATAAAATACAAAAAAAAATAGGGGAGTCGTGGCCCACCCTACTCTCCTCCAAATGGCATCCCTGCTGGAAGTGTTCCTAAAACTGCATAGGCAACATTATCAAAATTTACAAAATTTACCTAAATTTTTGTCGGTTAATAACAAAAAAGAAAATTTCGATAAATTTTAGATTTCTAGTATTATAACAAATAACTTTCTAATTCTAATTGATATATGCTTATTTCTTAATATATGTTGTTTCTTATAAATCCCTTGCAAAGCGATATATATTTCTATTTTTATTAGGTACCTAATGTTGTATCTTTTATAAATGCTATTTAATTTAATTAAATGCTTTTAAATGCTTGTAAAAAAAGTGATAGTTACGATTTTCTAAATATTTTGTAAATAGGTTAAGTAGTATATAAGTAAGACTCAACATTTTCAAACCGTTAAACCCAAAACTGAAGGTAATATTAAACTCTGTCATGTATCAAAGTCTGCGTATATACCTATATTTAGAGCTAATGCATTAGGAATTATGCATTAGGCTAATGCTTCGTTTAATACTACAAATGTAATGAATGTATATTAAAAATACCATCTACATTTTGTTGCAGTATATTTCAAAACGATAATTAACGTTAATCAAATAATTACATTATAATATAACATATTGTATACGCAGTTTGTTCATTAGGAAAAACAATATATAAATATCCAAAAAGTCAATGTTTTTTCATATTTAATTTTCGAAATATAGGTACTAACATGTTTTGAAATACTTACGTGGCTAATTGTGATAGTGTAAGCTATAATAAATTTGAAATTTATATTCTAACCGGCATTTTAAATAAGCGGGTGTGAGTTACGAATTTCAAAAGATTTTAAAAATAGGTTAAGTAGTATATAAGTAAGACTCAAAATTTTCAAACCGTTAAACCCAAAACTGCAGGTAATATTAAACATGTTTTATAAGGTTTACTTTTCATAAGGTTACTTGTACAACACAATATCTAAGTATACACTTATACAATAATATCTAATTATATAAATAATATTACATAATATCATATTCACACGACATTAAAATAAATGTTCCACATGTTCTTGATTTAAATTATTTCACAGTCACAATTATTTTAAATAAATTTCAATTTTTAAAACTATCTTTTGCACTTTACATGATACTGTTAACAGAAACTAAATGATAAAAAAGTGGGGAGGTCAATTTTGGATGTTCATTCTCATCCCTTCGGTCCTCGGAGAAGTTAGTGGTTTAATATAATTAAGATTTGAAAGCAATGCAAATCCATTAGTGTTATATACCTGCTTAGTATTATAAATAACTTAATGCGGTTTTGGTAATAGAAAAACCCGCAACTGCCGCTGCTACTTATATAAAATAAAATTAGTTCAGTTATGATCAAACTATCGTGTTGTACTTATGTGACCTCGTTCCTAAGATAAAACATGGCCAGTCGATAGTCGATCAGATGTTATGAATTTTGAATAATAAATTTTACTTTTGTTTTTTTTTCTTAGCCATGGAATGTAATAAACCTGATGCTTTAGTGTTATCTAGTAATATCGCCTTTGAAATTTATTTGAGGCATCTAGTGGCTACCTTGTTGAATCTTGTTGATAAAGATGGTGTGGAGAGGGAAATTAGAAGTGAAATTTGTACAGTTTATTCTAAGATATGTGGTGACAAACGGTCATTGAGCAACGGCAACAAGAAATGAAGAAATTTAATAACAGTAAATATGGACCCGGTGATCAAGGAAGAAAATATGGTGAACAGGTGCAACGGTATCAATAATTCTGCTAGATATTCTAGTCGTTTTATAAAAAAAAAATAAGAATGTTTTGCGGTCTGCCAATTTATGTAAATGTTGTAATATTATATATGAGAAAGGTAAATGTCCTGCTTATAGCAAAAAATGTTCAAAATCCAACAAACCTTATCACTTTAGAAGTGTTTGTAAAACAGAGGTTAGGCTTATTGAGCAATTAGATAACTCTAATGATAGTGCTTATTTTTGTTCAACTGTATATACAGTTAACATACGTATCGTATTATCTGTTTCCTGGGCTGAAACGATATATGTCGAAAACGAAAAAAAACATTTTAAATTAGGTACTGGCTCCGACATAAATGTATTACTTCTACATGATTTTAATCAAATAAAAAGTAATATTTCTTATAATATAGACAATTTAATAGTTAATAAACAACCGATAAAATTACAAGCTTATGGTGGCAGTAAAATTAATACTTATTTTACAGTTAATTTGAAAGTAAAATTAAATGGGAAAGAATATACTTTGTGTTTTGCAGTTGTGGAAAACTACTGTAAACGAATATTTTTTGTTATATCGAGCTAGGACTTATAGAGTAGGAAATATGGAAAAAGTATTGATTATAAACGACGTGCTTAAGAATCACCAATCGGTTTTTATAGGTCTTAGTAATTTCCCTACTTAATACAATATAAAACTAAAGCCTAATGTATATTTATTGTACTAATTTATGTTTAATTTAAAGGGAAGATGTTGTATACCTGCTTAATATTATAAATAACTTAGTGCGGTTGTGGTAATAGAAAAACCCGGTAACTGTCTCTGCTACTTATGCAACATAAAATTAGTTCAGTTACGATCAAGCCACCGTGCTGTACTTTTGTCACCTCGTTTCTAAGATAAAACAATTAGAAAATACAATTCTGAGCGAAACTCAAAATAATATACTGATAGGTCATTCCATAAGACTACCAAGTATGTAGTCGTGTACACTATCTATGAGAAAACTTAAAAAAATTTAAAGTACCTACATTCAAAATTGCATTAGTTATCATGAAAAATCTAAAATCAATTTCATCAAAATTACGATTTCCTTAAATTTTGACTTATTTCCGTCATTTTTTGGTAGTTTATCTTCTCCCAAGGAAAAAAATTAAGAAATTCGAAAAATGAGCTAAATAAAGTACCGACTAGACGCAATTTTCTAGCGAAAACATACCCTATTTGTGGTAATCGGACCATTATTTCTACCCAAAAAGTGTTTTCACAACAATAAAAAATAAAAAAAATTATCTTTGTAAAACCAATCCATATTCCTCGATTCGCTCAGAATCTAAAAGTTATAACAAAACAAGTAATTTATAAAATCGTAATTCTTCACCTTTTTTTTTACAGCTGTACAAATTCTACCATAGTACAAATAGTTTGGTTCGTTGTCTACACGTTAAGCGCATATTTTTGTATTAATATTTAAGTCAACATCAAAATATTATATCTTACGCTTTCTATAAATATTTTAAACAACAATATACATAACAATTGGATATTTTTATTAATCTCAAATACGTTTAAATTAATTTCCTGTAGTACTGAATATTTATTTGTATATAATATTTATACTCAATATATGACTAAATCAAAAATTTACTTAGATGTTTATGAACACATATTTTTTCTTATTTTTACATATTATATCATATATAATTATAATAATGAACATATTTTTATAAACTTTATTCGTATTTATGCTTAGGTAGAGATAAGTTGTAAATACAACATTTTCATTTTATTTTTTTTTTTTAAAAAGAATCATGGTATTATATCAGCGTATTTTAATAGTTACTACTCTGATTATCATTATTTACAATGTTCTAGTTTCAGGTGATTATAACAATAACCTATAATTAATAGTATTAAAATTAAAATATTTTATAATAATTTTGTAAACTATAATTTAATTTTAATTCATATATTTTTCAGGTGGATTCGGAAGTAATTATATCTTAATTTTAAACTAGTAAACAGATTATCTGCTTCAATTATAAATTTTAAAAATAAATGTTGAACTATAAATTAACTAATTAAACTAAAAATGAGAATTAAGAAATTCATATGTCAATTATTATACTTACAAATACAATTTTTCTATTTTAAATAATTTGCCAATTGAATATGACTTTTATACCAGTTAATTTTAAATTCTGAGCGAAGCTCATTTTTTTTTTTTCTTATATATAAAAACACTTTTTCGGGTAGAAATAATAGTCCGATTATTAAAAGTAAGGTATAATTTCGGTAGCAAATTGCGTTAAATTGGTACTTTCTTTAACTCATTTTTCAAATTTCTCAAAAATTTTTTTTTGGGAGGGGAAAAACTACCAAAAAATGGCGGAAAATCGTCAAAATTACGGTTTTTGATATTTAAATTTTTTTAATTTCATGATAACTAACTGAGTTTTGATCGTATAGACTTGAAACTTTTTTTGAATATTTATATAAGTATTCTACATTATAAAAATTATTTTTGAAATGATTGGTTGATTTTCTTACAATGTATTTAGCTTTTAACTTTTTTCCAAAAATGTTTAATATTTCCTGCAATTTTTAGTTTATCGGTTTGAAAATTTTATTGAACCCCAATCATACTACATCATGTACAACTTAATCTTTTTACCAAATATTTCAAAAATCATAATTCACATTTTTTTTATAAGCTTTTAAAATTTCAATATTTTTAGTGGAATTGAATATTCGATATATATTTTTTTTTTTTTTTTTTTGATGTATGAAAACATTTTTTCGGGTAGAAATAATGGTCTGATTACCACAAGTCGGGTATGCTTTTGGTAAGCAAATTGCGTTTAGGTGGTACTTTATTTAGCTCATTTTTTAAATTTCTAAAATTTTTTTCTTGGGAGAAGAAACATTACCGAAAATTGGCGGAAAATCGGCAAAATTACGATTTCTGTTATTTAAAATTTTTAATTTTCGTGGTAACTAGTTGAGTTATGATCGTACAAACTTGAAAATTTTTTTAAGCATTAACATAGATAGTATACAAATGAGGTAAATTTATGAAAAGAATTATTTATAAAGTATATTGTAATATGTTGAGTTTCGCTTAGAATCGTATTTCTAATGCAATATCATTGCATTCAAATCTTAAGTAAAATAAACCACTAACTTTTCTGAAGAACGAAGGGACGAAGGAAGAACGTCCATAATCGACATTCCCCCTTTTTATTATTTATTTATGTTATAAAATACATTTGACTTAATTATAGCCACTACAATAAACGGTAAGTGATCTTATTAATTAATTACATATTTATTATATAAATTCTAATAATAAATGTTTAATTTTCTATACTCAATACTATATTTAATATTAAACAATTAAATTGATATTAACATATGTTCAGTGTTATTTAAACTATTTTATCTGTATTTATTTATACCAAACGTTTATAAATCAGAAAGTTTTATTTTAAATTCATCATTAATATAAATAAATATAAATTAAGCTAACGAATATAATTATAATGAAGTGAAAACTTTTTTTTTTTTAATTTTAATTAATAATAAATAATTAAAAATTTAATTTAAAATCAATTTTATATTAATTAACCGGCATTAAAATAAAATTTTGAATTTTACAAAATTATTACTCTGTGAGATCAAATGTAATAAAAATAAATATAAAATAAAGTACAAAATATATATTTTAAACTCTAATTAACTATGATCATTGACTGTACGTAGAATAGTCTATTGTATAATCAATGCTATAATAATGTTACATTCGTAAACTATTTTAAATAACTGTAGAAAATAAATAAAATACCTCCTTGTGTTACTGGTTCGAAATTTACTTATTATTATTCAGAACTAAAGAAGAAAACGAGCCCTGAGCAACTCTTTGAGAATGTATAAATAAATTAGAGAACTTAATTATTTCTAGTACAGAAATAGTCAAGACAACTATGTCTTGGGATTCCACTAGATAGATCTATCGATGAACGTTGGTTCACTATAACCTATCGTTTCACTAGATAGCTGAACATAAAGGATACAATAGAATATAATATTTATTCAAATTTTTTATTATTATAGTTTAATAATACCAAATAATGTATGTCTAATACACGTGATTCGTATTTAATTTGGTTTTGATTTTTTGAAATAATATTTACTTTTCAGCCGCAATAGATGTATGTAAGTGAATATTAAATAATTTCAATTAGACTTTTTGAGTTCGATAAAGAAATTAGAGATATGTATATTAATTATACTAATGACATTTTACTCTTACAATTTTTTGCGAAATTATACCGAATTTATTTTCTTAATAACGTTAATTAGGTATTAATTATTATTTTATTTTATTATTATTATAATCATTTTATTCGTAAAAATTAAGTTTTTTTGTTACACTTTCGTTTTAATTTTAAATGCAATGTATACAAATTAATTAGTTATAAATTATTATTTTATCTTATTATTATTATAATCGTTTTATTAAAATTATTAATAATAATTTGTATAGGTTAGGACACTTGTATAAAATTTGCTGTTGATTATTGACTTCACAAATATATCTGCTTATTTTATATTTCTGTGGTTGACTAAATAAACATAAATAGGCAGATACATGATTTATTCAGGTGTAACAACATATTTTATTTTCTGTTTCTTATAATAATTTCACGAACGGTCAACTCTTAATTTTTGTTAATTTCATTAAAAAGACAAATAATATTTTTTTTAAAAAAATGAATTGTATCATCATTAATATAGACATAAGTTGTTTCTAGTTCATATAGCCCATTGCCATTTTTACTACACTTACAATCTTGTATACTATATATAACGATTATCATAGAACTACATATAAACAGAATATGCATGCCCTTATAACGAAAATAGTTTCATTTATTTTATAACCCATGAATTCGTAATATACAATTTACATGGTTTTTCATAATATATTTGTACAAAATTCATTTGATCCAAATAAATTGTTAAAACACAAATCAAAATCATGATTTTAACGGTATACATTCTTACATTGATATTAAATAAAATGTTATATTTTGTTATATTTAAATATTTATAGAATATAACTAAGTATGTAAATAAAATATTTATTTTTAAACTGATTTCAGTAAGCGGTAAGTATATTATGGTTTTCTATAATCTATATAGTATTTTCATTTATATCAGCTAACGATCGATTAAGTTTTATAATGAAATGAAATCTATTTACTAATTGTATATTTTCTCATTGATTCAATTATTTTGGTACTTATTTAAACATTATTCATATCAAATTATAAATTGTTTTATACAAATTCTTATATTTTTTTTTTAAACCAATTAATATTTAAGCTATGGGCATCCTAGAAGGTAAATATATATATAGATTAAAGTTAACAATAATCAATTGTTCAATATAATAATTTTTATTTTAAACTATGTGCGGACAAATAAAAAAATTAAGTATAAAGGTTGGTATGCAACAAAGTTCACCTTTGAGCCCTTATCTGTTTTTTTTTTTTGTATATAACAAAAGGTATACACAGTGAGGTTCCATGGTGTATGATATTTGCAGATGATGTAATACAAGTAGAAGTGGAAGAGAGTCCGAAAGATATGAATAAAGTCTTGAGGAGTGGAGAACAGCGCTCAAGAGAAGAGAACTAAAGATTAGTAGGATAAAAACTGAGGCAATAGTGTATGGTTATGAAAAAAGTTATCAAAAAAAATTGATAGACTAAAATGAAGATAATGAAGATCAGTGACGATAAAGTGTGTGAGACTGATAGTTTCAAGTACTTAAGATTGATAGTGCAAAAGAATGGTAGTTCTGAGAAAATAATCCTAATCATAACATACTTCAGCGCATCCCATTGCCGTACAAATACAGCCCAATACCGCACAAAATGCATAACCACAAATAATAGTTACCCATTACCAAATGGCGTATACAACTTATAGTGTATAGTATATATTATATATTTATATTCATTAAATATTATAGTAAACTCATATAGAAATATTTAAGAATAATATAATCAAAAATATGCATTCTTTAAAAAAGTTATAAAATAACATAATAATATATGAATAAACGCATTATAATAAAATTATTTTAAAATTAAAACATGTTGTTTTGTACCAATCTCGCTATAAAATAGAGAGGATAGAGCCACGCTAAATGAAAATACCGAATAAAAAAAGTAAATATAGATTAGGCTCAAAATATATTGCATATGTATATGTAACATAATATAATTCAGCGAAATAATCTGTGACGATGAAATGTGTGAGACTGATAGGTTCAAGTAATTAGAATTAATAGTGCATAAGAGTGGTAGTTCTGAGAAAATAATCCTAATCATAACATAATGCAGTGCATCCCATTACTGCACAAATACAGCCCAATACCGCACAAAATGCATAACCACAAACAATAGTTACCCATTACCGCTTGGCGCATACAAATTATAGTATACAGTATATATTATATATTTATATGCATTAAACCTTATAGTGAACTCATAGAAAAATATTTAAGAATAATAAAATCAATAAAAAATAATTTTTTATTAAAAAAATTATAAAATAAAATAATAGTATATGAACAAACTCATTATAATAAAATGTAATTTTTAAAATAAAATTAGTTTAAAATTTTAATATGTCTTTCTAAAACTGATAATTGATTTGTTATCAGAAGTGAGAATACAGATATTCTGAATTTGCTCCTCGTTCTTTATCACAATTCCTTTGTACAACTTCACTTACCTTTAAAATTTCTCTCATTTTTGTTTCAATTATATTTTTTTGATCTTTTAAAACAGTAATCTAAACAAATTTTTTAAATTTTTAAAAATACTATACTAAATCAATGAAATATATATTTTATCAAGTTTATACATACGACGTGAAATATACTGGATGAGTCACATAAAACGAAGTTGATTGTGATACGACACAGCATCATTTATCATTTATCGTTTTTTTAGATGCATTTAGTTCTTTAGCTCATATTAAACAAGGAAATAGATCACTATCGATGTAATTTTCTTATATATAATTAAAAAATAAATAATATTTCGTATTTATTAGATCTAGAGCTATTATATTAGCAAAAGCACTGGAAACTAAGTTTGAAGGTAAAAATGGTAAAAACTTTTAACCATTTTCCTATTTTAGAAAGTTTGTCATTATGTATACTCTTGATAAAGTATTGAAATATAATTAATATTTCGATTTTATGCTTGACGCTTGACATAAATGAAATATATATGCCTTTATTGTAATATTTTTAAATACAAAACTTGCTGTATAAGCTCCAATTTCAAAATCAAGAAGCAAGTGACATGGACCTTAATTAATACATGCTTTTTGTAAACAAAGATTTTTAAAATTTTTCCACATACATATATAACAATTAAATGTTTTTTATGAAGAAAACAAAGTACAAGCAGTGCCAGTGTTATGTTTTGCGGGGCCCGGAACAAATCACATTAGAATGGGACCTAAGCCCCAATCTCAATATGTAAAGTACCTATTCTTTATATATATATATTAATTTTTCAAGTCCCCTATACATATAAAATTGCATTTCTAGGTATCATAAAATATTTAAAATCAAGTTCGTCAATATTAGTTTCCGTAAATTTTGCTGTATCTCAGTAGAAAAATATAGGTTCTTATGCCAAAGAAAAAATTTTGAGAAATTCTAAAAACAACTTATATAAAGTACCAAATAGAGACAATTTACTTACAAAACATACACTACTTGTAGTAATCTGATCATTATTTCTTCCCGAAAAAATGTCTTCAGGCTTTTAAACATGTAAAAATTAAACATCAATGTAAAACGTTTGAAGTCGTATAAAATAAAGTTGAGTTATGATTTTCGTTATTTTTTACATAGTTATTCAAGAGTATGTCATTAAAGACGTCATATACAATTTTCAGCTTAAAGTAAAAAAAATTAATTGTAAACCCAATACAAAAAAAAAATTCCAATTAGCTCATAATCTAAAATATGATCATTTCATATTTATTCAAATAAACATATTACTTATATCATAGCAAATATAAAAATAGTTAATTTATTTTTTAACTGATCAACTATTTTTGAACTTAAATAAGTAATAAATCAAATAAATAGGATTATGTAATTTTCAATAATTTATCATATGTATTTTGCAATGTTTCTGAATCCTGGCCTTAAAATAATAGTGTTAAAATCATAAATTACTAAAAGGTATGAATATGAATAGATTTATTAGATAGATTTAGATATATTATAGATACTGATATATATATATTCTGGTATTCAAATTATATTATTTAAAATATATAAAATAATAATTACCCTAAACTATCTTGTTATATTTTATCAGTAATTAATAATTTGACTTTTTTGTGGTTTGAAAATTAGAGAATTTTAAAAGATGTTTATCTCATAAATTTGTGTCTATGTTTTAGATTCTATGTGAAACGAAGAATGTATTGGTTTTCCAATTATTTTTTTTTTTAATATCTGAAGACACTTTTTTGGGTAGAAATAATGGGTGTGATTACCACAAAAAGGGTATGCTTTCAGTAGAAAATTGCATCTAATTGGTAGTTATTTAATTTAGTTCATTTTTCAAATTTCTCATATGTTTTTTCTTGGGAGAAGAAATTCTGCAAAAATACATTTTTGTTATCGTGGTGTTTAATAATTTGATCTATTTATAACTTATTTACGAGGTATTTTTATAATGTTGATTTTGATTTGTGCATCCTGCACTTCTTGCCGGGAGGAAGTAATCCGAAAGCAGTTCCCTCCCAGCTCACGGTTAAAAAAAAAACCCCTTTCTTATAAAATTGGTTAAAGCTACAAAAGCAAATATTTACTTAATATAATTTAATTATAACTAGATTTTAGAGGCCATGAAAAGCTCCAATTTTTTCAAATACTAATATATGCAGGCGGTAGGCCTAGATTATCGACTCTCAGTATTTGTAAGTCTTCCCTAAGCCCAAAGGTTTTTTTGTTTTTATTTTAACAATAATATTGTGCCACTTAATTATACAATAATACGCTAATAGTAGAATTATATACTCTTGATTTACGACTTTACATAAGGTTTTTCAATATTATTTTTTTAAGAATATAACATAATATTTCTTAACTAGGGCACGTGCCCCACTCGTCCCGCCGTTGCGCCGGCACTGAGTACAAGTGGTACATAGTGGCCTCTTGTCAAACCAGTATTTAGCATTAGCTTGTTAAACCATGCATTGTATACTGCTGATATAAATGTATGCGAAAATGGACAAGTAGTATTTATATTATCGATGTGCGTTTTTTTAAACATTTGTGCGGTAATGGGCGATGCCCGTATAATCATAGTAAAAATTAAGAATCCGAATTAAGATTAGATATTGAATTTGAGTCGAAGTTAAAGTTACAATTTAACTAAATTTGTAATGCATTACAATTGTCTCCGACGTGTGTTAAGAAAAAAAACAATCAGGTGATCATAAAATAGGTAGTGCTAGTATTTAATTCATACATGTACCTAAACCATTATAATATACCATATACATATAATATAATCAATAACTTGTGAATTATTTTAGATGTTGAAAATACTCCAGGTATATGTTGAATAACATTATATTTTTATCGCACAAATTTCCCTGATATCTAATATTTATTTTCCAAATTTATAAGTCTTTATATAAATACTGTAATTTTTTACTATGCTACTAAATTATTTACTCATCTATTAATTTTAAACTCTGAACGAAACAAGGAACATATTGGTTTTAGAAAGATGTTTTTTTTTATATGTCTGTAAACATCTTTTTGTGTTAGATAATAGTTCGATGAGCATAAGTACGGTATACTATCGGTAAATTGTATCTATTTGGTACTTTATTCAGCTCATTTTTCAAATTTCCCAAAAGTTTTTTCTTCGGAGAAGAAAAATTACCAAAAAATGACGAAACATAGGCAAAATTATGATTTTCGGTAATTTTTTTTTAAATATCTTGTGATAACTAATTATAATTTAATCGTAGGGACATGAAATTTTTTTGAGTAATCTCAAAGGTAATTAACATACGTGGTAAAATTTTGGAACGAATTATCAGTATAGTTTATTGTATATCTGACTATGTTTCACTCAGAATCGTATTTTCTAATGCAATATCATAACATTCAAATCTTAATTATAATTAACCACTAATTCCTCCGAGAATCAAAAGGACAAAGAAGGAACGTCCGAATCGACCGAATCTTACCGCTTTTTTTTAAATAGAGTAAATTTTATAAGTTATAATAAAATTAATCATTTATTAACATAAGTAATTTATTTCAGACGAAAAACGTAAGTTTATTTAATACTTAATATTTTCTTAAATTTTATTTTACCAAAATAGATATACCTTAATACTTAAAATTATTATGAAAAATAGCGATTTACTAATCTCTATTAATTATTAGATACTATGAACTAATTTTTCATTGTTATTGTGTGTCGATTTCAACTACAATTCACAGAAAAATGTCTAAGTAAGCATAATTATTTTTAAAATTAGAAAAATATTAAATTTTTAAAGATTATTGAATTCGAATTTTATTTACACATTGTATATTTAACATTTATGCGTAATTAAAGATAAAATAAGATAATATAATATTAAAAAAAAATATATATATATATATATAAATGATTATAATTTAAAATAATTAGTGAAATTCGGTATAAGTACATTTGATGTCTTTTATATTCAATTTTTTTATAACACAAACAATATCATTTTATTAGTATGTTTAATTAAAAAATGAACCTTAATTAAATCATTAGATAATATTAATAACGTATTATAGATGAACTTAAAAAGGACGGATTTCATTTATCTTTACAAGGAGGTATATATATTATTTATTTTACAATAAAATGTTTATAAAATGTACAAAATATTATGGTCTATTTTTTTGTAGTTTTTATCGAAATAATACCTAAAAAAGATAATTGAAATAATCAACTTTAATTTTTTTTATGGACTATACAGCTAAATAATGTGATTAAACGTAGTTACATTAAATAGTATATTAATATACATTAACTTATAAAGAGTCAATATTAATGTATTGTACTTTAAATCATTCAAAACCACTATAATTTGAAATACAGTAAAAAGTTGTGAAGTCTATACCGTGTCTCCTTTTGAATGATTTAATATTACTTCCTTTAACTAAATTTAAATAATAGTAATAAATTAATTTAATGAAATACGCATATAATAATATTAATAATAATAGTACAGTACGATTAAAAATCAAAACGCAATATGCCATATAGTATTATTTAACCATAAGATTGTAAGCATCTAAATTCTCTAGATAAGAGGTATTCAAACTATGGGTCTTGTCCCCAAGAGCATAAAATGAGTTCATCAAAGGTTCTGTCACAAAGAACAATATAAAAATAAAAACAAAATAAATTGTAATAATGTATCAATAATGATTTGAAAACGAAATTTGGTTAAAGATATTTGGTTTACTCTCAACATAAAATATTTAATTTCGATTTTTTAATTATTATATAATTGATACACTTTTGAATATTGTAATAATTAAATAACTTATATACATATAAACAGTAAAATAGTACTATATAGTACATAGTAGTATATAGTATTAATAGTTTGTCATTAATAATTTGGGTACCGTTAAAATTTTTTGGTGACACAAAGGAGCCGTAGGATAAAAAAAATTGAATACCACTGTTCTAAACACTTAATGCCAATAAATTAGAAAATCAAAGAACCTAGAGAATTCCTGTGTACCAAAAAGGAACCCTAAAAAACTAAGAATTGTGTTTTTTGAAATATTAACTATAATATGTTTTTTTTATATATATATATATAGCCCCGATTAATAATCAAAAAATTCATAAGGACGGTAAACTTACAATTTAATATAAAATACAAAAAATAAAATTTGTATAAACTAGGTAATACCAATTTCTATACATTAATATTTGAATACATTTTGAAGAATTCAACTTCAGTAAATATTGAAAATTAAATATCAATGCAGATAGGTTTCTAAATTTCTAATACACTCTACATGGAGTCTTCTTTTTTCAAATAAAAATAAGAATAATCGTATACTAAAAATTTACAAGATGGTGTAGAGTATTCTTTGTGATATATGTACACCTATATGTTGATATATATATATATATATATATACACCTATATATTATGAACCTATATTTTCTAAAAACGTGTCAGCACCAAAATTCTTAAAAATATATGAAATTCAAATTTGCCATTATTGTATCAAAACCATTCTGTCATTGAGACATTAACTAAAATTTATAATTAGATTGAAGTATATTGAAAGTAAAATTTAATTAAATATATCAATAACCATAGAAAATTAACTAAATTATATTCAATCGTTTTAGTATTTATAATAGATTTGTAAATAATATCATAAAATGTATTTAAATACATAAAACATAAACTACCAGATTACTTATACAACGATATTACATTATAAATTAAAATTTATATATTAATAGTAAACGTATAATGTATTCAATTTCGTTTTTAACTCATAACTTTTTCTAATACAAGACTATTTAGGATAGGTGACTCTAACCTTCGCGCTTCGTGGATATCCATGATCTATCATCTTACATTAGGAACATTTCCCTTTTCTTATACTCGCTTGTAAAATCATTTATACTTTTGTACATATCTCTAGTTCAATGTGTTTTATTGTCCATTTCAGCGTCATTAATTATATTATGAATATTTTTCCGCACATTACACCCTAGTATATTACTTGTTTTTCTTAGTCTAACCCTATATCTTGTTAACACACCATCGATTAGCCACTTTTGTCAAGCAAAATTTATTCTTTGCAAAGCTTCCTCGCTGATTATTTTATACCAATGCATTGATTTTAACTTTTTCTTCTCTAAAGTATTTTTAGGTGTAATTTACAAACACACTTTATGATATTGTGTAGATTTAAAATGCCTTATGAATTGTATTTTTATATTGTCTAATTGTTTTCGTTTAAAATGCATAATTGTTTATTTACTATTTAGGCACTGACAAAATATATGAAACTAGTAAATGATTTTTGATTAATAAGTATTTAATATATATATTTATAACATTTAAATCTTAATTCACTATTTTAGTAGTAGGGTATTTACTATAAACTAATACAAATAATTACTTTAATTCGAGTTATTAAAAATTGATGTTCGATATATTAGGTATTTACACTTATTAAATAATTTTATCAAATTATATAAAGATTAATATACCAAAACTGAATTTCTTTTATTATATATATATATACATATATATAATAATTTATTTTTATATAAAATTTTTATTTGTTTAGAGACATCGAATGAATATGTAAAACTCCTTAAAAAAAGTAAAACTAAATAATTTATTTCATAATAGTTAAAAAGTTATAAAATAGATATTTCAAAAATATGCAATTATCAAAATAAATAATGAATTTATGAAAAAATACGGTACACTTATTAACAACTAAATTCTTGTATTCTCTTTTTTATCTAGATAAAAATTTGGATGGTGATTCATTTTGTACTTATTATAAAGCTTAATCATAATTATTCTATTAGAAATTATAACTAATTCAAAATAATTTAAATTTAAATTGGTTCATTTTTACTCTTTAAAACATATTATATACAATAAATCAATTTACTTGTGTGTTTATCTATAAAAATATAAATAATTGTAAACCTATAATTTATAAATTATTAAGTGCAATTATTGTCAAAAAAATAATTTGATTTTTAATTTTTGTCATAATATGTAGCTTTAATCAAAATGTCAAAATTATTATGTTATTAAAACATCTAATTGTTAAAAATTAAAATTAATCAAAGTATATTTTTTTTAAATATCCTATTCGATTTGGTTTGGTTTTAAAAATAAATGCAATTTTAATCATTTAATATTTAAAAGAAACTTAAATATAAAATAAATTAATAATTAGTAATATTTAAAAATGTCTCAATTTTACATATTTATGTCTCAAATTTAGTCGTTCCATAAAACCTATGAAATATTTTTTTAAATTTTTTATTTTTTATTAGAACAAAATAATTATAAATGTATTTAAGACGGCGCCTTGAGTAGGCAATATTGATAAATATTTGTAAACATAAATGAATTATAAAGACCATATATTTTACATAAATTTAATACAATAAATAATCAAATAATTATAACTAATTTAAATATATAAAACGCTGATTTATGTTAACTCTTTAAACAAGAAATCAGAATTAATGCAAATGTTTTTTTTTTTTTTTATCGAAATAAAGTAAGGATAAAGGATGTGAAAATAACTTAATGACAATAATGTTTTGTCCATTGAAGCGGTCCGTTCTGACTTAGACGTGACGCCTCTTGAAATGAGAACAGTTGATAATAGTTATCACTAGGAGCTAGGGCTCGAAAGTTGTAGCACTAAAGAAGTTAATTTTTAGTACTTCATAATCACTTATAATTACTAAAATATGCGCTATAAATAGCACTAAAAATTAGAAAATATACAAAATAATAATGTATAAGAAAAAAAAATGTATACACTTTTTCAATATTTAATATTTGAAATTAAATTTGATTTAACACATAGTATTTTAATTGATTCGGCAGAACACTAATGTAAAAATAACATTGAACAATTTATATATATTTAATCGATGATTATTAGTATTTAGTACATTGCCAGGTTTAAGGTTTAACGATATTTATTTATTGATAAAAGTATGAAAAATCCCAAAATAAGCGAAGTATATCCCAGTACAAGCGTTCATTGTTATACTAATTACATATATTACTTAAAATAATAAAAAACAGCAAGATCGAGGAACAGGGACGTTCCTCCTTCGTCCCTTCGATCCTCGGAGAAATTAATAGTTTATTATAATTAAGATTTGAATGTTATGATATGCTTTAGAAATTACAATTCTGAGTGAAACTTAATATACCTATTACAATATTTTATAATAGTAATCCATTTGTTTTTCGTAATTTTTTTACCAAGCAGATGCAATTTCCTATCGAAAGCATACCATGTTTATGATAATTCGACCATTCTTTATACCCCAAAAATTGTTTTCAAACTATTAGAAACACATAAGATATCATAATATTCAACTAAAGTCTACTAAAGATTTTAAAAAATATTGTTGCTTACGTTTTTCATAAGATTTTGTAAATAAATTAAGTAGTATATGAGTAGGCTTTAATAAAATTTTCAAACCGTTGAACTCAAAATTTTAAATATTATTTAACATTTTTGGAAAAAAGTTAAAAGCTCTATATTTAGTTAGAAAATCAACCAGTTCCAAAATTTTACAACGCATGTACATTATCTATGTAAGTACTCAAAAAAAATTTAATTATAAACAAAATACATAAATTTAAAATAAACAGAAACCGAAATTTTTCTGTTTTTCCGTTATTTTTTGGTAGCTTATGCCACTGAAATAAATTTATCAATTTATTTACATTTAGGGATGTGTTAAAGTTGTTAAAAATGTAGCACATTTAGTAGGTAGTATATAAAACATTGATGTAAATTATTAATAATTTATCAGTTACATCTTTGTTACAACTTATCCTGTAAGACTATATCCTTAATGCAATTAATTATTTTATGTTTTAAAAGACTATATACTCGTATAGAACTATTTATCATTTCAAATAGGTATTTACTAAACTGGTCATACATATTAGTTCAAAATATATTCAATGACGAGTTAGGTTGGATTAATTAAAATGTATTTAACAATATAATGTATGTAGTGAAAAGAGAAAAATAATACCATTAAATTATATAATTAATTTTTATAAGTACATTGAGAGTTGTACTAATTAAATTCCTAATTGCAATATAAACAAAACATATTCTATTATGTTTAAAAAAAGAAAAAGTAATTTATAACAATTAATGACAAGCATTGTGAAATTATTTTTAGTTGAGAGTTACTTAGTTAGATTTAATAAGCACATAAAAATGCTTTAATGTTTTCTAACGTATGAATCGAACGTTTAAAATTGAAAACCGTAAAAGTTTTTTTTTAATCATCTAAATATTGTAATGAAATTGTGCGGTTTCAAATAGAAACTAAGTGTTTGTTTAACTTCTTACAATGTTGAAATATACAATACCTACCTAACTTTTTTTTTATGTTTCGAATGTGATATAATTATTATCGTGTAAGTAAAAACATTTAGTGGAATTTTTTTATGTATTATATACTTAATATTCTTCAATAAATTGATATAAAACTATAAATGTAAAAAAAAAACAATATTTTTTTTTTATTAAATTAATTTCAATAAAATCGTGACATCTGTAATTGTGAACGCTGAGGAAAAAATTTAATTTAAATTATGAATTTTGAATTAAAAGATAAAAACAAATGTAGAAATGTAGATATATGAAGGATGAGTCTAATACTTATTCAATATTTTGGATAAACAATTATGTGTAGTATAAACTCTATCTAATCATCTATACCGCATAGGTCACAATCATTTTGTTTCGATTACATCTACGATATTAAAATATATATTTTTAATATACTATTGTACTTCTTTACTATTGTGTGTTTAATATTATTATTCTGTTCTACATTTTATTTTCTAGCTTGTAATTACACTTTTGTCTATTTATTTTATTGTAATATAATTGGAATTATTTCCGTTAATAAATTATAATTATTATTATTATTATATTAAAATGATTTATTTTACTATAAATTGTTTGTGTACCTAATTCTTGTTATTTAAAACATTCTATAAACGTATTGTCTATAGTTATAATTAAATTATATTAGAATATTATAACTTTTAAGTTTAAATTGGATAAAAATAAATTAGTAACATTTTAAAATCATTTACAAGTTAAGTAAACAAGTATTTATTTTTTTTATGTTTTATTTTTTTCAATATTTTACATGATGTAAATAATATAAATAATATTTTTTATTGGGCATAAATCAATTTTAACATCTTTAAAATAATATAAATATATAAACAGTTACATATAATTACTAAAATACAATTTAACTATACAATTTTAACAAAAGTAGTTGCCAAACACAACCAATAATAAAGTATACCTCGTATTAGTGAAATTGGAGGCTTATCAATTTGTTAATTATTTATTACTTAAAACCATGAAATCCATAGGAAAAATAAAAAGATACAAATAATTATATATATAATAATAATAATAATTAAAAATAATAATAGGATTATGTATGTTGTATTACAGATAATAGAATTTTAATTTTGTTTGGAGCTATAGTTATAACAAAGATAAAAGTATCAGTATGCAATATGGATGTATAAAGAATATATGATAATTTTAATTTCTGTCATGCGAATTTGCTAACCATATTTTAATTAGGAGTTTGTATTTTGTTATGATTTGCAGTTTAAGATTTTGGTAGGAATATTATTTAAAAGTTTTAAACCAATTTTAGCAAAATATCTACTAGATTTTAATGTTTTGATTGTGGAAATAATTTATTTATTATTTCGACACATACTATGTGAGAATAGTTTGAAATATATCAAATTTAATTTGTAAGTAAAATATAAGACATTTCCGTAAAATAATTGTTTTATATTGAAGACATTCATCTCTTTAAAGAGTTCTTTAGAACGGTAAGTTTTTCGTTTATTTAAAATTATTTTTATTATCCTCTTTTATGCTGTTTGTAGTTTATTCATTTATTGTAAGCTACTATTCCTAGTCCACCCCAAGCGGTATTACCATATTGTAAAATAGATTGCGTCATTGCGAAATAAACCATACGTAGCATTGCTTTATCTAGTAATTTTTTTAGCATTAATATAGAATTGATTAAAAAAACATGAGATTAAAATAATTAATAATTATGTTTAGATATATATATAACAAATTGTAAAAAATTGTTTGTTTGATATACTTTATACGTATATATTTTAATAAAAATTAAATATAGAAAGACCATAGAAATGTAATCTTCTATTTTAGACATAATTATTAACTAATATTTTTAGCATAATATAATAATATATTAAATTGAAACAATTGTTTTGTATTATTATTTTTATTATTATTGATATCTACTTAAGTTTCAATGTTTTTTTTAACATCTCATAAACATTTGATACATTCTCTGATCTTAAAATTATAAAAAAATGTATCTAAAATGCAGTTGCGTGCCGAAGATAGCTTTGAATGATGCTTAAGCAACAAGTTTATAAGGGGTGGGTCTGCACGTTAGGTGGTCAAATATAAAATTCTAATAATATTTATCGTCGGAAAATAAAATAATATTATGATAAATAGAATACTACAGTAATGTTATAGCTATATAGCCCAAGCGCCAAGAAATACACAGCTGCAGTATCTGTAACGTAATGTAATACATTTTTAAAATAAATTATGTAAAAAAATGGTTTTTGAATAAATTGTGAAATCCAGAAATTGTTGAAATAATTTAATTCGTAAATTGTTTGAAATATAAGAATATAAATTCATAACACCCCCACTCTAAGGGTTTGGCTCTTGGTACACCACTGTATGGGACGTGGGTGGTAGGTATACTGATGATTATTTTTTGATATAATTTTGAAGCTGGTCACGCCACTGCTAAAATGTGTGCTACATAAAAATTATATTGTAGTAGCCAGTAGATAATCATATAATTTATTTACAGAGAAATTTTTTTAAAACAGGCTTGAATTGTAGAAGGCATATGTTTTTTATCTTAATGAGATCTATATGATAATAAGAAGCATACAGAATATAAGTATAGCATATATTTTATGTTCATATTAAACAAATTAATTTTTTATTTCTATGATCTTACAATATTGTTGAAAAACATACTACCATATGATATCTATATATAAATTATATTAGTAACAAACTTTCACAATTCGCATTTTACTACATTAAGTTTAATGTAAACAAAAAAAAAAACAGGCCATAATAGTTATTGACTAGATTCTAGTGACTTAAATGATATATCATCTGAATATTTGAATAAATTTAATAATCATCAGTATTACTACTATTACTATTAAATGTTAAATGTAATTTATAAACAATCGTAATAGAAGCATGGACCATAGATGAAATAAACTACATGGTCTGAGACAAATAAGTAATCACTTTTGTTTTAAAAAAATAAACGTTAATATTAACTTAATTTACGTTTTAATGAGATAAAAATAAAGTTAAAATAGAGGAAATTATAATAATATATTTAGTGGTTTATTACTACTAGAGAATTAACCATGGGCTTTATTTCTAAAGACTGTATAGCCGATAAAAATATTATTAAAAGGAAAACAAACACAGATGTATCGATAACATGTACTCGTATACATCCATTCCAATATAGTGCGTGAGATCAATACAGACCAACGTGATGAGAAAAAACTAAAAAGGGCAAAATTTAAAAAACATACTGACATTTAAGTCGCCGTTGAATCAAAACCAAAACTAATAAAAATAGTATGATAAAATCCTATCATTTCCATGATGATATTATTATCGCGTAGACAACCGGTCGTCCGGTATTTTCACTTTCACGCGTTAGAGGCACAGGTGAAAGGTGCCCGCGTCCGTCCGTCACGGACTTACCACCACTATTACCACTTACCGGTAAATACACTTGTACCACGACTACCGCTGTAGTGATCGTACAATGTATTGCGGTTACAGCGGTGATACGTGTGGGGGAAACTGAACGCACGTGATTAATAAAGACGACGGTGACAACGGCTGAGGCGACCGTGACTATTCGCAGAAGCGTTCGGGTGTCCGGGACACAACCATCGAAATGATGGCCACCAAGACAGCATCAGTGATGGCAGTGACGGTAACGGTAGTAGTGTTAGTGGCGATATGTCGTTGCGCGTTCGCGGCCGGTCAAGACGCGGAGTCCATGTTCGCCGAAGACCCGTCCATGGTGGCCGACGAGCTGACTGCCCGGCCGCCGTGGTCATCGGACGTCCCAGTGACCAATCCGATGGCCGCCGGTCATCCGTCGTCCAACAAACCGACGGTAACAAACATACAGAAAGTGGTCAGGACGCCCAAGGCGCTGAACACAATGTCCGCCATGATGATGATGATGTCGGCCGTGAGCAACGACACCGCGTCAGTAGACGACACGGCGTGGGTGGATGATACACAACCATCTTCTTACTCTTCATCCTCATCACTGTCTCCATCCTCAACTACAACCACAACCACGTCCTCTGCATATTTGTCCGACTTAGAGTGGTTACTGAATGTATACAACCCGCACCAATGGAATCCCGACATGTTGCCATCCGCGTCCAAGCTGTCCATCCAGTGTCAGCACTCCATGAAGGTGTATCTGGAAGCATTGCGCCAAGGATCATTTTGGGCTGCCAAAAGTAAGTTTCATTATTAGTATTCATTATCTATAAAATTTGGTATTAAATGGTGAAACAGCTATAACAATTATATTAGTTTACCGTTAGTGTTTTAAATTTCAATAAGTCGAAACACAAAACGACACACAAAATAAAAATAATAATTTATCTTAATATGTAATACTTACTAATAATTATATAAGACATATCAACAAAATTTATTTTACAAAATTTCGGTTTGTAGAATTCTGAGCAATTACCATGATCCGTGATATTCTACCATAATAGGTATATCATGTTATATTGAAATATACCTTCTGTTTATAATAATAAAACCAACAAAGCCCAAAACACAAATAAACTCAAAGTCATATCAGTTTTTGGTAAAAACGCAAATAAAACTCGTCTTGGTCAAGTACCTATATAGGTTATTAATATACCTAAGAGTAAAAATGTATCTGATACATTTACTTTATAAAATATTGTTTGCTGCGTAGTAGTAGTACGTAAAAAAGTAGAACTATCGCCGTTTAATTACTTATTTTGAAAGACGTATTACAAGTTATTACAACTTCGACCCACACAATCAAAATTTTGACTATATTCACGATCTTTTTATAATAATAATGATAGATTTGTTTATATTATTACGTTAGTTTATATATTATATTACACATTATTATAGATAGGTGTTGATTATATGTAATTAATTAAGAGTTTGCCCTTGGATCTTAAAAAGGGAAAACGTTAAAACATTTCCACGAACAAAATACACATTTTTAAGTTACGTGTTAAAAATGAATGATTCATTATGAGAAAGTTTGAGCACACGTTGCCCGAGACCTTATTCGATTATTGGTACAATTGTATATGCATTAACATTATAATATCTTAAGGCTCATCATAGTAGTCGTTTGTCGAATAGAAAAATGATGACAAACATAGTGCAATGTTTGGTGCCAATCGGGCAAACTCTCGTAGAAATAGTGCATTAATAATTTATTTATATATACCTCGTTTATTTTAAACAATACCAGTCTGAGGCATTACTATAAATTTAATGATTCGCATACATATTTATAACTGCACCATAGCGTACTTACGAACATTATAATATACGAAACACGAAATTCCGGTTATTCAAAAATATTTTAATAGTAATTTTAAACGTAGAACTATAAAATTTTCTACTTGTCCATAAGTATTTCTATAAAAACCAACTATATTTGACCGGTTTAAGATATTTTTCTTCTGGTAAGATACAAAGAATATGAACAAATAAAGACGTTTATAATTTAATTTAAAGTTTTTATACCTAGGTAAATTATAATTATACACTCATTTATACGTGTTTCAGAAATATTACGTTTTATAAATTAGTGTTTGTGGTTTTCTTATATTAAAATCACGTGAGAAGAGAAATAATAATTTTACAAAGCATTTTATTGCATCCGTGTAAAATAAACTCGATAACACCCCAAAAACGTCTATATGCCCAAAAGAAAGTAAAACTGTTTGACAGTATATAAATTTAAGATACTCTGAATAAATGCGAAAAAAAACCTGTTGGACCACCTTGAACGAGAAACTATGTGTAAAACGGTACTTTCCATTTAATTTTGTGATAATGATACGTGTCAGAATGAAATTGAATAAAAATAGATGCGTACCAATTTTTTAAACTTCCTATTAACGTTAATTTATAAAACGTTTTATATATTTTATTTGTATTTTATGAAACAAAATTAATTTATTTAGTTAAATTTTATTTTGAGAAATGTTTTGACTTCATTACGCCTTGCGTCCTAATTGATACTTATAATAGTCAATACTCAATACCAATCTAATAACGCCGGACGTCCGCCTAACAAAAATACAAAATACCGTAATATTATTGTTTATTGTCATTGTACAATTTTAAATTTTCTAAAAATAATACACTTTTGTACCTAATTTTTCGATATTTTCAATTGCATTGCATTTCGTTGTATAATAATAATTATTATTATAGTAATACGTTAATTGATCTAAGAATCACTAATAATAATGATTATATAAATGAAATACAATACATTAAGATAATTAAATTAAGTACTTATATGAGTATAAGTCAATATAATGAATTGACAATGAAATTTATTAAGACGGAAAAAATATGAACAAATTTGTTGCATTAAGGTTAAACGATTATAACGTAGATATTAATTGTTTATTATATAAATTAATAAAACCAACAACAACCAGCAAACTTATAATTTACAACCAATACATATATATATATATATATATATATATATATATTAAGCAATGATCGCAATAGAGCCTACTATAAGTAAATTTCGGAAAGAATATTAAAGAAAATATGATAATTTACTATTTTACGTAATTATACACATTCATAACATAACAACCATAACATTTATGTATTTATTTGAATGAGTTCAACATTTTTTGGTGACATTCATATTTTTCTATGTATATTTTTAACCTATGGTCATCATATAGATGATTATAATATACATATATTATATGCGTATGTATATTTATATGTTTGTTTTGAATTAAGAGAAAACTGCAAACCATGTTTAGTATTTCCTCTTCAATTTCAATAGAATGCATTTATGTCGCACAATGTTTTTTAAATTATTAAAAAAAATAGTTGAACGAAAAAATAAATATATTTACATATATTCAGTATATATTATAGAATAATAACAAAACACGTAAAAAAAAAGTCAATAATTAAATTTATTACGATACAAATTACTGAAATCTATTTAAAAAATAATATTAATCATAATAATCGTGTGTTATTATCATTTCGATCAAATATATAAATCGTATTATTAGACATAGCAATGCAATTTTATTAATTAAATTTATGACAGATTCTTTTCTACCGTCTGAAAAATCACACGAGATACTATATGATATTGTGAAATTTCAAGTTCATTGTCGAATCGCTGATTCAGGTGATTAGGAGACGATCGTCACCAAGAAGCTCCCTTGTATTTTTTTTTATTTTTATATATTTCCACCCAAATAATAAAAATGACCAACCAGAAATATTTATGGATACAGGATAGTGAAGAAGAAAATATGAAAAATTGTATTTATTGAATAATTTTTATAATTTGAGAATTATAATCATTCCAATCAAATTTATTTAGTAAATTTTTAATAATAATAATATATAAATATATATCGTTTGTACCATTCATGTAAGTGACTTAATGAAAGAGTTTTTAACAAAATTAAAAATTAAAAACAAAACTACCTAAAAATTTGAAACAAGATAATCTAAGTTCATTTATGATGATGGCTTAAAAAAATACATTGTAATTAACAAAGAAAAATTAATTAACGATGTGGCGCAAAATTATTAAAAAGTATACTTATACAATTTTAAATAAAAATATTAACAATTATTTCTTTAAAAATATTAAATTGACATTTATTAATTTTTTTTATTAAATTCAGTTCTTCCCCCTTACACTTTAAGCAACATTGAAAATATACACATTTCAAAGTATTTACTTTTAAATGTATTATTATTGTGGCCATATAAAGAGTGAAAATAGATATAAGTACTGTTATAATACGCTGTTTATTATATTATTATAATTATAATACTTTTTAATTAATTTAATAAAATTATGAACCTTCCCCAAACCACTGTACAACTTCTGACAACGCACTGGATACATTGAAGTTATCATTGAATATGTATGTGGTATAAATAACAATACTAATAGTATGTATTATCACGAATAATTAATCATAATCTTAGAGCATTTTTTGAAAAATTGTTAAAATAGTAAAAAATCTTTAAGTTTCTATGAAATAGAAATTGTCAATGTATTAGATGAAATATTAGAAATAGTGCTCTGGAAATTATAATCATTAAAAATAAAATAAATTCATTGATGTCATTGTTTGTGATACAAATATGTTCATTGATATAGATTATATCGTCCTCGTTCACGCAAAACACACTAAGTCCAAAAATGGATTTTTTGAGATTTTTATACTATAAAATGCAGAATATTTATATTATTAGTGACAAATAACCAGGTTATGTATAAAGGAAAATAAAATAAATCACGGAAAAATGAAATAAGTTACACTAGGAAAACATTTTAAAGTTTATATTATTTTAAAAAGCTCATTCCCAAAAATTATGATTTTGGACTTAGTGTATTTTGCGTGAACGGGGACGATATTTTGTATGATTTTCTTATATGTTTGTGTATTTTGTGGACAATCACTAAGGTTAATATTGTGAGTAAAATCTTACAAAATCTAACTTTAACTTGGATATTATTTCCAAAATTTTAATCTGTCTTATCATATTTGTGATAATTATATTGAACCCGCATTTAATACAACAAAATCAGAAATCAAAATATTCACTAACGATTTACAAGAGTCAATAGAATTTAAAACACCACGATACAGAAGGGAAAAATGTTTGATTAAAAAAATAAATCGTGTTCTTGAAGACTATTTCAGATGCATCGAATTTGAATTCGAATGGATTGGATCAGTTATACTGAAATTTAAACAAATTTGTTTGTATACTTTCTTTCATTGCTTTCATAATATTTTATGTAACATATTAAAATATTACTTAGGTTTTTCACATTTAAAAAAACATATATAAAAACTCGCCCACAGTATCACAATAAACTAGCGCTAGAACATAATTCATTCATCTAAAATGAAAATAAAATTAATAAATAATTAAATGTCGTAGGAAATGCCTTGTCTTTTTTAAAAATTATTCATACTTAATCATTTGATGTTGTTGATTTTTATTTCGATAAAATAAAAAACAAAAAAAGCCAAGAAGTCGATTCTGGACATTCAAAATATCGTCAAATATATTAAATGACAATATATTATACTAATAATCCACATATGTACTTTTGAGAATACTCGACATAATTTTCAAGTCTCTGCATTTAAAATTGCATTAGTTATCATAAAATACGATATTTAAAATCAAACTCGTCAAAATCATAGTTTGCGTGAATTTTGCAGTTTTTTCTCCATTTTTGGTAGTTTGTCTTATCTCAAAGAAAAACTTTTGAGAAATTTGAAAAATGAGCTAAATAAAGTACCAAATAGATACAATTCTTTGCGGAAAACATATCCGTGATATTTGTGATAATCGGACTATTATTTCTACATTCTACCCGAAAAAAAATTTTTAGTCATAAAAATAACCATCTTTTTAAAACCAATACATTTCTAGCTTCACTCAGAATCTAAACCACGTGTTAACAATTATATTCCTAATTGAAAACGCTTATACTCAAAACAGTCGTAACAGTATAACAATAAATATGTCCAATACACATAAAAATATTAACAATATTAACAGTATTAAAATTTAAATATGATTAATAATGGTCACTGTGTCATAACGTAATCGCAATAATAATATGTGATATTATTTTGTACATTTCTAATCCGTATGGTCTAACGTCTGTTTTAAATGTTTTCAATGTAAATGGAAAGTATAAATCATAATGCGGCGTACATCACTTTCACGGGAGACTTGATGTAATCGTCAATTATCCATTACACATTCGAAACAATTACGTTGATACGACTTTAAGAGGCAC
This sequence comes from Eriosoma lanigerum, assembly GCA_013282895.1. Lineage (NCBI taxonomy): Eukaryota > Metazoa > Arthropoda > Insecta > Hemiptera > Aphididae > Eriosoma > Eriosoma lanigerum. The sequence goes on from CM023358.1 coordinate 56,702,595, forward strand.
CTCGTAAAGTATTGGTATTACTGCTTTCTATCATCATCCTGAAACTGATTATTCGGTAATAATTAACCTATACGCAATTTATATTAACATCCTCGAAAAGTATAATAATTAAATCGTTGATCTTTCATAAATAATATATCATTATATACGAAGACTTAGATTTTTCCTCTTCAAATTTCGCGCGCATAATTTTATCAAATTATAAGAGCCTAATATTTTTTTTTCTTTAACTCACGCGATAATATTATTATTGTAATATTCATTCACCGTTTATACGATGATAATCGTATTGAAAAAACAATTTCACAAAGCCATCCAACATAATAATAATATCTTGTTTCGGAATAAGAAATAGGTACACGATATTTCTCAATGAATGAAAGCATAATATTATAGTGTAGGTTACAATAATAGTTGCTTGTGTTTTTTTAGATTAACATTTTTATTATCAAAACAACCAAATCGGCCGTTCTAGCTCGGAACCGGTTCACGGTTAAGTAGCAATTCGTATTTCTTTGCTAACATGCTATACCAATTATTGAATTTGATTATATTAAAATATAAACGCTTAACAGATATCAATAAAGATTAGTGTTTATTTTTAAACAAACTATAATTAATGTCTATATCTGGAAAATGTTGGATAGATAGAACAACTTTTCGAAATTTTTTTAATATAATAAAATATAAATAATTTCAGTGTTATAATCATTATATTGTTTACTTTAATAACTACTTTATTATTATTATTTATATTAAGTCTAATGTACTGGGAATATTATATTATTTTAGCAATATTAAAAAAAAATTCAAACCGTTAATAATTTTTCGATTAGATACACCGATTCGGTGTTATGGTATTGTATAACGTACCAATAATACGTCCATTGTCCAATCTTTAGCGCATGTATTAACAAACCGGTATCAAAAATTCAGAAAAATCGGTAAAGTCACGGCTTTCTATGAACGATCAGTTCTATTCCATGTAACCACGACCACTATAACCACATATAATGTGGCCAAAGTGTGTGCCAAAGATAAAATCGGTGGAACAAAATATTATTGTGTTGTCCGAAATTAATTTTTAAGTAAGCATATTATAATTATTAATTTATTATTTTTACGTGTATCACCTAAATGTACTAGACACGAAATTAAAATTTTTTTTTTTTTAATTCCTTAAATGTCTGATAATGAGTATTATGTAAGTAGGTAATAGCTAATGGTTATACCTATACTAGAGTAGACACGTCGTTTTGATATTTTATAACAAATAACGGTTTATTTTATTTCAGTAGGTACCTGTTGAAAAACCTGTATAAATATAAGTTTATGTACGCAATTAATATATTTTACTAAGTTTAGTATTAGTATATTATTTAATTAACTTAACATAGTTATTATAATAAATTACAAAGTTATATAAAAGTGTCTCTATTAACGTATAGATAATTCCGCTAAACACAATCTTATTACTCAATATACGGTAATACGTGACTTATAGTACAAATCACTGCGACCCATATTTAACATACGCATGAAACATATTTATTCGTACAAAATAAGTGATAAGCACGTTTAATTTTAAAATATAATAATTTTCAATTCAGACACAAATATTTACGTTAGTCTATATTAATATACTTTACTTGGAGCTTGAAGAAATATGAGGAATAGATCCCCATGATCGTTTTTTAATACATATTTTATTACTCGACATGTTATAATTTTTTTTCTTTCATTTATCATTTTAAAATCTAATTCCTCTTTTGATAGATCCTAAACACGATTCTGTTATAAATCAAATCATTAAGCTATTCGATTAAAATATATGAAATTTTGTCTTAATCGTATTATATACTTTCATATCTCGAAGTGCCTTAGGTAAGTTGGAAACTTTAAAAATCTAATCAAATTACGTAAGTCTATAAATAAGATTAGGTTTTATCTTCTTTAATTAATTTCTATATCACGATGTTATTAACATAAATAAATTGAAACAAAATATTTACAAAAACAATAAACAGATTTCAAACTTCCTTAAATTATATTTTTAAACCAGTCATAAATTGTATTCAGAGAATAAGTTAAACATTTGTTTATCTTCTTAATTTTAATTCAAGTAATCGTCAGATCATACTAGGTATATCATAAATACCATTCAATTTATCATGACTTGCTGATTTAATAACTACTTTTTTTTTAATTCCTCATACCTAATTTTTAAACACACACAACGAACATATCGATTATTTTCACAGAACGTGATGAAGCGCTTTAATTACATTTTAATAATAATATACTAATATTTTTAATATTATTATAACGTCCTTTTTTTGTATTATTCACTTGATTCTACGAGCAAAGAATAATTAATATATTATGTTTATTGTTTCAAAAGTCTAAAAATAAAATTATTCAAACTTACAATTAACAATATGGTCAATATAATTCTATATTGTTATTAAACTTTATGGCACATTCAAATAATTCAATAAGGCAATCTTCAACGTTCTAAGTTGGCTTTATTTATTATTGCTTAAATTAAAAAAAAAATAATACAGTACATTTTCCCACTTAAAAACGAGATGTATTAGGGATGTTATCAAAAATGACTAATTAAATAATAATGGTCATATTTTTACAGTAATAAATATAGCCAAGTGAAAAAAAAGAAAGCGTCTTATTTTTCTCCGTATAAGATGTTTGTTATTTGTTCAAGTCCAAAAAAAAAAAAAAAAAAAAATAACCTCTCCGGCACTCTGCGTACACAAACATAATAATAATAGTAATAATATCACGAGTCTCATAATAGTAAAATCTATCGAAGTTTCACCTAATAACAACATGTTATAATATTTATTCGTTTTTTTCTACTCTTAAATAAGAATATTTTCAATAACATATTTTATTATTATTATTTCTTCGAACACACCAATATTAAATTATATTAGGTAACATACTAATATCTAGAAGTCAAGCTTATTATAGCAGGTATATTATTTTTAACGGGTAGGTGATTATTTTTTTTCCGACGAAATTTGTGACCTTGAAAATAAATCGAAATGATTATGAACTAGCATATATATGTACACTGGCCATTCATACATGGTCAATCAAGGTCTCGATTTCTTGACCAGTTTAACCACTTTCACGATGGCTTTAATAGATGAAGAAAAAAATCAAACGTAAAAAGAAAGTATTTGGTCCTGCGTATTATGTTTCCGCTGGTTGACAGCGATAATTCCGCAAATACTGAAGAAAAAAAATGTGTTTGGCAATAACCCAACAGGCTTTCGAACAAATTCCGACCCCGAAAAAAGAAAAACAAATATTTTACGAGAAGCAATTAAGTCCACCGTGTTTCGATTATATTTGTTCGTTTTATTCACGTCCTGATTTTTTTAGTTAACCACAACACAAATTATCACAGGTTTAGTTCGACAAAGAATATACTACTATTTGATATTTTAATTTTTCAATAATAAAAATATCTATAATCTATGATAAAAAAAAAAAAAAAATTATATTATCACTTCATCATATTTTACGAAAAATTCTAAATGATTCATTAATCATTCCAATTATAATAATATGGAATAAGAGTATACATCAGCCCCAAAGTTTTTATATGATATTCGTGTTGGTATTTGGGTCAATAAGAATGTGAAGTGCAAATTCGTATACATAAAAAACTTCTCTTTATAAAAACTAAACATTTAATTAACGTATTTTTATTTTTTATATTATTAATATTGTTGTTTGTCCGTATTTCAGTGGCCGACGCCAGCGGACGTTACTCATCCCAGCTGTTCTTTGGTAATGATTTTTGGCTGGGATCGCACAATCTCTGCAACGAGTTACAAAACAAGGCGGCAAACCAATATGTGCCGCCATTCGAAGCTACGTTTTCAGTTGCGAAATTAGCTATCAAACTGCACGATCAGTTGACCCCCAGGGTAAGTTGTAGTCGCCATGTCTTATGATGATGATGACACACAAGACAAACAAGATATAATAATTAAATACTATATTATAAGTGACCATATTATACGATGCCATATCGTATGTATATCTTAAATAGGTACAGTCGATGTTTATGAAAGTATAATAATATAATCGCTGACACGAGAAAAACCACAGATTTACAGCTATAGTTTCCCAGGAGTGTATAGTGTATAGGAAGATTGTTTGTAATATTATGAATTATGATGCATTATTTATTATAATTTATAATACGTTGAGAGACAAACGATAAATTAGTAATTAGTAGGATATGCAGTCATGAATGTAAACGTAGATAAAGTAATATGTGAATAAAATCAAGAGTCATGTGATGATGAGATAAATAATAAATTATGGCTCAAATAATAATTCTGATAAAATATACGAAAATGTCAAAGGTCATATAATAAACTGTTAATGTAATATATATATATATTAAAACAGAAGAATGGAATTTGTCAGAGAAAGCTAAAAAAAATATTATTGATTACGTATGGCTGTAACGAACCATAATATTACATGCTAAACTTCAAATTATTGTATTTTTTAATTTATTTTAATTGAACCTCATATATTATACGAATATCTACTTACAAATATTAATTAACTATTTATTGAGTCATTTTAACAATTATATTATAAATATTTATAATGCAGACCACATTATTTTATAAATCATTATAGTTTATGAATATAACGAAAAACGAAAATAATTTTTGCATTTAAAAAATAATAATATAATACTTTTAATGTTTGGTGTTTTAGACGAGACTGATTTCCCTTGGTGTGTGCATGCCAAAAGATTGTAGTACTACAGATGTACAAAATATGATCAATGTTTCTAAGGAAGACAATGAATCGAATTATAGAAGTTTTAACGTGCTCAATGTTAGATCTGTGCCTGGTTCATACTCTCTGTGGGCAGATAGTAAATTCCGACTATTATTGTAAGTAAACATATTATTATGTTAAATTCAATTATGTAATTATATAATTCAAATGTTTCAATTATATTGTTCAGTAATATCAATAATAGTACATATTATATAAATTAATAATATTTACAGTTAAAGCCTTTATATATACGCTGTAAGTACGTATAATTCGATTATTAAATGATAAATTATTTTTTGTGGCTTTTAGAATCATTGTTATATTTGTCACTTCATTGACGATTGTTGGATCTGGTTATGAAATGGTATTGGAACGTCGTAAAGCAAGGGAATTTAAAATAAGACAGATAAGTCAAGGAAACAATAATGAAGATGAAGCTAAAGTAGAATTTACATTAAATAAGATGCAGGCTTTAGAAAAGATGCAAATGAAGAATTATAGGAATGAAGACGGAACCTTGGTCGAACAAGATCCATTTTTCAAAGGTAAATGCACGTATACAAAATAATATATTTAAGAAAATTTTACCTATCTTATCTTATTTACTAATCAACAACGTAAATACATAATTAAATTTAAATAAAATTCTCCAATTATGTAAAAGTTAAAAAATAAATAAATTACACAAGTATGAAAATTAATGAAATAATATTTTAAACTAATTCTGATATCCATTGTTTAATAATTGCATAGTTTTAATTTTATATACTATTTAATAAATGATTTTAAATAATTTTATTAGTTACCTAGTATTCGTCTAATTTCGTTAAATATTAATTTGTTTGTTTCCTACTAAATTTACAGGGAAGGACATATATTTTCAAATACAAAATTTGGGGAAATTTATAATTATTATAATACTTAAATAATATATTATATTTATTCATCATAGCGTCTCGCTTAAAATTATTAAAATATTCTATATGCATTATACACAAATAAATATTTGGTATGTAGGTATATGTATGACATATTTAAACAAATTATTGAGTTATTATAATTTCTTATTTTACTACTATATACGAGTAGTTATTAAATTTTAAATCTATACATATACTTATAGATAAAATTATAGATAATTATTATGAAATTACGTTTATACGAATTTAATTATTATCTAAAAAAAGTGATGTATATATCATAATATGTATTTAATTTTCATTCTTCATCTAATATCCTAATCTACAATCAATTGATTTAAATAAGTTTCTTAATTTGACAAAATTTGACTTTCACAAATCTTAAAGAATAATAATTATGATAATAAAATATTATTAGTGTTTAAAAATACCTTCAAAATCGATTGTTAATAGAACAATAAAAATAAATAACTCTTTCCTATGTAACAGTCACTCGTAATGAACAAATTCTACTGGCTTTTTCGGCTATTTCGAATGGTAGAAAAATTTTACATTGTGGTCCTGCGCCATCGGATTCACTAACTTGTGTTCACGGACTTCGATTTTTGAGTTTAGCATGGGTCATAATGGTTCATACGTACCTACAAGTGTTTTCGATTGCTGGTTAGTTTTGACGATTCAAATTTTAAATGGTAATATCAAAATCTAACACATTATGTTATACGATACAGAAAACAAAACGTTAAGGACATTGACCGAGCGGAACTTCATGTTCCAAACAGTGAGCAACGCGACATTTTCCGTGGATACATTCTTTTTTATCAGGTAAGTTATTATCAACGGGACAAACAATAGAAATTACAAAAATATATTGATTTTCATTAATTAATTAACCATTGTACGCGTGCACATTTCTAGTGGTTTATTGGTTACGTATTTGTATTATAAAACAACCAACAAAAAAGACGGGCCAGAAGTTGCTGTGTCACGGACCCCAAGATGTAGTTCGTCAATACTGAAAGCCGATATATTTAAATTTTTTAAGTTGCTTGGATATCGATTTATCAGGTAATAAAGAAATATTTGTTGAACCTAATATAATACGAGTAATATAACTATTTTTAGTTTTGAGTAAAATTATAATTATTAGGAGGTAAACATAATATTATAATGTTATTAGTTACTGTCACATACGACTATACGAGTATTACTATGATATTTTTACAAAACATTAAAAACACGAATTTTCATTTAGATGACATTGATATTTTTAACAGGTTAATTACAGTTACCAGTTTTAAAAATCATGATGTAATTTTACAACATACCTATTTATAGTTTACACTCTGTGGAAAAAAAATCTTTGATTTTGAAATTGCAATATACGAATACATTAATTTTATTCATCATAAGTAAAGCGTTATAAAAAAAAAAAATTTAATAATAAATAAATTGAATAATTAAATTATCGTTAGTCAATGTCATACATGAGATAGGTATACAAAAAATACAATTATATACGTTATTCTTCCAATTTCTTCAGAAATTGCTTCAAACTTGATTCAGTTTTTCTTTTTTCTCGTTTTCATAACTTAGACTTGCATTCAGATAATATGTCGTAAAAATGTGATTTCGACAGGATTAAATATAGAAATTGTACGTAAAAACTATGCAACCAACACGCATTATTTTAATACTATTAGGTATAATATGGTTTTATAGTTTTTCGTAATCCGTTCATAAAACGTATGTTGTTGACCGTGCATTAGATATAATTCGTACTCACACCGGTCATTATAATATTATCTCATAGGATCGTAACGCAATAAATAACAACCAATAGGTATTTTAATTTATACCTAAATGGCTTAACCTAACCAAAACATTTGTAAACATAATAATAATAATATAATGGTTCGAAGGCTGTATTATTACACGCATTATTATTGTGTTATTTTTCATTTTATTGGCACGAAGAATACAAAACACAGAATAATATTATAATATAATACTTAAGTATAACTATGTGGTTATTACTATTATTAATATTCAGAACACTTAGCACTAAAATAACAATATTATATTAATGTCAATTCCAACCAAATAATAAAGAATATTAATGAAAGCCGAATGGGTAATAAAATATACACTCATAATTATTATTTTTAAACAACATTTGTGTTATCATTCCGTGAGAACTTAAACATATTATTTAACATTGTTCAATCGAAACAATTCAAAGAGCTACTTTTTATCCGCATACCTAATATTTTATTGTTTGAAGTATTTATTAAAATGCAATCGACTGATTTGTGTGATTTATTTTTTCTCTAACTCTATTTCGCGTAAATTTCGACCATAAGATTGCTTAAATCCTGACCAGTTATACGTAAAAACGTATTGAAGTCGTATATATTATCAAACAATATTCATTGCACTTACATGTTGTAGTTGTATCTTATATAGTAGACGTCCTGTAAAAACTTGAAAATTATTCATTCTCTAAACATTTCATACATTGCTGAAACTTGAAACACGTATATATTTGTAATTTTTAGAAATGTAAGGTGAACGTCTTATGCTATGCCTAGATACCTACTAGATTTCATAAAACTAAAATAAATTAACATTTAATTTTGAGTGAATATAAAAATAACTTAATTAGTTAATTAGATATAGAATTTTTAATCATTTATGATATTAGTAATTGTGTAAAAAGCGTAAATACTATAAATATATAGTTGTTTATACAAAATTAATGATTTTTTTTTTTATTCATTTTATAATCGTATAACGTATAATATTTTGTGTATTAAAGTAGGTTATGGAAAAAAAATTGATGGTTAAAATACAAGTTTTACGTAGTAAAAGTAGACAATTTTTAAATGAAATATTCTACTGTGCACCACTTATTGTTACGTGTTAGGATATTAATTTTAAATTAAACAAATTAAACATATTAATATCAATTATGTTTATTTTTTATAACGTTAAGAATTCATAATTTAAACAAAAATAATCTTTTAATAACAAATTACGATTGTGTTAACATAATATATTATTACATTGAGTTTAATATTTTAGTTATTCGTCATTATATCTATGAATGTTTATCGTAACTATAGAGTATAGGCTTTATATATAATCGATAATAAAAAGAAAACATCCAATCCAACGAGAGAGAGAGAGAGAGAGAGAGAGAGAGAGAGAGAGTGAGTGAGAGAGAGAGAGTAAGAGGCAGAGACAGAACTACGAGTTGGGAAAATCGGTCTTGATCGGTAATGTTCCCAATTCGTATCTTTTTCATATCTTTCTCACTCACGCTGTCTTAAAGTATCCCTCTCAATTACAGAATTGATAAAAATAAGATGAGGGACAGGAGTGTAAAATACAATCTATTTCTTTATAGGTCTATGATAGTATGATCGTAACAATATAGTATACCCGATTAGTACGATCTATTAGATTTTCATAAAATGTCACTATAATATTGTACGGTCTAGTTATTGTTATAATAGTTCCAGTATCACAAATTCCTGAGTAGTAAAAATATTTTAAAACATTCAGAATATTCTTTAAAATATATATTTAATTATTATTATTTAATATTAAGTGTATGGCGTGTTTAAAAACATTAAAATTAAGTTAGATTACTAATATACAATTTAAACATATAACACATAACATAATAAATTGTACAACATATATCATAGAAAGTAAAATATAATATTATAATAATAATATTAACATCAACAGAACTAATAAAATTAAAATATTATATTATAGTATTATGTATGGCATATTTTCTAAATTGCTTATGTTTCTGTCCTTGTTCAACCATGTGGATCTTATAATAGGTAGATACATATAAATTATAAAGTATACATTTCACTTGTACCTGTATAGAAGACATTGATAACTTTAATACGATGGGTTAAATTTAATTATTAAAAATTTTAATTTGTATTGCTTATTTCTAAATATTTTTAATTATTTATTTATAATACGGGATGATCCAAGAAAACGAGATTAAAATTAGTACATAATTTAATATTCTTATATACTAAATAAAAAAAAAATTCTCATTTGTTAAAATAATACTTATGTAGAATTTTGTGTACCTATAATTTATCAAATCAATTAGATTTTTTAATCGACAAATATAGTGAGCATATGTACTTATACCGTACATTTTAATAGTTTTTTATGAAAGCATGCGAAATGATAAATAAATATTGTTATACTTCAATATTTGTATGTATAATGTATTGTGCATTAGTATATTATGATTTCATATCAAAAGATATAACTTATTTAAAAATGATATTATATATAAAATTATTATTTTTAATCATTAATTATTAATTTTTATTATTTAATTATTATAAAAACACATTTTATGTACACGATGCGGCATATATAATTCTCTTATGATGAATCCAAAAGATCGTATATGCAATTATAGTTCTCTTATAAGTTTATAATTTACTTAAATAATAATTTCGTGTTGATTTATAATTAAAATAAATTTTCACAAATTGTCTACACATTGCACGCTTTTTTGGACCAGCGTTCAAAAAATCGAATCTTGTAATACGAGTGTGAAAGTTAGAACCACTTTCGCTGTAAATTTCGAAAATTGAATTGGACAAATAGATGAAAAACTGTACATTTCTTAACGATTCCACGGAAAAATAATTAAATAAACACACAAATTAAAGTGGTCTCTAAACCAACAGAACAGTTTACCCATTTACATTTTTTTTTCATTTTTTTTTTAAATGAAAACAAAACTAAAAAAATTATATCATATTACATACAGGTATTACATTATTTACATTCTCTTTTTCACTCATCATCAAAATTATCTCACCACTTATACTTTGGGGTTAATATTATAGTTGTTTTTAAAAACATAATGTACGGACACGTACAAGATTTTTCATTAATTTAATAATTTCATAATCAAACAAGTTAGGAACACGCGTGTATATGAATAAATGTGTTATTGTGTTTTTTTAGACTAACCCCAGCGTACATGATCGTTCTTTTGATGGCAGAGGTATCTAGCCGGTGGCTTCGTAACATTTCCATCTTCGAACCAGAAAACAGTAATCATATTAGCTGTGCTAATTACTGGTGGAGAAATATACTGTATATAAATAGCTTGTATCCCAAAAACGAAATGGTAAACATCACAATAATTATGATTAATAATTTTTTTTTCAAAAATATGGTATTTATTATAATATTTCATATATTACAGTGCATGTTATGGAGTTGGTATATGTCCAACGATACGCAGTTCTACGTCTTAGCAGTCATACTACTTCTGATCTCTGCCAGGTAAATAATAAAAATTAATCGTGACCTCAAAAACTGTTCTATCATATAGGTATGGTTCATGTTACATTAGGTGATAATAAACAACTTCAATAGATATACACAGAACACAATTATGTTTTATGAATGAGTTTGGTACGGTTAAACTCGAAGCTTGTTTTTCCGACATCTATAGTTGCATAGAATCAATATAAAATCAATTATTATGCACGAACATTAAATATTATTAAATATTTTAATATTTATTTTTTCTTATAAATAGTTTATTTTTATCTTAGGCATTTCAAAGGAGCGGTGATCGGCTTGGTAGCATTCTTAGTCGGATCGTGGATCGTCACAATATCCGTTGCAGTGCATTACAACTTTAGAGCTAGGTAAAAATATTTATCAACATATCAGCAACATTGATTGATGATAAATTTAGTATTTTGTTCATTAATTTTCAATAAAATTATAATCAATCTAGGTATTTTGTTTTTTAAAGGATAGAGGAACCGTTTGGATTGTTTGATCAACTTTATGATAAACCATGGTCAAGACTTGGACCTTATCTGTTAGGCATGTTTGCTGGTTGGTTTTTGTTCGTTACAAAATGCAAATTAAAAATGTCTGTTGTAAGTACCAATAACATACAGAAAACTTAAATATATCTGTAGTTGGTCAGTTCGAAATACGATTAGTTTCCCAAATGAGTCTTAAATATTTCAGTAAAATATTATTAAATTGGTTTGCTAACACGATAAGCAAAAAAACTTGAACAATCTTGCTCATGTTTTATTATTAAACATATTTTTATTTAATAATTAATACATGGTGTAAATATAATTATTATTATTATAAACAAATAGCGCATTTTATATCATGTGCATAATCTTATTAGTTATTAGTTTATTACCTATCAATGTACCTAGGTACTTATAATTAATAATTTATGTTCAATTCAAGTTGAATAACTGTATGATTCTTAAGAATAGTATAGAATATCGCCCATGCAGTAAATATATATAAACAATACACAAAAGACTTAAATCTAACTATAAACAATTCATCAATTCATAGATAGGTACGTGTATAATTATTACAGGCCCTAATAACAATATAATAAACTATAATAACTGTTAAAATATGTCAATAAGATTAATAATATAAAAAGGTAGGCAAGTGGGTCAAAAGAAGTGGGTGAGTCAGTAATTTTATATGTGGTTTAAAATTTAAATATCATAAATTGTTAATAATATAGTTGTTATTATTTTTCATTCAAAATAACAATCAATAAAAATTCATTACAATATCAAAACGTTTAGTACCTATACTATTCGGTATTACTACCTATTACCTACGTGCATAACCTAACCTAAGGGTCCATTCCCTTATTATAGTTATGACAATGTTAGTATATAATTATGTTATTAATCAACATAAAGTAATTATGTATATTTCATATAATGACCAGGAGGATTTTATAGCATTTGCATATTTTTTATGAAGTCCTTAAAAAAAACAAAGTAAACTTAAAATTTGTTTCATGGTTCAGATTACTTAAATTTAAAATTATATTTTGAATATTTTTACATATTTCGTGATTTTTTTCGATTTTAATGCTATTTTTAGATTTTTCAAGATATCTTTGCATTTGTACACATTTTTTACTAAAAATTGGTTATATTTTATTCTTTTATGAAAATATCAATTCAACAAAACAAAATGCATTTAGATTATTGTAATATTATCAATCGACTTTTTTAAAGTAGTATATATATATATATATAGATAAATAGATATATAGCCATATAAGTAAATAGGCCGATTACGTGGACCTGCTTGTGCAGCGCGATTGTTATCTGGAGTTCTTCCGTTAATTATGACTGCCATTATGATGACTGTAATCGCCAATCGGCGATAATTTATACAAATAAAAAGTATAAATTACATTTTTTTTGTTGTTTTTATTGCTATATTTACCTAGATTTTAGATTTTTAGCCTTTTAAGTAATATATTATAGCGCATATTTATGCAATTTTAAGTGCTATAAAATTTAAACTCTGGTAATAACTATAATATAGTACCTATCTATTATCATTCAACATAGTAAAAAGTGATTAGAATATTGTGTAACAAAAATAATGATAATAAACTAATAATAGTAGGTACTATAATACTATACTATACCTACAGAATAATATTTAAATTCTGATTACCTACCCTATTGAAGTATATACTATAAGAGGTTTTTAATTGAATAATAGTTTAGTAAAATAGAACAAATATTATAAATCATATTTTTTTTAAATCACATAAGTACTCACACGTTCATATATACTATAATATATATTGATGGGTACAAGCTAACCTAACCTAACCAAACCTAACCATTGGACCTATATTACATTACATACAGATTATTCATTCATCCGATAACTGGAATTTCAATAGATTTAAACAATGTATTACTATTTTAGGTTGTCGATAATTTCAAGTTATGGCGCCTATTTTATAGTATACTTTACATTATTTTCGAATATTGGAATAATAATATTTTAAAATTCTAACGTCCCGTTTGCAGTTCACAGTTACTCTGGGCTGGTTCCTGTCGCTGTTCAGCTTAGCATACCTGGTATACGGTTTGCACATAGTGCACTTGGACATTGCCGGTTCTGCACTGTACGCGTCCGTCGGGCACTCGGCTTGGGGCGCCGCACTCGCCTGGATCGTGATCGCCTGTTGCACCGGTTACGGCGGTTGCGTAAACTCCGCGCTGTCCTGTCGACTGCTCCAACCGCTCAGCCGACTCACGTATTGCGCCTATCTCGTCCACCCTCTCATCATGGCCATGACCAACTTCCAAATGGACGGTCCGCTGCATCTGCACAATCTAATTACGGTACATTTCGTCCTAAAATAATAATAATAATAATAAACATAATTCTTTAGAGGGGAGTGGAGAGGACTGAAAGTGTTTAGCCCTATCTAAACCATTTTTAGCTCTCCCTGAAACATTTTGCTGTTTTAAGTTTTTAAATGTTTAATTATTAAAAAATAGTAGGTATGTATATTAGACTAAAGGCTTTCTTACTAAAATAATCCTTGTTACGTCTTTGATAATAATAATAATAATACTTACGATTTATCTATTTATATAGAATATAGACAATGAGTAAATTGTACGGTACAATATAATATTAAAAATTGTAAAAAACAAAACTACGTTCAAATTTGAAACCGGACAATTTATAAGTTCGTTAATGACGATAGTTGTGGAAAAGTTCATCATAATTGACAAAAAAAAAAATGAATTGATGATGTGGCACAAATTCACTAAAACTATTGAAAAGTTTACTTATATAATTTTACATAAAAATAATAACAATTATTATTTTTTAAATATTTAATACATAAATATTAAATTATCATTTATTTATATGTTGTGTGTATGTGTGTGTGTGTGTGTGTGTGTGTATTAAATTAATACCTAAACACAAAGTCACAAACATATTGCATTTGTACATTAAAAAATAATATACTACAATAAAATGTAATTAAACGTTCTGAATATCTAATATATTACCTAAAATTTTAAAAAGTTCAATTCTGGAACCCCTTTTAAAAATTTGGTCCCTTTAGGTCCCAGGACAACACTGTTTATGTCGGGTTTAGTAAATATTTTCCAAATCGTACAATATTATATATTTTTACGTGTCGTCGTCATACGAATTATGAAAGTTCTAATATTATGTAAAAATAATATGAGTACATGATGCATTGATGACTATTATATTTTTGTCGCCTTTACGCGTCCCTGATACAAATATAGAAAACGTACGTTTCAACAGTGTGAATTTATAATATACAAACAACTATGCGGTAATGCGGTATGAGCGAGCAATGATAAAAATCATACTTTCACCGGCGTATAAAAATATTATTTAATTTGTGATTATATCCATAAAATTTTCGTATAAAAATATGTAACTGTTCATCACAAATACTTTGAATGTAAATTAAACATTCATAGAAAATAACTATTTTAGAATGAGATTCGTGTTTTTTTTTTTTTGCCAAAATAATAGATACCTAATACGAATTCGTGAGTCGATGAATATGAACCCTAATGAGAATTTTCTATGGTATGTAGGTGTTATATTATTTACCTACCTATCTATCTATTTTTTCATTATTATTTATTAGATAAGTAGATATATATCAAATTATTTGAGAATCGAAAAATTGTTATTTTCAAATTCATTGCCTAGGTACCTAATAAAGTTCAATTTAAAATGTACCCGTGTAACGTAACCTTCAAAGATACAGCTGTAGCAATATCTAAAAAATAGTAGTTGCGAGTTTATAATATAACTATAAGTAATAAATTCAATTTATATGCTTAAGTACTATTTATAAACTATATAATAGTATAAGAACAGCATGTACGTTATTTGATTTAGAAACGCGAGTGAAAGTAATAATCATAGTTCTATTAAAAATTAAAATTGTTACTATTAATTTCTTTGTAATTTCATTTAAATTGCATGGCTCATATCTATTCGGCCATCGTAAATCTAAATGTCGTATCTCAACATTTCGCGTACACCTACTTACAAGCAACGTATTATTTAATTTTAAATTTAAAAAGAAAAAAGGAAATAATTATTCTTTTAAATGTGATTTCCAGATGATCTTGTACTTTGGTAACGCAGTAGCATCTTTCATGTTATCATTCTTCATTTCATTGACATTTGAAGCACCTGTAGTGAACCTGCTCAAAATCATGTTGACGCCACCGAAGAAAAACACCCCTATGGAAAAAGCCAGTTCCGAACCACAAGACTCGTAACACTTAAAATGTTATAGTTATTATAATATATTATATTATAAATAACAATTGTAATAATAATGCATAATATATATATATATATATATGTATTAATAATGTATTATATTATTACATTTGATACAGATCTTTAGTTATATTTAATATTAAATTATTTTCCAAAATAAATTATGGTACTTATTATAAATGTAAATTATAAATGTTTTCTATGAGAGTACCTATCTAACTTGAATTTTTTTCATCCTGCATAAGACATAACTCTCTATAACATGTATATTGTATACCTATGATATAATTATAAATTTTTTAGAAAATACTTAAAAGTGAAACAAATAATAACATTTAAAAACGTTTGTGGACAGTCTAATGATTATTTCAGTCATATTTTGTCTCACATCAAAAAAAGTGTATTTTTTCGGGTCTACATCCTCTACTCATCCCTGACATTTAGAAAAATTATTTTAAAGATTTAATGTAGCGAATCGCGAATAACATTGGGGAGAGTATCTTAATTTTTTTTTTTTTTTTTTGTCATATGGCATGGTATTGGTGTACAGCCGTACAGAAGATAAATAAAATATAATAAACAAAATAAAAAATAATAACAATATAAAAGCAATAGTATTATAGTAATAATACACATACGAATTAATAGAAAAAATAAAATAAACAAATAAACAACAATATTAGTAATAACAATAATTATAAGTAGGTGATAAGTACTGTTAAGTACTATATGCGGATGGCAATGTTACGTAGCCCAACTGGCGCTTCCTGATCGCATTTGTGTATCCCTGATGTTCATCCACTAAACATTTTTTCTGGGCATTTCTCAACAATATGCCAAATGGTTTGGACTTAACCGCAGTTGCAAAGAGGTGAGTCCACCATTCCCCATTTATGCATTAAATAATTGCATCTACCCTATCCGGTTCTTATGCGGTTAAGTGTAGTCCATGATACACGTGGGAATTAAAAACCCTGGGACTAATTGGATTGGATTGGATGAGATGGTTATTCAGTACCATTCCATACTTCCAATGCGTATTCCATAAGTCTACTTCTGTGTTTGTACTATTTTTTAACATCCATATAGGATGTCTAGATTTCAGTCTATTGTTTGGTACATTATATACGTCATCATAAATTGGAAGGCTTGGAGTGTTATGTATTTTCTGGATCATTTTCATCGTTGCTGAGTACCTGCGAACTTCTGGTGGGGTTATATGCGAAAGAACTGATAGCCACTGCAGCTTAGTTGATTGGACACATCCTGTTATTATTCTCATTGTTCGATTAAGTTAAACGTCCACATGTTTAATGTGAGCACTCCTTGCCCATATTGAGGCGCAGTATATTCTGCAACGCTGTAAACTAATGCCAAGGCAGAAATACGTAAGAAATTCACCTTACATCTCCAGCTTGTTCCGGCTGAAACAATGGAGTAACTTCATGTTTTCGGGCCATGGCCCACCCTAAATTTATTATAACTTATAAGGTTATTAAAATTATTATTGTGTTTTTATATTATAAAATATAAGATGACGAAAAAAAAATTATCATTTTTAATTATACTTGAGATAATATTTAATAGCTTTTTCTGAGTTATTTAAACTTTGTACTATAGCCATAACTATTCCAGTGTCTTCCACCGCCTGTGAGCGTACATTTTCTTACACAAAAAGAGTTATTAAAGACTATAGTTATTATTATTATTATTATTATTATTATTATATAAATTAAGTAAGTATAATAATATTTTATTGTCTTAAAAACGGTTCATTGTAAACGTTTTATGGCACAAATCAACCACTCTTCATGCCCACCCCCGCCGGGTAGCAAATAATAATACTGCCTAAAATTTTTTTAGATCTTGACCTATAGCTGTCCCTAAAATACGTTGGCCCTCAGTTGGCCCACCCTAGGATAAAATTCTAGCGCCGCCACTACATAACAAACAAAAAATATCGAAAGAATATTTTTAAGTTTTGTTGGAAAATAACCAAAAACGTATTTTCTTATATAATATAATATTATACTATTATAGACATGAAATATGTAGGTACATTATCTTATAATTTATAATGGATACCAATAATCAAATAATTCAAATACAAAGATGAGTGATTACTAATTATCATCTGCAAATATCAATGTTTCACTTGAATGTTACACTATCTTTAATATTCATATCAATAAATGTTAGATTTCCTTTTTAAGCCATCTTAAATAATAATTTATCTTCACCCATTCGCTTCAATTATGGTTCTCTGAAACTAGAAAATGAAAACCAACTATGTCTCTATCATCGGATACCTTTTCAATCAATTGATGTTCTCTCAACGGCAATGGCGGAACTAGTTCTAAAATTTAAGGGCGGAGCTATAGCCCTAAATTAAAATATTTTTTAAAAAAAAGTTGAGAATTGTATTGTTATTTTAAGGGGCTATGAGTAATTTTTGGGGACTAAGCCCCTCAAGACTCCCCACCACCCAATAGTTGCGCTAATGCTTATCGGATAGTTTCATATGAACTTGTTACTAACTTGATTACACAAGTATTAATGATTAAACATAATTTTATTAATTTTGTATTTACTTTTTCCAGATAAAAGATTTTTATTTAACTATACAATTACTTCAAATTGTATAAGGTATATTACAAAAAATACTCAAAGAACTTTCTCCACAACAAGTAATTATGTACCTACCTATAATCATCAATGTCTGAGAATATCGAAATTAGAAAATGTATAATTTTTACTATACAATATTGCAAAATACATTTTTTAAAAAAATGTTTTGAACAATAACTTATAATAGAACTAAAAGCAAATAAATCCATATTTATTTAGGGACGTTAACAGGGAAGCAAGTAGGGAAGTTGCCATCCTCCTTGGCTATTTTCTGGGGAAAGTCACAAACCATAATTGAGTACTAATCAAGTTGTGAAACAAAAAATTGAAAAAAACGCCAAGGTCGATTCTGGACGTTCCTCCTTCATATCTTTGATGCTCGGAGAAATTGGTTTATTATAATGAAAATTTGAACATAATGATATTTCTTTCGAAAATACGATTCTGAACGAACTCAGATATACAATATATTATATTGATAAGTGATAATCAGTTGCAAAATTTTACCACGTGTGTTAACTGTTAATTACCTTTAAGATTACTCAAAAAATTGTCGAGTCCCTATGATCAAATCACAGTTATCACAAAATATTTAATATCAAATTAAGGCAAATAATAATTTTGCAGTTTTTCAGTAATTTTTCAGTAATTTTTTTTTTTAGTAGTTTTTCTTCTCCCAAAAAAAAACTTTTAAGAAATTCGAAAAATGAGCCAAATAAAATACCAACTAGATGCAATTTAATACCGAAGCATATCTTACCTACTTGTGGTAATTGGACTATTATTTTTACCCAAAATAATGGGCATAAGAAAAAAATTTTAAAAACCCATCTTTGAAAAACCAATACATTCCTCGCTTCGCTCGGAATCTAAAATGAAAATATTTACCCCCTTGACAAATTTCTGGGGATGCCCTTCACCCATCCACTTACCAACACTTTTATTACTTGCATCAAAATTAATAGATTTTATTTTCAAAATTAAGGAGATGACTTAACCCCCACATTATATATTTTACTATTTGACCCACCAGTTTTATCTATTATTATGATAATTAGTATTAAAATTTATAACCTACAAAAACATATTATTATTTATATTAAATTTATTGGTTTTGAATTAAACAGTATATGATAATTATCAATTATTATTAGTCATTAGGTAAAATTTATTTAGCTATTTATATATAATAATATATTGCTTAATATGAATGGTCTAATAAATATTTACACTTCAGAATTCAAACAGAATTCTATTACCCAATTATAATCCTACCCAATTTTTTTAATTGAGCCATGGCTCAAAAATGACCTCTTCACCTTGCCTTTGATATTGACAATTGTAACATAATTAAAATAATATAATCACTATTCAACTATAAGACAGACTGAGCTATCAATTCCAAAATTGACAAAATAATATGATATATATATATATATATATATATATAATGACATAAGTCTTATTTTAAAAGTAGACTACAAAATAATATTATAGCATTAAATATGAAATAATATATAATAATATAAATAAATAATTAAAACTGAATAATTATGTAGAAAAGAAATGTTTAATTCATAGTTACAATTACATCAAATAAGATTAACAAATGTAATAAGTAGTCAAAGATAGATCTGTAAACATTTTCAATAGTTTATATAATAATAACTAACTCTAAATCATACATACAGCAAACCATAAATTGTATTATTATTATAGTGTTGTTTTAAATATTTTGTACTTCTGAATGTGTAACTATTTTGGGCTTCCTTTTTATCAATTCTATCACAGTGTTAATAACTAAATATTTTACACACTTAAAACAGAATATGTGAAAAAAAATTAATAAAATGGAGAAGGTCAAAAAATGGAAAAAAACATATATGTACATTATTAATATATAAATAAATATTATATAATTATACACTAATAAATAATAATATATTTTACATAAACATAAAATTATAAATATGAAGATGAGTATTTAATATTTCGAAATATCATATTTATATTATGTTTAATCTAGAATTTATTATCTCTAGTAATATTATCATCATCATTCCAGCACTCAGTGTCTGACGGAACAGGAGTTAGTTCTCTTGTGGGTCTAGGTGATGTAATTTTCTCACTTCTATTGTGATCAACATCACTATTTGGCGAATCATCAGACTGTATTATACTATTTTTAGCTGTTTCTGTAATAGTTAAGTCTTCTGAGTGATGTGAGCTGATATAATATTCAATACTTGATGACGTAGTATTTTTAATAACTGGAGTAACCTTGGCAACTTTTCTGTTGACCATTTTTAATTTGGTACGAATTTTTGACCTTCTAAATGGATACATATTTCTTTTTAATTTGAGAGTTTCTCGCATTAATGCTTTTAGAGGTGGTGGTGATAATGGATGACCAACATCATTATGTGTTGGGGATGCGGCCAAATCCTCACCTGGATAAATTCCATCAGCAAATGTCACACGTTTAGGCAATTTTGAAGCACCTATTACAATACTCCTAAACACAATATTTAAACAAAAAGTCTTATAAAATAAATTAATATTTTAATTATTTTTTAGTTTTTTTTAATATTATACATGTATTATAAGAAATACATTTTAATTAAGCAATATATTTTTATAAATTATTAATACATACAGTGGCAGATCTAGGATTTTCTCACGGGGGAATATTAAAATTGTGTGTACATATATGTATAGGTACGCTTTATTAATATAGATATAAAATAATACAAAAATACATTACAAAAAAAACTTTATTTTACCTACATGAAGCGATATAATCCCCATATCCCTCTCTGTAGATCTGCCACTGAATACATATAAAATAGTTTACCGTTGTTTAGATAAGATACTGATAGTTGGTGGTTGAAACAGCCCCAAGAATGGATGTTTAATAGTTTCCATATTATCGCTATAAAAAAGCATTGCTGTATCTGGTTGTTTTTTATGTATCTTTTCTTTTGCACGAATTTTCAATCTCTGAATTAACATCTAAATAGCAATTGAATTATATTTGAAAACTTAAATAATACAAGGTTATTAAAATTGTACATTGCAATTATATTTCTATTATTACATTTAACTCTATAAAAAGATTATTTTAATATTAAATACCTGTTGATTAAAAATGGTATTCATCTTTAAAAGTTCTTCAACAGACATTTCCTTCTTTGATATTAAATCTAAAAAATAGAATACTTTACTCAGTGTAAAATTATCAAAATTTAATTCATACTAATATTGTTAATACACAAAAACAGAGAACACTCTATTTACTTTAATTATTTCGGCTTACAATATGTTCAACTCATATAATCTGCATGCCCAATACAACCTGTTTCTTTTTTTAATTAGAACTTATATTTTTAATACCATATTCAAATTTAGATATTTGATTATTACAATTTTGAAGTATCAAAATGTGTATTAAATACAATATTGAATAAATGAAGGATGTTTAAAATTATACAAATTAAATTATTTTAATGCACCTAATGGTTACTTCTTCATAACTCTGAAAATAATGACGCTAAAAACAAGAAATTTTCAACGGGTATGTATTTTTGTAACACAAGTTTATAGGAATGTGCTAATTAAATTTATTGTGATAACATTAAATTAAATACAATGTATAAACATTACAAGGTATGATTGGAGTAATAATATTTTATTACAATTAATTTATTGAACTAATCAATATATTGTTCGAAGTTTCCCCGTTCTGTTGAATGCATAATTCGAATCAACATAAACATTCATGAACAATTGCTTCTTGTATCTGATTTTTATTTAGCTAGTTACATGTGTGTGTAATTTGTTTTTTAATCTAAAATATTTATTGAAGAATCAACATACAAAATTTTTTCCAAATATCCTCACAAAAATAAATTTATGGGTGTAAGATCGGTTGATCTAGGAGGGGCCACTAAAATAAAGTAATTTAATACAATATATTTAAATGTTTATATCACCAATTTAGTATTATATACAATTAGGTATACCTACATCATTTAAGTAACAATTAATTTAGATGATTCTTTTCCTTCAAATTTATTTTGTTTGGCATTTTATTGTGAATGTTAGAATAGAATGCGCACAAGTTATGAAAATCAAAGGATCCAAATAATATCATATTAAAAATATACGTTCTCCTTTAAAAAAATAACATAAATTATATTGCGCATGCACCGAATATATGAGATAAAAATAGACTGAATAATTAATGGCTTAGTATCATATCCCACAAATCGAATTAAGAAATGCATATTAGGGTAAACAGATATAAAGTGTTCCCTGTTTTCGTGGATACGATATAATTAAATACAATTATAAGTTTAATTTATTCACTATTATTTAATTTCTAAATATTTTTTAAAAAAATATATTATTACCTATTTCGTCGTCTCCACCATCATTTTCTTTTTCTTCTGGTTTTGTGATATCATAATTATTTTCTGTGTTTAAAACTGAAACTAAATCTGCATTATTTTTCAATGTGTCAGTATCTATTTCATTTTTAATATTTAAAACTAATTGATCCATTTCATCATTTTCTATGTTTAAAAGAGAATTTGTAGTAACATATCCATTTTGTTCTACATTTACATATGATGTAACATCAGTGATATTTTGTGATTTTATCTCATCAGTTTTAGTTTCAAATGACGTTTGAGAATAATTTAAAATTGTATCTACATTTTCATTTGAATTATTATCTGTTTCATTTTCAATTTTCAAAACTAATTGATTGCCATTTTCTGCAAATAAATCAGAATTAGTCGAAACATTTTCAGTTTGGCTCACATCTATTGGCATTGTTACATCTTCAATATATTGTGATTCGTTTTCTTTATCTTCAGTTTCAGATAGAGTTTGTGAATTATTTACAGTAGTATTTTGTTTATGATTTGTACATGTTTCAACATAGGCATCAGAAAAGTCACTTTTATCAGAGTCATATTCTGAGGAACTTGACATGTAATTTCCTTGATTAATAACAGTTTGTTCAACACCACCAATATTATTTCCTCCATATTTATTAAGTACGAGCGGATCTTTCATCCAGCTATCATTGGTTTCACTATTGCTGTCAATAATTTCATAGTCTCCTTCAATATCTTCATTATTTTTGTTATCATCATAATCAAAATCTTCATCATCATCGTCATCATCATTATCATTGTCATTATCATCGTCATCATTATTTATAACATCATCTTGACCAGAATCAGATCCTACAAAATCCTCTTCATCACTAAATACTCCCGATTCAGTATCTGATGGGCCATGAAATGGAATTAAGTCTGCATGCAACCAGTACTCCGCAATTGTTCCATTTTGGTTTATATTGAAACAATGTCTAACTTCTTCCTCAACACCATCACAATTACTGGAATCTATCGCTATATGTACCATACATCTATCCTCAATTGCACAATATGCTACATAATTGTCACTAGTAAGATAAATATTAGTATTATTATCTTCTATGATACACGAGTAACCTCGTTTTCTTAAAGGTATAGGAACTGTTTTTTCATGATCTTGATCTGCATATAACTTTTCTTGAGGTGGTGATTTCTCAGGAGAACTGATGTTGACTTCTGATATATTATCAAGAACAGGATCACTCAATGAATATTTAATTGGATTTTGGTTATAATGTTGAAAATGTTGCTGATATAATTTGAAAAATTGTTCATCACAACTAGCATCTGATTTTTCATCCTTAACAATATCATCCTAAAACCAAATTTGATTAATTAAATTAGAAATATCATACTTTTTACTATGATTTAACTAAATATGAATTATTATTATCCCAACATAAATATTGATCTTAAATAAATAATATATATAAGTATAAAATTTCAATTCATTATCAACTTTGAAAAATATTGTTGGGATAAATGTTTAAAGTTATTTTACTTTTATTTTAAAGTTTGAAAAATAATAATATATGAATTAATTAATAATTTTTTTAAAACATTTATTCCAGATTTATTTACTTGTTCATTTGGGATAATTGTTACAATGTTTTCATTTGGTACTTCGTTTTTGACATTTGAAATATCCTCAGAGTGTAATATTTCCAAAGCATCCCCAACCTATGTAATAAATCAACATATATAATTTATTAAATTATAAAATCTAATTATTATAGATATTATCTCACTTGTAGTGATGAAGATGTGTCACCAACTGTTAATTCAGGAGAAGCATTTAAAGACTTATATACATCATAATCATCATCATTAAAATCAAAGGTTGGATTATAGTTTTCATAAATACTATAATCAACTGGACTTAATTGATCATCTTCAATAGTTTTCATTTCAGAATATATAGGTATTTGTGAATAATAATCATAAGATTGGGAATAATCAATATATTCACTAGAATAAGTATTTGAATGACAATATTGGGAGTAATTTACATATTCATTAGAATAAGTTTCTGAATGGCAATCATAACTTGGACTATCATTAGAATTATTTGACATTACACTATTAGTATATATTAAACTGGGTTTTTCTAAAGTCTCATTCAATTCATCATATGCATAATTTTCCATTATATTTTGTAACTCTTCATGTCCATTAATAAAACCCTGCAATTCGTAAATGTTATTATCTTGATATTGCATATTCCAACGAGACTTCTTTTTAATTTCTAATTTATTAAAATCACCAAATTGATTATTAATTGTATTATTAATTTTAGTCACAGACCTATCCAACTTATTCCAATCAGACTTCCACTGAGTAATTAGTTCATTATCGTTTTGTATAACATCTAAATCAATAATTGAATTTTGTGAACATACAATATCAGAATGTTTGTTCTCTGGAGATTTCATTAATACTACTTCAGTATCATTTTGTGACACTGTTACATTAGACATGAAATGTTCTGCGTTATTAAAATAAATAGAATTTGATAAATTAGATAATTCATGATGTTCTTCTGAAAAATTATTACTAACTTCTGAAGAAAATGTTTGTTCTTTGACTTCTACTATTTCAGTATCATCTTGTGACACTGTTACATTAGACATGAAATGTTCTGAGTTATTAAAATAAATAGAATTTGATAAATTAGATAATTCATGATGTTCTTCTGAAAAATTATTACTAACTTCTGAAGAAAATGTTTGTTCTTTGACTTTTGAATCAGAACTACTGATCGTTTCTGCCAAATTAAATGTTTGTTCCAATTCATTTACTTCCCTATCATTTGACAATATTTCATTTTCATTTTGTAGACTTTCTTCATTTTTATCAAATGAGTAATTATCTTTATCATCATTTTTAGACTGATCATTTTCCACATCACTAAAATATTCTGATGTATTAGTACTTGTTACAGACGACTGATCAGATTCAGATTCTTCAGAATCTTCCCAATTAAAACTTTGAGTAAGCATTTTATTGTTTGTTTCAATATCAGTTTTAGGTGATACTAATTTGGTTATACTATTATTTTGTGATTGTGAACAAATATCCACTTTTGGTTTATCTAATACCGAAATATTTAAATCATCAAAATTTGAGGTGACTTCAATACTATGTTTAGTTTCTTCTACTTTATTTTTATTTTTTTCAATTAAATCAAATGATGTAAATCCAAATCCAAATGGATATTGGCAAGTCGACAGCTTTTTTAAATTCATTTTCACTTTGTCTCTAAAGGATATGTTTCCTTTATCAGAAATTAATGGTTTAACTAAAGAACTTTTAAAAGGATTATGATATTGATTAACTGACTCACTTTGAATTGGTTTCAAGTTATCATTAGGATCATCTAAATCATGATTCTCCTTTTTAATTGTTAATGTAGCTTGTAGTAAATTGCTATTATTTCCATGTTGGTTACATGTGGTGTTCAATACTTTGTCATTTTCAAAGTTACACTTTTCTTCCTGATCAAAATTACTAATACTATAATTTATTAAATTCATATTTATATTTCCTTTAATAATACTATTTGACACATCATTATCATTATTTGTATCAAGAATTTCTAATTTTTTTTTTATTAAATCTTTTTGTCTATATTTTTCAATTATATTAGGTAATTTTATTTTATTTTTTCTACTGTCTAAAGAACATGACTTTTCATTATTTAAAAAATTAATATATTTGGATTTCTCCTTTTTCACATTATTATAAAACTTATCAAAATCATTTGTATCACTATTATTTTTAATATCCGAGTGATGGACGACTCCCCTCATGGAACTTTTGTTATTCATGTTCCAATCATTGGGTCGTAGTCCAAAAAAATTTTCGGAACCTTTCTCCTTCTTAATTTTATTTTGTTTTGATTCTTCTCCATCTTCAGTTTCAGAAGTATCAGTAGTCTTTGATTTCTTTTTAGACTTCTTTTTTAATACAGTTTCTTCAGAATCAACAGATTTTTTTTTTTTTTTTTTCTTTTTCTTTTCATTATTTACTAGTACAATTGAATCATCTAATTTGGATTTTTTGAGTGTTTTTCCATCATCAGAAATATCTGAATCATATTTTCGTTTGTTACCTTTCTTTGATTTTTTATGTTTTTTTTCCATTTCTTCATCTATTTTTAAATATTTTAATACCTCACTAACTGTATCATTATTACATGAAAGAGACTGATTTTTACCAATTTTATCAGCTTGTACTAATTTTGTAAACGTTTCTTTTAAACACACTTTCACTTTTTCAAATTCATCATCATTATCTTCATTTGATTTACTTTCTTTTTTTTCATGTTTCCGTTTTCTTTTTTTTTGTTTAGGTTCTTCACTATCAAGTTTCTTTTTTATTTCTACATTAAATGCTTTTTCAAGTAAATTAAGAATACTACTACTATCATCTTTTTTAACTTCAGGTTTTTTAATTTTATTTTTACTGCTAATGTATTTGTTCTTTTTTTTGTTTTTATTTCTGTCTCTTTTTTTATTTTTTTGTTTTTTTTCAATTGTAGAAGTTGAATCAGTTGTTTCCTCGGATTCACTATTTTCTGAACTGCTATCACTATCAGAATCTTGCGAACTTTCACTAGAACTAAATTTACGTTTTTTTTTCTTACCTTCTTTTTTTTTAAATTTCTTAGATTTTTTGTTGTTGTTTTTTTGTTGTAAATCCATGGAAGTTAAATGTTTAACAAATGGACTGTCAATTACTAACTCTTCTGTTGCATTGTGTAATGACACACTGTCATCAGATGATTTAGTTGATGTATCCTCTTCAGACTCTTCTTGTTTAGATTCAGTAGATTCATCATACAAGCCTGATTTAATTGAAATATCATTTCTGTGTTCTTTTTCTACCATAGTAGTAAAAACATCTTTTTCATCAATTTTATCAACACTTACAATTTTCAAAAACTCTTCATATTCCGTATCTAATTTGGCACACCCTTGTGGTTCATCAGATTGAATAGGTAATATTGGGCATATATTAACTTCAATATTTGGTTCATTTTCGCCCATACCAGAAGTAGTGTCCATAGATTCAACCTGATAACTAACATTTAAAGAATTATTTTCTTTGATATTGTGATCGTCATTAGTATTCATTACTAAACTTTGAGAAACTTCAATATCTACTACTTTGTCAGTAGCCGGACTACCATCATAATCACTATCCCATTTTGATGGAACAGTTGGTCTTAGATCAATCAAAGATGTATCATCATTAAATCTTGATTTTTTAGTTCGTTTACTTATAGTCAATTCATTTCTTAGAGCATCTTTATCTATTTCAATATTAGGATCTTCTTTCACTTGGGTAACAATAAAGTATGTCTTAGGCCACCACCCCTTAAATGGGTAAATATTTAAATCCTTCATCATAAGTAAAAGCTTATCGTCTTTATAGTTATAATTAACATCAACTGGATTTTCTTTGATCCTAAAAAAAAATAGATATGTATATAATTTATGAAGTTGTTAGTTAAACACAATTAACAATATTTTAACAGTTGTATAATGAATTATTATGGTGAATAAATAATTAATTATAAATTAAATAATTGTATTCAAACACTATTTTATTTTATTTTTCTATCAACTTTGACTACTTGGTTAAACTATTATTAAAGATTTTAAATCTTACTTTTTTGGTTTCATTGAAGATAAGAACTTGTGTACAATTACTTCAATTTCTGGTAGAAGTGTGCTTAACATTTGTTGTCTATTCTGAAGATGACATGTTGCTTTAGCAGGATTTTCACTATATTTAAGGACTGGTTTAGTTTTAGTGTGTCTAATAATATAACTTGGAAATTCTTTAGTAAAATCTCCATCATGTGTTATAACCTCAAGACCTTTTAGAATTTCTTTTTTTCGGTCTAATAAATTGTAACGCAACTTTTGATCACTATTTCCTTTTTCTACATCAGTTGATCTATAAACATAAAACAAAATTATAAATTTATATATAAATAGAATACATAGCGTAAATAATTTTTCATGACAGTTATAAATCATCAGCTACTAGCTAAATGTAAAAATCAGCCAAAATAACTACAGCTTCAAAAACCATTGAAAAATGGAACCAACTCCCAACAAAAAGTATTAAACAAATATATAAATAGTTAAATAAATATATAGATTTTGGCACATTTAAAAAACTTCATTTTTCTCAATAAAGAAAAAAATCTTATTAAAAAAAATATTTTAAATTATTTTCTTCTGCAATATTAATTCAAAAAATTGGTTTGCAGATTTCCATATTTCTTTATTGCTGGCCTTACTCTTTACATCTTTGGTGTGTATTGTAAACATGATCTTCTGTTATTTTTTCAATTAATCATCCATTTTAAGATTAGTCCTAAATTAGCAATCTACCGTCTATGACCGAGAATATGGCTTATCTATTGATTTCACCTTTTTTTATACTTTTTCAAAATATAATTTTCTTTCCAAAACCTTTACTACAACTTCTTCATTAGTAACTATTCTTCTAAAATTCAACATTTCAAACTACTCGCTCTATTCTTCTAATCTCTTCTTTGGCAATATATTTAACACCTGTATAACATAATGCTCCAGATGCTCCACATTTTCTCTGATGTTAAAATATATTTTGGTTAGATACCAATTGGCCTGGCATATTTTCTTCGTTATCTCTTTTTTGCATCTTTCACTTGAACTTTATACTTTCAGAAGTTATTTACTTATTTTATAATCTTATATCTTATTAGTTTTATTCTTATTTTTGTTATTTTCCTTATTACAGACATTAATGTTGGTCTTCATCGAATGTTAAGTTCATATTTTATTGTCTCTTCTATTATTTTTAAGATCTGTTTTAAGGAATTTTTTCTCTTGGATATTATTGATATATTGTGAGAAAATTTCAATATATTTATTTTATATATCTTATTGTATCAATGGCCTCTTTAGTAATATATGCATTAAATATTTAAGGTGATAGTATACATCCACATGGCCAGATTAAGGAGGGGTCTAGCCGTGGCAGAAGCCTCGGGGCCCTCTCAAATATAAATGTTACAAGGACTCATACAATTTTAAAACAATAAACATTTTCCTATAATTTTAAACTATAGTTTACCTACATATATTTTTAAAATAATAATTATTTTATTGAAAAAACAACTAAATACATATAAAAATACTTTAGTTGAAAAGACGCATTTTACTGTTATTTTCATGTATATTATCAATGATTGTTAATGTTATTTATACACTGTGAGTCTGTGATACTACTATTTTTTTATTTATAACTCACCTAACTGAAAAATTTAATAAAAAATTAAATTGACTGTCACAAACTTATTTTAAAAAATACAAATTATGTAGACTCTACTTTGTTAAACAAACTTGTACAATTTAGAGGATACTGGAGACTTTTTCAACTGACATTATGAAATAATTTGGCTGGTTTAGAAATCAGTCACTCGAAGAAGCATTTTCTTACATATTTACATCTTTAAAAATATATTTAACTATTCTTGTGACAAATTGTTCTGCTGAAAGAGCGTTTTTTAAATTATATATGAGTTTATACTCTTTTTTACCCTTATTATAAAATTTTACTGTAATTTTTATTTGTGAAATAGTTTTAATAAAAAAATGTAATTTATTGCGAGCGTAGAAAGCAACTTTATAAAGCATGTTTTGTCAAAGGGACCATATGAAATTTCAGCCCCGGGGTCTAATAGATCCTTAATCCGGCCTTGTGCATCCTTGTCTAACACCTTTTTTTTATTTTTGTTGCATACTTATTATAAAAATATGAGTTCTTTAATTATGTTTGAAAAAATATGTATTTAAAAATTTATCTATTAAATAATTATATTATTTAATATTTAACTTTTTGAAATTATAATATTAAAATAATTTTTTTTACAATATTTAAGTATGAAATTTAAGAATTATTAATAATTTTCTAAGATAATTATCCATTAAACTTGAACGATACTTAAATTTGATAATTTTCATAGTGGAGTGTTCAGAAGAATGTTTTTCTAATAAATGATATTAATTTTTGAACGTTAAATTTAATTTTTTAATAATTTATTGTATTCTTGTTCCATATACATGTTTCCAAAATTACAAGGAAGAATGACAACATAGAACATGAATGTATGAAATTTACAATTTTAAGAATAACATTCATCACATAATCATATTTGATATATTTAGCCATAAGGTGTTCTCTATAAATAATACAGTGAACTTTAATGAAATCTGGGATATTAATATTAATTTAAAAGCTCTATTAAACCATCTTTACAACTTGTTATACTGAGTGTATCATCAGTTAAAATGCTAAAATAATTTTTTCTATTAATACTTCTGATTTATGACATGCAACATCAAGAGCAGCCTTTATTTCACAACTTTAGGTGGTTTTGTTTTAAAAACAATAAGATGCAGTTACATAATTTACAAAAATTGGTAACTATAGCTTATCTATGTCAGTATATTCATTGAATGCTAAGCATAGTGCAGACAATTAGCAATACCATTTTGTAAATTAGAAAAAATACCTTAATTAAGTCATTAAAAAATTATTTCCTAAAATGTATATCTTAAATTTGAAACATTTTAAACCATATTTAGTAAATTTTTACCTTCAGATTTAAAAAAAAAAATTACCTACATTAAAACTGTATATTTAAGAAAACGAAATAAAATATATTATATATTATCAGTTCTAAAATTTGTTTTTGGGAAGCCAATTTTAAAATTCTTATACTAACATTGTTTATGATACATATATGTAAAAATATGATATAGGATATAAGAACCCTTGGTATTTCTAAAGAGAACAACAATTTATTTTGCGTAGGAATAAAAAAAAAAATTAAATTTTCTACAGTCATTGAAATAAACCAATATAATATACTTATATGTTATTAATTTAAAAGCAAAGATCATTCAGTACATTTAAAATATTTTATTTTACTCAACATTAGTGTATTATTGGCTACAGATTAAATATACTATGGATAGGTAATGCATATGGAGCAGCTTACAGCTCTTTAATAAGGCTCAGAATGAATTACAAACATATGCCTGATGGTGCTCACATAATGTTTTATTCAATCTTTAGCTATGTCACATATTTCCACCACCCTTCCTATTATTGAAAGTTCTCAGTGACCCAAATTCAAAATAACTTTTTATGTTGTATGTGCTGGAAATCATAACATAAACATTGTTTATCTATAGTATATTTAATATATGGGATATCTAATTGATTTTTTTAAATTTCAAAGCTAAAATTACATGATTTAATTGATATAATATGGACATTGTTTTAAATTTCTTTATTCTATATTTATTATTTATACTATAATAAAAGAATAATTATCATTTTCAAATACTGTTACATTAAACAACAAAATAATGAAAATCAATTTGATACAAAAATAATTTATTGTCTAATTAAATTCTTTTTCCATTTATGATTTTTTTATGCATATGAAAAAGTTGATTATAAAAAAAAGCAATACAATTTAAGTCTAAAATGGTAAACTATCTCAAATTTTCTAATCAACAAAACTTTAAAACTTACACAATAGATTCAGCATTTTGCTTTTTCCCCTCTGGTCAAGAATTGCTATGTCTTTTTTTTGGTCTTGACTTCCGCTCTTTATCTTTCATTTCTTCAGCTTCATCTACTTTAAATCTGCGAAACTTGTTAAAATGAAATCCAGCATCAACAAAATCTTTCCAACTCTGAACTTCTAGAGCCCGCATTTTAGGCTTTTCTGTTGTTTTGGACCTAGACCTAAAAAAAAAAATAGTCATGACGATTTTAATTTTAAGTTGAAATAATTTCGGGTAATTGATATACCTCTATTTAAATGATAATGTAAATATCAAATAGGTACAAAAAGTGCTCAGCGTTCCTTCGCTAAAGTATAGCAATTCTCCGGGACTTTGTTTTCTGTGAATAATTTTTTGCGCTAAATATTTATCATTGGATTTAGTTTTTTTTTTTTTTTTTTTGACATTTTTTGACATTTTTTGTTTTTGTCTATGCTTAGGAAAAATAATTGAATAAATAATAACCTTGATTTTGAATGAGAACGTCGACGATGTTTGTGGCTTCTTCTATTATCATCTCGACGCCTATGATGATGCCTCTTCAATCGCTCATCTTGTTCTCTTATCTTTGCTGAATATTTTTCTGCCAATGATTCTATACCAAGTTTCTGAAGAATAGGAGCTTCACTACCTATAATAAACATAATTTTAGTATGAAAATAATACTTATTACTTAACATGTATTTATGCTTCTATAGAACTTCCATAAACTAGATATTTAAATAATATATAATTGGTAATTATAAAACAATATACCTATTTGGAAAATCATAAACAAACAAATAAAAACATATTTCTTAATTGTCTATATTCCAAATTGTTTTATGCATTATGCATCATAATTCAAAAGTTTCATTCTACATAATATTAATAGAATAAAAATATAATACAAAAACAATATAAATCGAAAAATTCAAATATTAGTACAAATATTATTATTAACAGTTTATATTATATTCTATAATATTTTTTAAACATAATGCCATGGCGTCACAACTCTAGTGTAGCCATCTGGCATGTTGTTATCCAATAAATTTATATTTAATAAACTATAATAATTATTAATTATGATATTTTTTTTATTAAATTACAACATTTATACAACAGTAATTATATATGTACTTAAATATTGTCAATATAAAAATATTAGATAATTATGCTAGTTTTATTACTAGATATATTTAACATTTGTATTTAAAAATAAATAAAAAAACATTATATTTACCACCACTTCTTAAAAGATGTTGATATAATGCTGCATTATTTCCTTGCAAAAGTTCATCTTTTTTCATTTCTTCAATTTGTTCAATGGTTTGTTGAGCTTTGATAACTTTATTAACTATACAAATTGACATCAAATTTAAATTAATATAAAATTTAAAATATCATAAAATTCTAGAATAATTTTACAACACAGACTGATATTTTAAATTTATAGTTATTATTTATATAATCCGAGTAGATGAATGTTAAAGCAAAAACAAATCTCAATAAACCTAGTAAAATAACAATGATTAGTTTTGTAGAAAAAAAAAGAATTATAAAATATTATTCTGTAAAAGTACATAAAAATAAAAAATAATAATTATATTTAATTCTATGTATACCTTTTTTATTAGTAACAACTTTTTTCTTTGAAACTGTTTGAAATATATTGAGTTCTGGTATAAATTCTACATCATTTCCTTCTCCGATATCTGAATTTTGATTATCATTAGTCAAATTATTTTGTTCTTGTAATTTTTGTTTCATCATTGAAAATGCCATCAATCGTTTTTTAGCTTGGTTTTTACCCAATACCGTAGAACCTTTGGATACTTTCTCAACAAAATCTTCTTTACCATTTAGAGAATGTGAATTTTGCTGTTGACTAGGCAATTCTTTAACAGTTTCTACTGATTGAATTTGTGAATTATTTAAAAAACTGGGTGGTTGAACTGGAATGTTGTACGATTGTGTCTGTGATATTACAGGATGAAGTGATTGCTGCACTGGCAAAACTGTTGAAACAATTGACTGATGAACTTTACCACTTTCTGATATATTTTGTTGAATTTCAATTTGTTCTGGTGTCATATTTTTAAATATAGTAGAATCAGTCAATGAATTAGTAATCTGCATAGAGTTATCAATAACAACATCAGATTTATTATTTTCTGATAATTCTTTTAAAGTATCATCATCATCTGTTTCGACTGTCGGTGAATATCTGAAATATTAATATTATATTGGTGTTTTTTTTTTTTTTTTTTAATTTACTTATTCATATTTTCAGTCTGTTATTAAATGTAAACTTACCTATTCGAGTCATCAATAATCATATTCGTTTTATTAACTGGCTTTTCTTCAACAGGTAATTGTACAGCATCAGGAGGTGGTGGAGGTGGTTTAGAAGTTTGAACTTGATTTGCATTATAATTATAATTGTAATAATTTTGATACGGTTGATAATATTGTTGACTCGTATAATCCCATTGATATTGTGGATATGGATAACCATAATAATTATTATAGTTATACATATAATTATAATTACTATAGTTTTGAGCGTTATAATCAGCCGGATATGAAGATTGAATTAGTTGTTCTTTATCATCTTTGGAAGGCGGAGGTAGAGGTGGTACAGAAATATCAGTAGAGATTACTGAACCAGATTCAGAAATAACATTTGTTTTTTCAGAACAAACATTATTTATTTCTACAGTTGTTTGGTTTTTAGAATTACTATTTTCACTTAAAATATTCGAAGGATTTATAATATCATTGGGTGACAATACATTTTCTTCAAGCTGAAAATTATTATGTATTGGTTGTTGTGACATTTCACACTCAATATTTTTAATTGCTTCGGAATTATCCATGTTTCTGGAAATAAAAAATAAAAAACATTTGTTTAAATTTAACTATTGTAATAACCATTAATATTAGATCCTTTTTTTTATACATTTATATACTATATTATAAATGGGAAAAATACCATTTTAAAACATGTTGATATAGTAAAGCAATTTAAAGTTTATATGTAGCATATATAGGTTATTTTTTTTATGTTCCACTGTATATCTTTAAATAAAAAATCACCAAACGTTTTGTTTTATACATTTTCTTAGTTCAATATTTCTACCCCTATCCCTTATATCATAATACATTATAATATGCCTGTAGTATAGGTAATTATTTTTAGTTAATTCTTAAAGAATATACTTTTATAGAAATTTATATGTAACAATTATAGATATCCAATTAATAGTTCCTGAGTAATAAATATTCTAAAGTATAGATGGGAGTATGCGGTAACAACTATGTAATAATTGACATTAATCATCTGGTACAACATACATTGATAACTTTAATATTATAAAAAAAAAAAATACAAAAACTACGTATATTTTTAAAGATATAGAAACTGGACCACATAAAAAAAAAAATCGCCCTTTTTAAGTTATGTGCAAAATATTTTAAAATTATTATTTAAAAAGTACAATGTACAATAAATAGATAAAGTAGATATTGGTAATTTTAAAATAAATACATTTTTGAACTCAAATTGTTTTATTTAAAATTTTAATTGACTATTTTATATAATAATAAGACACAAAATAAATAAATTTAGAATGACATCAGACTATCTAAAACCATGCCAGCCACTATCAAAAACAATTGTTATAAAATATTATTGCAATAAATACTAAACACTGTTATTGAAACAATGTTTAATTTAAAACATAGAAATATATAAATTATTTATTTGATAAAATAATTATATAATTAAAATAAATTATCTTTTAATAAGTTATATTAACATAACACATTTTTAATAAATGTAGAATTGCAGTCTAAGAAAAACACTGAAAAATGTGTATTTAAAATATATTTAGTTACCTACCTAATATATTTATATTACACAATTATTTTGAAAATACAAATTAAATAATTAATATGAAATAACCAGAAGGTATACCAATAATATATTTTAAATATGCTGAACACACCTAAATCGTATGATTAACTTTTACTTCATATTAAAACAATAATACCTATATAACCTAATAAGGTAAAATAAAATATAATGAAAGTTATATTCCTAAATATTAAGCTACAGAATAAAATACAGTAAATATGTTAATTATAGTTGTAGATTTATAAAGGCAATCAACTGTATACAATAGCCATATTATAAAATTATAAATGATCATTTATCACAATGCAAACTGATGGGTTGGTTTAAATTAGTGATTTACAAATAGATTTATGATCAAATAATTTTCAAAAAATAAAAATAAATTACGTCGATTTTTATAAATTAATATATCAAACATTAAATCAAAAAAAATTTAGTTGTAATTTAATAGAATCATTTTAATATTCGAGGCTACGAGGGTACATCCTTATATTGTACAAGATTAATACTCATACATTCTTTTTTTTCCTGTCAGGCATATTATTATATTTAAAATAGAATAAACATGTAATTTATACATCTCCATATCCCCATTTTCACATATTTTCTTTTGGCCATCCTACACCAGCACTGGGTCTGTTCAGTGTCTTCTATACTAGCCAGTCTAAGTTGTTACCAGGAAGTAATCCTTTTGATGGCTTCATCCACCTTTTACCGGTCATGTCCGTTAGCAGTTTCTTCCACTCGTATAGCCTGCTTAGTAAGGGTGTTTCCGATAGCTCTTTAATTAACGTTGGGAAATACTTTCTTGATTTCAACAAAAAAAGTAGGGAAATTTTGGCCTTACATAGGGTGTCTTGTGTCTCTTACTTGTTTACTGTGTTCAATTTTAGTGGATATCAGACGTCGGACCGGTGGTGATCAAATACCTGATAGTAAGTAAACTTTGTCCATTGGTGTATTTCTGTAATTAGTCGGCATGTTGTATTTAAGATAATATCTACTTTCTTTGCATGAGTAGAGCTTTCCCAGACCGGGCATGCATACTCCCTTACTGAGTAGCATAGTGCTATCGCTGAGACAAGTAATGAATGTGGTTCATATCAGACCGTTCCGATTTTGATTTTCTTATTGGTATTTTTGCAATGAGTCTTGTATGTAAGTGCTCTATCCAATATCACGTCTGGATATGTGGGTGTACTACAATGGGTTAATTCTACATCTTCCTATTAGTAGTTTCCTATACGGTCTAGTGTTTTAGAGAGTTTTGCTTCCACTACTTTAAAACTATCTTCTTGTACAGCAATAGCTGAATCATCTGCATATACATTGTGTTTTACAGTGTTATCCCTAGATATGGGTTGATCATTGGTATAGATATTTAAAAGTGTGGGAGCCAGAATGATTCCCTGTGGCAGCCTATTCCTTATGTTTCTCCATCTGTTGCTTTTTCTGGTTAGTGTTACAAAGAACCTTTGATTGTTCAAGAGTGATTGAATGATTTGTGTTAATTTTTAATCTCTGGTCATACGATATACTTAAGAAAGTAGTAAGACTCATAAATAATACTAACATAATATAATATGTTATATAGGTACATCTATACTATAAAAAATATAATTATATTTTAAGAATACAAAAACAAATCAGTTTACCTTAATTCGCTTTCCAAATAACGACCATTGGGTACCTACTACCTATGCATAAATTATTTTTTAAACAATTGTCGAAGAAACGGCATGATTTTATTGCGATCGAAACTGGCAACAATGATTACAAAATTATTGATTAAGTTGAATTTAATTCTAAAATTTAAAAATATATATAATTCAATACTGTAAAACGTCACAATACATTATCATATAACAAATCTAATGTGACTTGTAAAGTTAAAGTAGACAATAGTTACATAAACAAAACACAAAATATTAATTTTAATTTTAATTAGTAATTATTATATTATTATAATTACAAGTTGCATTAATAACATCAACTTTAATAGCGTAACGCCATTGGCTGATAGATTTTTAATTGTAATTTGTAATACCTATATGAATAAATTGCGCGTGTGTGCCATACTGCCGTAGAAATCCAGAATATTGAATAACACACTTAGTTTAACATGTAAAATTAGTACAGTAAAACCATGGTATGGTATTATTAACCAAGTTACAAGTTAGTACTTAGTAGTACTTCTGATGGTCAACAGTCGGCACTCGGCAGCCACCACTTTCATGGCGTAGGTTGTCGGAGGGGGTTAGCGGTGACAATTATCTATTTATAATGTCTTTGTCGACGCGTTTTCCTCCATGACTCTTTTAGGGTTCACAGTGTTATCAAATCAAGAAGAATCCATCATGGTTTTGTTGTTTTGTAGTGTTTACGTTTTTATTGATGCTAAAATGTATTTAATGCGATTCAAGATCAGTCTGACATAGGTTTAGTGGACACTGGATATTCGTATCGACCGTAGTTTCCTATTCGGCGAAAGGTAAACGCTATGTATTCAAAGGGCAAAGGTTCGTCGGTGCCGTCAGACGCACAAGCCAGAGAAAGGTTAGCTCTTTATGTTTACGAATACCTATTACACACTGGCGCCTCCAAAGCGGCACAAACATTCCTGAGTGAGATACGCTGGGACAAAAATATAACATTAGGTGAACCTCCTGGGTTTCTCAGTTCGTGGTGGTGTGTTTTTTGGGATCTATACTGTGCGGCACCTGAACGCCGCGATAATTGTGAACATTCCAGCGAAGCCAAGACATTCCATGACTATGGTTTTGTAAACCCAACCAATTATAACCCTGGCGGCGTCAATGGTATTGGACATAACACTGGTCCATCTCCTGGTCCAATGGGCCCAATGCCACCTAATGATTCCATTCCACCTGGACCCGGAATGCCGCCAAACTTCTTTAACAATTCTAATATGAGACCATCACCTACTC
>CM023358.1:56742108-56863626 GCA_013282895.1 Eriosoma lanigerum
TCCTGGTGGACCTCGACCTGGTGTACGAATGCCACCTCATATGCCTAATGATTTTAATAGCCCGAATCAACCCATGATGAACAATATGGATATTATGCGCCCAGGACCACCAGTAATGAATCCAAGAATGAATCTGTCTAGAGGTGGCTATGGTCCTCCAATGCGAGGTATGCCTCCTGGTAATGTTATGGGACCTGGTCCTGGTCCAGGAATGCATCCTGGTATGGGCATGGGTCCTGTTGGTCGACCTCAGTGGACACCTGGTCCTAATCCAAATCATCCAATGGGTTATTCTTCGTCATCACCTGGCAATTACCCGCAAGGACCGCCAGGTCCTGGGACACCGTTAATGGCAAGTCCACAAGATTCAAATTCTGGTGGCGAAAACATGTACACGATGATGAAATCTGTACCTGGTGGTAGTATGCCAGGGGAATTTTCAATGGGAAATCCTGACTCTGCAGGACCATTGGGTCCAATGGGACCTAATTCTATGGGTCCTGTAATGAATGGTGATGGAATTGAAGGTATAAAACGATCACCGCCTGATGGGCCAAGTACACCAAGAGATGATAGTGGTAGTGGGATGGGTGACTATAATCTGGGTGGATATGGTGGACCTGTGGACAATGATCAAAATGAATCTGCGGCAATATTGAAAATAAAAGAAAGTATGCAGGAAGAAGCAAAGAGGTTTGAAAAAGATTCTGATCATCCAGAGTATTACATACCTTAAGTTGCAGGTATTAATAAGCAACTCATCTCTGGTATTTAGAATAAATTCTTGCCAAAATGTATGTATATTTATATTATTAATTATTATTTATCACTTAAAGGTTTAAAGATTACTTAATATCATTGTATATAGTTTCCAGCGTGACATGTAAAAACGCTGTCAATATTATGTGCTTCTTGTATTTTGTTATTTCTTTTATAGTGTTTTAAGATAATTTTTGTGGTTCATATTTATCTTGTATGTATTTTTAGATTATCAGAATATATAGATATATAACTAATATACCTAATGGAATATTTTATAAATATCCATTTTGTATACAATACAAACTACCACTATTACAATGCAAGTTATTAGAATTTTTTCGTTAATATTTTTAATTAAGAAAATATATCAATTTTAAATTGAATGCAAGTACCTAGATATCATTATTGTGAATTTAATATACTAAATAAATTTATATATATATTTTTTTTTTTTTTAGAAATTTACCGTTTGGTATTTTTTTAATTTATTTTATTATTAAATATTAAAATATCATTAAACGTGTAAAATGCATATGTCATATTACATATACACTTAATTAATAGTGACAACTGAAACAAAAGTGTTTATTTTTTCCTCTAAAGAGGATAGCTGTAATTTAAATGTTTCATTTTAAATAACTTGCACTGTATATTATGTTTTAAAGCAAAAATAGTATTTTTTACTTTTTATGCTTATTCTATAGGGAATTGGCCAGTGATGAAAGTTTAATTTTTATCAAATATTGATAATTGTTTTGTGATGACATGTGCTTAAACCTTGTATGAGGTATAATTAAGCATACAAATTTATATGATAATCAGTAATCTCTAATTAGTAAAATAAAATTTAATATCCTTGAAATTTTTGGTTGGGATATTTTTTAATTTAAATAATTAGTATTATAATCAGATTTATTGTACTCATAATAATTACTCGTAAATTATTTTCAAACTTTGTTTATTTTTGTTTGAATTGTATGTTTAAGACAAGAAAATGAGAAAAATGTAAAATGATTCTCTTTTAGACTCAACACATTATCCTAGAGTGTACCATACATTTATATTGTATAATAATTTTTAACATTAATCTATTTTTTAAAAAATTTTCATCTTTGTGTATGTATGATTCTAACTTAGTGAGAAGACAACTTAATGTTTTGTTGTTTAATTGCATGAATGTTTTTTTAAGAATTATGTAAACACTCTAGAGCGTTCTGATACTGTTCTTATTTTAGTGTTATAAACTATTGTTCTTAATGTTTATTCTACATAGTGTGCATATATTCTCCCAACCAAACCCTGTCCATAAATGTTTTCTTCTTAAAGCTTTGTGAAATGAATTGAATATTTTTTTTTTTTTTTTTTAGTTAAGGCTATATATAAGTATTCAATATATGTATAGTATTATAAGTAGACTAGACATTATTATTTATTATACTTATATAAAAATAAAAATATATAGTTTGGCTCAAATGTTTAAAACGCTTTAAATATGCACAAATTATATTAAATTAATAATAAGTACAATTCATGCTTAAATTATGACTTCTAACATTGATTCAAAGTTCTGTTAACGTGTTTTTTATATTATTTTTCTTAGGCTTTTCATTATTGATTCTTTCAGTTTTCAAATAATATCATTTGATTTAAATAATTTATTTTCTTTTTTTATTCAACATAATTTGCTATTATACAAATTAAAATAATTAAAACGCTAATCAGAAATTTATGTGCATCTCTAATAAATCTAATTTGATGTCAACATTTTATGTCATGTATTGTAAAATATATCAAAAATTAAAGTATGGTATCTAAAATTGTATTGTACAAAAGCCTAAATAACATAATTATATCTTGTATGGTCTTATATCAATATTATAAATAGACAAAATGTTGTCGAACAAGAGTATCTATTATCTATTACTGTATTGTGTATAATATTGATGTGTACATATAGGCTGTGGATTAAAAATATTTACTATTTAGACAATTATTAAAACTATTTTAAAAGCA
Organism: Eriosoma lanigerum; assembly: GCA_013282895.1. Classification (NCBI taxonomy): domain Eukaryota; kingdom Metazoa; phylum Arthropoda; class Insecta; order Hemiptera; family Aphididae; genus Eriosoma; species Eriosoma lanigerum. The sequence goes on from CM023358.1 coordinate 56,744,884, forward strand.
ATCTCTACTTATTGTTAGTCATATAATACCTATTTACTTTTTAAGGTAATCTAGATAAATATATATTATTGCAAAATCAAAAATAATTTATTCAACTTTTAATTTTTAACCTTAATAACCTCTTGTCTTATACCTTATCTTCTTGAAATTGATCCAAATATATATTATGTTGAATTAATAAGTATAATTATATTAGTTACATCAATATTATTTGATTATTGTTTATTATTTTATTAATCAAATTTAAGTAGCCATATGGGTCCTATTCCTTATTATATATATTTTATCTAATTTTAAAATGTATTATAGTTCACAAAAAAATTAATTACCTATGTTTTATTATGTATTTATGTATATAAAATAAACAAGCCCCATATTATTTGTCTCCTTAAAATTATAAGAATAAGTATGAAAATTATATATAAATTAATAAAACAATATAAAGATTAATATACTACAGTTTCTTTTTTGTTTAAAATAATTACTCTATAACACAATCTATAAAATTAGAATAATTAATAAACATTTAAGATTTGAGAACAGTCTAATATGGGTATCTACATATTCTAAGACTCAGTTTGAATGATAAACATTCTAATGTACATCAGGTATATGATTAACTAACAGTTTGAAGCTTGACCATTTTAATTCGTTATAGTTATATCATGTATAATTAACAATATTAACTGATAATCAAACAATTATAATAATGATGTTTATTATTTAATGTAGAATACTGAATAAGTATTAGGTATATGTATATCGTATATATATTTCATAATGAATGGTTTACAAAATATTTTCAAGGCCAAATTAAACAATGTTTTTGGAATGATTCACGTTAAACCTTTACCAGGTACCACTAAATAATTATATGTATATATATATATATATGCACTTAGTACTATTGTAATTTGTAAAATTAATTTAATAATATCTTTTACACTTTCCAAAATATTTAGGTACACCATTATATAATGATAGTGTAAAAAATATTGTTTACTCTGCTTGTAAAGAAGCTGAAATATATTTAAAATGTGGAGTAGTAAGTATTAATTAAATTTTTTTAAAAAGAATCTATTATAAAGTTTTATCTAATATTATTATAATAACTTTAATTTAACTTATAATAACCGTTATCAATAATAGAACGGTATAGTTGTAGAAAATATGTACGATATTCCTTATGTACCTGCTAAAGAAATAAGCCCAGAAATAGTATCCATGATGACTAGAATTTGTACATCAATTAGAAAATTAGTTCCTGAACATATTCCTTGTGGTTTACAAGTATGTTATAATTTTATAATAACAATCTTTACCTACTTATACTCATTTATAATAATTAACTTAAGATATTGGCTGCCGCAAATATAGAAGCAATTGCTGTTGCACAAGCATCAGATTTTCAGTTTATTAGAGCTGAAGGTTTTATTTTTGGACATGTTGCTGATGAAGGATATACAGATGCATGTGCTGGTAGATTATTAAGGTATCGTAAATCAATAGGAGCTCAAGATATTTGTATTTTTACAGATATAAAAAAAAAACATAGGTAACTATTTTTAATATTTATTTGTGAACCATTCAATATAACATAAATATTAACACTAATAAACTTTATTAATAAAATATTGTGTACTCGATACCTACATATAGTTCCCATGCCATTACTCAAGATGTAAATTTGATCGAAACAGCTAACGCAGCAACATTTTTTTTAAGTGATGGAATTATAATAACTGGAACAGCAACAGGACAACCTGCTGAACCAAATGATGTGAATGGTATTCACTATATAAAAATTACTGATATTGTCACATTATATAATTAACAATCACACCAATATTTTTAGAAGTAAAAAAATCTGTCAATATACCAGTACTTGTTGGATCTGGTGTAACTATAAATAATATCCATAAATATAAAGGTGTTGATGGATTTATAATTGGATCTCATTTCAAGAAAAATGGAATGTATGTATAATTCTATTCTAATCATTCTACTTTCTAGAATGTTATTTTAAAATAATTATTTGGTTATAGATGGAAAAACGAACTCAATGAGGCTGTAATTTTAAAATTTATGAATCATATAAATTCTAACTAAACTTAATTTTTTTAATGCAAGTTTTCATATATTTCATTATAAAAAATTAATCAACTTTGGCCATTATTTTTATAACAAATATTGTGCACTTCTAAAGAACTAGTTACATATTTTTAATTAAGATAATTGTTTACATAAATACATACATAGATTCAAAATGTAATCATTATAATAATAAGATTATGATATTATAATTTAAAGTAATGTGTTACAATATAAGAAAAAATTACCTCAGATTCATTTCGTTTTAACATAATTAAAAAAAAAAACTGAGATCTTTAATGGATGGAACAAATATTAAGAAGTTTAACAAAAATCATTTTCTTCTATATGGTTTAAACTGAATTTCTTCCTACTAATTTTTTTAATGTAGATCCAAAACTGAAAACCAAATTTCTTGCTGAAGCCATATACGAGGTATTTTGATTCACTGTTGCAACTGTTGTATCCTAAAATATATATATATATTGTTATACTTGCCTTGCTAATAAACAGAATTTAGTAAAAAAAATATGTACATATATTTTCCTATATTATGTCCTATGACCTACTGTAATAATATTCCCAATGGTTTATTGAACCGTTAATAAATAAGACAACCACATACTCACGTATGTGCACAAAAGTATAATATAAGTATATTTAAAGTATATTAGCCAACAGTATTGAATTATTGTGGATTTTTTATAAACATTTTTTGGTATTGTTATTTAGGAAGACATTTTTTACAATTTGTATTATATATTTTAATATTTGTCATCCAATAAATCCCCAGCCTAAATTATTACATTATTAACTGATAACTACCATAATTTGTCTTATATAATTATATTAGACCTTAAAAATGTATAAATTAAGTTAAAATTTAAAATTAATACCTTTTGAATAATCAATGATTTAATTTTTTTAGTAGGACTTGAATAACAATTTTCATCAATTTTATTTAAATCATTTCCCTTTTTTCTTTTGGCCAATTTTAAAGGACCATATCTCTTTACTGGCATCAAAGAGTTGGCTTTACACTAAAAAAAAAAAAAAAAAATACAATTTTAACTTAAATAATATAATATAATACTTTTATTAAATTTCACCAATAAATTTTACATAGTTATAAATAAATTGTAACTTACATTATCAATAGCTTGCTGTAACATTTCTACCCATGAACAAGTAGCATGAGGTGCATCCATTGTATAAAATACAAATTCTACAGATTGACAATTTATTGAAAATAACCCTCTTTTATACATAATGGATTTAGCTTCACATTTATTTAGTGGAAATACTCTTAGACAAACTAACTTTTCTGGATCTACCCATTCTTTACAATATAACACCATATCACTAAGTAATACTAAGTAACGTGGAATAGATGTATTTCCCTCGGGTGATACTTTCATAAGTGGTCCTTCTTTAATCAATTTTCGTCCTGGTAGAACTATATTAACTTTGCCACAACCAGATAAGCTACGTTGAATGCTTACTAATCTCGACATATTTTCTTGTTCTTGGACTAAATTGTTAATGTGATCTGCAACCTTACTTATTTGTTCTGCAGCAGCTATAAATATATTATATACTATATATTATTTAAATTATAAAATAACTTTGATTATTATATTAATAATACACTTAAAGTATAGTATACATAAGTTTTATCAAATTATAATTTAAAATGTTTACATATAAAATAGTACGGAAATGAATTAAATACCATATTTTACCTTTAATTCCATAATAACTTGTATGCTCAGGAGGTGTATAATTTAAAAGTTCACGTAAAAGCAACAAATAACGAGGAATTCTCTGAATGGGAGTTATCAATAGTGAATTTAATTTAGCAGATACATCAGGTCTTGACTCTTGTGTACATATAAAACGATGAAGTTTTGGATGAGATTTTGGCAAGTCCTAAAAAAATATTTAATTTTAATTTTATAATAATTGCTCAATTTAAAATATATTTACTTGAAGTGTATCCAAAACATTCTTATAATTAAATGCATATACTGAATAAAGTTTTAGAAATGGTGCTGTGGTTAAAAAAACTTCTCCAATATTTTCTTTTGCTGGATGTAATTGAACCAAAAGTTCTTTATTCACATTGAGTATAGTCTCAACATTACCAAATAATTTACAAAGAACTTGATTTGAAGCAAGTTTTTGTTCTTCCATTGGACGTTTAAAATACTTTAAAACAGGATATAAATAAAATTTTTAAATTAAATTAAAATAATTTTTAGGGTCTTAGGAAGTTATAATTTAAAGTAGTACTAACTGTGATTAATTTATCCAATTGATGTATATAATTTGTTTCAGACACACATATCTCTTGAATAGCTCTAGTTCTTAATTTTGCAATACGTTTCTCGTTATCATCCGATATATGTTGATCCAAGTCTTTAAGAACTATAAAATATAATTATAAAATATGATGTTAAAACTGTTTTCAATTTTGATATTACCTTTTTGTTTGGTTTTAGCAGACAATATATTCTGTTGATCTAACACATACCGCAGTTCTTTGACAAAATGATTTGGTGGTGTCATTGGCTTAAACAAATCTTTATCCATTTTTAATCAAACTAAAAATGCAACAAAAAAACTAATAAATGCTTGTTATAGGACAAAGGTAATATTATAGGTAATTTCTCAGTAAACTGTATCTAGACAATTAATATTAGTTAATAATATTATGAGTTAACGAGTTAACTTTAAATTATCAAAGTTAAATAGTTGGTATTGTTACATAATATTTATGGCTTATGCAAATATGTATATAGTTTACAAGTTACGATTTTACTTTTATTTTTTAGTCTCCACTCCTTTTTTTTACATTTTCCCAATTTTATAAAAACTGAAAAATACGTTACGTTTTACAAAACAGAATGACCAGATCAATAATATCAATAAGTTTGAAAATTAAATAACTAAAAACTAAGTTACTTTAATTCAAACTAGTAAAACCTGACATATTAAATAATTATTAATTAATATTTATAATTATATTACATTACCGTTGTTATAAATTAGTTCATAGTTTTTATAAGTTGTAATAGGTAGTCTTTATACTTTTTACGAATATTAAACATAATGTATTTTATTAATTTAGTTTGCCACCCTGTTTTCTATATAATATGGATAAAAATATAAAGTATGTTTATGCATTAATTTTTTTTTTTTTTTTTATTTCACCCCTCCAAAATGTGTTTGGTATCATGGTATGAAGCATTAATAGTAATACGGCAAACGCTTGCGCAGTAACGTCCATAGATTAAAGATAGATGGCAGCGTCTGGCAAGTCGTGATTCGTGAATTCCGCCAAATCAACTGTTTCTTTTTAAAAAATAATTATATAACCGTCCTTATATTATCGTATCGTTATAATTTAAAATTTTATATCATAACTTAATAATTTTACTCATCTTATTTATACTTAATTTATTATAATATAATTTACGTTTAATATTATCCAAATTTGTTCTGTAATTAGAGTTTTCGTTGAAAACATTCACTTAGTGTTACGTTTAGACAGATAGTACGTCATCTTTCTATATTAATATATAGGTGCCTACTACAAATTGTATTCAAATTTCATCATCATATTTTATTCTCTACGTAGGTATAATTTTCAGTCATGAGTAATTTCGTGTTGAAGTCCAAAGAAAATCGACCACATAAACCACTTACAACTGTCGCCACATCGTCAGTTGCCCGTCGTAGTGTATTCACAACATCGAGTATGACTGCGACAACTTCAAGAGGAATTCCACAACTTCGTCGAAATTTACCAGCGCCTACTATCCACAAAACACCTGACTTATTACATCCACCTAAATTCGGTGGTCAACAATTAACAAATCGCAAGCCAGATATAACTAAAAATTTACCTTGCAGTATAGTTTCAAAACCGTCACAACCTGTAGTGGAAACGCAAAAGTAAATTATTAAGTATTAGCACTTTTTCATTGTGATTTAAATTCTGAGAAACAATAAACAAAAGAATAATGCCATAAATTTGTTGAACATTTACATACCTATCTAGGTATTAGTTTAAAATATTGCTTAATAAGAAAATAAAATAAAATGTTTTCAAATCCAACCGCTCAATCAGAAAATATCAGTAATATAATATTGTGAAGTATATTTTCATATTAATTGTATTTGTTTTTTGATTTATTTGATAACATTTTGTAATTGTCTTTACCTACTATATATTTAATTGTCTTATCTTAAAATTTAAATATTTATTAAATTAATTATAAAATAATTTCAGCATTATTTAAATAATTACCAAATTCCCCTCTTATTGAAATATTTATTTATAGACAATTAATATTAAGTTTCATAACAATATAAATCATAACCATTTCCTACCTATATCTTTTAAAAATTGTTTATACAAAATATTTGAACATATTTGTTATATATTTTATGCTGTAACAACAACCAAACCATCTCTATTAAATAAATAATAATTATTTAACATTTTAAAATATGTGTGTAAAATCATTAACATTACCTTAATTAAAAATGGCTTTATAATTTTAGAATCCAAATTTGATCTTGTATAAATAATACTAATTTATTTTAAAAACATTTTGATATAATATTTTAACTTTTGTGATTAATTGTTTGAATAATAATACTAAACCTATCTAGCACAGAAATAAGACAACTGTGTAATATCTAGATGTGAAATTTACATTTAACTAAGATTTTAAAATGTTTTTTTAGGCCTTCATCCATAGAAAAATTTAAAGTTCCAACTGTTGCCAATATACCAAAAAAATCAGTAACCAAACCATCAACAACTGTAAATCAATTACAAAATAATTTGAAAGCTGCAAGTATAAATGAAAAACCTAATACAGACCAAGAAAATAACAATAATATGCGTTTTTCCAATAAAAAAGAAGAGTATGTTTTTAGTATTTTAAAGGAACGTAATTTAGCTAACATTATTTGTTTAACTACATAGAAAGAAATGGTCTCTTGATAATTTTGATATTGGAAAAGCGTTGGGAAAAGGAAAATTTGGTAATGTGTATTTGGCCAGAGAGAAGAGTTCTGGTTTTATAGTTGCTTTAAAAGTTTTATTTAAGGCCCAAATTACAAAAGCAAATGTTGAACATCAGCTTAAAAGAGAAATTGAAATTCAAACACATTTGAGGTGAATATAAATTTAATTAGTAATTACACTAAATATATTTATATACTTAACCTTTTTTATTTATTTTAGGCACCCGCATATTTTACGTATGTATGGTTATTTTCATGACGAAGCTAGAGTGTATATGATATTAGAATATGCTCCTAAACAGCTTTATAAAGAATTACAAGCACAAGAAAATAAACATTTTTCTGAAAAAAGGTAATTTGTTTAAAATATTAGATTCCGTATTACGTATGTATACCTATTAATTTATTACTATTATTTTTTTATTATTATTAATAGAGCAGCTACTTACATTAAGCAATTGGCAGAAGCATTGATTTATTGTCATAATAAAAATATTATTCATCGTGATATAAAACCAGAAAATCTTTTGCTAGTAAAAAATGGAGACTTAAAAATTGCTGATTTTGGATGGTCCGTACATACACTGGATTCTAAGTAACTTAATTTCAAGCAACTATTTAGATATAAATAAATTATATTATTTGCTAGTTAACAGATTACTATTATAATTGCTGGACAGCAAGATATACCAAATATCTATTGTTGAGCTTAAGACTACCAACGTAAAATTTAAAATTATAAAAATTGATTTATTTATTTTTAAAACTAGTATAAATTTGAAGAAGAAAAAAAGCTGTATTTCAGTTTTTATTATTATTTCTAGTTGGTAGTACATGTATCGCCTATTAATATAAATTCTGTGAGATATGACTATATGTGTATACTTTTTTTATGCAGTAATATCTAAAATTCACATGTTTATGGTTATAGGGGTTGTATAAGAAAATATTGGTAATAAATAATGATTTATTTTTATATTAATAATACAAAATAATAAATATGTAAAAACCCATAAAGTAAAAAAAAAAATTAATGTCATCCATAATTGTAATCATTTAGTATTAGGTATATTTTAAAATTTGTTTTTTCCAGACGAATGACGCTATGTGGAACCTTAGATTATTTACCACCAGAAATGGTAAGCGGAAACTCCCATGATAAATCAGTTGACATATGGAGTGTAGGAGTGTTATTATATGAATTTTTAGTTGGTAAACCACCATTTGAAGCTCCAACTTATGAAGAAACATATAGAAGAATAATAAATGCTCAATATATTTTCCCTCAACATGTAGCTCCACTCGCTCGTGATCTCATATCGCGTGTAAGTATTTAAAAATAATTAATTAATTTTCAATATAATTAATAATTATCTGTTATATAGTTATTAAAAGTAAATCCAGCTGCTCGACTTGCTCTACAGAATTTATTAGAACATGACTGGATAAAAATACATACACAAGTGTCTTAAGATTAATATATAATATAAAAACTTCAATTTGTATTATTATTCTATGTTCTTTTCTTATTGGATTTATATTTTGTATAATATGCTAACTAATGTATAATTGTAAGAAAAATTTAAACGAGACATATTTTGTCAATTCAATTATTACGATTATGTGATCCTTAGTAAATTTTAGTCTATAATTATTTCAAAATATGGTTTGATATTATTGACTTAAATATTTATGTATAAATGGTCTCTATGTCATTCTTTGTCGTATTCTCAAATTTAAAATATTCTTCATTTGCCAGTTTTTATTAATTTAATATATCTTTAAAATAAAATTGTACACAGTATTTTACTATTATTATTATAATGTTGAACACGAGTTACATAATTATTATTTCCCAACACACAGAAAACAAAAATTTTTAATAGTTGTTTTTTAAATAATGATTATAAATTTTTGTTATAATTATTACATTTTTATTTTTCATGACATTAGAAAAGTTGATTGTTTTCCTTTTTTTGTATAAATATAAATTTAAAAACTAAATGAAATTTGTAATGAGTTTATTTTTATCTTTGACATATTTTGAGGTTTATTTTGTGTACATATGAAATATATAACATTTATATAAAAAAAAAGTCAAAGTGATTAAAATGTTATATTTCATGTTTTAATCAGAAAACCTATTACTTAAATAATTTATCATTACATAGATTTTTGTAATTTATCCATCTTGGTTTATATATTCAAAATTTCAAACTTGTATTTCACACTTTCCATCTTAACATAAGCTTATGCTTTAGGGAAGAAGTTGATCTGAAATAAAAGTTTAAATGTATATTATATTAATTTATTTTCATTGAAAACAATATATTTTTAAACAATAAGTATCCAACTATAACTTGCCTTTTCTCCGTTTTTAACAAAACAATGTCTAATCATTCTTCCAGCTGCACATTTTTCGTTTGATTTTGGATCAATAATAGCTGTAAACAAATCATATTATTTTTCTAACAAGTTATTAAATTATTTATTCACTACCTTCTTTTTCACAAGTTTCTATTATGGTCACAGCTTTCTTGTGTTCATCTGGCTGACTAGCAAAGCGAATTTGGGCCAGTGCTTTTCCGTCAATTACACTGAATTTATTGTTTTTAATCAAATTCAAGTTCTTGTACACACATTCCAAGTAACACCTCTGCTGTTCATTTTGCGGCACCACAGTATTGCTGACCAATGCCATGATTTCTTGCGGAGCATGCAACTCATCCTTGCACTTGACTGCAATTGTATTTAATTTCTGTTTTAAAGCTCTGTGTCCTTCGGTTATCTAAACTCCGAGCAAACAAATATGAAATTTTAACTATTGATTTACCATTTATATAGTTGTTTCAAAATATACAAGAATAATAAACTTGGTTCGAACGTAAGTTTAATACTACTCTTGTTTTTTGAGACATCTAACTTAAATACTTTAGGTACCTAACCAACATGTTTTTATTTTATGTAATTAAAATGAAAGAGTTAATATTTTGATCTATTTTTATAGCCCAATAAATAAAAAACATACATAAATTGCATTTCTTACTGAAGGTTTTGCTGTTGTGACTTTTGCCGCTGTAGACTTGACGGATGGCTCTGTGCTATTTATTTTAATCGATGCTAAAGATGAGGCGGTGGTGTTAGCTCCGGACTTGGTGGTCGAAGGGTGCGCGTGGTCTTTGGCATACGTGGTTTGGCCAGTCGGTGTGGACGACACCGGCAAACGCGTTGGGGTAATAGTCGTAGGAGTTTTCGTCGTAGCACTCTTGTCACAACTAGACATGTTACACGGGTCTGAACTCTGATTTAATAACAGTAACATTAAATTATTGTACATTTTAAACTAAATTATTGATTAATAAAAGTGTGTGAAATATTTTTATTATAATTATTTTAATTAATTAAATCAATAATAAATACTAGTCATATTGAAATAGTAGAAATATTTCTCTTTTTTCGAAATATTTAGGTAGGTGCCTATGTTATCTATATCCTATCTACCTGCCTACCTATTTATACTTTGTACAAAACATTTGTCATTTGTATTATAAAATATAATATACTTAACTAATTTAGATACGATACGTGACAAGGCAACCAGTGGACGAAGTGGGGGGGGATAAGAGGGGATACTATCCTTCCATTCATTATGTCCATTGTCCATATTAATGCATCCCTCGTTAACTTTATATTAAAATCAGTATTTCTTTAAAGGGTTTAATTTGTATTTCATAAACTAAGGAGCATTGAAGACATTTTTGAGGGAAAGAAGCCCCCATTGGGTTTGTAATGTATAAAAATTTTAGGCTCCAATGTTCCATTAAATAACTGTGGGGCATCCCCCCCACTTATTTTAACCCACTTCGACCAATGAAGACAACATATACATTTTAAGACTAATACTGCAAGAAAGAAACTGCATGACTCCATGAGGTAGAAAATTTAAAACATATACAGGGCAGAGGTGTATTTAAACATTTTTAAAGGGGGTTCAGATTTTTTATAGAACCTTTTATGATGCCGAAACCCCTCACCACTCACCGTTTAAATAAATTAAAAAATAAAAAATAAATTGCAAAAAAATGAAAATAAACATATTCTGTATCTGTATACTTTATAAGGCGAAATCTAAAACAGGTGGCAAAAAAATATTATAATAGCAATTATTTTTTCTGGTCATGGGGGGGAGGGTTTAAACCCGTTCAACCACCCCACCCCCCACCACCACCATAAATACGCCACTGATACAGGATATATTATGTTACTTTAGCAAATACAAGTACTAAGTAGTCACATATTCGTATTCAGTGGCCTGAAAAATTAATATCCATTTTTTATTAACTTTAAAATTTCGGACTTAGGTAGTATCTCATTTAGGGTATACTCCATATACGGCGTATACTCTCAAAGTCTCGATTAAATCGCATAACGAAAAGAAATATTTATGTATTTGTTAGATTATTTTGTAATTAAACATGAAATGTATTACGCTATTATATTTTAGATTCTGAGCGAAGCGATGAATGTATTGGTTTTACAATGATGTTTTTTTTTTATGTCTGAAAGCACGATTTTGGGTGGAAATAATTGTCCGATTGCCACAATTAGGGTACCCATTCCACACCAAATTGCATCTAGTTGGTATTTTATTATCCTCATTTTCCGAATTTCTCAAAAGTTTTTTCTTGGGAGAAGAAAAACTAGGGCTGAGCTCTATAGTGATAACCGATATTAATGTCGGCCGATATTGGAATATCGGATATCGGGTTTTTTTCAGAACCAAAAATAAAACCGATATAATGCGCCGCACTGTTGCATATCGATTAATCGAGAATTTTTAATAATAATAATATAAGATATAACATCTATACTAAAATTTATCGGTTTATATATTATCGGATATTGGATACCGGTTTTCTTTTATATCGGTTCATGGAAACTAGGAAAAATATCGGATCGGTTTTCGGTTTTATATGGGCAATATATATCAGTATATCGAATATCGGAAAAAGTGGTATCGGCCCAGCACTAAGAAAAACTACCAAAAAAAGGTGAAAAATCGGCAAAATTACGGTTTCCATTATTTTAAATTTTTTTATTTCTTACTTAAAATAAACACTAATTTCTCCGAGGACCGAAGGGACGAAGAATTGTCCAAAATCGACCTTCCCGCTTTTTTATATAGCCATTTATAGTGTTTGGTGACTTGTACATTGTACTTATATAATATCACGATACAGTTGTCATTTACAGAAATTTGATATACATAAGTGGGTAATAGGAGATAGGAAATTCTAGAAAAATATAAATTAAATATCTATAATTTAATTTGTTATTATTCATTGAATAACACGCCCTACACCTTGTATTTTCTATTTATATATTACAGCACTCGTTGACTTAGTATACTCTCATAGAGATTAATGGGAATATCTCTGATAGCACTTATGAAAATTTGTCCATGTGACGTCCTCTTATAATAGAGAAAAAACATTTTAAAGTGTTTCCGTTATATTTAATCATAATAATTATAAAACTATTATCATTACAATAATTACTTAACCTACCTGCAGTGGAATTCTAAAGGTATTATTTAATTATATCGTCATTATTTATACTAACCATATCTAATCCTGTGTCGATTAGCTTTTTTTTCTTTCATACCTATATAAATTATATCATACGACTTACCTGCACGGCGGCGACCAGAGCGACCAAAACGGCTGCTGCGGAAGCTGATACCTTCATATTTGTACGGAGATTTCACGCAGTACAATGCCGTTGTAGGCGATAAATAATATTTATGTATATTTGTACTGCGATTTAGATTCGTATCGTTCGATGAAATCGATGTGTATTAACTGATGTCGACAACTGCAGTCGTGGGGTCTTTTATAGACTATACCTTTGTCACGGTGTTATGATTATGACCTCTATGTAATGATAATATCCAGACCAAATTGATGCAAGGACACGGTGCCCCCAAATAAATGACGTCCTGTTTGTGTGCATGTGAAAATTGAACTTAAATTGGCATCGTTTTAAAGTATAATTCAATTGAGGAACAAAATATGTATGTTTATACAACAAGCAGTCTGGTATGGATCAATGGCTATAATATTTTATATTATATGTATATGCACAAACCGTCTTCGTATATAGAGAGTGAAAGACAGTATAATATGGGTACCTACTTGACCACTTGGTAAATGTTAGATGTCACAGTGCTATAATTTATAATGCGATTTTATTAATTTTGATTTTTGTATTATATACGTAGTAAAATACGTTTGGAGACTGTATAGAAAGAACTTAAATAGGTATAATTACTTAATATTAAATATTAAATTATCATCCGTACCTGCCTTTAAAGCATATATTTAACTTTAAAGTGAATTCAGGGACGTATCAAGGACGTATGTTTGGGGGGAGGCGAATCAATATATATACAAATTATAACATACCTAAATATTATCGAAAATATGTTAATAATTATGAGTGTTAAAATTAATAATATTTTTCTTAAATTTGTTACTTTATCTTTATGATTATAATTTATAGTCGTTCCTAAATGTTAAAAAAATAGGTACTTATTATTATCCACAGGGGACGCTCACCCCTATATTACCTCCTCATTGTATACGGCTCTGAGGATTTATTGATACCTTAATCATACATCTATTATTCAACATTTTAAACATACAGTTATGGAATTTTCATTTTGTATAGTGTACTACGTAGTATTTTGTTGATTCTACTAATATTTTTGTTGTTTGATTTAAATTTGATAACCATATCATCTGGTAGCGTATAATTAATTAATTATTATTAAATATTAATCTTTAGAATTTGAATAAAATATGTGGTTTTCAAACCCTAAAGCCCATTTAATAATATTTAATAATATCATTGATGTACCTATGCAGAGGTGTATTGAGCAATTTTTAAAGGGGGTTCAGATTTTTTTTTTAGAAGCTTTCATGAAGCCGAAACTCTTCTCCCCCTCAACGTTTGATAATATAAAAAACCAATTGCAATAAAATGAAAATAAACCTGTTCTGTATCTGTACACATTATAATGCAAAATCAAAAAAAAGTGACAAAATAATATTATTAATAGCAATTTTGTTTCTTTTTTTTTATGGTCATAGGGGGGAGCTTTAAATTCGTTCAACCCCCCCCCCCCTTAAATACGCCACTGTACCTATGTGCTATTTGAATATGTTAAAATTGCGAACAATTATCATAGATAAAATAATATTTTTTCATTCAAAACTTATTTAAAAAATTACAGCATTTTCTACCACATACTTATATTTTTTTATGTAAATATTTCTGCTACCTATCTTATTACATTTAATTTATTTTTATAATTAATTATACCCATATATACTTATTATTTATATAATAATCTTATGTACAATTTTTATTTGTTTTTGTTTTTATTATAAATAAAATATATTTATAAGTTGTGCATTTACTATATACATCGGTTAAGTACCTAGCGTATCTGCATATGATGTGCTTATTATATAATAGTTCGTTTGGACATTAAAAAAGTTTTAGGATTAAAGTTAGAAAATAAAACCAAAGTGAAAAACTTATTTAACTCAAGCAGAAATTTATAATCATATTAGTATGTATATTATCAAATAGTTTATTTGTGATTATAATTTTTTTTTAATATAGGTACATCTGACATCTGAGACCTGATATGCGTAGACCATAAATACAAAATACATTACTAAAATATTTACCTATATATAGCTATACGTTACAATGTGACATAGACATTAGGCCCAAATAAGTAGATTATTTGAATTTCGTGGATTTCTAAATGCATGTAAGTATGCCTGATAATAAATTACTCAATTATGTTTCTATATAATTTTTTAAATAAAAATATCTTAATGTAACCATCAATATTCTACGTCAATTGTTTTGATTATTGAGGATTGTATTTATAATACAATTAACGTAAGTATACGGTATACCTAAAAAGAATAAAAAACATTAAAAATATTCTTTATGAATTATGATGGAAATGTGCCACTACAATGAAGGTCACTAATAAGTAATATAGGCTTGTCAGCTTAGTCAGACGATAGTTATAGCAGAATATACAAACATATTAAAATATATTACTAATAGATAAACTAGAAAAACATACCTACTTATTTCTAAAAAAAAACTATTTTTAGATAAATAATATTTACAAAACTTTTATTTTTAGTATTATTACATTATTTATGAACTATTATAGATAATACATATTGTATCTACATACCATATATTCATACAATTATTTAGGTATACACATATGCTATAAATAATCATATATACTATAATAATATGTGTAGATACATACAGATACAAATATCGTATGAGAAAAAAAGTTTTGCTTAATTGAAAATACTTAGTACGAATATGCATTTATTCAGATAAAAAGTACCTATCAGGAGTTTAGTTTTATAGTTTGCCAAAGGGGGGAGGCTTATTAAATATTTTTATATCTATAACATCACTAATTTAAATTGGTAATAATTGTTAAATATAGTCATTACTAGACATAGGTATCATATGTGAACATATATAAATAATTTTAATTTAAAATGAAAATAAATATGTTACAAAGTTATATTGACAATAACAACATTATTAATATAATAAATCATTTATTGGAGACTATAAATGTTATTTATTAAATAAAATGTACGAAAATAAGAAGTGTATAATTTGAACTACTTACGCACGTCGTAATACTGTACACGTTTGAAATTTTAAAATAGGCAAGGCCCAAAGGGGCCCCTATCGCTCCCCTTAAAACCACCTCTGGTACCTACCTAATGAAAATATGAATAATCTAATCTAGTAGGTACTTATTCAGTTGATTTACGTTATATATAAGTTATTGATCATCGTGTATATAAGATGTAACTATATTTTAACTATTTTAAATTCATTAGAATTTTTAAACCTAATTCCTAAATGTTAGAATATTTATAAATTGTAATTATTTCATATTTTTAGTAATATTAGTCCACTGGCCACACTAATATACTATATTCCAATAAAAAATAATGTCTATAAAATATCATACCCAATTATTATCGTCTCAACAAAATTTTTTAATTAGTTGTATTTATATTTTATTCAGTGACATTGAGTATTTGAGTGTTGTGGTGAGTTTTCTAAGACCTGCGGAAAATGTTTTAAAAAACCACACAAGGTTATAAACATCATCAGTCAACTATGAATAAAATTATAAAATGTCAAAGTCATATATTCTCCAATTAAATCGTCATTCTTTTAGGTTCCTACAGAAATGAATTAATATTATATATATACTGTAATAGATAATTTATTTTGAACCAATCAATTTTGTTACGGTAATCTATTATTTAAAACCTTTATTCTTTATTACAATTTATAATTTTGAGGTTGTTATTATTTTATTAAGTAGTTAGTAGATACTATTAATAGCTACACAATAGTATTATTAATATGCATTAGTATAGTATTGAAATATTAAACTACCTAATGAGTAATGAGCAGACCCGGATTTGACGGAGGGTTTTAAGGGCAATTGCCCCGGGCATCAGTTGTTTGGGGGGCATCCGGAGTCCGGATGCCGAATACTATAAAAGAAATCGAAAATTTTTTAACCCTCAGTTTAGTAACTGTATGGAAAAAAAATCGACTTCAGCAAAAAAAAAAAATATTGTTTTTTTGATTTGGGCTGCAAAATTAATACGTCAATATGTCGTCACGTGATAACAGAATGGCATTGGGGCATCCGGCGTACAAAATATTTTAGTATATAGGTGTAAATGTTCGATATTTATTATTAAACGACGCGGTAAATAGTGCCCAGAAAACCCGGGTTTTGATAACTAGTGACCGGCAGGCACGTAGCCAGAAAATATTTATTAGGTGGGCTAATATAATTTAAGCCCTCCTCTCTCGAACCCTATTCTAATAATTATGTAATATTTATGGGCGTAATTTGAGTAGTTTAGGTGTGTTTTCTTATATAATCATTTTTAGTTTTTTAATACATCATTAGAATTAACACGTCTTTTGTTAAATTAACAATCTTGTACTTGTATTGTAGTATAACTTATTAAAATAATTATAAATGTATATTTATAGATTATTTTATAATGCGTATATTAAGTCCATGTTATTATTAAATTATTGAGACTATTGTTGACAGGTTTTTGTCAAATATCGACAATAACAACAACAGGCACGTACACAGAATAAAATTTCGGGGGGGGGTTTACAAAACATAGCAATACAAATTGTACAGCAACATAATAAAACAATTTCTTCCTACTTACTCATTATTTTTAATGTTACAATATTATTATGCTAAATATTCAAATTTTATGTATGTAATTTGTTCAGTGTTCAGAAGTAAGAAGTATATTTAGGAATTTTAGGAATAATAATAATAATAATAATAAATAAAACTTTAACTAATACGTATTACAAACAGAACGGAAGTTTATTTGCACATTTATATTTATATTTATTATATGCACACATAATTACCTAGGTATATTAAACTAATAATAATAAAAAAATTAAACAATTTATATATTTTATATAAAAAAAAATACAAACTAAAATATAAAATCCCATTTTCGTGGTAACATAGCAAATCTATTAATAATTTCTTCCACATTTAAATCAACATTTCGGTATATATTTAGTAAGGCCAATCCAGTAAGTCTCGTTTCTCCCATATTGTTTCGTACGTATGTTTTAAGTCTTCGTAGAGTTGAGAATGACCGTTCAGCAGTAGCAGTTGTAACAGGTAATGTGGCTAAAATTGTCAAAAGACTGAATGTTTGGGAAAAAATCATAAGACATTGCAGACAAAGTAGTCAATGATGTAGTTGGACGGTCTCTCTCAGATACATTTTTCCATTTAGCTAGCCATATTTTAATTTCTGCGTTAAATGTTTCATAATTAGGTAAAATATCTTTATAAAAAAGCGCTATCTCTTGAAAATCTTTTATATTAGTTGTATTTTTAAGAAAACTTGGAATAAGTGATTGTAGTTTAGCCATGACATAATGATGATTAGTAAATCTATCATGTAATTGACAAATAAAATGATCCAAAAAAGGTAAAAATATTGATCTTTTATAATATTATTCCGGAGAATCAGATGGAATATTGTTACGTGCAGTTTGTCGACCTACAGTTCTTGGTACCTCAATAATTCCATCTAACATAGACTCTTCTGAATTAAAAAATATTTGTTTAAACTCTTCATCGGAATTTTCTCGAATTTCTTTAAATATTTGACATACATCTGTTACTCGCTCATAACAATATGACAAATCAATATTTACTTTTTGTAGTGCTATAGATAGTGGTAAAGTTAAAGAAAAACACTTCTCAATCACATGTAAAGCTATCATAAAAACTGAGTTATTAATGGAATTTGAAAGCTGAAAAGCTGTACGTGATGTTTCTACATTTGAACACTCTTCTAATTTTTTTAATGCATAATAAATATATTTATATAATTCTTTAAATCGAATTAAGCTTTCATGTCGATCGATCCATTGCGTTTCACACATTTTTATTAGAGTTTTTGTTCGACTTGGTACATCAACTTCAGTTGCAATATTTTCAATATTACTGGATTCAATTTTAGTTTCTTCTTTATTTTTAATTTTTTTTACACCAAAATTAAACAATGATGGTTGATCACTATTTCTTTTCATTATATATGTATTAAATAAAGAAAAATAAATACTATTAAATAAATTTGGTTATTAATCAGTTTTCGCACTCATATATTATAACCGTTCAAATACCGAACACTGACTAAAACTAAACGATCGTCATCGTTTAATAATTATTGTAGTTTAGCAATTCAATAGAAATTTTTGGTGACCGATCGAGTTCGGAAATAAGATAAGATTATCCACGAAATATGAGTTTCCAGGTATATCGCAAATCGCAATGATACAGTTCTGTGTAATTAGTAGTTCTCAGTAATCTACCTCGAACATTCAACTATAATACTATATAAAAACTTGTATTTCATATCCAACTAATAAACAGAGAAAAACAGTCAACAGCTAATTATAAAAATATTTTATAATAATGGGAGTATAATAAATTTAACTTAATTTTCAAAGAAATTATTTCGGGGGGGGTTTGAACCCCAAACCCCCCTCCCTGTATACGTGCCTGAACAACAACCACTATAGTACTTGTAGCTATATAATATAAATATACAATTTAATATAAGATTAAATAATAATTTTAATATTTATGGGACTACACGTCTATATACTACACAGTAAACAAGTCATTAGACCAATGTAGTATTATCATAGGTTAATAATTATACAATGGTATTATATTATAATATTATTTATATCTATTTATGAGTTTTAATCAGAACGTCAAAAATTTGTAATCAAAATATTATAATTTACATTTTTCACAGCCAATCAAATGTATATAGATTATTAACCTGGCATTTGAAAAAAAATGTATTATTTATAATTAAAAGTGGGTGGGCCGGCCCGAGACCAAAGCAATTTTAGGGTGGGCCAGGCCCACCAAGGCCACCCCTAACTACGTGCCTGGTGACCGGGACTTCTACGTACCGCGGTACCATAATATTATAACAGCGATTATAAGCGGCAGACCGTCCGCACTCCACCGTTGTGTTATTTTGTTTTCACGTCATTAACTTAGTTATCATTATAATCTTGGTATCTACGATGGAATAGATGAATACACATACACTACTGACAGCTATAGTTCTGTCGTTTAGTTTAATGTCCAGTGATCGTCGATCGTACTGGCGCGAGCGTTATTGCGTTAAAGTTAAATTAAGTATACGCAGTTGAATACTGTCTTCTTCAAATAAATAATGCAAGTTTTATCAATGTCGGTAAAAAATTTATCATAATAATTGTGTACCTAGTAATGTTCATTTTATGTGACGGTGGCGTGTTGAATGCCATTTTTTTAGATGAGGTACAGGACATTTTCTCTGGTTATTATTGATTATGGTCGAATCGTGTAGTAACTATAATAAAATATATTTATAATACTAAAAACTGTGTTTATAGTTATTGTTTTTATTTTTATTGATTTTATAATATAAAATCAATGATTTGAGTTAAAGCAGTAATGCACACCGTACTACACGTGCCCATAAAAATAAAATCCTTAATACGCCACTCAAGTCAAAAATAATCACTCAAAATAGTTTAAGGACCATTTTTTTTTTAAATATATCTACCACTCAATTTTTTTAGTTTAAACTTTAATAGTTAATATTTGGTAAATAATCTAATTTAATTTTTTGGTTTTAATTTTTTTAATTTTCTCTTTGAGTTTTAATAGCGGTTTGGTTTTTGATTTCGAATTTATCATAAAATATTGTCTTTAGACTTTAATATATTTTTTGCTGTAGACTATTCGAGTTTCAATATATGAAAAAAGTCCAGAAAAGTGGTGCTGTTAAATGAAAATTAAAAAAACAAAAAGAAGAAAAAATTGAAAATAATATTAAAAAAATAAAGAGTATATCTAGTTCTTTTTAATTCACACCTATTACAACACGAAAATAAAGCTTCTGAAACATCTAAGACAATTATTAATCAGACATCTATGAATAATACTATAGTACTGTAAAATCAACAAACATTGATGGTACTAGTGCTGAAAAAATAGAATTTTTGAATGCTGAATCGGCTTCTCAAATTTGTGAAAATATTTCTCTCGTGTTTAATGAAGAAAATTTATAAAAATGTATTTTTATTTAACAATTTTTATATAATTTATTTTGATTGTACTTATTTACAAACTTCATGTAAAAAAAAAAAATTGAAATTATTAAATTTAATTAAGCTATTTTATAATTTAATATTAATGTAGGCAGCTGCTATGAAGGTTGAATTTCAAAATTTTAATAAAAAAAATGTTATGATTATTATACTTAGTTTTACTCTATATACAATAGTATATTAAATTTGAAATAAACAGGTTTTAGGTAGATAGTTCTTACGCGCAAGTTTGCCAATTTTAAATTTTGTTCCTTAACTACTTAGATATAGAGTATTTTTAATTTTTTTACTATTAGGGGCCTCAAAAAAAAATCTGAAAGTCTAAATCCAGCCCTGGTAATGAGTAATAAAGTAATAACCAAAGGGGCTAAATGTATAAGAATATATAACGATGACTGTAAAATTGCAGTAGGATTCTACCTACTAATCCGATTTTAAATGGTAATATTAATTTTATACCAATTACCTATTTGCTATTGTTAATAGTATTAATACTTATAATAATAATAATGATAATGATTACAACAAAGTTGTTCACATACATTCTGGTTTCCACTAAAATAAAACTCCTAATAACCTCATGTATAAACTGTTGCTATAAATCCAATTTGGACATACAAACTCCAGTGTTTAGTCTCTAGTGCCTTTAAAAAATATCAAAATTAAAATCAGTTCAAAATATTGTCCTTAAGAAACTAATAAAATATGTCTTCCCCCCAAGGCTCAAATTCATACGTATTACTGTATTTAGTTTTTAGTTTATTCTGCATAATAATTAAATACAAATAATAATCACGTCTACATACGAAGAAGCTTAATGATTTTCTAATTTCACAATCGCGTTCGTCTGCTCATTCAAATCCACAGAGACCTACATAGTACATGTAGAATGACTTTCAAGTTACAGCTCTTACAGGTATAATTCTCAAAGTTCAAAAACAACTAAAGTGTATATGGTGTAGAGCAGTGCTTAAATTGTGGGAAGACATGAGGAGACAGAGTACCTCTTCTTTTTTAAACATTTTTTAGCGTGCCCCTTCTAATTTTTCGAAGCGACCATAGGTTAAGTTGAAAATAATCATTGTAAGGGTTGCAACATTATTTTAAGTCTCATAGTCTCATTTATATTATATTTCTAATTCAAGCACTGGTGTAGAAGTATATTTCAATGTTAAATAAATATAAATAGGTATCAGATAAATTCAAAATAAAAAGTGTCGAAAATCAGCTGTAATGTATCAAGAATCTTTTTATTTTTTGTATTATTATACTATTCGATATTTGTTAATACATGTATGATACCTATACAAGTACCTATAATAACTACTATTATGACAACATTATTATGGCATATTAATTTTGTAATATTGAATTAAATATTAACTAAAAAAATAGTATTAAATAATTATTGTAGTACCTACCAGCTACCTTATAAATCGAACTGAATCTCTTGCTTGCAGGGTCTAGGTGATATTTTGTAGTCAGTACTTTATAGTGGATATGAATTTATTATATTGGTAAAGTAATTAATAACAAACAACCAAATAGCCAATAGGTACATATATATTATTAAATACATATAAATTATAATAATAATATAGGTTTATTTATAAAATGTACGTTTACATTGTTCACAATAAACTAAATATTTTTATGATTAACCTATACCAATTATAATATAATACATCAGTTCATCACATTATAGATCGAACTATCGATATCGGATATCAATGGTTCAGAGTCCAAAATAATTTAAGCCCTTATATATAACTATACATAAGCATATAACTAAATATTATTTAATATTAATTAATTTATTAATTGGTAGGTAATAAATAATTGAGACAAGTTGTAGTAAAAGTGCCACAAACGGTATAAGGCATCAGTTCATCACATTATAGATCGAACTATCGATATCGAATATCAATAGTTCAGAGACTAGAGTCCAAAATAATTTAAGCTCTAATATATAACTATATATATATAAGCATATAACTAAATATTATATAATAATATAATATTAATTTAGGTATTTATTAATTGGTAGGTAATACATAATTGAGATACCTGAGATAAGTTTTAGTAAAATTGCCACAAACGGTATATTAGGTATTATATACCATATTATTAAATATTAATTATTATTTTATTATTATGTAAAAAGGTTGAACATAAATATCATAAATATATCGTATAAATATAGGTATTTTTTAAATGTTTAACTTAATATTTTACTTTAATTTTCATTTGTACAATATATCAAATTTGTATTATTTACAATAAAACGAAAAACAAAAGCGGGTAGGTCAATTTTAGATATTCCTCCTTTGTATCTTCAGTCCTCAGAGAAATTAGTGGTTTATTTTAATTAAGATTTGAATGCAATGACATTGCATTTGTAAATACGATTCTGAGCGACATTTAATATATAATACAATATATTACACTAATAAGCCGTTCCAAACGTTTACCACATATGTAACTGTGTAATCTACCTATAAGAATACTCATACAAATTTTAATTACTTACGTTCAAAATTGCATTAGTTATCATGAAAACTCTAAAATCAATTTCGCCAAATTTACGATTTCTGTAAATATTGCAGTTTTTCCGCCATTTTTCGATAGTTATTCATCTCTCAAGGAAAAACTTTTGAGAAATTCAAAAAATGAGCTAATTAAAGTATCAATTAAATGCAATTTGCTACCGAAAACATACCGTATTCGGGATAATCGGACCATTATTTCTACATTTATGTATGAATGTATTACAATTCATCATATCATACATATGCGGAAAAAATAATTCAAATATTTTAATAAAACAGTTATGTTAAAAGTTATAGTTTATAGCTATTTGAACCTGTATTATAATACATATAGTCATTTTGAAATCTAATTAAAATACAAAACTAGATATCTATTTCATGTATCTACCATGTATTTAAAATTTAAAATTTAATAAATTTAAAATTGTTTATTTCAAGGTCTGGAAATAAGCAGATAGGTGCGTATAGTTATGTGTATGTCGTTTGATGTATATTACCTATCAACCCATGTAATTATTATTTATTAATTAGGTATTTACTATTATGTAATTACATAAATATATTAATATTATGTACCTACGCTAACTACTACAGTACTACATCTTATTTTAGTCATGTGCGTAAATACAAAAACTATAAATTATCAAGTATTTAACGTAGGAAAGTCCTGTATTTCAACCAATAATATTGCAGAATATAGGTAATGAACGTGTGCCATTATTAATTTTAAAGAAAAAAATATAATAAAAATTAAATATTAAACTATTATTATAAATTATATATATATATATATATATATACAAAAATTGAAAATAATAAATAAAATACGAAATAAATTAGTTAATAATAAATAATTATAAACATTTTAAAAAATGTTATATAATATATTGATTCTACAATAATATATGCATTATTACTATAAAGTATTAAAACAATTATAGGTAGGTGCATATTAGTAATTTGTAGCTTGTACCGATTAACTAGTATTACTAAATTAATAATGAATAAACTTTTTTTATTATTTATTTGAGTTCCGTTTAAATCTGAAGTTAAACGATTGGTAGATAGAATTTAGGAATGGGGGAATTTCAATATTATGTTAATATTTACTTTAAGTCAGTGTGAAATTACTGACGACCATCATGATGCACTGTGCATAAGTTACCTACTGTTGTTTAGTTTTGTTATTTCGTAGGTAGAAAAGTCTTGTACCTATACCTCAATAATATTATGTGTACTTTAGTACTTACACAGTAAGTAATTTTAAGGGTCTGGTAAAATTTTAGTTTCATATTTTTAATTTGTTTTGAATCTCAATGATTATACATTATAATTATATGTATGAGTATGTGAACTACAATAATATGTTAACCTATATTAACTTATAGATTTTGTTTTTAAATTTAAATTTGAATATTAATTATTTAAATGTCACGAGGTTAAAAAAAAATTGGTAAACAACAACGGTCAGTTAAAAATGACGTACCTATCTATATATTAGTCATTTTCCATTTTTATTTTTATTTAGGTACTTTAAAATAATTACAAAGTAGATAATATTTTATGGTGCCTACTTATAGGTTGCGTCTTTATTACTTGTTCGTAGGTAATAAAAGCATGATCATCCATGAGGCATTGTTTTATTTATCGAGTTCAGAAAATAATAATCAAATGGCTCGACTAAAATGTTTTCAATAAACATAATAATATATTATATTGTACGTTGGTATTTACTATTTCATATTTGATGGGTATAAGTTCTACCACGAAATGTATTAGGTATACTAGATTCCTTACTCAGTAATTAATATATTTTACAAACGTGCAAAACGAGTTTTCGTCAGTTCCCGATTACATTATAATATTTTATAATATTAATTACAACCTCAGAGCAAGACAAAACAAATAATTCTCATACGGAGTGTAGTGTGGACGATTACCCATACCTATCGTCCTTACATACCAGATAACCCCACTACGCAAACGATACACACCATTATATGACGATGACGATCAGACCTTGGCAATTATTATAATAATAATATTATATATTAATATATTGGATTGAGGAATAAGAACCTATCAGTTATGTTTAGTGTTTACGAATTCACGTTTTACACAGTACCACATAAACTGAACAGGTCCTTTGAATAGGATATTATATACTTATAGTCAGGAACCCACTGCAGAGGTCAGTATTTAATAATAATAATACCTATAAATACCTAATAACAACAAATTACAATAATAAAATATAATATTTCAATAATAATTGCACTCGCCAACTAGTACGTATTACTACTAAAAATCTAAAAATGTTTCTTTTTCTTAGCAATGCAATATATTTAATATACCTATTATGCAGCTTCATGATACTTCTTTTATTATTCCAGCCGATAGTGTAGCGTAATGTTAAGGTGGGTGAAACCTCTGCCAAAATCTTGATCATAGTCCAAATAACAATATTGTTAGATTTTAAATATGAATTGAATATTGAATCATAGTAATTCAAAACATCGTTAGTAGAAAAACGGATGGCATTTTCCAATTTTTTTTTATGGCTGAATGTTAAAATGTAATCAATATTTTTTTATAATATTATAGTTAATAAACAGATTATTTACCATAAAATTCACCTACTTTGACTATAAAAAACAAATTGTTCGTAATCAAATTATTCATTCTATACATGTGTTTTTTCAGATGTGGCCCAAGATGTCACTATCGAATTTAAATTTGTTTTTTCTCTTGGCAATAGTGGATAGTACTAGAGTTATTTTTAATGGAAATTCTACTCCAGAAAAAACAAGTTATTACAATGAAACTGGAACAATCAATCAAACAACCTCAACAACAGTCTCACCATACCAACCTGTACAGTTCCAATCCCCAACAACAGTCCCATCATCCCAACAACTACAGTTCCAATCCTTAATACCAGTCAATAATGCAAGTCAAGCAGAGGTAAATTATTTGATTGTTAACATTGTTTGTAAGTAAATTCAGGCAATATTATTTCAGACGTTGATATTAGGTTTAATTAATGCAACATTAAATATTGATAAATCATTGGACCAGTTAAACACTCAATATTTAAGACCTAATAATAATATAATTATATCACCAATAAGTATAATTGCTGCTATGTCACTTATTCTTCTGGGTGCTTATGGTGAAAGTAAAACAGAAATTGCTAAATTATTTGGATTTAATGAGGATGTATTAAATTCATCAGACCAGTAAGTATTTGTAATTTTATAAATTAAATTTTGTGTTCACATGTTAGAACTATCGATGTTTAACTCTATATAGGAACAAACAAAATTACAAAGATTTGGGAAACTTATTAAATAACTTTAATGAAACTTCGAACACACGATTAAATGTAGCAAAAGCAGTTTTTATTCAAAATGACTTTAATATCACTACATGTTATAAAACAATAATTAAAGAATATTTAAATACTGTATTGATTCCAGTCGATTTTAAATTTAATGGACTACAAGCACAACAGATTGTTAACAAGTATTTATTGAGTATTATTATATAATGCAAATTATTTATTTTTTAATTGATATTTTTTTTATTACTTATTTGTTGTTAAATACATTATGTTTAATTTTGCATTTTTCTAAAGTTTTTATGCAATATTCATCTTTATTGTATTTATATTTTTTTGCATGCAATTTACTACCGAATTAATACCCTACTTATGGTAATAGGACTATTATGTCTCCACGAAGAAATGTTTTCACATTTTTAAAAACACAGAATTCAACTCTCAATGTCAAATGCTAAAGTTTGAATGTGTTTATCAAAAAAAAATTGTGTCTTACGATTTTCAAAACTTTTTACATTGTTATTCAAGAGTATGTCATAAGACACATATCAAATTTTCAGTTTAAAATATTAAATATGTGTTAAAACTTACAACAAATCATAAAAATATATTATTCAATTCCACTAAATATTCTAATTTTAGAAGCCTATAAGAAAAGAAATTAGGACTTCCGATTTACAAAATATTTTTAAATAGGTTAAGTAAAAATATGAAATATACAAAGTAATATTTTTCTTCTATAGAATTCTCAAACCGTTATACCCAAAATTGCAAATAATATGAAACATTAAATAGATATTATTAAATAAAACATATTTAAACAAAAATTCAATCTATCGGTTCCTAGTTTTCAAATCCGTACATTCAAAATTGTATTATTTATAAAATATTTTAAATTCGTCAAAATCATAGTTTCCATGAATTTTTCATTTTTTCAACCATATTTGGGTAGTTTATCTTATTTGGAAGAAAATTTTTTAAGAAATTTGAAAATGAACTAAATCAAGTACCAAATAGATACAATTTGCTACTGAAAGTATATCCTACATATGGTTAGGTTAGAACCATTATTTATACTCCAAAAAGTATCTTAAGACATAGAAAAAACTTTTTTGTAAATCTAATAAATTTTAATAAATAATAGTTATTTACTTTTATTGTGGTTAAGAGGACATTATACCCGCATATTGTCTTCGTCTATCTAATGGGGAATATAGCATAATCACAGCAACACAGAACATTAATTGTGGCATTTAGATTGAACTTAGATTAAAAATATCTGTTAGCGAATTTATAGAGAATATTTTGGAGGGAATGTCATATCCATTTTGTAAAATATCACCCGACAAAAAAGTTATAGTGTATTCAATTTTATACTTTTTTAACATGTTGTAAATGTGTATAATTTACGAGATGGTATTTTACAAAACTTTCTCTCTAAATTATTTTTCCCTATAAAATGGCCCACAAGAGATCAGTACCGCTATTCAACCAAAACTTGTCCGATTTCACGTATCTCCTACTCCAACCGATAGCATTTCGGCGATTGTTGGCAACGCTCAACTGTATACACTGTAACGATTGCGGCACATAGTGAGGGGAATTGGGCTCCGCACCATCGCTGTTGATCATTCTGGATTCGCATAATGGTACTGATCTCTCGTGGGCCGGAGTATAATAGATATTTTTACCCTAAGTTCAACTTATATCTCACAACTAATGTTTCTACGTTGCTGCAATTTTGCTATATTCCCAGTCAGATAAACAGTCATCTTTGAAAAATATACGAGTCAACATCCTCTTAATAAAAAATTATGTTTAAAATAGGTGGGTAGTTGATCAAACATATGGAAATATCCAAGATATCATGCAAGATATCCCTTCACCGGATACTAAAACAGTTATTGCAAGTGCAGTATATTTCTCAGGTCAATGGGAATATCCATTTTTTGTTAACTACACCAGAATGTAAGTAAAATAATAAATATTTATATATTTACTAATTAATATTAAATATTGATACAATTTTAGAAAACCATTTTATTTTGGATCAAACACTGATGTTAAAAAGACATATAAACAAAATACTAAAGATGTTATATACATTCCAATGATGGTAGGAAGTAGTGAAGTTTTATATCATAAAAACGATGCATTCGGGTTTAAAGCTATTGGATTATCATACAAAGACCAAAAATGTACAGCATATTTTGTCCTTCCCAATAATAATATAACGTTAAGAAGTTTAGTGAATAGAATTAATAAGAATACACTCAGAAACATAACCAAAAATTCAAAAATAGCAGAATTCACATATTTTGTACCAAAAATGGTTCTAGAGTCATTTACTAATCTTAAACCTGTATTGCAGGTAAATATTATAATTTTTTTTATTTCAAGTGCAATGTTTTAATATATTTTTAATTTTTAGAATTTAGGAATTCAAAAAGTATTTGATCCAATGAAGGCTAATTTATCAAATATGACTTCAGAACCTCATTCTTACATTAGTGACATTTTACATAAGGTAGAAATTGTTTTTAATGAAGTTGGTACAGTGGCATCAGCAGCTACTGTAGTAACAATTACAAGAGGTGGTCAATCTACATTCAACATAAACAAACCATTTTTATTTTTTATACATCACAGACTTAGTGACACAATTTTATTTTGGGGTACTGTATATAAGCCTACACCATATACAATAACCCCACCAGATCCAAATCCACATATATAAATAAAATCCAAATAGTGTAAATACAATTAATTTTTAATTTTATTGTAATTTTGAATACTTATACAAATAAAATATGTTATGTTATTTCATAATGATCAAAGTATATTTTTTATGAATACTTTTACTTTTTAGCAAATGTTATTTTCATTGCATGAGTAGGTGTTATCTTAAAACCATTTAATGACAATTTTGCAGTATTTGATTGGTGTTCATTTTCAAATTCAACAAAAGCAATGTCATGTCTATTTGGTACAAGTCGCACCTCTTTAAATCCAGGGAACCTAGAATAATTTGTATTACATTTACATATTGCTCAATAATATGAAAGATATAGTGACAACAACACTTACTGGTTAAAGAGCATAGATAGCATCATTTCAGTTGTTTCATCAGGAAGATTAGTCAAGAAAAGAATCTGATTAGGTGGTTGTTCAGGTACATCTGTTGAAAAATAAATATTAATATCAGTACCAAATAAAAAATTTAAATAATACTTACTACCACCTGATGTGCCTCCTGGGTTATTCTGTTGTGCTAAAGCACGAGCCTGTTCTTTAGCTGCTTTACGTCTTTTTTTTGCTTCTTCATCATCCTTTGGTTTTTTAGGTTTTTTCTGACGTTCTACAAAAGTACCTTTCAATTTAGCAATCATGTCAGATTCCGTCTTAGCAAATTGTATACGCTAAAAAAATTAAAAAAGTCATTTTTAACTAATCTCAAATAAATAATTTCTACTAATATTAATTTACAAATCATTAATGGCTTAATAAAACAAAATTGTATTGAAAGTAATGAATAATGGAATTTTATTTCTATTTGCTTTTGTTATAAAATATTTTTGGGATAATGAACATGTATTTGAAGCCTTTAATATAATTAATTCTAATTTTAAGTTTATTGCTAATAATTAAATAAGTAGCAAGCTTTTATTTTACCCTTATAGTTCCATAAAATATAAAACATTTAAAATATTAGATATTAAAATACTTATTTGTTTATTAATAATATATCTTACCATTGGTTTATCATAAAATGGAAATCCTTGCATTGCACGCAAAGCATTTGTGGAACTGGTAATATCTTTGAAAATAACAAAAGCTTGTCCATTCATTTTCATACCTTTCATTGCTACAATATCAAGTATGGGTCCAAATTGAGAAAATATTGCATACAAAGATTTCTTCAAGTCTTTTAAGAAAAATACATTTGAAATTATCAATATATATTTTTACCACATGTATCGTATGTTATTTACCAACAATTTGATACTTCAAAAATAAAAAATAAACTTTTGTGTCGTATGCTATCAATGAAAAATAAAACTATTAAATTGATATTCATTTTTATTTTATTGAAGCCTATAGTTTTAACATATTTTTGAAGCATTGTGATAAAACAATTGTCATATAAAATAGGTCTTTAATGTCTCTTAAAAAACTTTAGAAAACATTAATTGGATTAACTGATTGTTACCATTCTTGTAAATCTATTCTAATAAAATATAGATAGCTCCTTATGATCTTTATACCATCTTTACCATATTATATGTGTTTCTACGGACAATCAATTTGTTGGATTTGAGCATCTGTTTTGGGTTAGATACTATACAGATAATATAGATATATATATAGATACTATATAGATAATATACAGTTTGATTTTTCAGCACATTATAGGCTTGTATTAACATACTAAAGTTTAAAATACTAAATAAACAATGAGGCACAAGAAAAAAATATTACATTCGGTCATATGAGTATCAATATTTGAAAATAAATTATCAAAGTACCTATTAAAATAATATATACTGTCACATATAGGAAAACATGTTGATAGTATATGACTTCAATAAATTAATAGTATATAGCATACGCCACATGTGCCATATTTTTCTTTCTAAGACTAACTTACCATCTTTTTTAATCTTTTCATTTAAATTATTGATATAGATAGTATGATTTGGACGCGTGTCCAACATTTTTACAGATTAACTCCTATAAATTGAAAAAAATATATATAAATAATATATTATATACAACATAAGTAGGTACTGAATATTTAATTAAAAACATACATTAAGTAATTTATTATACACATAAATAGATTTTGGTAAATTAATATTTGATTCACTATAAAATATGTTTATAATAACATATAATCTGTGATAATATTAAATGACTTATACATTTTATAAATATTAACTAATATTAGTAGATAATGTGTATAATTTAAATAAGTTTACATCATTTATAATAAATATATATTAATATTCAATAGTTATAAAAAAATTGTGCTTAATAATTGAAAGAAATGTGTTTTACACTTATTGTAAACAATTTTTTTTATATTTTTGTGTTAATTTTCTAACAAGAGAAATAGATTAATAAACTAATAGTAAAATATAGGATTAGAAAATATTATGTTAACATCAACAAATTACATAGTTGATTTTAAAAGATATTTGTATTTATTATAGTGAATTACAATAATCTAAGATAATATTATAATATATTATGTAATCATACTTACTTCAAAAAAAATATCTGCAGACAAAAATAGTAAAATACTTTACATCGACAGATCTTTAATCTGTCACGGAAGTAACATTTAAACTACAAGTACTTTTATACAATTTAGTGAAATACTAATAATTAATAATTAAAAACTCTTTTGTAAAATTCCTTTTTAGTCGCAAACTCGAAACTTTTTAATCTCTTTTCTATGGTCCGTCACAAAACAAATTGCCGATTAAGATAACACAATTTTTATAAACAAAACGAAGAAATTACAAGAAACCAAGCACTGTTGTTTGTTAATCAAATCAGTTTTGCCAACGTTATTTATAGTTCTTTACCACGATGATAGATAACGTTCGTTCCAAAATATCACATAATTAAATCTTAATAATATTATTATGATCTATTATACATCATTAGTTTAACCACGTTGTTCTGTTTAAATTTTAAACTTTGAAATTTAAAGTAATATCATTAATAGTCTATAAGGTTTGAGTGTTTAATTAGATTCTTTAATATTATGTCATTATATTATATTAGATATGATGTTTGAAGTTTCGAGAGGAACTACGATAATAATGAATTATTAACAATTTAATATATAGAATAGAGCGACTTGTTACATAATGAAAAAATTGTGTATAATATGTAAAATATATTTTCGTGAGTTAAAATTCAACATTTATCAATTAATTTACAGTCATTGTTAAATGGGAGAGATAGAGAAATTTGGGGAAGGAAGGAATTTAAGAGAGCTTATCTCCACTAAATCCTCTGTAACCACACTAAAAAATGTGACGTACATGTAGTATGGAAGGGTATACTTTCTACGGGTCTGTTGAAAATAAAATTTTAGCTCCCCACTAAATATAAAATTCAAATTTCGCCTATGATAGGAATACAACTATCCAAGATATTACAACAATAAAAAATGATATAAAATAAATATATTTAAATTTAATATCAATATATATAAATATATATTATTTATATATATATTATAAAGCTTGTTAAACACTAGGCGTTTCACAAACGCGCACGTTTTCAATAACGTACTGAAATGATGAAAATGGTTAGATTTTTATTTTACATGAAAGAGCGCTTAATTCGTTAATTTTCATTAGTAGATAGTTAATTTCTACATTACATACAGTCCATTGAATAATAAAATAATATTTAAACATGTTGTACATTATTAACACACAACTTCATAGTTCATACTTGTAGGCTGTGTTCCATTTATTATTAAAATATATCTATATATAGTTTATTTAAGACAACAAGGCCTAACTGTTATATATATTAGAATGTACAAAGTACTTATGTTCCATATGCTTTCTTACTTTGACATAGATAATATGAATTTCTCTATGTCAAACATATTATAAAGAACCTATACACAGTTTTAAATTGAAATAATAAACGCAGAGTTCGGCACGCGTAGTGTGAATGATAAAATGGGAAACACGTTTAAAATTAGTAAACGCTCAAAATTAAACGGATGCGTTCTCGGGCGTTCGGATGCTGCTAAACGCCCGCGTTTTTTCCAAGTTTGAATGAAACTATTTTGTCTCAGCTGTTTAATTAATTATGAAACGTGATGTTTTTGAAAACGCGCGTGAGAAACACCTAGTGTGTAACCACCTTATACCTAGACGGATAGACATAAGTGTAGTGAGGGCAAACGTACAAGGAAAATAAATAAAACACCTACCAAAATATTTAAAAAGTTTAACTAAATTTAATCTTTTATAACCCACATTTTTAAAAAATACATATCTGCATATACCCATACACTAAAAGCATAAACGCAATTTGGGGGGAAGCTTGGGAAATTATCCCCCAAAAACTTCTATAGCCCCTCAACATTGATTAATTATACAAAATTTAAAGCATATTAAGTCAGAAAAACCTATCCGTTACAAAATTGTATTACGTATGTAAATTACCAATGAGAACATTAAATAAATTGTTCAAGTCCAAGTTAAAAACTTCATTGGTTATTATAAAAAATCTAATATCAATTTCGTCAAAACTACAATTTCTGTGAATTTGGCCGTTTTTCTGTTATTAATTGGAAGTTTTTTTTAGTTTCTTTTCACTAAGAAAAAGTTTTGAGAAATTCGATAAATGAGCCAAATAAAGTATGAAGTAGATGAAATTTTCTATTGAAAACATATCCTATTCGTAATAATAGGACCACTATTTCTAACCGAAATCGTGCTTTCAAACAAAAAAAAACATTGTAAATCCGATACATTCTTCACTTCGCTACGAATCGAAAAACCAATAACCATGTCATTTTATTCAATAATTGTTTATTTTATTCGTATTTCTTGTCACAGTTTATTTATAATTAAACAGGTTTTGGTTGACAAACAATAGTAATCTATTTCCCTACCCCCGCCCGTATACTTCTTCGCTGTCTATCTGTTTTCAATAATAAATATTTAATTATTTAATATCCTTATTTAATGAATATTACAACCGATAACTCTATCTATTGACACATAAAGCTAAACATTTTAGTATTTCCATTTTTTCTAGTTACTTGGACTATCTATGTATAATTAATCAATGCCCTCAAAAATAGGATGTACATGTGATGTGGAAGGGTATACCTATACTTCCTACGGATCTGTCAAAAAATAAATTTAGTCCTCCCCTAATCACTAATATAATTTTTCTTATGATTTGAGGTCTGATGATAATGTACCTACTACCTATAATACCTATAATATAAAAAGCAGTAAACCATATACTATACTTGGAGAAATTCGAAAAATGAGCTTAATAAAGTACCAAGATGATACGAATTGTAACCGAAAGCATACCCTTTTTGTAGTAATTGGACAATTATTTCTTCCTGAAAAAATGTTCTCATACATAAAAAAAAAAAAAAACAATACATTCCTTGCTCCGCTCAGAATCTAAAATAGATTTAATAATTTAATAATTTGATTACAATGTTAATAATATATTATGACTGATATTTACAATTGTCAAAATTTATGTTGAAAAATCAGAATTATCCCCCATGACAATATCATTTGACCGCCACTGCATTATACACATAAAAATAGTATTATTTTCATACAGCTGAAAGCTAAAAATAATTTATAGTTTTCATTTTTCTCAAAAGTGTTTAACTACATGATATGTTTATTCGTTTATTTGTTTAGACGTTTAGTGGTTGTTGACACTCAGTAAAATAAATTAGACCGCTAATGAGAGATGGCCACTTTAATAGTTTACCATGGTGATGACTGAACCTGAAATAAAAATCATTATTTCTATATTTTATTATAGCATAAAAAAAATTGGCCGCTTCAAAAATATAATAATATAACAAATAAAATATTTTGAATTTATAATTTGTTTATCATTATAATTATAAAGTTAAGAACAAATTCATAAAGGTATTAAAAATAAGGTTTTTCAGTTATTATTTTATATCTCAATATCTGAAAGCAGAAAGTTAAAACTACTTATTATAGGTATATATATAAATATAGATATTTTGTAAATAGATATATTTATAAGCAACTCATATGATACTAATTAATTTCCATATTAGGCATCTCGCATATGACGCATATAATATATTAATTAATAAAACATAGTTTAATGCATTAAATATGATTAATGAGTATTATTGATTTTATAAATATATATTGAGTAATAACTAATAGTCAAGCATTGTCAACAGAGTAGGTAGTCAATGTATAAAATTATATTTTAACTTTACAAAAAAAAATCTTACATAATATAGGTAATTATTTTAAATTGTATAAACAATAATATTTAAAGTAATGAACCTATAATAACCTATATGAACGATGAACCTACTATTTTTATGTAAATTGCTATTAATTTCACCAAAGATTACTAAATTTACATCACCAAATATACTAACTATAGTAACTACATATATTATAATTTCACTAAACCTTTAGATTCTGAGTGAAGCGAAGATGTTTTTTTTTTTTTTGTCATGTATGAAGACTCTTTTAAGGGAAGAAATAGTGGTCTGATTACCACAAGTGGGCTATGCTTTCGGTAGAAAATTACATCTATAAATTATTAGTTTTTATAGTTGGTACTTTAGTAGGTATAAATAGCCAGTTCAATATCCCCTGCAAATCCTCCTAAATCCTCTGACCCCGTCTATCGTTATCACTCGATGCTATACATACCCCCGTCACACCATGCTCGGGTTAGGTTAGGTTTAATTTTTATAAAATTCACAACTATTTGTCTATGCCGTTTCAAGTTACATCTGGTGCTCCATAAGGTGGTCACTTATCTCCGCGGCTTTTTAATGTTTTTATCAATGATGTCAATATATTTTGTTTTTCTTCGTGTAAATTTTTATTATTTGCGGATGATTTAAAAATATTTAAAATTGTTAATAATATCTCTGATTGTGAATTTCTACAAAACAATCTAATAAATTTTAACTAGTGGTGTATAAATAATTCCCTTACAATAAATGTAATTCAATATTTTTTACTAGATCAATCTCTCTATTATTTTTTACAATATTAATGGTAATCCAATATTTCAAACTTCATTGCTTAAAGATTTGGATGTAATTTTTTCGTCAAAGTTATTATTTAATTCACATGTAGATTATATTTGTGGTAAAGCTTCAAAAATTCTAGGTTTCATTAATCGGAATACTATTGATTTTAATAATATTTAAACTTTTATCTCCCTTTATTATGTTTTACTTGTTCGTTTAGTGCTTGAGTATGCTTCCTTTATCTGGTGTCCTCATCAACATTTTAATATTGATCGTTTAAATTTAATTCAGAATAAATGTTTAAGTTTCTCTAAATTTCGATGTAGTGTTGGCGCTAATTTAGAAACGTTATCTATGAGACGACGTAATTTTTATGTTTCTCTTATTTTTAACTTATTGAATGGAAAAATTATCTTTCGTTGTTTCTTCCTTTAATTCATTTAATTCAAAGCATACGATTTTATTTTAAAATAATTTACATAGAACAAATTATGGTAACGCATCCCCTTTCGATCGTGTTTTTCGCACTTTAAATAATTTAAATATTTTGTCCAATATATATTTCACGATCTTTTATATTATATTTTAAGTAAGTTATAATGTTGTTATTAATTTATTTGCTGTTTTTAATATTTTTGTATTATTTTATGTATTATTTATATTTTAATTTAGTTTTCGTGTACTCAGTACCCTTGGGGTGTTGAAATTCAGATAAATAAATAATAAAAATGATGGAATTTTTTATTAATTTATTTTTAATTTAAATAGCAAATAAATGTTTTCAATAAATTAGTTTTATATTTTAATTATATTTAGTATTTACGCATTGCTTAATTTTTTTTATGTCCAATTTTAGGGGGGCGATGACTTGATTTTAGGAGCTATGTCTCCAAGCCCCCTTATTGCGCTTATTAATACTATAC
This sequence comes from Eriosoma lanigerum, assembly GCA_013282895.1. Lineage (NCBI taxonomy): Eukaryota > Metazoa > Arthropoda > Insecta > Hemiptera > Aphididae > Eriosoma > Eriosoma lanigerum. The sequence goes on from CM023358.1 coordinate 56,782,438, forward strand.
CTATACTTTGTTAAAATGTGTGATTTGTTTCTATATAGTTTAGATTTTAATTATAACTATATGATAAATATTATAATATCATGTGTCATATTATACAATCTATAGGTACATCAATTATAATTATTTTATTTATGATATACTTACATCTACTAATCAAAATTATATCTATATTATATATATATTACTTTAAATTTACTTCGTTAACTTGTCACTTAAGTTGTCAGTAATATTTTTAAAATAACCTTCATGCAATGGCTTCACATAATATTATTATATTTGTGTCCAAGAAACAAAGTCCAAATGACCTATGAAATTATTTTATCTGTACAACTTTACAGTAGTTTATTTAAGAAAAAACAACAAATGTATATTTATAGCTTAAAGGTATATATTATTGTAATATAATAGTGTAGGTGTATTTTTTTATTTTTTGCCAGAATTCTCAAGTCATTTCTAGTTTATATTATACGAGTTTTACCTTGTGCGGTTATACAATTTACATCAAATTATAATGTATAGTTAATCCTTACAGACGCTCTTATATAATATTTTATAAGACATAAGTTAGATCATTTTAAATTTAAAATATAATGTTTTTGTTTTCGTTATAAGTAATTTATATTCTATATTTATAATCTTTGGAATTAAAATATTGTGAACATTAATTAATATTAATATATAATTAAATTAAATGTATTATAAAATAAATATTAACTTTACAATAGATCTAATAAATATTTACATAAACAATTTAAATAAAACACTTAGTCAGAAATAAATGATTATTGCTTTTAATTTACGAGCACCTATATATAGTTGTCAATATATACTTAAAGATATGCACAAAATAGTGTTGGAAGTTACTTCCTGTAAATATATTTAAATAAACATGATGGTTATAGGCATCATACAAATATTATAATATATTGAATAGGTATTTTATTGCGAAATTTATTTTTAACACATTTAAGTTTAGGAAAACTTGTTTTGCATGCAATTTGTGTACCAGTCAAAGTTACAAAATTATAATATAATTTTAGCCTATGGGCTAGTATAAATTAAAATATACAAAAGTGTGCATTGTGCAATATAATTGCTTCAAAACTTAATAACCTCATAAAATATAATTTATGTTAGGTACTAATGCTTTTATCATGCTTTTTTTAATGCTAGTATAAAATTATATTTTATAATGTAGGCCGACTATAAAAAAAAAAAAATATAATATACTATTTTACAACTTTATCATATTGTCAATATACAATTACAATAGTAAAATAGTAAATACCTATTAAAATTATAAAAAAATTACACTTACAATAAAAAGCACATTATGTCACTTTTTTTTTTGTTTAGTAAAGCGTAAAATTATATTATTTATATTAATATAAGAATCTTTGTGAGTATGCATTAAAGCTTGACTATATAAGCGTTCTTTGCCAATTGTTGATCTCAAATTCTCAATCATGTTTTTAATCTAAGTGAAATAAGCAAAACGCATGCATAGTATGGAATAATATACAACATTATTATTTATTAATTAAAATAAAAATAATAGTTAACAAATATTTATATATCTTTATGATAATCAGTAAAAACTATTGTTGGTTCTATCTACTAGTACTATATAGCAGTGTGTAATAATAAGAAAATTTAAAATTATAAAAAAAAAAAAAAAAACGTTAAAAGAAAATATAAAAAGTGAAAAGGTCGATGATGGACGTTTTCTCTTCGTTTGGTCCTCAGAGAAATTAGTGGTTTATTATAATTAGGATTTGAATGTAATAATATTGCATTCGAAATACGATTATAAGCAAAACTCAGATGTACAATTTATAATATATTATATTGATAATCCGTTCCAAAATTTTACCCGTGTGGCCGTGTGTAGGCTAGCTATGAGAATACTTAAAATAATTTACTAGTTCCCCTACGTTAAGAACTACATTAGTTATCCCAAAATATTTAAAATCAAATTCACACAACCGCAATTTTGCCGTTTTTATAAGTTATATAAAACATATTATTTAATATTATAAGCTATTATATTTAAAATGTAGCTACATACCTATAAGTTATACTATTAAAATTTAAGTAATGTTAACTAACTCTGTTAAGAGCTGTGACTTATACCTAATGGACATTGACAATAATGATTACTTTAGGTATAAACATTGTCTGTTTATAGTTTTTATACAATAATATTACTATTTCACAATTTCACATCAAACGCAACAACTGTGAATGCGGATAAAGAAATATAAATACTCATACCACAATTATCTAAAATGTTGGTATCTACTCGTATAAATACATACAGGTTTACGTATGCTTACCATATTTGACTATTTGGTATTTAGGTACTAGTTAGCAGTTACTACATAAAATTCAACATAATATATTAATATATGATACATTAAACATTAAACATTATGCTAAACATAATATAATATATAAAATACACTTATTGAAGTTACAACTTCCTTCACTATTTTGTGCATACCTTTAAGTCTATATTGACGACTATATATAGGTGTTCATAAATTATGTTCATTTATTTCTGACCAAGTATTTTATTTAAATTGTTTAGGTAAATATTTATTAGATCTATTATAAAATTAATATATATTTTATAATACATTTAATTTAATTGTATATTAATGTTAATTAACGTCCACAATAATTTTAATTCTTTAGATTATAAATATAGAATATAAAATACCTAAAACAAAAACATTATATCTCAAATTTAAAATGATCTAACACATATGTCTTATAAAATATTATATAAGATCGTTTATGAGGACTAAATATACATTATTATTTGATGTAAATTATATAACTGTACAACCTACAACTCGTATAATATAATCTAGAAATGACTTGAAAATTTTGGCAAAAAATTAAATAATACACCTACATTATTATATTACAATAATATATATACCTTTAAACTATAAATATACATTTGTTGTTTTTTACTTAAATAAGCTACTGTAAAGTCGTACAGATAAAATATTTTCATAGTCATTTGGTAATTAGTATTTCATTAATAGGTTTGGACATTTGGACTTTGTCTCTTAGACACAGGTATAATAATATTATAATATATCCATATTATATCATATCTCGTACAAATAAAATTTAAAACGATATAGAAACAAATCACACATTTTAACAAAGTACATAATAGGTAGTATTCATAAGCGCAATAAGGGGCTAGAAGCCTCCTAAAATCAAGTCATCGCCCTCCAAAAATTGTACATAAAAAAAATTAAGCAACGCGTAAATACTAAGTATAATTAAAATAACAAATTAATTTATTAACACGTTAAGCGCCATGCGTCCGCTGGCGGTCAAACTTCTCCGTTCAAATTTTGGTTTTTTATGACCGCCGGTGACCATATATTATGTTTCCTACCACGCCATATGACTACCGGCGACCAAAATCTTTTATTATTTTAAATAGGCATAATTTTCACGGTGCTTCATAAATTAAATTTAAAATAGCACTATGGCGTAGAGAAAAAGATTTCGATTCTTTTGATATATATATTATAACTATAAGTATTATATCAATGAAATAATTTTCGAGTTAACAGTTCCATAAATATTGATCCGAACATTTTCGGAATCAACAGCGATATGTATCACGGCGGTCAAATAATACATAGCAGTATGACCGCCGGCGGTCGCATGGCGCTTAACGTGTTAAAAACATTTATTTGCTATTTAAATAAAAATAAATTATAGAAATTATAAAATTCTATCCTTTTTATTATTATATAATCTATAATGTTTAAAAATTATACATTTGTATATCAAGTGTTCATGCTGTTTTATAAAGAGCTTTATTCAATTTTTCCGACTCATGACTATACTTCTTCTTACCTCATTCTTTACAATCTAAGTCTATTGTGTCACTAGTTATTAAAATGGTAAAAAATTCAATTTTTTTTATAAGTATTATAAATAATTATTCCGATTAGTGATCACACTGTACAAGATATGTCTATATTACATGTAGACATATTTAGTTTGTCATGATATTAGTTTTAATTAATTTATACTATTAGTAGTGAATAGAAGTAAAAAAGAATATAAAATATTGATGAGTCCCCAGAAAATATTTCCTTAAAGTTTTCCAAAAGCGCCATCTTCTGTTAAACAACCTACGAGCTGTTACACAGTGTTGTTATTTGCTAGTAGCTACTTTCTATATGCGGTAATGATCTATATATAAAAATTAATATATAATAGCTGATAATTTTTACAAATTATTTTATTAACAAACTACTTTTATTTTCTCCACGATAGGTGGGACCAAGAACGTTTCTTCAGCCCTACCCAGTTAATTTTGGATTTTTCGGCGAATCAGGTTTCGCAGGAATTCTAAATTTGGTCTCAGGAATTCATACAAATGGCATACTAAATATTTGCAAAAAAAAAAAAAAATCCAAAAATATTAAAGGGTAGAGTTGACGAGATGCACTTAAAATAATGGACGATGAAGAGCAGGTATAGGTACTTACAAATAAATTATCTTGAAACACATTTCTGTAATATTAATATATTCTTTAAACTTAAGATTACGAAAAATTTTGGAACGTTGCAACATATTTTATAGTTATATCACTGATTAATGATTATAGAATATGACTTTTTACTATTTTCATTAATTAATAATAATATCTAGTCAATTACTATTTTGCAAATTACTAATTAAGAAATATTGTATTGATGATATATATTGCAGTAATAGATAATGTAAACAATACTATTTAGCGCACATACAATAGTGATATTACCAATTAGATAATAATTGATACGGTAATTATATTAATTAAAACGATATTATTTAGTATTAAAAAGAAATATTCTACTTGTACTGCAAGTGCATTGCATAATGTTTTGTAATTAATACAAACGAACATTCATAGTACATGACATACTCGCATGATAAAATGGAACATTAGTAACAAATATTAAAAATTAATTTTGATGCACCTAGGTATGTAAATACTAAATATTATGTCATCCCATAAAATAATTAGTTAATATTTTATTAATTAACCAAATCGGTTTGTTGATGTATTGATTGTTATAAATGGCCAACTCAAAAATATATGTAGGATACGGAATCACGAAGATTTGTCAATTTTCCATTATTAATATTGATATTATATTATTATTCATTATATATTAAAAAACATTCAATTTTCATGGTATACCTAAATCAAACATCTTGTATATTATAATACTGTACGCAAGAAAAAGACAAACACTTTACGGATGGCTGATTGGGACGTTGATTATTGTTATTGTGTCGTTGAAAAATGAAAAGTGAAGCGGAATAAACCATTCGTCATAATATCCAGTCTGGTTTTACGTTATTTAATATTTATAACTGCATTGAACGTTGGACGTGTTCAATGCTGTCGCTCGGTGAGTCACAGGCATAATAATATTATTATAATTACCATTACGTCGGCGGCGCGTCATCGTTGTTTTTATAGTATCAATACATAACAGTATATTATAGTATTATATACTAAATTATAACGATTGTTATTACTGATATTTATAGTAGCTTTAATATAGCCTACTACTGGTGTCTGATCCTTATGATTATTTGAGATTTGCTTTTAAATAAAAACACTATTTAAAGTTTTAGGTTTTAGTTATAATGAATTTGAATAAACGCTCCCGTTTCGTTTTAATCTTCAATGCCCAATGAACAGACTTTATCAAAATAGTGTAATGTTAAGTATGAAAATATTTTATATCAAAAAGATATAGAATATTTATATCGACATAATGGAGCAATTGGTTTTTTTTTTTTTATATAATAGTAATTCAATATAGGTGCGAGACGTTCGGATTTCTCGATATATAGATTCAGAAAGAACCGAAAAAAATAGATGATCCAATATAATAATATGGTGATTGGAGGTGTGGCTTCGAACAGATAATACTTATAGGTAGTTCAATTTATGGTTCTTTATATAGAGATTGATGAGTTCTCAGAAAAATATCTTAAGAGAACATGATACACCCAAAATACTAAAACATCCTCTTCGCAAAATGCTAATAAATATTGATATGAGCAAAAATAGAGATGAGTGGGTAAGAAAGTAAAATAAATGGAATTGCTTGTTTTAGTGTCAATGGTTGTAAAACTACGGTATTAGGTCGATCATTTATAGGTGGGAGTGGGAGGCGATTTGGAAGACGTATTGAAATAAATTCCGTTCAATTAATTGTTCTAAACTTAGTAGGAGTACCATAAAGTGGAACTATTGTTGATTTCTAAACTAAGAATTATTAATATTAAGTATGGGCCGATCCTGGCGGTACTGCAATACCAGGACAACCCTCGGCTGAACAATAACGAACTCCAGAATCTTCGCCAAAATTTTAAAAATTAGATTATCATTTGTACTCCTTTAAGAGAAGCATACCAGATGTCAGGCTGATAAGAATAGATACTATACTTTTGATTTTAGCCATTGGACCGTGGAGCGATGTTAGATGACTTCCACTAAAGTATTCTTCAGAATAAACGCGCTACCTACGCTGAAGCAGCTAAAAATTTCGGTGGTGGCGTTAAAGTGGTAAAATTGTATAATCGAATAAAATAAATAATATGCCTAGTATGATTGTAAAATTAATCGGAATTAACATTTATTATAAATCGGTCAGAACCTCTGAAATTTGATATAAATGTTTAATTTTTGCGTGAAAATTTAACAGTAAAACGTTATTGCGAAAAGCGCCATCTTATAGCTAGTTACTACTTTCTATACGCAGTAATGGTTTAATAAAAATTTACTAGAAGAAAAAAAATTTTTCTGGAATATTTTAGATTCTGAGCAAAGCGAGAAATGTATTGTTTTTACAAATAATTTTTTTTTATATCTAAAAACATTTTTCTGGTAGAAGAAATGGTACAATTATAATTAGAGTATGTTTTTTGTTGAAAATTGTATCTACTTAGTACTTTATTTAACTCATTTTTCGAATTTCTTAATAATTTTTGCTTGGGATATGAAAAAGTACCGAACATTGATGGAAAAACGCACGAACCGCATATTGCAGTTGACATGAATTTTATTTTAAATATTTTGGTATAACTAATGCAATTCTGAGCGTAGGGACAAACTAAATTTATTTGGGTATTAAAATATGTATTCTACATAATGTTAAAAAAAAAAATCGGAACTGTTGCATTGATTATTTTTATTTTTTTTTATGACACTTTCTTGGGTATAAAAAAAAAATGAACTAAAAAAAATCCAAGTAAATGTAGGTTAGTTTACATTCGCAGTAAAACTTTAGAACGGATTATCATTGTAATTTATTGTAACTGATTGAGTTTTGCTCAGAATCGTATTTTCGTATAATCTCAGTGGGTAATCAGTGGCGTAGCTATAATCCATACTTAAGGTGATCATTATTTAATGTTACAACAATTTTTTTGTTATAATGTGTAAAATAGCGAAAAATGTATAATATAGGAAATATATAATCTAAGGCGAATAGGGTTATTCGGAGGTTTAATAATACATTTTAAATACCTACCTACTTTTCTAGGGATAGACGTTTTTTAAAATGAAGTGGGAACTTTATTTTATTGTAAAATCAAATCGTTGTAACATGAATAACTATAAAAATAAAATTTCACTTCGTATATCAATATTATAATATTTCGTCTATATACATTATATATTTTATAAATAATATAACAGCTTACATGCATATTTCATTTTTGGGTAATTCGTTGATTCGGTTATAACTGTGTACTAAATTATATATAAAAAAAATAGATCAAAATTGTTTTTAATTAATACCAACTTTTTCTAAGTATTTTAATGACTCCCCCCAATTTTGAGGTCGGTATAGTTAGGTAAATATTAATTAATTAATACATTTTTAATATGCTTGTTTATTAATTACCTATATTTTTATGGAGTATTAAAAACGTATAGGTATATAACAGATGCAAATAAATTTAGATTAGCTAGGTTAATATTTTTTATTAATAACAAATATAATGTTTACAGTAGAATCATTATATTACAAAAATAATATAGAAAAACTTAACATTGAAAACTGAAAGACGCGAAATAGAAAAAATATTGAAATCATTTTAATCGATATATATATAGTATTTGAATTTAAGGAACAAAACGCTATAAAAATTATGAATCAATTTTGTGAAATATGGGCCGTTCCCGTAGGTACTGGACAGGACAACCCTCGGTTGAGTAGGATCAAGCTCCAAACTATCTTACAAATTTTAAAAATTAGTTCAACATTTGTACTCGTCTGTGAAAAGTATACCAGATGTTAAACTGACAAGAACAGATGCTACACTTTTGATCTTGGCTATTGGGTCGAGAAGCGGTGTTTTCTATAGTTTTTTTTAGGATCAACACGTTACATCGCTGACGCAGCTCGGGTTTACGGTGGTGTGGTTTACTGGGTAATATTGTATTTTTGAACAAATTAAACAAAATTTCTTGCCTAAATTTACTCGTAAAATTATTCGGAATCTACATATTATATTGTATATCGGTCAGATCTTTGAGAAATTCGATTAATTCGATTAATTTTTGCGTAAAAATTTGAAAGTAAAACATTATAGCGAAAAGCGCCATCTTCCGTCAAACTACCTACTATTTATACTGAGCTATTTCATCGTGTTGTTACTTGCTATTTTCTATACGGGGTTAAGGTCTATAAATAAAAAATTACTAGAAGTAAAAAGGGGTAATAATTTTCACTTTTTGAAGATATGTATGTCCTAACAACCAAAACCGATTCGTATTAACTTTCAAACACTTCTCGGAAACGGAAGACCCGCGATTTTGGTGTTGCGCGCGATAACAACACACTAACGGCCGAATCGCGGACGGCCCGTTATCTATTATAATGTTTGGTGATAATATTCGCGCGAGGAAATAACGAAATGTCTGACGGGTGACGGACATTCATTTGTCGATTGGCTGTCGGTGGGGAGATAACAGATGCCAAGCACTGCGGACTGCGGTGCGCGTTCGTGTTTGTGACCTGTGCAGTACACTCTACAGTACACTACACAGTACCGCTGTACGTCGCCCGACAGCGTTATGGACCGTGGTTCGGGTGGGAGTAAGTTTAGAGGTGTGACGGCGGCAATAGTGCAGTACAGTACACGCCGCAGCCGCATCAGTAGTAGAATCGTGTTTATTTTAAGAAGAAGTCTACGTCGTTTCCTATAAATGGTTATTTCGCTGGTCCATTGACAGTGTGTGTGTGTGTGTGTGCTTACTCGTTCGCGTTTTGCACCTTTTGTATCTCCGCGTTCCCTCTCTCTCGGCACTCGTCCCCCCCGAACGACCCGTTCAGTGTCGGGTACACTATCAATCGGTCCAGTGTTTCCGCGAAATTGTTTTCGTTTTAAATTTGTTGACATTTTTACATCGCCAAAATGCCCGTGTTTCATACGAAAACCATCGAGAGCATATTGGAACCCGTTGCCCAACAGGTAACCACGGATGTTATTATTTACCGATAATAACAGTTAACATAAGTTAATAAAAAACTGTTAACTGTTTACTAATTCGTAGTTTATAATAATAACGATAATTTAGTTTACTAATCGATTATGAGAAATATACGCTACGATTGTACAGTGTACCTAATACGCGATAATTATTCTCTGATAGAAGTACAACAGTCCACGCTCGATTGTGTATGACCATTACAATTTATTGCGATTGTCTGTTGGACTTTTAGGAAAACGTCATTGGCCATCTGCTGTTGCTTCTTTCCAATGCCAACAGCCAACATCATTAGTCTTATTATAAATTCATTAAGATCTACAGTTTTTATTGTATTTCACTTTTATCCTCAGTGAGCTTGGCCTAATTACAATATATCATATTATACAGTATACTCTTATTATTATTTTTAATTTTGATTTCCTCTCAAGGATCTGTCTAATGAATTGTAGATTATGGACCTGTGCCAATCTGCTACCATTAATGATCCTACAGAGTTCATTGGATTTGTTAGACACGTTCCTAGATGACTAATTGATTTATGAGTTCGATAGCCATCTTTTATAGTTAGCACGTCTGTTGCAATCAATTGTTGTAAAATCGTTGATTACTGGCCTAATACATTTGAAGTCACCTACTATATCAACCGTCTGACACAATTTTGTAAAACCATCCATTCTAGAAAAATATTCTTGTCAGTTGTTATCCTTGATGAGATCATTTATTTTTCTTTAGATTCTTCATTAAAATTTAATTTAAATAGTATTTTATATATTTATAAATATATATTGTATGAATACAATTTTGATTTTAGAATGTTGAGGAATTTGTTAAATTCTTGATAATATGTATTAATGGAATTTTAATAAGTATATAAAAAGTACGGATTAAAGTACAATTTATATAACTTTTATAATATTAAGATATTGATAATAATATGAGTCATGTGACATTGAAATAATCATTAAGGTATATGACACTTGAATCCTAAGTTAATAAATATTTGAAACAAATCTCATTAAAAAAAAGATTACTAAATTGCTTACAATTTTTCTTATATATTTCTGTTTTTAATTTTAATTTGTATCTAAACTTTAAACATACATTTATCAAATAATTTTTAGCTAAATAAAAAATCCAATAGGTAGGTTATCCTTAGGAAAATAATAATTTATTAAAAAATATAGAATTCTTTAAAGTATATTTTTAATTAAAATTGGAATTTTAATTACTAGGTTTTATTTTTTTAAATAAAAATAATCATAATATGAAGTTATTGATAAACTATAAATAATCTAAGTTAATTAGTTTTTACAATTTATAATATTGAGCTTATAAGTAAATTACAATGTGAATCACAAAAACATATTTAATATATAAATATATCTATTTAATTTTAATTTAAATAATAATAGGATAATAAGGTAAGTATACCTTTGTTTAATAAATATAATAATATTTTTATGCAATTTAAACTATCATGGAAAAAATTAACTTTAAATAATTTTAAATATAAATTTAATATTAATAATGTTTTCTTTAATAATTATAAAAAATACAAATACATTTTGTTTATTTATCTAAACCTAGTTAATTAAATATACCAGTAAGTATAAGGTGTTTTTGTGTTAGTACCTTTTAAAATTCAAATAGGGAATTAAATAAATATTTGAAACTATTTTCCAAACATTACTCATCTACTTAATAACAATAAATAGATTATTTGGTAATATAGTTGATTCAATCTATATTACCTATACATATATATATATATATATATATATACATTCATTTATTTATTATATATTACTATGAACATAATGACAAATACATATATAAATTAAAATAAAGCTAAAGTTGTATAATAAATTTAAATTAAAGTGTTTAATATAATTTATAACAGGATATTTTTAGATGTTTTCCAAAATTCATGTTTTTCTTAAGTTTCTGGTATTTATATACATTTATATCCTTAAATAAAGGGGCCATAGAAAAAAAAAGTTTAAAGAGATTATTTAGTTTACCCTTTAATACTCTATTTTTGTATCTGATGTGATCTTACAGTTTGGAAAAAAACTTTCTATTTTTAGAGTAGAACATGATACATATGGATTCCATACGATATTTAATTTTAACACTCAATATGTAAATGTAGCCTTACACTTACAGTAAAATAATAGTTTATTATTTAACTTTAATTATAATGAAATTTGTGATGTTCTAAAAAAAATATTGTTTATAATTCATTTTTTTTAAGTTAATCTTTAAATTTATTTATTTTGTATTTTTTAATTTTAGGTATCCCGACTTGTTATTTTACATGAAGATGCTGAAGATGGAAGTGCAATGCCAGATTTGGAAAAGCCGGTTCAAGTTGTCAGTCGTGCAGTTATGAATTTAATTAAAGTTGGCAAAGAAACTATAAACAGTAGTGATGATCCCATACTTAAACAAGATCTTCCTTCTGCTCTTTATCGAGTTGAAGGTGCATCACGCTTACTTGAAGAAGCTTCAGCCATGTTAAAACAAGATCCATATAGTGGACCTGCCCGAAGAAAATTGATAGAAGGTTCTCGAGGAATTTTGCAGGGCACTTCCTCTTTGTTGTTATGCTTTGATGAATCTGGAGTTAGAAAAATCATTAGAGAATGTAAAAAAGTTTTAGATTATTTAGCTGTTGCTGAAGTTATTGAAAGCATGGAAGACTTAGTGCAGTTTCTTAAAGACTTAAGTCCTTGTTTAAGTAGAGTATGTTGATTTATTATGTTTTAAAATTAATTTAAAAATAATTGTATTCTTTTTTAAGGTTTCTCGAGAAGTTGGAGCTCGTGAAAAAGAACTTACCCATCAGGTTCATCGAGATATACTTATTCGCTGTCTTGATCAGGTGAAGACATTAGCACCAATACTAATTTGCAGTATGAAAATTTATATTCATATACTTTCGGAAGGTAAAAATACTAAATTAGAATTATGTTTTTTGATATAATAGTAACTAAAAATAATTTTAGGAGGTAAGGGTGCTGCAGAAGCAGCTGAGAATAGAGATTATCTTACTAGCCGTATGACAGGAGAATTATTAGAGATAATACGAGTTTTACAGTTGACAACTTATGATGAAGATGAATGGGAAGCTGATAATATTACAGTTATGCGAAAAGCCCTCAATATAATTGAGGGTAAAGTTAATACTGCCCATGATTGGTTACAAGTAAGTTTTTAATTACTTATTGACACATTGTACTAGTTAAGATTTTAAAAATAATTAAAATTTTTAGGAACCATTATCAATGCCTGGTGGTTTGGGTGAAAAGTCAATTCGTCATCTACTTGAACAGTGCCATTTGATATCAGAACGGTGTACACCTAAAGTACGAGAGCCAATTCAGAAATTATGTTCTGAAATCAACACTATGACTGATGCACTTTGTGAATTGCGACATGATGGAAAAGGAGCGACAGCTCAAGCAGAAAGTTTATCGCGTAGTATTGATGAAAGAATTGGAGAGTTAGTGAAACTGGTAACAAGAGCAGTTAATGACACAGAAAAAAGTGGAGTTGCTGCCAAAGGACAACAAGTGGCTCATACACTTGGTGGACAATTAGATCAAGCTAGACAATGGTTGTTACATCCAGAGAGAAATGATAATGGTTTGGGACAAAGAGCTATCTCATTAATAATTGATGAAGCTCATAGGGTAAACTATAAATACATTAGTCCTAAATTTTGTTTACATTTTATTATTAACTACATAAAATTTAATATATTAGGTGGCAGATGGGCTTCCTGGTGTTCAAAGAGCTGAAATATTAAATCTTTGTGATGAAGTGGATTCATTGTCTCGGCAATTAAATGAGTTATGTAGGCGCGGTGAAGGTAACTCACCTCAAGCACAACAAATAGCAAGGTTAATGATCAATAATTAGTTTTATTATTTCAATTTGGTTTTAATTTTAATAATATGAATTATAGAAAATTATCACACAAATTGGATGAGTTAAAAAAAATGATTCAAGATGCAGTTGTGAGTCGTGTTGTAGAAGATTTTGTTGATATAAATACACTATTGAAACAGTTTACGGATGCTGTACATGTACCAAAAGGTATAAAAGTTAAAAATCATAATTTTTTTAAATTTTTACAACAATTGTAAAAACTAATTAAACCAAAGCTATAAAATGAAAATCTGGTATTTTAAAACAAATAATATCAAAATGTGTAAAGATAACATTAGTTTTTTAATAAAATTTTTAAACTTCTTATATAAAATTATAACTATTTTTAGTCATGTGGTGAACCCTAATATTTGAATTTATATCAAATCTGAACCAAACTTTTAAAAATGAAAAACTATGAAATAAATTATCAGGCAATTTGTTTTAATAATTGGTATTAAGTTTCATTTTCGAACAGCTCATGACATCACTATCAATTTTATAAATTAAACTTATAAAAAAAACTAAAAATACTCCAATAGTACACTTTATATTTTATTATTATATTACATTAATAGTTTTATATATAAATATATTTTTACCATATTATCATCTAAATTTATGCTATATAAACAAAACATATTTTATTGAAGGGACACCTGGTAGAGAAGCAAACTTTGCTGACAGGGCAACTAGATTATCTGATTGGTCAAAACGTGCTGGTCGGACTGGACGACTTGTCGCAGCTACTGGTAGTGGCGGGAAAAAATTATCTGAAGCACTTAATCAAGCGGCTACACAACTTGAATCTCTTGGACCTCAATTGATAAATGGTGGACAAATCAGATCACAATATTCAGACAACAAAGTGGCTGGCGAGCATTTTGATAATTTATGTTCTCAATACGCTGATACCGCAACACACATTAGAAATCTTTGTGATGAGGCTACAGATTCAGCAACTTTCATTAGGCTTTCTGGTTAGTATAAATGAAATAATATTTTTATTTATTTTAAACTTGATTTTATATATTAATAATTTATGTTATTTTTAGAGGACCAAATGCGTAAACATGCGAAACTATGTGAGGATGCTATTTTAAGACATGATCCTAATAAAATGGTAGAGCATACTACTGCTATTGCTCGTTTAGGAAATAGAGTGTATCAAGTTGCTAAGCAAGAAGCAGATAACTCTGAAGATCCTGTATTCCATGCAACATTGAATAGAGCAGCTGATATATTACAAGCATCTGTGGCAAGAATGGTTCAAGATGCTAAGCCAGTAGCATTAAATACTAATGATGATCATGCTGTTAAACGATGGCGAGAATCTAATAATGTATTATTGGATGCAGTTCGTGGTGTACGTGGAGCTATCAGCATTGTACCAGATCTTTATGAACTTAATATTGAACCTGAAATTGCTCCACCTCGTCCACCACTACCTGGTGAACAGGCACCTCCACCAAGACCACCACTACCAGCTGAAACTGATGATGAAGACGAAATGTTCAAGCATGCACCATTGCCTAATCAACCTATTATGGCTGCAGCTCATGGACTTCATCAAGAAGTAAGACAATGGTCTAGTAAGGATAACAAGATCATTGCTGCAGCCAAAAAAATGGCACTCTTGATGGGACGATTATCTCAGTTAGTCCGTGGACAGACAGGAACCAAAAGAGATCTTATTGCGTGTGCTAAAGCAATTGCCGAAGCTTCTGAGGAAGTAACACGTTTAGCTAAAGAATTGGCTAGAGAATGTACCGATAAGAGAATGAGAACTGTAAGTTTCTGAATTAATTAAAATTAAAAAAATTAATAATTAATACCTAATTTATTTTATTTCAGAATTTGTTGCAAGTGTGTGAACGTATACCAACCATTGGAACGCAATTGAAAATTTTATCTACAGTTAAAGCAACTATGTTGGGAGCTCATGGTTCAGAAGAAGATCAAGAAGCTACAGATATGTTAGTGGGTAATGCACAAAATTTGATGCAATCTGTTAAAGAAACTGTACGTGCAGCTGAAGCCGCTTCTATCAAAATTAGAACTGACACTGGTATACGATTATGTTGGGTTAGACGTCAACCATGGTATCATTATTAATCTTTTATACGCTTTAATACCATGGCCATATACAGGTGTTCAATATTATATAAGTATTTATAAGTTATAACAAAATAATTGGTATAAATCACTTAGGCATCATGTAAAATTATAGTTTCTGGCTAATAGATAATAATTTATAATTAATTTACACAAAGGTGAAGCCATTTAGGATACTGCTAAATATAAACAAATAATATGAATAAAAAGCAAATTATATTTTCTGTGTGGCTCTAAATCATTCCAACTGGTCAACATGTGCCTTATATTTATATTAATTAGTGGTGCTTAGAGTGTAATTTATTATTAAACACTTTTATTCAATATATGCGTGTTAAATCAAATTAATATAATATTTTGAGCTTAAACTTAATTAAGTTACCTATATATAGACGCTTTAATCATCGAATTTGACAATTTTACGACGAATTTATAAAATGATGTATTATAATATTATGCTTTACGTATATTTAAATACTTTTAGAAAATGTTATATAGATAAATAAAGTGGCTTTTATATATTTGTTATTTTAAATTGATGACATAAATAGAAATTAAATATTGTTAAAGAAGTTTATTTATGCAGAAAGAGATTTTTTAATAATATAATGTTATTTTTATAGCATGAATGAAAAAAATATTTGAGAGTTCTTGATATTCATAATATTACTAAGAGATTTTAAACTTCATTTAAACTTTACTTAATTTACAATTAAATTATTATTTTGTTACCACAACCAGGTAGATTTTCTTCTAGATCTTGTTTTTTGGTAAATATGAAAATATTTAGTATTAAGTGCTTCCATTTCAATATACCTAATTATATCAAAGTATTTAGTAATAGATTATTTCTTTGTATATATTTATTTCAAAGTAAAACCGAGCCACTTACATATTAAGATTATATTGTTAATAATGCTGTTTTATGTTCTAATACATTTTGTATTATTTTTATATTTCTATCTTTGTTTTTAATGCTATGTATAATATTTATGTGGAATCACTAAATCATAATCACTAAAGTGTGGATGTTGCAGATCTGTAAATATATATTACAAATGGATTTAAACATGATACATACAGCTTATAAAAAAAAAAAATGTCTAAAAAATGTTAAATAATTTTTTTTACAATAATAATTTTTTTTCCATACCAAATTGTATGATAAAACCTTCTTTATTGTAATCTTTTATTTTTTTATCTTTATTATTGATAATTAATATCTTTAAGTATATTATATAAAACTACAAATTCATTATAATATGAATTATGATAATAATATTATTGTTTAATTTATGTTACCATTAAATTTTGTTTCTGAAAGATCTTTGTTTTAGATAAATTTGGGAGGGGGTAGGGAAATAAAAATTCCTTAAATACATATTATCTAATAACTGCAATAAGAAACTATAAATATATTTTTAGTAAAAAGATTACTGCCGAAAATGTGTGGCTCGGAATGTTATTTATTTAGTGCCATTTTATAAATGTTATAATTACACTAGCATATAGTTATAATATAATATAGTATCTACATATAAATATATTATAATTTTTACTGTTAATATTTTAATACTGTTATATTACTAGTAATACATTTATTTTTTTTAAAAAAAAGTTGCTATTTGATTTTAATGGCATTATGTAAGTTTATTTTTGACAGTAATTTATTATTGTATCTTAAGAAAATTATTAGTTATATGATAAAAACAGATCCATTGTTATAGGTATACAATATACAAAATGTACAATGTTATTTTTTTTATTTATTTACATTTTACTTTTTAGTTATAATAATTTATAATTAACTATAATTAATAATTGTATTAATTTGTATTTAACGTCTTTCGTGAGTTTTATTATTTATTTATTTTATGTACAACATTGTCTTTTATTAAAAACAACTAACATTGGAAAAATTCTCTGCCGTGACCTGGTATGTCAAATATATTTATTAAACAAATACATTTTAATTTCCTGTTAATAAAAATGTTGTGTTCAGTTCCTAACTTTCTAGTTTTTCAATGTGTTTCTTACTAAAATTTACTAGCATTTATAATTTATTTTATTTGTAAGCGATTCATATACAAAATTGTATTAATATAGTTGGTGCTAATAAATTATTTCTATTTAGAATGCATTTTTGAATATTTTTTTAACTAATAATAAATATAATATATTTCATATCTTTTTCTATAGGTATGGTATATTATAAATGTATTACAGAGATAGTGTCTGTAATTGTTATAAGTGTAACCATCTTAGAACTCTAATATTATAATATTGTATAATAAATAATATTTCGCTTCTTCTGGTATCTCCCACATCATCTGCAAACATCTTGCACCTGAAGCTTCTATATCTTTTGTTTTCTCATCTATTACCAAAGAAAACAGGTTAGGGCTCAAATCTGAACCTTGGTGCACTCTGAAATCTTCCGTTTCTCCACACACACTTTTTACTCTTATCATTGCCTCTTCATACATGTCTTCTATTTAATATACTTCCTCTGTACTCTTTTTTTTTTTTCCTCAATGTCCACTCCAAAACTTTCCTTGGAACTCATCATCAGCTTTTTCTAAGTCTATAAATACTACGCAGAGTTTCCTTTTTTTCCTGTATTCCTCTACAATTTGCTTTATACTGAATATCTGTTCCATTGTTGATTTTCCTGGCATAAACCTGATCCAATTTCTCGATACCATAGTCTCGCTCCTTATTCTCTTTTCTATAACCTTTTCTTAAACCTTCATACTATGAATCATAAGTTTTATACCACTATAATTTCCATATTTTTGTAAATCTTCCTTACCCTTAAAAATAAATAAGTACCAAGTGGCATTTCTCCTTCCGCTAACATAGTAACATATTTAAGAAACCTGTCAACCACCTTATACCAAAGTTTCCCAAATCCTAACACTTTCCATATCTACCTCTACTCCTCTGGTGCTCTATCAAGCCAATTGATTTCTTCTTTTTTATATTCCTAACTTATACCCTATGTCTCTATACCTAAGTTCCACTATACTCTATTAATTGTTTTGAAAAATGTTCATTCAATGGTCTTTCAAAATATACTTTCCATCTCATTCTCACAGTCTTATAACTCGTAAACACTTTACCTATACTCTTTGCCGTGTTAACTAATTTTCCGCCCAGGAACGGAGAAATAAAATTTAACAAATAATGCTCAACTTCTATGTATATAATTATAAACATGTTTATAATTTATATTGAAAATAATAAAGATGACAGTTCAAATTAAAAATTCGGGCACATGACTATAGTTATAATGTCTAAAATAGTACAATGGACAATGAAATATTGTTAGTACTTTAACCACGTAAACAATAATATCGCCACTGAATTTTTAACACTTACGAATTTAATATTATACATCATTTTCAATAATATTAACAACTAATAAGTAATAAGTATTTCTTAAAATAAATCTAAATTAATACAATACAACTTTTTTTTTCGTTAATAAAAATTTGCCGCCCGGGGAATCTGCCCCCTTTGCCCCCTTTGACCCCTCACCATGCTCTGGCCCTGCTCTTTACCGTTTAGACACGACATATTTTGAAAATCTCCAAACTAAATTTTTTTCTTTGTTATTATTTCCGGTACACCTTCGTCCAACCATCACGTTTACTTGTTCTGTAGAATACCAACATTATCGACTGTTGCACTTGTTATTTTGTTTGCTACCCTTTCCTAAACTTCATTTATATTTCTCTCCGTGTTCCACACTGCTTCTTAATTTAATTTCATAACAAAAAAACTTTTTATTTTCACCCGTTGTTTATCTACGAACATTTCATACAATATAATTTACAAGCCGTGGGTTGGGGGAAGGGGGCGAGATTTTCTCATCGTTACCCCAATAGGTACACCATGGAATGTGCGCTACAGAAAATCAGAAAAATAATCACTGAGTTGTATAATTGTAATTTAATTAGGAAGTAACTCAACCAGCATAATTTCACATTACTTTCAGCGATTCTTCGTAAAAATTAAGAAAGAAAGATTAAATAATTACAAAATAATAATATATCTGTCTAATACTATAAAGTTTTATGTAGGTATATATTTCGTTTTTTTTAATGTAATATTATTATACATTATGTTAAATAATTTATATGATTTTATCTAATTTTATCTACAGATCATAATTTTAATATTAACTTTCCAATTGGTGTAGGTAATTGTTGTGGGGAGTAGGTCGATGTGTCACTTTTTAGATAGGTAGGTAACTAAATTCATATTATATTTGAGTGTTTTGTTGGCGAGAAAACAAAATAACGCGAAAATTATGCACGCGATTTTGTTGAATGTAACCGTGCGCTTGTACCTTTTAACCTTAAGTATTAATTTTCGAATTAAAATTTATATGACTAACGTACGTTGTTTTGTATTCGTAGAGTATAATGTAGGAATTGCGAAGAGATAATATTTATTTTATATTTTTATTTCTGTGTATAGAATTGTTTTTTATGTATATTATATGTTAATATAAAGTTTTTAAATTCTAAAAGGCCTACGGTGGCGTAAAAAATTTACTAAATATTGTTTAAAATGATGCGTATTTAGTTTTTGGCAAATTATTTCATTGTTATATCCATACAAAATATATTAAAATATTAATATGAACTTGTATTGCAACAGGGGAACTAGCGAACGATTTAATTAATATACAATTTGACGGTGTAAAAAACTGTTCAACAAATACACATATTTAAAAATAAAATGTATTTAGTCTGTATTAATCATATAGAGATTTTGTTCAATGCATACAACATTGATGCAATGCCAAACCAATTGCCAATTGGCGAAATTCGTGTTGATAATTAGATACATATCCGTGATGGAAAGGTGAGAGTATAAAATATAATAATTTACTGCCGCGCGTAAAGGTGTCGAAGGAGTATTTCATTTTTTTTTTTTTTATAAATTGCAATAATAATTTCTCCTCTGTCAATAGGTCTTTAACAACAAATATGTAATTACAATATTATTCTAAAGAAATTTCCTTCGAAAAACATGCCATATTATATATATTTAATTAAATTATATGTGTTAAACGTAGGTAAGGAACACCGTTATATAAGATATTACTTGTGTCGGTTTACGCAATAATATGATAATAAATTATTTTATATATATCTACGTGTAACGTAATATAAATATTAATATATGATTATAATAGTAAAAGTGTTGGAAAAACAATTATTAATTGTGTAAACGAAAATAATTAAATTTATCTGGTCCTTCTCTTTAGTAATAAACTAATAATAACTATATTATATTTAAATCATAGAATAGATTATTGTCAAAAATACAATTGATAATATGTATATAAGTACCTATAGTCAAGGATGTATTGGTAAATAATGTCTTGAGTATATGCCATATTTTTCTCAAAATTACATTAAAAAAGAAAAAAATTACTTGAAATGATTAATATGACATTCATTTTTTTTTTTTATATTTTTATTCAAATAATTAGTTTTTATCCTTAATAATAACTATAAATAAATTATAACTAGAACTCTACACTTTATTAAATGAGAATTTTTTTGTTTTAAATTTTTTTAATTTTAAGTCGTAGAGGTATATAATATACTAAATACATGAATTAACTAATATAAATATAATACCTTATACATATTTATTGTCATTAAATGTACAACAAATTTATAAATTATAAAATATTATGACCGTTTGGCCGTATACCTACCGTATACTTATAAAATTATTAATTACATTGCGTATACGCACTTTAATACAAATATTGTTAAGAGTATACACCGTATACGCTCCAATACATCACAACCTATAGTTACTATAATTATTGATTTATTTATTTGATCTCGATCAGGTAGGTAATCGTGTATATATCCAATTTAATCAGACAACCAGTAACCACTATGAAGCACAATATTACAATAACAGTTACAATCATTGACGTATCCAAGGGGTGCGAGGGTACATGAGTCATGAAGTCTGGACCTCCTCAAAAAAACAAAAATAAAAATATTGTGTGTACATAAAATTACGTAATTAAATAATTAATAATAAATAAAAGAATAAAATTAATAGAAATAGTTTTTATTTGGACCCCCCCCCACCACCTAAATAAAATCCTGGCTACGTGCCTGGTTACAACGATCGCGGTCGGTGATTGAAATTAAATTATTGCTTCAAATAGTTCAATTAAAAAAATTAAGTCGTAGAATAATATTTCTCAAATATTCGCAATTAAATGTTATTTTATAAGTATTCAGTCTGTTTGGTAAAGTTGTTTTTAATAATAGTTTAAATTAAAGGATGGATATAAAATAATAGTTTTGTAATAATGAAATATCCTTTAGAGTCTAGACAGTCTAGTAGTAACACAATCGATATTTAAAAACCATATAAAATTTAAACATCCAGTAATGGACTTTTTTAAACCAAGAAATATGGGAGAGTAGGTATGTACCAATGTGAATATTTAGATATTGGACTAAAAAATGGGTTTGGATGAAACAGTTAACAAGTAAGATTTTTATTAATAATTAATATTTTTAAATTTATATAATACCGTACCGACTAGCGATAGTTATTGATAAATCGTTAAAAATTGATTTTAGGTATAACAATAGTCGACGATCCATTATAATATGATAATTTTGACCCACATAAAATACGATTATGTTTATTTTTATAAATGTCAAAAATAGGTACCTACATATTATACTACAATTATACCGATAGATGACGTAATACAATGTATTATAATTTATACGTAATATAACAAATATATCGAATTTAATGTGAAATATAATTAATTTAATATATTAATCATACATCGACAAATATAAGATCAATATAACTAACATAATAAAAGTCCACACCACTATTACCCCCCCTTGGACTTTAGATTTTTCAAATATAGTAAATCTGTCCTTGGCTTCTTACCCAAAACAATCGACACTACCTTCCAAATACAAACAATTATTCAATAGCATACAGGCCCAACACCCAAATTTTACTGAAATCTATACCGACGCATCTAAAACCAACCTAGGAACAGCCATTACAATAATTATCAACAAACATAAATTAACATACAAACTGCCAGACATATGCTCAATATTTATAGCCGAAGCGTTAGCAATCCTACACGCGATTGAACAAATCGAAAATTTAACTGAAAAACAATACATCATATTTAGCGACTCACTTAGCGTGATCAAGAACATCACTAATAAATTCCATCAGGAAGATATAACAATCATTATCACAAACCAAATAACCAAAATTATAAAATCAGGCAAAAAGGTTATCATTGCATGGATTCTCGGACACATCGGCATTCTAGGGAACGAAACGGCAGATAAAGCAGCCTCCGAAGCATCCACAAATCATACAATCAACACCATAAACTCTTACACCATCAAGGATTAAAAAAACCACATAAACAATACCACCGAGAATATATGGCAACATCACTGGATGAGACAAGCTACCAAATTAAACGAAATAAAAAACACTATCTCAAGGTCCCCAAACTATATCAACTTACCACGAAAGCAAGAAGTAATTATTAATCGTCTTAGAATAGGACACACTAAAATTACACACAAACACCTAATGGAAAAAAATGAGCCCCCAATATGCCAGACATGCGGAACTCAAACCACTATTAAATATATCCTAACAGAATGTATTGTTTATGCGAACCAGAGGCTAAAGAACCAACTTCCCCCGTCTCTATCCCAGATTCTGGGTCCTGATCCGGTTGAGCTGTTAAAAGTCCTTCAATTCTTGAAAGATGCCAACTTGACCGGCCAGATCTAAAAATATGCTAAACAAAAGCCAATGGCCCAGTTGTCGCGGCTTAAATAAATAAAAAATAAAAATTAATAAAAAATTAATTTAATAATAATTGTATAACTGTAGGTATATAGGATTAGACAATTATTATCGAACGTATTAAAATTTCACCATAGAATATTATTCTATGATCGCACTATAATAAACTACGTAATATTCATACGCGATGACAGATATTATATTGACTAAACAATCATAATAATATAACATTAAACATAGTATACAGAGTGACCAAAATATTATGTTACAAAAATAATGGATATTATAAATTGACAACCGCTTATCGGTATTTTCCATTTTTATAACAAGAAATTCAGATCATTTCCGCCTATATGTTATATTATTGTAGGTGCTTGTTAATTTTTGTTCAATACTAACTATTTTTGTTTTTAATAATAATGGACGTTATACCTATATAAAGTTTATTATTTTTTAGAATTGGATCTATTACAAACTACACACACGAACGATTAAAAGTAGATTTTTCGAATAATAATGTTTTTGTGTCAATTAACATATTATATTGTACAATTTGTAAGAAATAAAAAATATTTTTATAACAATTATAAGTACAAGTGAGCATAAAATATAGATACACGCTATATTTTAGGGGATGCTAACATAGTATTATTATTTGTATATTATTTAATAATATATTGCACTTAGAAAATAAATATTGTTTTATTTATAATATGTCTACAAACAGTTTAAACCATTAGCTAAAATATTTAATTTTTGAAAACATAATATATTAAAATAAAACATTTGAACAGAATAGGTGCATTATTAAAATGTTATACATTCGAATCAGGGATTAACTTTTTAATTTTTGAGGGTGTTAATTTTGAGTCTGTGGAGCTATATTTATTGGAAAAACTATATAGAATGGTGGTGAGAATAAGTTACCCTTCGGGCATCATAATAAAAAATCTGCTTTTTTTCACAAAATTTGTTGGTTAAAAAATAGTATGAAACGCATAATGGTAAACATTTCACGTTATATAATATAATTGTAGAAAAATTGCAAATTTTATATACCACTGACCATAGTAACATACTACCACGTAACTGTCTCCGAAATACTTGATTTGGTATTCTGACATAATTTGGGGACATTGGAGTAGGTACCTATATACTACATAGTATATGCTGTATAATAAATTAATTATAATGTTCCAAGAAATAAATTATATTATGATGTATAATAATCGTCAGGAATAATTTGTAATAATTTCATCAAGTACCTACTTAAAATAAATAAAAATCCAGCAGACAAGAAAACTAATATAACTGCATTTGAACTGTTAAAAAAAAAATGCTCTTTTAATACGTGTAGGTTCAATATACTAAACTAGAAAAACTTAAAAATAAACAACTTAATAACAACTTAAAAATAAATATTTTTAAATGCTGTTGTTTTCAATTTATTATTTAGGTAATAGACTAAGCGTCATATTGAAAAATGTTCATATTTTAAATTTGATAAAAAGTATTTATAATTTGTAAGTTTAACTTTAATATCATAATTGAAGTTCAATGTGGCTGTGATTTTGCTTTATTTTTCGTTAGATAGATAGAAATAACTATATACAGCAAAATAAGTGCGTATAGTGTCCTATTAAACCAAGATTATTTGTAAAATAATAATAAATTGTTTGCTGTGGTTAACAAATATCAATCAATTATATATTTTACAGTACATTTTACCGTTATATAATTTAAAAATTATGAAGATATGACGAAAATTATCACTATCTCTCAGAATTTGTTAATTTCCGGCAAAGTAGGTACTAAAAAATATTTTATTACTGCGTGAGTTTGTGACTTTATTTATTTTAGATTCTGAGCGGAGCGAGGAATGTATTGTTTCTACAAAGATGTTTTTTTTTTAAATTTATTTTTTATTTTTTTTATGTATGAAAACATTTTTTTGGGTAGAAATAATTGTCCGATTACCACATGTAGGGTATGCTTTCGGTAGCAAATCGTATCATCTTGGTAATTTATTATGCTCAATTTTTGAATTTCTTTAAAGTTTTTCTACTACCAAAAATGGCAAAAAATGGCAAAATTACGATTTCCGTAATTTTTTATTTTTTATTTCGTGATAACTAATTGAGTTTTGATCGTAGGGACTTTAAAATTTTTTTGAGTACTCACTTAGGTAATATACAAGTGTGGTAAAATTTTGAATTTTTTGGCCATGTATAGAGCTTTGAATTTTTTTCCAAAAAAAATTAACATTACCAATAATTTTTTGTTTATTGATTTGAAAATTTTAGCCTTATAATATACTATTTAATCTTTTTACAAAATATTTTGAAAACCGTGACTGACAATTTTTTTTATAGGCTTTTTATTGTTATTTTTTTCTGATGTATGAAAAAATTTTTTCGGGTAGAAATAGTGGTCCAATTACCACAAATAGGGTACCCTTTCCGTACCAAATTTCATCTAGTTGGTACTTTATTTAGCTTATTTTTTGAATTTACTAAAAGTTTTTCCTTGAGAAGTGGAAAATTGGCAAAATTACAGTTTCTGTTATTTAAAATTTTTTTATTTCTTGTTTACTAATTGAGTTTTGATCGTAGTTATATCGTAGTATTATTTTTTGAGTACTCACATAGGTAATAATTACGTTTAGTAAAATTTTGGAATGGATTGTTTGATTTTTTGGCCAAATATAGAGCTTTGAATTTTTTCTACATATGTTTAATATTACTTGCAATTTTTGATTGAACGGTTTGAAATTTTTGTAGAAACCTAATCATATACTATTTAATCTATTTACAAACTATTTTGAAAATCGTGACTGACAATTTTTATCATGAAATTATAACTCCTTGAATTTTGATCGTAAGAATTTGAAATTTATTTTGAATATATACATGTGTAATTTACACTCGTGGTAAAATCTTGGAATGGATTATCAGTATAATATATATTAATATATTAAGATTCGCTCAAAATCGTATTTTCAAATACAATATCATTGCATTCAAATCTTAATAATTATAATAAACCAATAATTTCCTAAAAATAATAATTTAATCCTAAATTGACGTTCCCATTTTTTAAAACGATTTTTTTTGATCTTTGTTTATCATAACCAGGGAGGGCAATGAATAATTATTTTAGTTATTAAATATAAGTATGTCCGCTTTTCATTTAAATAATTTATGTAAGGACGTGTCTGGAATCAATGGCAGACAATGGATTAACTATAATTAATGTATAATAATGTATATATTATTATCTGCAAAAGCTGCGATTTTGTTTGGATTTTGGTCAAATAACATTATAATAATATTATTATTTAATACAACGAAAATAACAAATTGTACGCCAAAAAACAGATTGCTTGTTTAATTAATTTGAGATTTAACTATTTCAATTAGTAGTAACTAGTATAATGTATATTGTACTGTTTTCATATAAATACTATACAGAGAGAGAGAGAGAGAGAGAGAGAGTTAAATGTTTTTGTGGGAATGAAGTTGCGGTTTATGGGTTTTATTTAATTGTTTCTAATGTAAATTTAATTTAAAGAAAACTTTATTCACTGATGAACAATTAATTACTAATACTTAGAAAAATATTATTATTTTTTTAAATTATACAATTTATATGTATATTGTTATATATTCTATACAATTATATAAATTAGTAATAACACAAAAGCTGTTACAATTCAGTAACAGGAAAGAATCCATTAAAGGACATTATTTCGGTAGGATATTGTAAACTGCAACAATGTTTGAAAGTTTAAATTACTTCAATTTATTAAAACTTTTTCTTATTATTATTCCATTCACCATTATACATTTTATTACACATTTGATGGCGGGTTTTATTAATATTATTAAATAATTTTTGGTAAGACAGTTTTTCAGGTTTTTGTTTTAGAATCTTCGTATAAATATTATAATATGTACCTATCTACACATTTTTTAGTAATATGTTTTAATTTTTCGATTGACAATTTGATACAGATATTGTTGTCGGTGAGTTTAATTATTTCTAAGGCACTTTAAAACGTGTGTGGTGTGTATCAAACTATTTATACCGAAGATATCTTAGTTGAAATCTAAACTTTCTATTTTTTTTATATAATTATATTATAGTAATATGATGTTATATTTTAATTATATATCTACTACATTTGTAAATTAAAATAAAAAAATAACTTAAAGGCGCGTCAATTTAAACGTTTGATAAATACAATAAATAATATTACAAGCATTATTCTGTTGGTCGTTAATTTTTTTAAATTTATATTTATTAATAAAAATATTATTTATTATTTATTTTTACTAAGAGTAGAAAATCGTTTTAATATATGGAGTGTTTATTTATTATGATACTAAGAAAAATTAAAAACTGCAGTTAAAATAGTATTTTTCATGGGCGTCTGCAGTTATTTTTATATACCTACCCAAAATAATAAAACAACTTATGATAATATATGATAAGATTATAATATAAGATTTGTATGTACAAAATAATTTAAAAATTTTTTAATTAATACGATTGTGGGATATAAATTTGGACAAATGAAATATAAAAAAAAACAGGGCGGAATTTATCCTGTCATGTCCCCCTCCATCAGAACGCATATTGTAGTTCTACAGTTTTTCATTGTTACATTAAAGTATCAATTAATATATAGAAAATATATTATACGTATTTTACATGAAAATAAATTTGCTCAACAATTTAAAGTATTTAATTATGGTACTCGGTAGTTATTTTATTTATCATAATAAATAATAATATTATAATTTATAATGTTTAAGTGTACGTTATACCAGCAAGTATTGAATTTGAATTAAATAATTAATGCTGTACCCGTCTATCTAACGGGAAATATAGCAAAATCACAGGAACGCAAAATTCAAATTGTGACATATAGTTTGAACTTGGAGTATAAACTTCTATAATCAAATTTAGAGAGAGAAGCATATTTTAATGTTGTAGTTTTTTTGTAAATTATTGTTTGACAAAGAAGGTATGAAACAATAAGTTTTTATTTTTTTAATACACTGTAACTTCTTTGTCAGAAGATATTTTACAAAAAAAAAAAACCATGGCATTCTCTCCAAAATATGTTTGTCAATTCTCTTTAAATTTGGTAATATTTTTTTAAGTTTAACTAAAATATCACAATTTGAGTACTGCGTTTTTATGATAGACGGAGACAGCATCATGAAAAACATGTCGGTATAACACCAACTCCTTAGTTTTCAAGTTGGTATGACGATACGCATAGGTATGTATAAATAGGGGCACTATTTTAGAATTTTTTTTATAGAGAGAGCGAAAATTGAAGAAGGCTTGGAAGTTTTGGGCTAATCAGGCCAATTTTGTTTGGTATTAAAACGATGTATGTAACTGACAACTTCATCTGCGAAGCATTTTACAAGAATGTACAAAGTTTTTTATAGTTATAATTGTATTAAACACATCATTATTCACTGCTAAACAAGCCACAAGAATACAAGATTCAAACGATAAAATGGTACAAATGTATAATAAGTATTATAAAATAATGCGCAAGGTGTAACACGCGATTTGTAGATATACGATATATTATATTTTCTTAAATAATTAGTTTAATTTTCAAAATAAATTTAGTTTATTACATAAATATTAATCACTAATAGTATTATATTATTATATAATCTACCTACTTTGTTTTATTTTGTATATTAATCAAAAAACTGATATGGTTTTATTTGCATTATAAATTTATAAATAATTTTAGTTCAAAACATGTGCGATGTCCTTTTAAATAGAACCTACTTTTCGTACGATCTTGTTGCGTACGAGCTTAACTATGTGACCTGTTCGTCGGAAAATTCTGTATAGAATATAGAACCTAACCTAACAATCGTTATACAATAATATAAACATGTTGATTTTTTATATTTTTTACTACTTGTTTCGTTTATTTACAACACTAGGAATAATCGGGTTATTTAATGCATATATTTGTATACGCTACAATTCCACGTAGATAAGTGGTTAAAGTATAATAATATAATAATATGTACCTATATTATAATTTATATTCAAGTATGATAAAATATATATATATTTTTTTTTAAAAAAACGATGTTTTTATATAACTGCGTAGATAAATTAAAATTTTTGGAATTACTACAGAATCGTTTATATTTTGTTTTCATTTTTCAATAAATTTTTAATTTTTATAATAAGTACACCTATACCTACATATTTTAATTAGTTTTTAAAATTTTAGATACCTAATGATATAAATCAAGCATTTGTTTAATTGTTATTTTGTAAAAAAGTTCTTATTATTTCTACTAAGCAAAATAGTTCGACAGAATAATTAATTAAATTTCGTTTCTCCCCGTCCTCGTTAGTAAGTACCTACAGTGGCGTCATTTAAGGGGGTGGGAGTAACTAACCTAACCTATTACGGAATTATCCCCAACCTAATCAATTTTTAATAATTTTTCGATTTGGCCCGACTTAAAGTTAAAATGACGCCCCCTCGTACCTCTTATAATAAATGATATTATTTCTAAATTGTTAGGTAGGAGGTACGTGCACACGGTGGCTCATAATACAGATGACGTACAAGTAATATGTTATAACGATTTCTATTCCGTTTAGGATTTATGTAAGAACATATTATTATTACTCACGACGAGATGACAAGATTCCGAGCTACAGCCTACGGATTAATAAAATATTTCCGACGGAAGTGTAATTTTACGTGCCTGGATTTTCTCGTGCGTTTACACACTCGCCGACGGCTGATATTACGTGAGAATAAATTAAAAACAAATATCTTATATTACTATAATATTATATGTATTCCGTTCAGGGCAAAAACAACAAGAAAGTATAATATTTTAATAACGGTCGTTATTTATTATTATTATTATTATAAACGAAGGTCTGTATTTATAATATGGAGTATATAACACGTATAAGTACATTTCTAAAAGTATAATATTTTGTCTGATGCCCACAACACGTATACTTATTTACCGCGGTACAGGTAATACATAATATGATGGACCATGGTATTCTCATTTTGTTAGCATTATTATATGATTATTATTTTCATTGCGAGCACTCTCTCTTGGCCGCACTTTGTTTATCCGCTGCAGAGTTCCACGACAGCTACGTGCTACGTCACGTCGGACAGTCGACTTTCTAACTAAATGACGTAACTTGTTATTTTTCACAAAATAATAATTATGTATAATATCCTTTCTACACAGATGACGTGTTCTTCTCTCGCGGCGTATATCGAATACCTGACCATGTAAGTGCGTACCTATACGCCGACAATACCTATCTCAATAAAATATTAAATTTAATAGTTAACTGTTACACGTTTATGTCTTTTTCCACCCTAACCAATTTTCGTCTGCGGTCAAAACGATTATAATTTATACGCTTATTAAGTTTGACGTTTTCTGCATTTATTCGATAGTTTATAGATTTATTATTTATATACACATATAGTATATAGATATAATACGAGATGGTAGTTTATCATTTTGTGTCGATAAAACATGTGTAGTACTAAAATGTACGAATTTTGTATAATTATATAGTTATTATTTTTATAACCGGAGTTATATATAAAAAAAAACTACTTTAAAGTAAAATCACAAAATAAGTAGCGCTTAAATTTTAGTTTAATTAATCATTTATTTCGGAAAATCGTTAGGTATAACTTATAGCATAATATAGGTTATAGCCATTATAGGTATACCTTGCTTATAATCAGAGTTTTGTACCTGAATTGTTTATTCGGGTTATGTTGATGATATTCGACCGTTAAACAACAATATTACTTTAGAATATTATAATATATATAATATATACTTCGGGTTAATATTTGTTCACATGGGTACATAGTAAAACATATAATTTATTATTATAGTAATTGCCCAACTTAGATATTTGAACACTTCATTTATTAAAAAAAATATGCTATCATAAATATTTATTTATATAAATATGTAAACTGATACAAA
The DNA here is from genome assembly GCA_013282895.1 of Eriosoma lanigerum. Classification (NCBI taxonomy): domain Eukaryota; kingdom Metazoa; phylum Arthropoda; class Insecta; order Hemiptera; family Aphididae; genus Eriosoma; species Eriosoma lanigerum. The sequence goes on from CM023358.1 coordinate 56,813,939, forward strand.
ATTTTCATCTAGCGCATAATGTACATACAAAATAACATATCAGAATAATTTTTAAATTGAAAAATGTATTCGGGTTTTGTTTTAACCCGAATTTTTTATTCGGGTTATAGTTAATTCGGGTTTTTCAAATTAAATAACATTCGAGTTAATAAATATTTTGGCTGTTTGAATTTTAAGGGGTTAAATCGGGTGTAAAGCCCTGCTTATAATATAATGTAAGATTGTTATTTTGAAAATTATTATGTTAAAATATTATTATGATATTAATTGTATTTATTTAACATTTTTTTACGTTTAATTTTTATTTAATACTTAACAATAACAACTAGTAATTTATATAATTTTATGTGTTAATTATTAAGTAATAACACATTTATTTTTAATTTTTTCATTTATAAATTATTTTTATGTATTATTGATATTATAATGAAATTGTGTATGTATATTTAATTTTATATTTTTCCGTCGGTCCATATACCGATATATTGTTCATTTATTTATAATTTTACATTTATATACAATATGTCAATATCAGTTGATTAAGATTTTGAAAATTATTATTTTTACTATTATCAGTATAATATAGCTGATGCTTCTTGTATTTTACATTCTGAGCGAAGCAAGGAATGTATTGGTTTTACAATGATAGTTTATTTTTTTTTTTTTAAGATTTTTTCTACGACAATTTTTTGGGAAGAAATAACGGTTTGATTATCACGAATAGGATATTCTTTCGGTAAAAAATTTCATCTAGTTGGTACTTTATAACTAGCTCATTTTTTGAATTTCTCAAAAGTTTTTCCTTGGGAGAAGAAAAACTACCAAAGAATTGCTTAAAATTAGCAAAATTACGATTTCCGTTATTTATTTTTTTTTTCATGATAAAATTGAGTTTTGATTCCAGGGACTTGAATTTTTTTTTGAGTATTCACAAATGAGTTTTTCTCAAAGGTAGTTTACACACGAGATAAACTTTTGGAACGGCTTATCAGCATAATATATTGTATTATATTGAGTTTCGCTCATAATTGTTTTTTCTATTGCAATATCATTGTATTCAAATCTTAATTATAATAAACCACTAATTTCTCCGAGGACCGAATGGATTATTCAAAATCGACATTCCCGCTTTATTGTTTAGACGATGTTCAGAAAAAAAGGACTTATATGATAAATAATATAATAATATAGGTACACAAAGTCTTTATAGATCTGCTATAGCCTATATTATAGTTTTTATATAGTTAACAAGAAAAGCATATCTCCATATTTGCTTTACTCAGAGTTAAGTACATAATATATTGTACATTATAATATATAATATGTAACTATGTAAGTGTTTAAAATTTCAAACTTAACTGTTTGTGGATTTATGTCACGGAATAATGTCACAGTATTATAAAATTATAAATTCCACTGGGGCTAATTTAACTCTAAGGGTTTATCTAAACTACAGTATTGGTAAGTTTATACAAAATAATTGACTGGTCTTAATCTACATATTATTATGATATAAGAACGGGATTTAACTATTTAAGTCTGTAACCGGACATAATGTTATAATTTTGTCACGCTCGCGACTATTTCCTAGATGAAATGGTGTTTCTCGTGTTTTATTATTTTTTTATTACTCAAATGTGTTATACTTTTATATACATATATAGATCGATCAAACAATTTTAGGTTACAAAAATAATGTAAAAAAATGATATACATTATGTTTTCAATGTAATTTCCAATATTTTTGTAACATTATATACTGATCACACTGTATTCCTCATAGTTTCGTGCAGAGATGTAGGTACACCGATAGTTTCTTAAAAATCGTAATTATATTTTATTGACCTTTTATTATAATTATATATTTTGTATTTGTTTCTGTAGAACAATAAAAGTGTTAAGATACCTGAGTGATAATTATGAGCTATTAGATATGATAAGTACTTCAAATAAGACAAAATACATTTATATAGAGACCCAGTCTATAAATTTATAGTTTAAATGAGTTTTCGATGGGAGATTTATTTTAAATTAGTATAGAGAATTAAACATAGTTCATAATTTGAACAGCTAAGGAACGTAATTAATTATTTTATTTATTGTACGACATAATAAGATAGTTTTTGTATTGTTAATTGGTTGCTAAGTGCAGACAGGATATTTTAATTAGTTTCAAAAAATATTTCTGTACACATTTTTATACACAATGTTAACTAATGCTCTTAATCTGGTCGGGTCTAAAATTCATCCGAAATATAAATTCGATTAAAAACATTTTGAAACGCATTAATTTTGTTCGGTTATTCGATTTAAGTTCTTCTGTAAATTTAAAGTTGATAAAATTAAATCCTATGCTTATCGAAAATAATAATTATTTTTCGGATTATATCTTTTAGTATTGTCATTGAATATATAATATAGTAACTAACTATATAATAATCATGATATTGTTTAATAAAATGGTTAATATTTCGATTCACTGACTATAGTTCATCTGTGTGTTGTGTATACTTTTTTATCAAAAGTTTTAATACTTTTAAAATCTATTTCAGAAAGATGTAAATAAAATATTATTTTCTAGGTTATTAGTACTTTCTTTAAACTCAGTTATCAGAACATCGTTACAAGATGGACCAACTTCAGAAAGAACTTTAAAAGTTCGGTGACGGGTTCTGAGCGACTTGTAAATTACAAAAGTGGCCATATAATTACTTGTAAATTTTGACGACATGATTGAGACTATTTTCAAAGTCATAGACCACCTAAAGTTGGTCCACCCTTGATCCTTATTTTTAACCCTGGAAAATTGAGGTTAATTCGAGCTATACAATTTTGAAATTAGAACTGTAAACTATTGCAAATTACTTTTAAATATTGACACATGTTTCGAAAAGTTCAGTGTAAGTCGGTGTGCCAACTCTGCATGAATCGTAAAATTAAAGTAGCTTTATCGTTAGAAACTAAAATGAACACCAAAAGTTCTGTAAATAATACAGTTATCTGGCTTTTTTGTACTAACAATTTTAATGTTTAATGTACGTTGTTTTTATACATCGTATTCGTTAATATAAATTAGTACTATTATAATGTATTTATTTTGTTTTTATGCATATTAAATTTATGTATAAGGACTGAGGACTAATATATATTATATTATTATCAGTTTCAGATTTTAGATTGTGAGGGCTCTTAATTTTATAATGGTCCCCATTCAATTTTCTGAGAAAATCAAGTAATGTATTGATTTTATAAGTTCTATAATATTAGTTTTATATTATTATGATTATGCTGCATAAAAAAAAATATACTACTAAAATATATAGTAATTAATACATTAATTTATACATTGCATATTAATATATTATAGATATATTATATTATATTTATAAATGTAAAAACTTTTTGTGTTTTTAATACTCCAAGATTTGTCAATTTTATCCGTAAATTCCTATGATCTAAGCAAATGACTCTCTTAAACTTAAGAATTTAAGAGTGCTAAAGTTGATAAATGATTTTGTGTCAAGGAAGTTTGAAGGCTATTTTAAAAATATTTATATAATAATATAATTCCCCGTTACATATAATTTGTTATCGGGGAACCTGTCATATTTAATTAATTATTTTTTATTGTTTATATCACTGTTTCACAACATTCGAAATATTCTTGTTATCATGACCCACAAATTTAAAATTTGTTGTGAAGGCGATCCACACAAAAATAATTTTATAAAGCAATTTTATTAATACTTTTTTCCACGATTTAAACTGCAACTACTTTACATTTAACGTTCTATCAAATATATTTTGTGACCAAATTTTGGGTCATGACCTCTATAGTTTGGAAAACACTTGTTTACATTTCAATATATAATATATAACTGTAAGATAGTTGTTTTTATATAAAAATATTTTAAATTATAAAAAAAAAAAACTAATGTTCTTTTTAAAACATTACTCTGCCTCCCTCCTAATTCCGGCACTGTATATTATTCATCCGTAATATAGACAAATCGGGTTTATTTATACATTAATTATACCGTTAGTATATAATAAATAGATATGAACTCGGTACAAATTATATATAAAACATTTTATTACAACAGTCTTCTTACAAAAGTTTTCAATAATAAAAAAAAAATTTGCGGTCTATACAAGTAGTTGAATTAAGTATTACTACTATATAATAATATTATAAAGATATATATGGTTTATAAACTGAATCAAATAAATATATTCGTAAGATGAAAAAAAAAACAATTTTTTTGTAGAGGAATTTGTTTTTTTGGCGGAATCTCCCGAAAATAAAAAAAAAAACAATAATAATAATACAAAATAATAATAAAAAAAATCCCTGAAGTACCTCATTTAAGCATGCACTTCTGTTTTGTTATCATCTTATATAAGACGGCCGCATAAATTATAATATTTTTTTTTTAATCAAATAATTATGATGGTGTTTCTTTGGACATCTCCGTCTCTGTCTTATAACTCGTCGTGTTTAGGTCCGGAGAATTCATCGTGCGAAATGAATCCATTCTTGTCCTTATCCTCATGTTGGAATATTTCTTCGACGAGTTTCTCGTGGTCGGACATCATCTGTTTGATGTCTTCTCCGCCTTCCGAGCCCTCAGCAGCAGCCATCTGTTTCTTCAGGTATTCACTGACCTCGTCTCTGGACAGTTGCTTGTCTTTGTCCTGGTCAATCTCCTTGAACACGTTGGTAGTTGGAGCTTGGTCACCGACGTTCAATAGTTCGACGTCGAACACCAATGTGGCACCTGAAAAATGAAAAGTAATGCAACTATATATAATATATTTATATAAATTATTTATCATAATAATTAATAAGCGTAATTAATTGTTTAAATTTAAATTTATATGAATTTACGTTGTTTGAATTTTAAAACAATATAGGTAGTAGGTACATATGTATAGTATGACATGTAACAGAATTAAGTAAATATATTATAAATAGTATATATATATACATAAAGATAATAATATTACAAATTTATAATTTATATGAGCATATTTAGTATTATAAACAAAAGATAATTTTGGCCTTAATACGAATGAGCGGAAAATCTAGTCGTTGTAATAAATGGAATATATCAATATGTTTGTCTAATCATTTCCTGATAAAGTTATTACATAATTTATTATGCTGTTCAGATAGGTATTCGCTCGAGAAAAAGTATTTCATAATCGTGTGGTAGTTGAGTATCATTAAAACAGTAATCGGCAAAGCTAAGAAAACGATTCTGGTCTTTATCAAGTCGTCACATGTTCCTTTTGGTATAAAGGAACTAAACTCTTAAATTTAAGATAACAAATATTTCAATCGTTTCGAAAACGTTCGATAAACGTGGAAGTAATACCATGGTGAAGAATATCCGTATATTATTATTATTAGCTTATTACATTATGTATAAAAACAATATTTAATAAATTTGATTTTCTGGATATTTTTTACATGACAATTTATTTCTTTGAATATTTGTTCTATGGATACATTTTCCTAAATTTTATTTCCCTTAATATAATTGCATTGAATATTCGTTAAAGTTTATTTTGACTACAGGTATTATGTTCTAGGTAGGTAGGTAATTTATTATGTCGTATTGACTATTGAAAATGAAACAAGATAAAAACTTTATACGAAGGCAAAATCAATTTAATACTGCGTAGTAATTTGTTTTAAAGTTTTAACTATATGTGATGCCGTTATATAGCGTAACAAATCAAATAAATGAAATAAATAATATAACAAATAATCATATTTATGAATAAAGTCATATAACCGAAACGAATTTGTTGAGTATAATGTAAAAATAGGGGATAGATATAAAATTGTTATACGCGGAGCGTCAATAGTATGTATATTATATAATATCACAAAATGTATTATTTGACGATCGGAATACAGCGTTGTATAGGTATAATGCTTTTCGATTTCAATTTCGGTTCGATTGTCGAGTACTACAGAAATTTAGGATATTTTTAGTATATTATTGTAAAGTTGAGTTAAATATTTTTTACATATTATAATACTGAACGTAGATAAAATTACATTTTTCAATTTATAAGACTGAAAACTGACAAAAATATGATTGTATCATTAAATACTCGTAAAAAATCAATAAATGTGTTTAAAACAAATAATATACGTAGTAGTTTTGCCTTTTTTTGTTGCAGCGTTCAATTGTTATAACAATTAACAATATATTATATAATATTGGTTAGAAAACTATATATTTTATACACGCGTACCTCCGGGAATGACATTTCCTGCACCGCGGTCGCCGTAAGCCAAGTCGGCCGGTATGGTTAGCCTTCTCTTCTCGCCTACGCACATTTTCGTCAATCCCATGTCCCATCCTTTGATAACTTGTCCCACGCCCAATTGGAATGTGAATGGTTGCTCTCGATCATGACTGCGAATAAGAAAACACAAAAACAAACGTATTATTAACAATAATAAAAAATCACGATAAATAACAATCAAATACCTATTATAATATAATAACAAACTATCTTGTCCCACCAAACGAGATTTGTACGCAGGGGTTAGATGTAGTTATTTTACACTGCTATAATATATATTAGGTATTTTATATGTATATTTACGCAATGATAAAATTATTAATAAATATTATATTTCATATTTTTCTAACTTTAAACTTTAGCAGACAATATTATAAATTGACAAAAACTTAACCTAACTACATTGCCACAGGATTATCGTAAAGGTACAAGTATATATTGTACTTAATTTACAGAAAAATTTGTCCAGAGAGGGAAAACACTATGATGTTCCCAAAGGACCCTTTGGTTTGGGCGAATTCGCGGACAATATATATAATTAGTACAGGGACAATACATGGATGATGGTCTTTTTCCTATTATATATATAAACCGTAAAACTTTGGCCATTGCGAAGTTTTGTATTTTTTCCTCTCCTCTCTCCACCGTCTAGTCTACCGCTTTACCAACCCTTGACTCTTGACAATGAGCCCGCCACCGCGTCCGATTTTTATGTCCAAACTTTTAACGCGAACGCGGACGGACAAGGCCAGTAAGAGAAACGCATATATATATATATATATACACGTGCGATTGCGGCGGAAAAACGAAATTAATTTTTCCAGCCGTTGCCGATGCGAAAATACGGTCCCTTGTCGACCGGCATAACTAATACAAGGGGTATTATTAATCAAACTCGACGCCGAACGGACATATAGTAGTGTGTTGTTAATATATGTATTTATTTTATACAGGGTGTTTAAAAAGTATACGTAACGTTGTTGTTTTTATCGTTTCCCAGCAAATAAATAATATATATATACCTAACTAAAATAAAAACCTTAAATTCTGATTTTACATCATCTATTTAACGTAGACCGCATATAAATGCAACCACATTCCTCTGCAAGTATATATATATAGATATTCATATAATCATAGCGTTCTTATTATTAATAACGAAAATGACAATTAAAATAAATTATTATTAGTCAACGATCGAGTAAAACGCAATTATTAAAACCATTAAAGTAGTGATCGTGGTGTGTAAGTACGTTTGGATGCAATCCTGATTTACGCATTTTGTGATAAATAACAGTATTTTTTTTATAGAAAACCCAGACCATTTTAAAAAGATATGTAAATTTTGAAACTTTACTACAACCACAAACAAGGATAAATAAAATGAATAAACAAATGATGAGATTTTCCGCGAAAAACAATTAAGAGACCCCTGCAAATTATAAAATACTACGTTTTATTGTGGACTTTTATAGAAAATGTATACTTGGGTAAATAAAACAATTAATTAATTAAACTTCAAATTTCAAGTTCGATATATTTAATATTCTCTATTAAATTAATATGATATTCAGCACACATTTGCAACGGTCAAGTCAGGCCAATAGTTTCTATAAACAGTAGTAGCTACTTCAAGGTAAATTATATATATGTATATAAATATCCCATTTATTCTATTGAAATAATTTATTTGATATTATACCTAAAAAGTAAAAGTCATATTATAAATCAAAATTTTAAATAAACCGAAGTAGTTGAAGTTAAATTGAATCGTTTCTCAAACGAATGTGAGTAATTTTTTATTTTGTCCATTCAATGTATTGGTTGGAGAAGGACGTGTAAGCTCATCACGTCCTATGGCGTACGTATGTAGGTATACGAGACGTGATAGATCATATGTTATTATCTTGTGTCGAGGAGCGTAGAAACGAATTAATATTGAATTATTTTTTTTGCTCGTCGTTAGAAGAAAAGAAGATTTTTCTAAGTGTCACTATGGTAGTTTTTATTTGATCTTTATCCACAAATGAGTTCGAAAAGAGTTAATTAAAAACGATAATTATAATACATATCAATAATCATAAATTTATAATATTGAGAAGTTGCTTTTTTTTGTATAGCACCAATCCGCGTATTAAAAATATTTGTACATTAAAATACTACTGTCTGTTACAAACAATAATTGACGTATCATATTTCAAAGCTAAAAAATGAAATATTTCGAAATATAATCGGATGGTTTTATGGTAGTTTATTATGCACATCGTGTTATAACGATGTCATCAAAATTTATAAGTTTCACAATAATAATTTCCAAAGAATTTCGATAGTTTCCGGTTTTTTGTTTTTATTTTTAGTATAGTATATTATATTGAAATATTAATTATGGATATTCGAATGGGCAAAAATCGACAAATGATATAAAGACGCCTATTTATTTATTTATTAAACAATACATTATTCGACCATAATTACATAGCATGTTAGAAGGTCCTCAAAGAACAGCCTGAAATAAATTTATTAAGGAATTGGTATTAATATACAAGTTAAATAGTTGTATAGAAAATGATGTGTCCAATAGTTGGTATGTTATAACTGTTAATAAAACGATTTGATATTTCATTTAAAAAAAAAATCAGCAGTATACGAATAGAAACTTTGAAATTAATAAACTAAAGAAGGTATATATAACAGTATATATTTTTACCCCTTTTAAAAGAGACTCACATTAAATATATATAAGTTAAAACTTTAAAAAGCGAATAAAACTGAACTTCATAAACTCATAATCTATTAATAATAATAATATTATGTTGAAAGCTGGTGTATTAATTTTACGGAGCTATTATAATTTATTATCATTATTCGTTCTTTAAAATCCTATTGAATTTTGAATATAATGTTTACATTTTGAACCCAAAAATAATAAAATAACTCGATATTTTTTTCAACGAGCGAAATATCCAACGACTTTTAAAATGTGTTGTTGACATTTTACTTTTTTTTACCTCATTAGGAAGGGTGTGAAACGTATATAGTATAAGCAGTAGACGTTGAACGACCCCCACGGATATTATATTATATAATCAAAAGATTTTTTTGTATTATTCATAGGTACGCGTAAACATTCTTTGTTTTTAAACCCTTTGAATTCACGCAATAAAAAAAACTTGTTTAACATCACACCTTTTGTAAAAATAAATGATGACCGACCGTCTCTTTTTGTGGATTTTTCCGTTGAAATATACACAGATATAATAATATTTTACGGTCTATCGCTTCATTCTTTTGCAATATACGGCCCGTAAATTCGTGTTTAGAATTACAGTTTAACACAAGTATTAAAACAATTTTAAGAATGAAATCCGAAGATTGGATTACCAAAAAAATAAAAACTATAACAAAATAGGTTTTTAAGCATATTTACGGCTTATACATATACATAATTGGTATATTATGACATAACATCTACTATTTACACTATAGTGTACTAGTTATATTCCACAAAATATATTAAATTATATCAAATATTTATTTAACAATATAATCTAGTAGATTACAAATTGAATAAAATCAGTTAATATGATTGACACATGGTCAGAATATAGATAACTATTATGTTTATTAGAGATTAATAGGAGGATACGTTTAGAAACATTAGTTGAAAAGCGATAATTGTTTCAAAATCACATTATTCTTAAGCTTTTTTAATTAGATTTAGATTTTACAATCATATGTTTAATTTAATGTAAAATAATTAATAATTAATTGTTTAATATTTTAAAAAGTCAACTTATTATATTTTATTTGAATTGTTAATGTGTACAATAGAAACACATTTATAAGTTTATAACATACATATTATTTAAATATAGCCATACCGATCGTTATTGTGACTGGTCAGTTGACAGAAGGGTAGAAGACCATACTTTACAGTTTTCAATTTAATTTAATCGTCAAGTAATATTATTATACTGTTTAATAGTTCATTAAATACATAAATGTCTATAATTATAATAGAAGGGATTTCACTTATTCGTTCATTCACATAAAATATAAACTATAATATTAAACTACAGCAATATAAGAACATAAAATCAATATATTTATATTTAATTAAACAAATTAATTTTATTGTTTAAAATAAATAAAATAGTAAGTATATTGTATACGTCATGTACAATCATAGTGCATTATAAATTTGATTTTTGCAAGTAAACTAAAGCTTCACAAATTTCCTTAAATAATATATATTTGTGTATGTATATGAACTGTTTTTTTTAAAATATCTAAATTATATAAAATAAATTCTAAAAGTTTATGTAAAGGTTTTCAAATAAAAATTAGCAATTAGAAAGGTCCTAAAGGTTTGACAAAATAACGAAATTAAATTAATAATTATAACAAAATATTTATAATGATAATTTTACAATATAATATTGATTATTATGTATAATATCTATAAATGGTACTATACGATACAAAATTAAAATGTTGATTTATTTTAGAGTATAATATTCTACTACATATAATTGTAAAACTAGGTATTGTGATTTTCTAAACATAAAAGATAATACATTTATATTTTAAATATTATTGTAAATTATTACATTTATCCGGTTGACAGTTTAATTTTGGAATCAACACATAATGAAGAATTATGAGTTTATAAACTTATTGGTTAATTAAGTTGGTATGTACCTAATCAATTACAATTAATTTTAATTTAATTAATTGTTATATTTTTCAACAATATTATTATATAAAATAATATTCAATAATATGCCTTAATTAAGGAAAGTTTATTTTATCGACAGAAAAACTTTGTCGTTTTTACCATTGACGACAATTGTTTGTTAAACTTTCAGAGATATTTTTTGGAAAGTTTATAAATTAGTTATAATAAAAATAATACATTCATCAATAATTATTGTAATTTCATCAACGATATTGTTTAAGAAAATGTACGAATATAGGGGGAAAAACGCTAACAAAAATAATAATACAAATCACTGGTGCACAAAACTGTGTTTTGACTATCCGAACGTACTTTATAAATGAAAATTGTAATATTTTGTTGAGTTTTGGCGAAATATTTGAAGTGGAATAAATACACTCTCGCGGCTGTTAGTATAAACTATTATTACTATAGCCTATAGGTAAGTATATGTACCTATAGTACTTGCAGGTATTGGAAATTGTCAAGAGCAGATTCGTATTTTCATACGAATCTTACTTCTTAATATATATTTTTTCCGTGGTGGTCTACATGTATTTTATGATTACAAGTGTATACAATTTTCACAAGTGTCATTGAATGTAGATCATTACAGTTTTTTTATGCAGTAGTATCATACGTATCATACAGTTCAAACAAATTTCAACACATTACATGGTTGGCAATTAAAAATTCTAACAATCTTTATGTTACTAAACGTTTATTGTTTGTGGGCCGGGGGATAGGGGTTCTAGTACCCTTCGAAAAAAAAAACGACAAGTTTCGTCTGAGTAAATATTATATCGATTTCGTCATCAAACCGGCAGCAAAACGTGACATATCGTGTAAAAAAACACACACACACACACACACACACACACACACACACACACATACACACGTCAATGATATCGTATTGCAGCATATTGTTATTGGCTAAACATCATACGCGTCACAGGATGCGTTTCTATCTGGTACCATGTATATTATGTATAGGCGAAGCGAACAATACATAAAAGGTCGTCGCCCTAAAAAGATTTATATAACATAATAACATACAGGTAGTCGCGTATTAACGTGTAGTTTTATTGACGCGTGTGTAACTATTACAATAATTATTAAGTTTTAAACTATAATATTGAATACCGATACCACAGTTATCTACCGTACATATAGATAACCGTAGCCTATACCGAATGTATCATAGTATAGAAACAGTCAGAAAAACTATACGAATTATCGAAAATAATATGCAAACGCCAAACAGATAATATAATATTATGTACATTAGGTATAGCAGGTTATTGGACATTATAGTTACGACACATCAGACAAAACGACAATAATTATTGTTTTCCGCGGTTTCTTTACTGCGATATTATGCGATATACGCCTTGCAGGCAGGTACAAAATACGTATTCGCCCACGCGAAAGTTTTTTTGGCGAGCGGTCGAGTGTGCAAACGATTCGGAAGTGAATAATATTTAATCGTCACATCCGGTTTGGAAAGCGCGTGCGGTGAAAGTCTGACGGTATACGATGCCGTCGACCTTCCGCTCGTCGAAAATCCAAATTACATACTTGTAAACGAACATCACTGCGGGTAGTTTTATTTTTGTACGTGTGCGAGATGCTTTTTTGGAAGATTTGTTTCCCCTGAACGTAGATATATCCGATTGACGCCGTCACGCAAACCAATAAGTAAACACCTATACTTTTTACAAGCCGCAAACCGCCCAAACGACTAGCATTTTTTTTTTACATGAGCTACCCAAACACGATATTTTTCACATCAATTTCACACACGCATTTCCTATACATACATATTATATTACTTTAAATTTATATATATACATATGCGTGTGTTTATATATGTATTAACAACGAATCAACTATATCTGAAATACGATATACCACGGTTAATATATTGGTATATACCATAGTGTGATCATACGTTGTTATATGTTTAATGGATATAATCATTAAATTTCCTCGCTAATATTTTATTATTTTTTGGTTTAGGACGGTGTACAAAATAATATGTAAAAAGGTTTGCAATTATGATAAAACGTTAATGCGTGTTTAATAATTATTTTAAAGGGAGATTTTATGATATTAAAACTATTTTTTTAAACGATAATCGAAATATTATGTTTGTGATTATAAGCAATTAACAATTAAATAAAAACCAACGTATTATTATATTTATGTGTGTAGTGTATTATGTAATATAATATGGATTTTTATATACGCGTCACGCGTAGGTATGTTTCTTTTTTGTGTGCGATATTTTATTAACATAATAAGACGCGAAAAAAATGAAAAACACATTTACGTTAATATCAATAATTTTCTAACGTGACGTTATATAATGTTTACGTCATGGGCAAAGCTTTCAAATGATAATTTTATCAATAATTTTTACATAGGTAAGATCGCGTTTTTTTATATTGATACCCAAAGGAATACACATAATTTCTATAAACGTACCGACGCTACATCTGACTGTTGTTTATGTAGATAAGTATAAAATTTCGTACTATTGTCATTCGAAAAGGACTTCATTTTAGCTTCTGTATGTCACTTTAAACATAATTAATAATTATAAACTCACCGTGGAATACACGAATGTAAAATTAAACGCGAGAGTTAGTTACAGAATGTTTTTGTTCGGTGAACATATTTTAATATTTTAATCTGGGCACACGTTTGATCTGTATAATTATTATTTATTATTATGCAGATTGCAAATACACCAACTTAGGATGTATACATAATATAATATAATAATATGCAGTCCAATAATTAAAAATATATTATCGACATCACTAATTTATTCTGATTGTGTACCATGATATATTGATATAATGTATAATGTGTACGATAAAATAATCAGTTCGTTAATAATTGAACGTTTTTGTATTGTTTACCGTGCGAGTTTTCGCTAACGCCTAACGATATAAATCTTATATCATTTTATATCGTTAAACAATTTTTACTTTGGATACAACGATAACATAGTAATTATTTCGAAGTTTTTATTTTTGTTTAACTCGGATACTTGTGCACAAGCACAATATTACCTACTTAGAAAACAATTATTTTCCTTATACGAATTGTATGTTTTAACTTTTCTATTGTACATTCAATTTTATTATGTAGAAACATGATTCCCGGGATTTGTTTAGTGAACACCAAGGCAAATATATTTAGACTAGAAATACCACCACTTTATTGTACTGATTTGATTAACGTATTATATCTATAAAAGTCTCAATCTCAAATAAGCTCATGAGAAAGGAAAACATATTATTTACTTGAGATGTAATATATAATATTATATCGTTTATAATACGAGTAGATACATATTTGTTCATTATAATGTGCCAATTACTCAACGTATGATGTATTACACAAGAGAACAAGAAAAGTAACGAGAACTTTTATCGAAGAAAAAACATACTTATTTTGTTACTTGTTAATACGAGTTATTATTACTATTATGTAGTGAGATTCGTTACGAACAATGTCCCGCGAGATTTGTTTGATGTGAGTATCTAATTAGTGGGGTGTAAATTATTACAGAAATTCAAAATACAACAGAACAAAGTAACAGCGTACCTATACAAGTTTATGTATATTAACGTTGATTGAAGAGTAAAATATAATATTTGATATAGATTTTAAAATTAAAAAAACATGGTTTATATATATATATTATTTAAACATGTATATTATTACGTTTAATATCGTTTTCATAAATGTTGGTTAGTTAGTTTTTACTAACTAATAAACTTTTTGTTCCGTTTGTTAAATAGTGATTATTATGTTCTTTTTTTTGTTACGGTATTTTTAATTTTTACTGTCTCTAGTTAATATAATAATTCATTAATATGTTGATAGAGTGAGAATACCTAAATTACATAAATATAATATCTCGATAGCACGATGTAATATGTTTTAATAATTAAACAAATGGTATTTTTTGATTAATCTTTGATTTATTAATTTTTTACACTCGTTCAATAGAAAGTTATTATTATTATTATTATTTTATTCAATATTTAACTATTGTTAACTATTATAGTTAACTCAATAGTTTTACTCAAAACTGTTTGATTAGTACCGTGAGTAATTTTCACGTCTAATAACTTGGTATCGTATTTTAGAGACATCGTTATTTATTATAATAGACACCGTGAAACTTATCTAGCTAATTTCTTAATGGTTGTTACAACTGGCATTATAAGGTATGTTTTAGCAATTTCATTTTATGACTTTTTGAACCCTAGTGAATATTATTATTTTAACATTACTATTACGTCGGCGACAAAACATTTACGCGTGGCAACACAAATATATGGTATATGAATTACCATGTATTTAAGGTTAGTTTAATTAGAATTTCTACAAATTAAGCCATTCTAAAATTTAAACAATATTGTTATATTGTAGTTGTGTCTTGTACACTTAACGTTTATTCAAAAATACTTTATTTTTACCATTGTTTATTTTAAATAAACATAAATACTGCATAGGCGGGATCAAAATTTTACAGTGGGTGTTTCTGAAGCTTCTATTTTTTTTAATAAAGTCTTGAAAATCATTTGTATAATATAATAAAGTTGGAAACCACACTAAATATACACTATACGAGAATAGACACGCATACTTACACTAATCACACTCATCGATTTAATTTAATTATTAATTATTAATTGTATAGTTAATCAATGCATTCACATAGTAATAAAATACTCTGGCTAACTTAAATATTAAGTAAGTTTAACAATAAATTAATAAATAATTTGGGTTTATTAAATAAGTAATAAAGAATAAAAATCTTATAAAATTAAATATAAATAAAATTACAATATTACAATTATAATATTAGACATTATAGATATTATAATATTAAATATTATAAAATTTTGAAGAACAATTACATTTTAAAATTATTAGATTATATCATTATATTAGTTTTTGTTCAACAAACATTAATAATAGGGCTTCAAGTCTATTTCAAGTATTTCGAAGTTTTGACTTAACAATTGAAAGTTTCAAGAAAATCTCTCACATGAACAACTTGTGACCGGAATAATTAAAAATGTCATTAAACTTTCATGAAAAGAATAGAAGAAAATTAATTTGTCTAATTTCTGTAGCCATATCAACCAATTATTTTTGGTCGTAGACCGTAGTTGATGATCAACTAGGAATGTCAGTGAATCCTTGTAAATATGTCAATTTAAAAAAAAAAAATGCTTTATTATGTAGTTCTATATTTTCATTTTTGTTGGATTCAGTTGCAAAACATTACAAATATAGAAAATTTTACCTAAAAAAAATAAACAGGTAATACTATAGCATACCTATAGCATTTAGTAACACCCGTAAACACGCCAATGAAATACTAGTATTTAATATTTATAACAATGGTTGATGACACTTAGCCCTCAAGCATACTATATATTATGTCCAGCAGTGTACGTGTTCAATTTGAGAGATTTTTACTATTATGACGTGGACTCTTTATATTTATCGCGTGTGTAAGATGATTACGTAAAAAATCATTAGGAAACTTTATTTTATGTTATATAGCTACATAGTGTATAGCCTGTAAACACAAATACTATTAAAAACTCAATACTTCCGGGATTCAATTTACTTTCTATATATGTGTACCGATACGAATTCAAAATAATTTTATCCAATATCAATATATCATATACGTTATATACCCACGTATATATACATAATACACGTATGAGTATAAATATGTTGGTGTACGAAAATATTTTCAGTTAGGTATTAATCATTGACGAAAAATAATTATTTTCATATATATGATTTCTATTAAGTTGACATTTGCCATTTACAGTAAACATTTACGTGCAAAAATATATGAACTTGATAATATGTTACCAGTATTCGTTATAGACATCACTGATTAGGTATAGATATTTTTAGTGTGAGGAAAATGAACTTGTGCGTCATAATAAAAAAAACTCCGAATGGTCAAAGTACACTAGGTACGAGTATAAAACCGGTATTACCGGTATGTTAAAAAAAAGATAGTATCCTTGTATTTCCGAGAAGAATATATTTTTACAGAGAAAACACGATGCAATAGCTTTGTATTATTTTTTTTTGTGGTGTAAAAAAAAGATACCCAAAGTATTGTAATATTTTTTAATGTGACTTTTTTTCTTTACATCATTTAAATTTCAAATGACCTTAATTTCAAACGGGTCAAAATCTAATCCCCGCATAGCTGATTTTGTCGGAAAGCTAAATATCACTGTTATATAATTATTATGTGTCAACTAAAGCTCATCGTCATCACCAACGGAAAAATGTTTTGTTTCCATAAAACATATATTGACCAATGCGACTTACTAATTACAAAACTTACATTAAATTTTATTAAAAAAAGTATTATTTATTAATATTAATGTCAATAATATAATATTTTGCAATATTTAAGAAACATTTTATTTTTCTATATGCCGTACCTACCATGTGTTTTTTTAGTGCTGTATGTTAGATTTACGGAAAATTGTTTTTACAGATAGTAAATTTTCAAAATATGGGTCGAAAATCGTGTATTTTCCGATTGGACACCCGTAAAGAAATTTTATAAAATATGCGAAACGTGACCGCCCAATCTAACCTCTTATTTCTATAATATAAATATATAATATATGATTATGAGTGGTGGCCGAGAATTCCTATAAAACACGAACGAAAGAGTACAAAATCAATAAGATTCTCTACCAATAGTGAAAATACCTCAATTCATTTTATGTGTTATTGGAAATATGTGCATGGAGTAAATTGCGATGAACCACAAAGATGACAGCGTTAGGTAAAAGGATTGATATTTCAACAAAAAACAAAATACTGTATTGAACTATGTTGGAAAATATAAAAATAGTAAGTAAATATTAATAGGCTCAAAAGTTTATATTTATTAAACTTGTATAATATTTTAAAATATGTTATGTTTTATTCATTATTTTATTTTGTGTTTTCGTAAACGAAAACGAGTATGAAATATCTTTTAGCAAGTATATCTGTATAATTATATTATTCAAAAATTGAGATATTAATGAGCATAATGATGTTAAAAATATAAAATATTTGAACAAATTTCATGTTTTGTTTTCATAAAAATTACGAAATATACATAAATATTATAGGATTGTTTGGACAGTTAATTATTTATTAGAAAACGCCTATTCCGAGTAAAAAGAAAGATAATATTATACATATTAAATTGCAAATTATATTATGTTTATATTTTAGGTGTTTGTATGTCAATAAATATGTCTGTTTTTGCATATATTCATAAAATATTCAACGGAAAGAAAACATAATATACCATATACGTATCACATATGGCACTTGGTATAAATCCTCTAGAAAACACCATAATAATTCGTGTCCCCGTCGACGTTCACGGCAAGTTAATCGAAAAATTCGGTTTCCGGTTTGCTAGACGTTAAGTTAATGGAGAACCCCATGTAAAGTCTCGAGGCTGTTCGTGTAATAAACAGGGGGTGAGAGGTTTGTTTTATTTCTTCTATAGCTGAAAGGTGTATATATATATATATATATATTTATTTATTTTTCTTTTACTTTGCCGTTGGAAAAAAAAGCGTAAAACCCATATAGGTAGGTACTGCATGAGAAGATGGAAACGTATAAATCTCGGCGCAATGTTGAATTGCAGACAATCGGATTTTTTTCAAACCTTTGATCAAGAAGATTATCTGGTAGGTACACATGAGAGTTTAGCCGGACAAAATAACATTATGTTTGATAACGTCAACGCGGCAAGCTATGGCAACGATGACGTAGACATAATGTCATCAATATAAAATGGTAGGTAGGTACATATTATAATCTATAAATATATATATATATATATATACGTGAAGATATCATAATAATATTATAAATATTTGCAGATTGTACAATGCAAATAAACAAGAAAAAAATAAATCGTCGAATATCCTTACGTAACATTATGTTCTAATCAAGAGACTTGTAAAATATTCATAAAAATTCACCGGCGGTTATATTATTATACACTCGTCTACGTGATACGAACCCTCTTGACTCTCGGGGGATGCGAAAGGGTCTCACGTTTAAAAACAGCTGTATTTTTTTTAACGCATTATTCTGGGATATATATTCCAATAAGCTGAATGAGCTGCAAATACAAATGAAAAAAATAATCACGTACTATTATGTGCAAATAAAGTAGTGGAAAACTTAGCTTTTTACTGACACGGTTTTTATATTATTATAAGGTATAGGTATTTTATAAGTTATAGATATTTATAGGCATATTTTTGTTTTATCAAAACAATATATTAATGTGTTTCAAATCAAGCGTGGTCGGAAATGTATACAATTTTAGAATATTGAATATGTATGCGTAATATATTATTTGAGGTATAACATTTATCTTTGTCATAACGTTATGTCCAATTTCGAAATTTTTAAATGAAAATTGTAATATTAATTACTAAAATAACCGAAGTTATAATTAGATAGTAAAACATTTGAATTAGATTTCATATAGGCAATAGTCTGCAGCTTTATGAAGTGATGTGAAATATTCAATATCGGGCTATCAGACTTAATAACGTTATATGGTAGTCACCACGGTGGGCAATAAATTACTATCATAGAAAATATATTTAACGTTAAATACAACATTTAAAGGTTATTTTCCTAATGAAATTGACTAAGTACATGTTTTTATTGAATTTTCATTTTTAATTTAAAATCACTAAGGCAATAAATTCATATAATATATTATAACGACCTATGAATATAATACTTTTGTCATGTCTAAAACTCTAAACCAATAATTGCGAAATATTTTATTTGAGCACATTTTGTAATCAGAAGTGGATAATCGTTTATTATTAATATATATATTATTTATAGTTTATTTTTCGAACTACAATTTTATTTGAAAATTACTGAATTTAAGTAATTAATTTTTCAATTTATTTTACTATTAAAATCGCGTACAGATTTTTTAGAATCATTTATAAGATTCACTAAGTGACTCTTGTAATTAGTGAAATATAATGTTTTATTTGTACACCTAATACTTACGTTATATAGTATTTAGTTAAACGTAGGTATTTATATTCAAATGAAAAATCTGTCGATTAGTATACTGATTAGTGATTAGTATAGATTAATAATTACTATGATTATAAAATCCAATATATAACCGTTAGTATATACCGTTATATTTATATAAGTAAAATAACACCAAGATAGATACTTAAATATTACTATATAGTGGAACGGGTAGTAACAACGACTAACTGTAGTATGTATGACTAATATATGAATTCATATATTATTTATCGTACCGTTTGTTAGGGTAAAATTGACAATTTTAATCAGATTGTATATAGAAACCCGTAATATTACATATTATATGTAAGAATGATCTATTCCGATAGAAATTAAATGATTTCGAGAGTTCTCAAAGATAATAATTTGCTGCGCAATATTTTTATTTAACCTGCATATAATTTAATTGTTTTATATTTTATTATAAAAAGCAATGTATTCTCATGTTATTTGTGATAAAAGTGCAAATTGTTTTTCAACATTTATCCAGTCAGTGGTCAATTAATTATAAATGAAAACTGAAGAGTTGACAATTTTCCTTCTAAGGAAAACTGTAATAATTTATTAAAACGTTGTGTAACAATAATATAACATGTCATAGAAAAAGTTACGTACGTCACTTATATACGTTTTAACGATATTTAGTTATCATAAAATTCGGTCATTTATCATTTAGTTGCATTGCAGTTTGCTACACTACATTTCCCAATGAAAATGAGAACCGATTACCCGGCGTTTTTTAACAGTATATATACTAGACTTCCCCTTTAACACTGCGCACCAACATATATATACATGACAAATGATTTACACCGGCTTTCTCAGAATATATGTTCCATGCCCGGATCTTAAGCTCTGTTCAAAAATAACGTTTTTCTTTCTCTTCTGGAAAAGAATTACTAAATCCAAATATCAACGGCGAAAATACAAAACGCACACCTTTATTAAACCTATATATGCATATTATACATAAAATATGTTATACCTATATGCGTTACATTATGATTAATCGAGTTTCGGAAAAGTGAATGATTAAAATTTCAAAAATATTCCTATTATTTATTATGCAAATTGTAATTGATATACCTAGTTTATTTGTTATAATATGGTTTAGAAAAGACCGAACATCGAAACCCTGAACTTCGTCACTAAAAGGCTTTTCTCGTATCTTATTTAATGTCATCATAATTTTTCGTCTGATTTTTCATTTACACCCACATCAGTAAACTTAGTGACAGATTTCATTATTGACGCTTTTGGATCTCCCATAAAGTTTACCCGATTAAGGATTAACCCTCGCGTTTAGCCATCAACATTAATTTATTTACATATTAATTTTATTATCATACCTACCACGTAAAAAATTAACAACGAAATAATGTGTATATTTTTATTTTTGCATATATATTAAAATTAATAATTTATGTATAACTTTTTGAAACTATCTAAGAGAATTAATATTGAGTTCAACTGAAATAAGTTATAACTTCATATAAATTATCTTAGGTAATGAATATGAAATAGGTTGAGTAGTACAGAAGAAACTTCATATTTAGTTTGTTTATCATATAAATTTAGTAAACCTTTAGCATATAAATATATAATATATATAGTAGTGTTTAAAAGTTAAGATATAGAGGTTTAGCTTCGATTCATAGTTAGGGATGAAAATTATTAATTTTCAATTTATTGCGGGATTTTGTAATACTGATACCTTCGTCAAAGAGAACATAAAAGGCTATTAAAGACGAATGTAAAATAATTCTATATGTCATTTATTATTCAAAGGATTAGGTATTTCATACAATAGATAGGTACTGTAAGATTAGGTTTAAATAAAGACAAAAATATAAAATGAATAATAAATGAAACGAATGATTCAAAGGATATTATTAAAATTGAAATATTTTTCCAAAATAATGATTAAAATCGGTACCTATATCTACCTATATCTATGGGTATATGATTAATTTTTCTGGTTAGAAAATTAATTTTAATGGTTAAAACAATATTATATACGAATAAATTTATATTTTATTCATTTTCTCAGTGAATGTTTATGTTTTAATTATTCTTTTTATATAAATTGAAGAAATTAATAGGCATACAAAAAAGTAGTAACTTCCATTTTTATTAGATTTTCATTCGTTTGTTTTAAATGAAAACTTTTATTTTTATTTTTTTATTTGATATTGTGAAACATTTTTTTAAACATTTCAAAATGCAAATATTAGAAATTAAATCAATAATGTATTAATATGTGTATAACATAAATGTGAGTAACAGTGAAATTTTACTTCACTACTAAATTTAAAAAGCTCATAAATAATATAAACTATTAGTTTAATGTTTAATACTCGCATATAAGTATTACGATTTTCAAACAAAATACATATATTTACATGTACGTTTGGAATTAAAATTAAGAATTGCCATTTATATTTCATTTACAGGTACCTACAATGAGAAATATTTAGATTACTGCACGCTTGAACTGACATGTGTTGTAGGTACATATTTTATATTTTCTTACGAGTATTTCGAGTTTAAAGAATTTTATCCTAGAAACCGGTTTTAAACCGTTAACCAACCATTAATAGGACGTTAACATAAAATATTATATTATATGTATATAATATGGTTACACTTATACGTACCTACATCAATTTAGTTATGGACTTATTATCGTTCAGATTTATGACGAAATAATACATTTTATATATTATTATACTATAATCATATCCACTATAAATAATTATTAGGTCTTATCGTTAATTTTAATTAACTAAATTGTATTTAATCTGTATAAAAAAAAAAAAAAAAACGTTTGATAATAATGTAATAAGTAACTATAACTGCCAACAGAACAGAACATGTTAATATAAAACACATCGTGTTCGGTATCTTAAAACTATAAACGTATATTTTTTTAAATTCAATATTTAATTCATATAAATAATGAATATACGTATCTATAAGTCCCATAAGTGCTATTGCGGACATTTTGATGTAAACCGACAGTAATTTATTATATAAAACGATAGTTATTCCCAAAAATAAATATTTAAATTCTACGCCTATCAGTTTGACACGATAACGGAAACACGTCATTCTACAATTGGAATAAACCTCGTTGAAGTATTCCCCAATATACATACTATTATGTTAATATATGTATATAAATTCTGTTTAATATGAAGTTAGATTAATTAACCAAATAATAAACTGATAAATGTAAATAGTAAACTATAGTTTAACTGTGCGATCACACTGTACTGAATATTTGTAAACATTGTACAAACTCGTGTATTTTTTTTTTAATATGCAACTGTATTTTATTATAATAATACCATTTTTTTATAATATGTAATTTAACAACAAAAACCGTATCATCGAATTATTATAATTTGGAGGGTGACTTTCATTGCGTTTAACGACGGTTGACGTCTTCTACCAATTTCCGAAATTGTCTTTTTATTATTATTATTATTATCGTTTTCGTCGTCCGAAGTTTCACAGAAACTTTTACGCGCGCTGTACATAAAAAATGTCACCGTGTACACGATACGATCCTCTCGGGACGATGATTATATTATTATGTAGTCTAACCTAGGCGGATATTATTATACGTGTGTACCTACCGCGGTAATAACACGGTAACTACCAACCAACCATAATAACATAAATGTTATGGCCGAAAAACAATAACAATGCGCTGTCGTGCTTACCTAGAATCGAATTTGGTGCCGTCCACCAGTTTTCCGGTATAGTGCATGGTGAGCATGTCGTTGACTTTGGACTTGGGTTCGCATCCGTCCAATGTGTACACGTATTCGATTTTCAAACCGTTGGGAAGCGTTTCGACCTGGTTGGTTTGGTCGGCGGCTACCAAAGCGACCGCGACGCATACCATCACGGACGCGCGTAACCAACTGCTGCGGGATGACTCCATGGTATTGTCGTCGTCGTCGACGGTGGCGGTGATGGGCGAGCGGGACAAAACACGAAGAGGAATGAAAAACGAATGAGATTTAAAAAAATAAATATATTTGTTTATTAATTGTCAATTACAATGATTTTATTTTCGAAAAACGTGGCGGATATTTATCTACTTTTAATAATAATAATAATATTTCAAATGGTGTACGAGATAACGTTATACAAACGACGTGACGTGCGGCCGACCGTTTGACGACTGACGTACTGCCGACTGTTGAACGCCACCGTGTCCGTTCTGTGTCACGCGCCGTCTTCGTTTCGCGCGACCTTCCTCCACGTCGTCACTCAAATCTCCCTACTACACCACTCTATAATCACTACTACCACAGTCAGACGATCGTGCCCACGTCGTGGCTATTTTTCGGCGGCGGCGGCCGCCGTAAGTACATTTCATAATACAAAACAATAGCCACCGCCGTCGGAGTGCGCTCTGGTCAATCCGGCCTGGTTAATCACGCGACGGACGACCGGCCGTTAACGTGAATTCCGTCGGGCGATTTTTTTTTTTTTTACTTAAAAAAGTTTCGCCCAAGTCGTCAAAGATCAAAACCCTCTTACCGTTAAAGAGGAAATGAAATACAAATACCAAATTGACTCAGTAGATGCTGTATAGTCGAATGTATACAGAACGATCAGAATGTTACGAATACATATTACCTATCTACCTGTGTTTAATGTTCTGAAAATAATGGAGAAAATATTGAGAATGTTTGTAATTCTCACGCCTTTTCTGCACTAATCATTACCGTAACTACAGTACTAAAAAATAATTAAATTGCTCTTTAATCATCGTCAATTTGGATCTCATTAATAACGATCTTTAAAAATGATATTTAATTTAATACATTCATTTTATCATTACTTTTAGCAAATAATAAGCTATCCAACATATTTGGATTATTTAATAATATTATAATTCATAAATCAATAACAATACATAAATAGTAAGTATCGATCCAATATTTCTTAATCAATTTAATATATTAATAGTTATAAAGAATATTTATAGAAATAGTATTGATACCTACATCAGCGATTTTTCAAATTATTTACTTTTCTTGATTATTCATAACATTCTTAAGTAGGTATCTGGGGTAGTATTTATAGTAGGTAAAACTAAATCTATAGTACATTATATAACTATTTTAGATGGCGTTTCATTGATCGATCTGTATAGGATTGTGCAATAATATTATACAAAAAAAAACAATTCCGAGTGAAACTAAGTCATATATACAATATATTG
Source organism: Eriosoma lanigerum (assembly GCA_013282895.1). NCBI lineage: Eukaryota > Metazoa > Arthropoda > Insecta > Hemiptera > Aphididae > Eriosoma > Eriosoma lanigerum. Next base: position 56,839,393 of record CM023358.1, read on the forward strand.
ATAATAATTATTTTTATAAATTTTATTTATTTATCAATTAATGTGCAACAGAGAAAATAATTACATTTTTAGAAAAATTTCAAAGTTTTGTATTTAGACATAATATAATCAGTTTTACAGTTATAAAATGTTTTCTCATATGTAAAATATTTATGTTAATATTCAAAAAATATTTAAGTCCTTATGTTCAAAATTGCATAGACATAATGAAATATTTAAAATCAAGTTCGTCAAAATTAGTTTCTGTGAATATTTTTTGGTAACTTTTCTTATCCCCCCCAAAAAAAAACGTTTGAGAATTTCGAAAAAAAAAATCTAAATAAAATACTAACTAGATACAATTATCTATCGAAATCAAATCCTATTCGTGGTAATCAGATCCTTATTTCTACCCGAAATCGTTCTTTTAGACATAAATAAAAGCACATATTGTTGAAAAACCAATAAGTACATTCTGCGTTTCGCTCAGAATTTAAAAAGGATAATTATTTTTCTCCCTAATAATTCCTGATGTAAAATTTTCATATACATATATTAGATAACGTACAATGTGCAAAAGTTTAAAAACCAAAAACTGTTTATGTATTTTTTACAGCTTAACAAGCGTTCGGAATGTTTTGTCTTTTTGAGACCTGTCAATGTTAAAATATTATTGTTGAACTATATGAACATGGTACATATCAGATTACTTGTGTGAATGGACGAGATGTAGGAATAGAGATTTATGAATGTATATAACTAGAGTGGGTGGGTGGCTGACCTCATCTAGTTGGAATGTAAGATGAAGTATAGAAGAAAAAGAAGAAGACGGACATAATATATTATTCGATCAAAAGTGATGTTTATACGATATGATCTGTGATAAATGCAGTGTCGTACTAGAAGGCTAGTCGTGCAATTGAATTTATGAGTCCAATAAAATATAACTCTCTTGAGTTGCTCGTTGGATACATCAACTTTCCCTCTTTATTATTCATTTTAATGTATTAACAAAAAGTATAAATATTTATATAATATATAATATCTTTTTAGAATTTATAATTGAATTCTAAAAATAACAGTTTAAAAAGGGCTCACAAAGTTAGGGCTATGTGATTATGTGATTGTACATCTACACCATAGGCCATTTTGATCTTGGATATCTGTGATATGATATTTACTTGATGTGAAAGATATTGATCACGTATTTCTACATAAAATTCTTAAATCTATAAGCTGACAAACTATAATCATGTAGTTAATATCGTTTAATTGATCGAACAGGAATCATTTAAAAAATAAATTATCTATTGCATTAATTAACATGTTTATCAATTGCTATAATATTTAATATTTCTATGATTATAAATATGAAATATGATTTTTAAATTATAATTATGTACAAAAAATGACTTTGTTAGTATGATAATGGTACATTATTATTATTAGACGAAAAAGTAATAATTAGGTGAAACCTGTAGGTACAAAATTTCTACACAAGTTATAGTGAAAACAATAATATTTAATTTCAATTAATATCTTGTGGTATCTTATAAGAAATCATAATATACTTAGTTGATGTTAGATTATAATACATTCGGAACATATCTTTATGGTTTTATAACAGTTTTCATCAAAACGCTTAACACTCTAATTAGTAATTACATATACACCAATAGTAAGTTTAAGTATAATCTCTATAATACTTATGCAAAGAATTTGTATAAAAACGATCGTGATGTACACCAGCTAAGCATTACAAGGCAGAGAAATTAAATGAAATTTGTTGTTTTCCTTGAAAAATCACTTTCACGATACAGTAAACAAATATATTCTTCAGATCATATTTTATGGTACAGAATTATATATAAATGTAACATAAATTCAATTCATAACGGTTGAATATAAGATTTAGTTTTTAACTAGCTAATAAATTTAATTTCGACATTATTTAAGATTTGATTGATTATTACCTATATGGCGTATTAGGTTTTATCTTTTAAGATTATAACATAAATTTAGTTTGATGGATAAGATATATGTAATATTATTAATATAAAATTATTGAAATTTTATTCATATCTCATTTTAAGAAAAAATTCGGAAACTCAGAATACTAGAAAGCAAAATATAAACGCAAACATCAAATACATATTATATTAGGGATTAAAATTGTATCAGTACGACACACTTTATTAACGAAAATACGAAATAAATACGTAATGTCAATGTTAATGTCAAATTTACAGTGCAAAATTAAAAAATGTGAATGGTAATACTATAAAATATTAATTTTTATTAGTTCTTAAATGTTATTGTAAAAGCAAAATCTAAAATCAATTTTCAATTATTATCAACATTTAAAGTTAAATATTCTTTTAAATTTTACTCGAAAATATTATCACAATAACATTATCAGTACATATTATATTATATTATATTATAGAGATTACACTATACCAAATACCACTGTATGGTTCAATGTTAAGTGTGCAATAGGAAAAAATATATATTTTTGCTTCTGACTATAAATATATTATAATATTATAATGTTTGCAAATATACTTAAGTTAAAGATTATCATTACACAGTTAATATTTTATTAAATTAATATTTAAAATGCTAATACATTTTTATTTTATCTAAAATTGTATTTTTCATTGACAACGGAAATGTAATCGCCAATTTGGTTTCGAGATAATGACAATGAATATTATTGATGTGTTTCAGAGGTCAACATCCGAACTCTATCAGTTAGACTAGAACTTGTTTGAAAATAAATTAAATTTGTGATTAGATATGTCCTTATTTTATATTTATATTACGTAAACAATTAAAATTTTGCTATGGTTTCATTGTTCAAGTCTAGGTGACTATCTAGAAAGACCAAAGAGAAATTGTACACAATTTATCTAAGACCAATTGCTACATATGGATGTAATACATGGGCCACAACAGGAGGGGATAACAATAAACTCCTCGTCTTTGAGAGGAACATTTTAAGAAAAATTTATGAACCTATTTTTGATGATAATGAAAAAAAAAAAAAGTTTGTTAGGAGTTCAAGACTTGCTTGGGCTGGGCATGTGTGGAGAGCTGATGGTTCTCTTATGAAGATGGTTATGGTGAATCAAATAGATCGGAAAAGACTAAGGGGACGTTCAAGGCATAGATGGTTAGATGTGGTTAGAAAAGATCTAGAGGAGTTAAAATCGGAATAGCTTACACAAGAGAAGTATGGACGGAATTGGTTTTAGAAGCAAAGATCCTAAATGGTTCGTAGAAGCTAAAAAAAACAAATAATTAAAATGTTTTAAAAGTACACATTATTTTAGTATGAAACAAACGAATAGCTAAAATTCTATTTAAATATTTGTGATCTAAAATTTCTGGGAAATTTTTTAGAATAGTTGCGTAACGCAGAAATTTTAAAATGTTCATTATCCATTTATCATAACCTATTTATGATTAAAAAAATTAATATTTACACATTCCGTTACACTTTATCATCTTGATTTTTTTTAATACAATTTTTGTTTAAAAAGGTTTAATGTTTTTTATTTTTAACGTTTATTAGGTACGTAAAATAATTGTATCTATGAAATCCCGCGATGACTTTTTACATTTATTATCCAGTCATATCATCATACATTGATATACACCTACGTTAGTATAAAATATTTTTAAAATCTCTGCTATAGCTTTATATAGGTGATATATGGATGATCATTTATGGAGGCGCGTTTAGCTCGATCAACCGTCGTCGTCGTCATAATAACAAATAAAGCGAAAGTAAAAACGATTTAATAATACATTTAATTATCCCTTACAAAAATAAATATGACAATAACAATGGAACTAAGGAAATAAGTATTGGAAAACCATATCCAAACACACTATAATATGATATGTAGATGTTTAATATGCATTTAGAAAATTATTGCTTTTGAGTTTCGACAACGTTTTTGGGGGCGTTTTTATCGAAAAATCAATGCAGAAACTTTCGTGCTAATCGTATTAATATAATATTATTAGGGTTATTAGGATTTAAACGTTTTAAGAACTAACGAAATACACATTTTAAGTATGTATTTTTGTACTTGTTTCTACTTTCATTATTTAATATAAAACAAATATAATTTTTAATATATTTTGAATAAATTTCAACGATTTTAGTATTATACACATTTAAAAATCCAGTATCATTATTATTTTTATTTCAAATCATTAAATATAAAGAACATGCATATCTAAAAAAAAATCAAAGAAATATGATCTTAAATGCAAAATTTAATTTGTATATATTAAAGATTCTTAGACTATTATTAGGTATATTCAAATTCATATCATTTTTAGGTATTTTGTGAACTGCGTAATAAAAACATAAAATTTCACACATATCTGACCTCTATAATATTTATATATATTATATATGTTTTAGTTGATTAATATACTTGAAAACAGATTATAGAAAATACACAAACCGCAAAGTTTGCAATCGTGATGACGTCGGATTACAAAGAATTTGTCTCTTATAGAATATAATAATATATATACGAGTACATAATACATATATTGTATATACTATACATTGTTGTTGCGGCTTATAATTATTAATATTACAATAAAATGCAATATTATATAAATATATATATGTATATTTCAAATCGCTTTTTCATCAACCGCCTTTAGCAGCGGAAACGATCTATGCACGCTACATTATATTATAAATATGATATACTTATGTTTAGAAGAAAACGGTTTTAAAATTCAACAAGTTCCTATTTATTTTTTATATTATTTACGTTTAAATAACGATGTATTTTATGGTGTTTATATGTTTATAAATTCGTGGTGGAATATGAGATTTGTATTTTTAAAACCTATAGAAAGAAAGAAAATGTTGTTTGTTTAAGTGACATTTCTGGATGATATTTTAGACAAAACTATAATATTGACTGACTTTGTAACCCAAAGCACTCGGGTTAATTTTAAATTTCGACTTTCTCTCGGGTTAATTGTTTTCATTAATTATAGCCACCGTTTTCTGTGCACATATATATTATAAATACCTACACGAGCATATTATAATATTATACTACCAGATATATATATATTTATATACCAGACGGGTACTACGCAGTAAGTAAGTGTTTGCACTGTGCACCGTCTAAGAGTGCACCGCGGGCACGCATTATATTGCGGTCAGAAAGTGATGACCTCGTTAAGACGGGCGTGAGGGAGTGAGGGAGGGTGATAGTGAGTGAACATGAGAGAGAGAGAAAGAGAGAGTGAGAGAGAGATGGAAAATAGTGGCTTCGGTGAATTATAAATAAATCGAGTTTTCGTATGCCGGTCGCGGTGTCGTTTCGCATCTGTATATATATATCCTGCTCCCTCAATCACTCCTCCCGAGTCCCGTGCCGGGATGAGCAGGATAGGTGTCATGCAAAATTCATCCGAGCTTCCTGCGGTAATCCTCGTGCATACGTATGTGCGCGAGTGTGTGTGTGCACGCGGTGCAGTGCCGCAGGGGTGTGTTTCGAGCAGCAAACACACCTAGGACGCGGCGACTGAAGAAATACAAGTATGATGGGAATTTTTTAGCGAATTTTCCTAGTTGGAACCATATACGTATAGTGTACGTTTCTTTTTATCTTCAGATTCTCTCCTTTTTTCGTTTTCTCTTTTGGAAATTGAACAAGACACGTTCTCTGACTGTATACGTAAAAAATGTATATATTATATCCGTATACATATATACGTTTTGTTAATCCAACGACGACTGTTCCGCACCGAGTGCATTATAAGTATATATGTTATTTTATGGCCCGTGTGTCGTTGTAATCATTAAAAAATAATAATAAAACAAATAGTTAAAACCGTACGTATAATAAAATAATGGTTGGAACGTGTATTTTCCTGTGTGTGCTCCAGCAACACACGTTTAAAAAAAATTACAACGAATCGCGTATTGTCGCGTTGGCCGCATGCCGTCGATTCGATTAACCAGTTTTTTTTTTTAAATCGTATTTATTATATTTTCGCGAAGGCGTTCGATTCGATAATAGGTATGTACATATAAGTATAATACGATTCGATATTCAACGAGACAATAGCAACGAACAATAATTGGTGTTATTGTTATCAAACACTATCTATTTATCAGTCTTGTATGTTAGAACGGTTTCAATTAATGTTTGTAATTTGTGTACAATCGATGTTAAATAAAAAAATTATTTTCGACATCGTTCACACAATATACATTATGACGTCGTTTTTGTTGAACGACTTATTACGTTATGACTTTTACGTGTTCTACTACTGTGTCCGTCGTTCGTTTTCTTCCAACAAGTTGATCATTAAATGTTTCTTTATATTATAATCATTTTGTATTAAAATATTTAAAACATCGCGCATAAAACAACTCAAAACTCAATAAACGAACACCTTAAATCCGTTCGAGACTTCAATTTTAGTTTTTTAATAAAAACAACGTTTATCTTATTAAGAAATTTACAAAAGCTTCAACAGTGGTATAATATTACAATTTTTATTTCATACAAAGAGTGAAAGTTAATGAATGTCTTGTAAATTGCATTCGTGTCATATATTATATTTTATAATAAGTAGGTGTGTTGATTTGTACTTTGTAGTAGGTAGATAATTCTTTATTGAATTTTGTTAATATTAATTTATATATATATATATATGTTTTTTTTTTATCAACACCGGAAGTAAAATATACATTCTTCATATTCAAATTGTGCTTACACCACTAAAATACGTTTCATATTACACAATGTGTATAACGAATTAACGAACTGTAAATCTAGCATTTATTTATATTTTTTAGATGTATTATCATTACTAAGGCATTATTATTTAATCTATTGTTTTCTAATATTAAATACTATTAAAAAATTTAATACGGTAATTATAATTATCATACATAAAATATTAAACATATAATTTAAATTGAAAATGGTTAGTTATGATATGAATCTAATACTTAATTGTTATAAAGATTTATCGATCATATTATTTTAAATGTTTAAATTACTTACTCGTTTATAGTTAGAAAACATAATTTTATTTGGACATTTTTTTTTTAGAGTATTTCAATAATTAAACAGGCATTTTATAATTATCTATTTATAGTAAGAATCATGTCTATTGTATAAGTCTAGGCGAAGTTATCAACTGAATAGCTAGTATAATTACTGTTTTTAATTATATAAGTAGGTACATAAATCATTATTTTTTAAGATCTGAACGATTTACTTTTAAGTAACTAGGTATAGTATAATGTAAGTACCAATAACACTTTCTCAATTTTCTCTTATTGTTGTATTGTAAAAATGCAACAGACCACAAACGATATGTATATATATATATACATATACACACAATTATTATTAATATGGTAATGGCATATATAGATAGTCAGTTTATAGTCATGTGTATGTAAATATATTATCAAACTTTTTTTTTATATTTTATAAAACTATATTATAATATGAACACGATAATAGAAAAACTAATATAATGAAACTAAATATTTAATGTATACGTAAACGCATTTCCGATTCAGTTTAGTAAATATAATAAATATCGATGAAATGTAAAAAGTATTATATTATATTATTATACCTAGTTCGATTTGTTGTATCTATAATTAAATATGTTAGAAAAACATCATTTCCTTGTTTTAAATGTTGTTACTTTGTCGCTATTCCAAAATAAACTTTAAATATAATATTATGTTAAAAATACTTTGTAGATACACAATGTATAATTTATTATAATGATACTTTCATATTAATTTTATTCATTTATATAAAAAGTGGGAAGGCCGATTGTGGACATTCCTCCTTCGTCCCTTCAGTTTTCGGAGAAATTTGTGGTTTATTATAATTATTAAGATTTGAATGCAATGATTGAATGTAATTTAGTATTGATGTAAGTATTGAATGCAATTTGAATGCATTAGAAAATACGATTCTGAGTAAATCGTAAATATTAAACGTAAATATTACCTATATTAGTACTCAAAAAAATTTTCAAGTTCCTACGATTAAAACTCAATTAATAATAAAAAAATAAAAAAATAACGGAAACCGTAATTTTACCAATATTCTGCTTCTCAAGGTAAAACTTTTGAGAAATTCAAAAAATGAGCTAAATAAAGTACCAACTAGAAATTTGGTACGGAAAAGGTACCTTATTTGTGGTAATAGAACCATTATTTCTACCCGAATATTAAAAAAAAAAAAATAATAAAAAGCCTATAAAAAAAATTGTCAGTCACGATTTTCAAAATATTTTGTAAAATGATTAAGTAGTATATTATTAGGCTTCTGTAAAATTTTAAATTCGATAAACCCAAAATTGTAGGTAATATTAATTTTTTTTGTTAAAAAGTTCATAGCTCCATTTTTTGCCAAATAATCAACTAATCTGTTCCAAAATTTTACCACACTTGTATTTTACCAATGTTAGTATTCAAAAAAAATTTCACGAAATAAAAAATAAAAAAATTTCAGAAATCGTAATTTTGACGATTTTTTTCCATTTTTTGGTAGTTTTTCTTCTCCTAAGAAAAAACTTTTAAGAAATTCGAAAAATGAGCTTAATAAAGTACCAACTACACGCGATTTGCTATCGAAAGCATACCCCATTTGTGATAATTGGACAATTATTTCTATCCGAAAAAATATTTTCATACGTAAAAAAAAAAAAAAAAATATCATTGTAGAAATAATACATTTCTCGCTCCGCTCAGAATCTAAACATATATATATATATATTTTAATTTTGTATTTATAAAATTATAAATAATCGTTATATTATAATATATTTTTTATTTATCACAAACATATTCAGGTTTAACATAAATTGTAATTTTCATCTGTCAATTTGTTTTATAAAAACTAAACTTATGAGAAATCGATTTTTTATTTGCATATTTTTTTTATAGAATTTATAATGTTCATTAACATATCGATAAATAAGTTAGTAATTTAAATTGATATTATTTGAATATTTAATCTTTATAATTTATAGCTAAATGTAATCAACGATAACGAGACGACTTTTTTTTTTATATAGAGAGGTATATAAGATATTATACAAGATGTTTTCAAAAATAAAATATAATAATAAAATTGTTATTTGAACATAGTACGCTAGTCGTTAAGATTAATAATTTTACATAATAATAATAATATAATAGTATGTATACTATATACGGTATATACCTATTTTAAATACTTGAGCGAAGTGAATTTTTTAAATAAAAATTCTGGATTTTCACTAACATTCCTCACAAACGTATACCTATTATATTAAATCGTATATTATATTTGCTATACAATTATAATCAGTAGGTAAATCGTATCTTACATTTTACAATTTTCTGTATCGATTGCGTTAAAACTACTATTGTTAGTAGGTAAGGCGAAAAAAATTAAAAATGATTAATATTTATCCAAATTAAACATGGCATTAAAAAATAGTTATATTTCAACATTTTTAAATAGCTGCCACTTTTGTCTTGTAATTTGTCTTGGATTTTAGCATCAAGGCATAATTATGATTCATTGTTCTTAGTTTCTGATTGTTATAATTATTATTTTATTAAAACCACAATAAGTATGTTCGTTTAAAATTGACGTATGTTTTATTATTTTTTAGTTTTCTTGTGTAAATCTTAATCTTATAAATTTATAAATTACTGAATAATTATCATATTAATTAATACATTAAAAAGTTATTAAGTGTTATATTAAGATTACAAAAAAAAAAATCAAAAGAAAATGTGTTTTTATTTTTAAATTATGTTATAGTTCTATTTTTTTATTACATAGAATTTTATATTCTTATAATCTTACGTATTCCTAGCAACTTTTTTAGATTTTAAACAAACAGAGCAAAGAATGTATTGTTTATACAAAGATTTTCTTTTTTTTCTTTTTATGGTTAAAAACATTTTTTGGGCAGAAATAATTATCCAATTAACACAAGTAGGGTATGCTTTCAGTAGCAAATCGCATCTAGATGGTACTTTATTTAGCTCATTTTTCGAATTTTTTGAAAGTTTTTTCTTAGGAGAAGAAAAACTACCAAAAACTATCAAAAAATCAGCAAAATTTCGATTTTCGTAATTTTTTATTTTTTATTTCATGATAACTAATTGAGTTTTGATCGCAAGGACTTGAAATTTTTTTTTGAGTACTAACATAGGTAATATACAAGTGTGGTAAAATTTTGGAACTGATTAGTTCGTTATTTGGCCTATATTTTTTTACAAAAAAAAATAATATTACCTACAATTTTGGGTTAATCAGATTGAAAATTGTATAGAAGCCTAATAATATACTATTTAATATTTTTACAAAATATTTTGAAAATCGTGACTGACAATTTTTTTTATAGGCTTTTTATTCTTTTTTTTTAATGATGACCACAAATAAAATACCCTTTCCATACCAAATTTCATCTAGTTGGTACTTTATTTAGCTAATTTTTTGAATTTCCCAAAAGTTTTCCTTTGAAAAGCAGAAAATCGGCAATTTTTATGGGCTTTTTATTATTTTTTTCTGATGTATGAAAACATTTTTTTGATGTAGAAATAATGGCCCGATTACCACAAATAGGGTAACCTTTTTCGTTATTTTAATTTTTTATATTTCATGATAACTAATTGAGTTTTGGTCGTAGGAACTTGAAAATTTTGTTGAGTATTCTCATAGGTATTCTTCATGCGTCATAAAAATTTTGGAATGGATAGATTTATTTTCTGACTAAATATAGACTTTTGAAATTTATCTAAAAATGATAAAAAATTGCCTTTATAATTTAGTATTGCAATAATAATATGATGTGTTTTGTAGTTATTAAATTTTAATCATGAGTGAAACTTAAAAAGTTGAAAAATATTATTTAATAAAACTTTAATACGAAAGTAAAATGAAGATCATTGCGATTAATCCTTAAGCATTGAATCTTTTTAAATTTTTAATGTAACAAAGAAATGGTAAATTGGTAATTGGTAGTTGCTGTTTATATAATGTCAAGGGAACTATACTTAAACCAATAAGACAAAAACCATAGGTACTTATTATATCGTTTATATTATTTATAAATACATATAAATTTATAATCAAAAGTTTAGATACAAAAAACTAAAAATAGGTTAAATAATTGAATAATTATATTATATATTTTATGACATTATTGTTATAAAGTTCTACATATTTTATGTATAGTATATTATTGTATTAATGTCATTATTTCTTCCATAGTGTCTGCTTTTAATTTAATTTAATTTTTAATGTATAGAGTAGAAAGTTATATCGTAAAATAATACATTTAATTGATAAGTAAAGTGAAGTTTAATATTAGAATTTTAGTTTCTTCTGCTTATAATTTATTTTATAACAAAATATAATATAGTACTACTTTACGTTTTCTCAAAGAAGTAAACGTGCTTAAAGTGTTTTTTGTACGATTTAAGTTTAGTAAGATATTCCATAAGAAAAACATCTGAGATTGGGTTATAGTTTTTATACTTCTTCTTATCTTTAATGTTTTTTTAATTAAATACATTATTTATATATTTAATTCTTAATTTTTATTAATAATATTTTATCATTTAAGTATTACTACTATAATAATTATAATAATATAACTTATAAGCTATAAGTATGACCAAATAGATACAAGAGTAATACATTTTAATTAAACCAGAAACCATAAATTTAGTATGCAAATGGCTTAAGGGAAGTTTCTATATAAGTATTTATAAATTGTTCCGAACGACGATTTTAAATTATTATTTCGAATATGTTTTAACGCTTTCAGAACAAATACATTCTTAACAGACACAACAAAACCGTATATTTATTTAAAATTTTCTATTATAATAACAATAATAATAATTTGGTAAAAATAAATTTTAGAACAATTATGTTTTAAAACCATTTTTTCACATATAGAGTATATTTTTGCTGTAAATTGAGTTCTAGTTCAATGAAAGTTATACTCATAAAGTTTACTCATTTTGCACATTTTAACTATATTTTAATAGTATAAAAAATAAGTTAACTTATAATAACAATTGTTTATTACCTACCGATTTTAATTTAGGACACATTAAAACAAACTCATTATTCAGATTCGATTTAATCAAGTAATATGCCTAGTATATTATAATATATTACATCATTGAATCGCTATACCTAACTTAGATATACAAGTTTATATCGTTTATCACGTTTCACCTTATAATTTCATGAAAAGTAGGGGATTAATATATTTTAATTATTGTACTTACTTAAAATAAAATAAAATAAAGGTTTTTTAATTTTTACGAAGATTAGACAATATTTTACTAGACACGGTAATGATGAATATATATTTTAACTCGTAAATTTAAGCTAACATAGGAAATAATAAGTTAAATCAATATTATAATAATATCCTTTATAGGCGTTCCTCCTTCATCCTTTCAATCTTTGGAAAATTAGTGGTGAAATGTTATTATGTTATATTGAAATTATTAAAATTTGAATGCAATAATATTTCATTCGAAAAACGATTCTAACAAAACTATTTAATACAATAAATACTAATAATATTTACTTTTATAAATTTTCTTTATTTATTAAATAATGTATAATAAATAAATTGTTTATCATAAAATTGGAGGTTTTTCTTATATTAACTAGACCAGGCACGTAACCAGGGTGGTGTTACAGGTGTATTAACAACTCCCACCCCTTGACCGTGTTATACTAATGTCTTATAAAGGTAAATATTCATCATTAACTGTGGTCAGATGTACACATATTTTTATGATTTATCCTAATGAAATATACATTATTGTAATCAGAGGCGTAACTGGGTAAAAAAATAGAGGGTGCAAAATAATGTATTCATCAAAATTGTAAATGGGAGGAGGGGGGTAAAATATATTTTTCTTTTACATATACCTAATTTTTTGTTTTTACACTACTATACAAGGCACAAGCCTTAAACTCATGGGAATTACTTTTATTTTATTTTAGTTAATAATAATAAGTGGTAATTATAAAATAATAACTAATAAGTGTAAATAATAATAAGTTTAAAAAATCATTGTCAACAATATTTAAACACATTTTTAATTTTTTAGTAATGAAATGTTAACTTATCTGGGGGGCAAAATGATACTTTTCCCCTTCAAGATAAAATTAAGGGGGGCAAGTGCCTGCGCTTGCGCTCCGTAATTACACCACTGATTGTAATATAATAAGTCGATAACAATAATTTGAAGCCGAGACCAAATAAGGATTCTCATTACACTGTTTGTATCGTTTCATCTTAAATACACAGTAAAAAATATTTTATCTTTTCATAAAGTGTGTACCAATATTATAAATAAATGATAATTGTTTATTTACAATCGTAACGTGTATAGGGCACATCACTGAATTCTCGAAGATACCCTAAACGTGTACAACTTCATGATGAACATGAATACATTTGCTAAATAATTAAAATATATAATGTATTTCTATAATAATTATATTATGCTTTTTGCTCATCACATATTATATATCCAATGCATAAAATATTCAAATTAATGATTTTTTTCATATGTAGTTTTTTTAATACACTTAAATGGCAAGCTGTTTTGAAAAATTCTGTTGAACAAATTGCTCCAAGTTCAAAAAGAACTAAACTGATAACTTTAAGTCAAATTATAGATGGATCAAATGACATGAAACGATACTAGTATTTTTGGAAGTTTTTGATTCAATAATTGACTCTTTAGAAATTATTTCATTATGATTTGATAGAGAAACATCTTCAAAAACAAGCAATATACTTTACTCTTTAAGACAAGGAGAAATTCTACATGCCATGCACATCTTGCAAAAGTGTTTTCATTGAGTATGCCATTAAGTCGTCAACTTCAAAAAGAAGATATGGATTTGTCTATATCAATGGACTTTCAGGTAATGTTATTAGTGCAATAAATTCGCTGCGTACAAATGTCGCAGAAGAATTTAAAATAATATATAGTTTACTGAAGTTGAAAAAAAATACGAGTCATTAGGGATTACAATTTCAATACCTCGCTAGCTTAAAATAAACAAATCGTTTTAGTTATTTAACAGAATCACCTGAAATCTATTTTAGGATTTAGAATTTTATACCTTTTTTGGACAATTTTTGTGAACAACTAAATGATAGATTTTTAAATCCAAAAGCATTATTAAAAAATTGTACTTGTTTAATAAATGCAAATAAGAAAAATTAAACTATAATCGGACCACTAATACTGCACGAATATTAGTGTCTACGGACATAAAAATATCATATTTTTTCAATTTCACTCAAAATTTCAATTTCAAATGTAATTAAAAATATTCTGTCGATTCGCGAAATTTTTTAAAACTGTGTTAAGAAATGTAGTCGTTAGTTTAAGTCATATTGTAATTAACCGTAAACCCTGGAATTTTAAATTATATTGATCATTATTGACAAAAAGTTTAATTTTTAGAAACATTACATAGTCAATACTCTACATCGATACTCAAAAAAAAAGTTCAAATCCCTACGTTTAAAATTGCATTAGTTATCATAAAATATTTAAATTCTAGTTCTGCAATATTATATATGTAATTACTGTGAATTTTGTAGTTTTTCTATAGTTTATCTTCTCCTAAAGAAAAACGTTTGAGAAATTCGAAAAATGAGATAAATAAAGTACCAACTAGCCGAAATTTCTACCGAAAGGATAACCTATTCGTAGAAATCGGAATATTATTTCTGCCCAAAATCGTATTTTTAGACATAAAAAAAGCACACATTGTAAAACTATTATTTTCATTCTTCGCACATCACTTAAAAAGTCAAAATCTAAATTGTCTAATACCTACATCACTACATCATAATATTATTTTAAATATTTTAAAAGAATTATAAAATGGGATATTTTTCTATAGATTTAACTTGGTATAAAAAAAAAAAAAAAATAAACGTGTGTGTTTACTGAAGATTAGTGAGACACTGATACATAACATGTAAATCATGTAAAATCTATTATATTATTAGAATTGATCGTAAACACTAGTATTTTTATTTACATATCGATATTATGTATTTGTTTCCGAATTTGTTTCCTTTTTTAGTTCTAGGTTATTTTGACCTCGAAACGTGCTGTACACGATAATGGTGTATAATAATATATCTCCGCGTTCCAAGACGATATAATATTATTATTAAACAATAACTGAACAACGATCTTTTGATTTTTTCCCTAATTATAAATATATTATATAAAGAGAAATTGTGTTCACCGTGTTTAGAATTTGTATTTATTTTTTGTTCAAAATCCGTACTCAAAACCGGTGGTGACCTCTTTGGGCCGTCTCGCCGTGACTGTTTTTCAGCGTTCCGTACCTAGATGTCGTTTCGGCCGTCGGTCGCGCAGCACAATACCGCGCGCTACGATAATCTAGTCGGCGGCGGCGGCGGCGACCCCCTTATCGACGCGCAGAGATCCGTTCGCCCGGTCGGCGGGCCTTATTCCAGCTGTTGGATCGATGGTCGTCGGCCTGACCCAACGAAAATAAACATACGAATCGTGCGCGCGCGCGTTCCTGTACACGCACACACACACACACACGCTCTAGCGCACCCGTTCCTACCCGCACACACAAGTCACAACGCGTTCTGGTTTCGTCCTTTTTTTTTTTTTTTTCCTTTCCTTTATTTACTTTTTTTTTGTATTTATACATATATATATATATTATATACGTATTCCGGCGGCGGCGGCGACGTCCCGCATTGAGCGACAGTGCGGCAGTGTGCTATCGCGTCACCGGCCGAGTGTTACGGTCGTTACGCGCGTTTCCAGCGTGTGTTCGTAAACGTTAACGTCACACGATCGTCCCGGTGTGGGTTTATGAACGGGCCACTGCGACCATCAGGATCACCGAGTAATTTATTTATAGATAAGATATTACATAAAGTTTAATAACAATCGTCCGTGCGCGAGCGCCGCTCGTCTGTGAGTGTGATAACGACCGACAGCTGAGCGTAAGACATACACACACATAGACTTTTGCGTTTCTATTCGTTTTTGACGTTCGCTATGCGTCCGATCGGTTTAATTTAATATTCGCGTTCACCCGACAATACGATAATAATATAATAATATCATTATTTTTGTCTTCGTGCAGACTTCGCGTAACACACACACACACATACACACACATACAGACACGAGCTCGCTCGCGTTATTGTTTCGAGTAACCGACGATTCTCGTCAATCGTTCGGTATTTTTAGTATATAAAAAAAAAAAATATATATTTTTAAAAACCTAATAAAAACCTACCGATTCAGTAAACTACCGTCACTGTCATAAATACGCAGGTAAGCCGTAGCCGTAGTTGTTGATGCGATCTCCCCGCAAATCATAATATTTATTTATTTAATTTTTAACGTATCGTTTTTTTTTTTTCCTACCTGTATCATTTATGTATTTCATTTCGTACATTATGATAATATATTATGCTACTGCTGTTGCCTGTATACATATTATATATAATACGATATAGGTAGGGGCGCCCATAGGCCATAAGTAAAAATTCAGGGAGGTTAAAAAAAATTGTTTTATTTTCGCTATTTATAGTAGTGTTTGTAACATTATAATGCACAGTGTCTTTGTGGTTATCACGCTAAATGTTAATAGACAACTATAAATATAATTACAATACGGCATTATGCTTAATTGCTTAAATTCAATTTTTAAATACATAACCACCCCAAATCTAGGGGGGAGATAGTCCTCCCTTCACTGTCCCTCCCTGTGAGTGACCATGGATAGTATATAATAATAATAATAATAATAATAATGGTTATATAACGTGATATTATAATAGGGCCCTCGCCTATATAGGGCGCGGGTTTATTAGTCGCCCTGCTGCGGCGAGGAAGGAACCGAGGAGACACCGTTCGGACGTGTTGAACGCGCGATATTTATGGTCAATATTTTGAGCACGATTCGTTATTTCTGTTCTCGGAATCGTCGGAGTAGTATAATATACCAACTATACAATCGTGTTTTCTATAAATATCAGTGTTCCGAACAAAATAATATATTGGTCAATATCGGTAATTGGTATATTTATAATGCACCTGATTTGTGGCATGTCGCGCTGTGATATCAATAAGGGTAATAAATTTATAATATTAACGCAGTCATTTAGAACAGGGGTTGGTAGGTCGGTTGTGATATTATGGACGATAAATTATGGTAATTGCTGTAAATAGTTATTTAGTAATCTAATATATTGTAGACCAGTATTATGGGACGTATTTATGAGGGGGGCTGAGGGGGAATCATTATTTTTGTAATACGTATACGATACCCATATACGATTTTACTATTGTTATAATCGGCATACGCAATATTCAAAATTGGGTAATTTTTGCCAACATTTTAAGATTTAGTCTTGGATCAGAATTTAGAAATAACTCTATGTTCAGCTCTTTTACTTAGTGCCTCAGCCCTCCCCCTCTCAAAAAGATTAAATTAAATATGCCCCTGTAGTATATAAGACTGTGACTGTGAGAACAAAACGAACAATGAATCCCCTACATAAAAATTAACTCAGAAAAATTATTAAAAATTTATGTCGCGTCCTAAGAAAAAAAAAACATATGCTCCCACTAATATTTTAATCGCGATGTGAAGTGTTCCGTGTTTTATCTCTTCGTCGTTTCATGCACAAAGGATACTTCGCACAGAGTACACGACCAACCGTACGAGTACTTAAGTGTTTAGTGGCGAAACGCGGCAGGAACAATACTTATACTGTGATCTTTGGAACGATTATCATCGTACGCGGAAACGATCAATTGGTTATAACTTATAAGTGATAAGAAACCACATAATCCTTTATTATCACATATTTTACAGAAATGTACAGAAATTTGAATTTATAAAATCTCTGCGGGAGAAACTATTGTTAAAGAAATAGAATTCTATTTCTTATATTAAATTTGTGTTATTGATTTTTTAAAAATAAATTATTGGTGCTTAAACGATTTTTGGGAAACTAAGCACCTCTATTCCGTATCCATTAATTTTTTTGGTTCGTTATGATTAATAATTTGAGCATAGCCTACCCAATTGGGTAACATAATAATACTATACAAATTCGTCCCACCCCTCACGGCTGGAATCTCGAACACCTGCAGCGAACACTGTACCGCACCTGCAGCAACCGGGTGTGCGTTTTATCCGCGGTGCACACTTGAATCTTTTCTATCGGTTCTAAAGAATTTCATTTATTCCAAATCCTTATACGTACGCACGTAATGTCAACTAGCTATTTATTCGTATTTCGTATTCGTCGGACGTGCTCGCGCCTCCGGTATGAATATTTTATTTATTTTTAACTAGCTGGAGAAAAATCAAAACAAATCTGTCTTTTCAGCGTGTTGTCACAAGGAAATTGACGTTTTAAGATATTTTATCATAGAATTGGCGTATCATGATGTAATATTATCAACTTAAAACCTATATCCAACGAAATATCGAAATATAACGAATTATATAAATATAAAGTCTTCAGCAAAATTTGCACAAATTAGAAACCTTTTTTAAAACAAAATATTTGGTTTTTTTTTTTATGAGTACTCGACCAAAATTTGTTATTTATTTTTTTTAATAACTCGTAACTCATTAAATGAGGCTAGTAATTGAGAATTACTCGGTTACTTGAAGTAGGGTGTACACGAAAACTCACCGTTTTGTTTTCAAAACATCTACTTTAACAAATGAGTTCTGGTGTTGCGAACAATCTATATCTATAAAATTTCAGGCGTTCTCTCGGTCGACCCCGGTTTAATTACGGTAATAATTTTCGCCCGTTATGGGTATCACCATTGATTATACTATAGCCATTGGGTAAACAATATACCTGCACAATGTGCCGTTCATTTTTTATGAATTTATGGTAATAACGTTCAATATAAACCGCATGTAGATACACATAATATATACTAAAAATAAATAATATATACACATAATATACTGAACATTAAATAATAATAATTTTCATACACGCGACCGAATCGACTAGCCGTCGACCACTTTTGCCACTTTTCGCAAATTGACCCGAAATTTCGCGTTCTATATAAAATGATCACGAACGTTTAGGAAATTTGATTAATTCGCCAACTGAGAATATTCGACACGAATCCCCGCGATAGACTTTGGAAACTCGATAGTTCGCTCCATTTGTGTCTATTCATTTTTAGCGTAAACACGTCTTCGTCGTAAACAACTGCCGCACGATTTGGATTTCACATTTGCAAACTTTAACGTTTCAAACTGGCGTCGGGTATAAACTTTGAAGGTCAAAACAGTCGGGCGAAGGATTGATGTCTCGTTTTAAACGATTCACTTGAAAATATAACGTACCTCAATTTATTTTACGTCGATATACAGTCATCCCTCCTTATTATATATTATTTACTCATCCGAAACAGCGACCTTACGTCATATCATCAAATATGAATTCAGTTTTTCAACCATAATATTTTATACAATAGATTAAATAAAAACTCTTTAAATAAAATAACAATACAGTTCATATACATGTTCACACACACACACACACTGTACAAGCAGTGTTAAATCAATTTTTAGGTGGGTTAGGTTGCTACCAATTACCACGGTTATCTAGATAGAGCACAGTTAGTGTAGATACCGTGGTACTTATACTCAACAGTTACTCTACATGGTCTATATTGTATTTTCCAGTAGTATTTCAATAGAATATTGCTTTTGTCTTTGGGACAATATATCAATCAACGTAACATATTAATATACATTTAATATAATATAAATATTAGTGTACATATATTGCGCTGAAGTCTGAAAGTGTGCAAATTAATTTCGTTTTTGGTGATCAAAATTAATTTTCATCTATTATTACCGTGTTTAAATATAATAACTATGAATAATAATTATTTTACGTAAAATTATATTATCATTATGTAATATTAACATTTTAAATTCGATTATATTCGTCAAACATAACTGTTTTGTAAATATTTCCATTAGCCAACATTCATAAATTATTAATTATTATAGGTATTTAAAAGGGAATACAAATTTATCAAGTTATACGAAGGTTTTCACCAGTATAAAATTGTAATTTAGTTCAATACTTTCGATTAGAATTTAGATTAACCTGACTATAGTAAGTTGAATATTTTTCGACTGGGTTTCCCATTCGACTTTTTATTTATTGTTGTTGTTTATTAAAAACATTTTAATATCCCTTACATACGTTAAAATATATGAATTTTGTATACCTATTGGGTGTGAACTTCCATTCAAATACAATGCAATATTATGCTTCGTGATTAGTCTTGAGCTATATTATATTAATTGGTGAACAAAATTGAATGATATCATATTTATATAAAGCTAATTTACTCGAGTATATACAGGATCATCAAAATATTGTGTTACAAAATTAACTTAGGTATCGTATGTAATTCCCGCCATTTTGTAACATGAAATCTCATTCACTCTGTATTTCATGAGGATTGACACGGATTATCTTTTAAACCTAAGAATCGATTTTAAAAAACCATTATGCCCTTAAACATCTCTATAAAACGAATACGGTTTTGATTATAATATTATAATAATAACACGCTTATATGATGCGTAATACTGCGTTGTGTCGTCACGTATTATCCCGTTCTAACCATGGCCTTGTAGGTCGTTTAGGACATTAATATCACACATGTACCCAAAAATGGAAACACGTCATATAGGTGGTGTCTGTAGGTACTCGCACATATTATAAAAGTATATTTGGCAAAATTATTTAAAAATGTGTCCGTAATAATAACTGTGGTAGAACGAATCGTGATAAATAGTGTATCTATTGAATAAAATCGCATGAAAATAATAAATAATGTAGGGAAAAAAAAATACAATAAATATAGATACCTAGTCAATGTAGGACAAGTTATTACAGTCAACACGAATATATTCTGACGGAAACCCATAATATAATAGTCACACAGTCATTAATAATAAAACGGGAAATTATTATATACGCGGTTTGAGAATCGATGGACACAAGGCCACGTTTTCGTTTATCCAACACACTCGTTCATGAACGAACTAGGTACGTAAAAAAAATAAAAACACGTTTAACGATATTTATACGGTCTATATTACACGGGCGGGTATAAAGAACGTCAACCGGCGCACAGGAGGACTTGCACAAGAACACGCTGCTGGTTAAGTATAATATTATAAACACAAGGTGCCTTTGAAATTTGAATAGACCTACTTTAAAACGCACACTAACGGATATACCGAGGACTACCCAGTCCGTATAATAACTATCGTCGTCGAGTACTCGGCTGTATATAATATAATGTTGCGTTGCGGTGGACCGAAGAAAGTTTAAGTATATAATATTCTATAGTCCGTATAAATGTCAGATTTATTCGAGTACGAAAAATAAACGCAATTTAATTTCCAAAGCCATTTCATGTCTTTATAGGCAATTTGTTATGTTCATTTAAATTAGAAATCGACGTGTTTAATCGCGCGTGTTTGCGAAGAAAAATGTTCAACTATTTAAATGCCAATAGACGACGTGATCGCTAATTTCGAATATAAAAACGGCGTTTCTTTTTTCGTATTTCGTGGAAAAGTTTCGGATAACGAAAATATAATATTTATGTTTAGTGCTCCATATTGGGTTTTCATCATAAACGTAGACGAATAATATTGTAGAATATAGAAACCTTCTAATTTTGTTTCAAAATGTCTGAACGTATCGAATATAAATATTAATATTATTTTAATAATGGATATTTTTTTTCTTTATAGTTTCGATGTATGAGACATTCGGTTACATTTATTTATACCGCATTTGTATTACATTACAAAGGATAACAAACGGTCCTAGGAGTCATCA
The DNA here is from genome assembly GCA_013282895.1 of Eriosoma lanigerum. Classification (NCBI taxonomy): domain Eukaryota; kingdom Metazoa; phylum Arthropoda; class Insecta; order Hemiptera; family Aphididae; genus Eriosoma; species Eriosoma lanigerum. The sequence continues at coordinate 56,861,392 of CM023358.1, forward strand.
AACGACAACGATTAAATCTGTATCATTATAAAAATAAATGCGTTTCAATTCGTATTATAATATATTTCATTTTAAAAATAATTTTGAAATACATATTTTCATATTGGGGTAAACGAATTTAAATATGTATTTGTGAAGTCCAGCTAAAGTCCTATAGTACAATGATTAATAATTAGATAATTTTAACCTTTTTTTATTTAAATTTATGTTTACACTTTTACAGTAAACATAATAATAATGTTTATATTATTCTATTTAAAAATGTAAAACATATGGTATAAAAATATAAAATAGCTGTAAAAGTAAGTAGGTAGTTTAATTTCTCATGGGAAAATTGATCAAAACACGTCGACATAGCGTATTACTAATGGGAGATCAGAAAATATTAATTACTTATACTTTCAGTCTATTTCTCAAATTCTCAATAAATAAATCGTGTATGTATGATGTTTTGCCAAATGTGTCTTAAGTTATTTATTTTTAGACATTTGTTGTTTACGAATATTCTGTAATTTTATGAACTAAATACAATTTATTTTTATGGAACACTCATAATAATCATTCATATTTTCAAAGAAAAAAACAAAATTTGTATACTGTAACACTGTATTTAAGTTTTAGAACAAAAAGATGTATTTATTTAAACGAAGTTATACAGAAAATAAGTTTATATAATCATTTGAAAATAAAAGCAATTATTATTATATTGTGATTGAATTTATTAGACTTGAATAAAATTTTAATAAAAACAACATTTTTCAAGTATAAACATTGAATAGCAATACAGGAAACATATTTTTGAGACTATTGTATGAGTAGTGGCTTAACAATGATGCCTAAACGAAATATAAAATAATTTTATTATCTAAACGTGGTTCTTTTAAATAATATGTTCACAATATTTAAATATATAAAATATATATTTGTATGTAGTGACAGTCGTAGTCCATGCATATCATATAGATATGATATATTAATAATATGTTATATTATTATGGTACGTTTTTCGGTTTGTATTTATGTATGTGTTTAGAATGTTTAGATGTGTTTTTGACTTTAAATTTCATTAATCGAATCTATTATATAATATCAAACATTTTAATAATTCACAAACGATATTATTTTACGTAAATGATAAAAGCCAAACGGAAAAATTATATTTTAAATAAAAATGATTATTTTCTTATTACGCGTGAGAAAAAAGGTTGCACGTAATTAGTGCCTAATATTCTTAATCGTCAATTTATTAGATAATGTTTGCAAGTAGGTATATAGAAAATATTAATTTTTTTTTTTTTTCGGTGGGGGTTTGGGTCTAATTAATGTTATATAATATTAAATTTTAATATAATAATATATTAAAGATCTTAAATTTCAATGGGGATTTGAACACCCAAACAAACCCCTTTATCTACGTCCATAAATATTGGCTTAAGTGAAATATCCTAGCATAGGATATATAAATAACACCTAAATTATTATTATTATATTATTATATTTTTGTACACACCATTATAGCATAGCGTAAGTATTTGTAGGTATATCATATTTTAATAATTTTTTTTTTTTAATTAATATTTCTCATTATACACCATAATAACACAACAAACATTTAATATTATACGTATCGTATTATCACGTCGATATTATTATTATTATTATTATTATTATACTATGTTTTACAATCATATTATATTATTGTTACATATATTTTATACGATTATATTATTAAATGTTGACGGCTTTTTTTTGCACGTACTCGCACGTACATACGTTTTGTTTGCAGCTTTTGGCCCCGCATGCCGCAACATGTCCTACCGTTCGCTGGCCGCCGACCGCGTGTACAAAGCGACCACGGACGACCTGCAGCCGGAGCGGAAGAACTCGGTCGGTACTGTATTTAAAAAGGCTTTCGGTACGTTAAGCTCCAGTCCCCGGCGCAGGCTGTCCGAGCCGCTTATGTCCGGCGTGCCCGTTATCGGCACCGGAAACGTCAACACACCGCTCAGGTATAGATGAGAAATCATATTGCAGAAATCAAAATGAAAATCACAATATTCTACTACCGTATTTATATATTATGTCTTACATAATTATTTATAATTGTTACACACACATTGTTCATGAACGATATCCGTATCTTCTGTCTCTACCTGTCTAACAGGAAATGTATAGCAAAATCACAGAAACGCAGAACTCAAATTGTTACGCTAATGCGGAATTTAGAACGTATAC
>CM023358.1:56864026-56962221 GCA_013282895.1 Eriosoma lanigerum
AACTTAAATTGTGGCATTTGAGTTAAACTTAAAGATTATTTGATAATTATCAAATTTGAAGAGTAGAACATTTTCGAGGTTCTGTAATAGTGTGCTTTTTGTAAAATGTCGTTTAATAACGAAGTTATAAGTGTTTTAAATTTTTCCATTTTAAATATAAATATGAGTCATTGTCAGATGACATTTTACAAAAAGCCAAAAATAGAATAAAGAAAATGTTCCTTTCTTTAAATTTTTTAATGACTAATTAGTGTTTAATCTGTATGTTTAATTCAAATCACACAATTTAAGTTTTACGTGGCGGTGATTTCGCTATATTGCCTGTTGGATAGACGGGGAAAACAAATACTAGTGTGGCGTCCTCTTAATGAATGTTTCATAAAAATAGCAATATTATTCGTATGTGTCTTATTATGATTTTCGTTTTACAGAAAAATGCCCACGTCCGCCATATCCGAAGAAGCGTCGCTGCTCAGGTGAGTGATTACTTATAATAATAGTTTATAATAATCATTAAGACAGTCTATCCTAACCTAACCATGATTGTCTTGTTTCTCCCCCCCCCTTATATGACCGTTAAAATACAATATGTACACAAAAGTTACCAACCTCAAGCCTCATCAATTTCAGCCATACACATATACCTCGCGTGATATTTTCTCAGGATCGATAATCCTTTATTGATCGATACTGACTTGATCTAACACTCTCGCGTGACTACGTCATGATAATACTTATGTGTTATAATACTATAATTACTTTTATACTTTTGCACGCAGTGGCATGAGGTCGGAGACTCTGGAGGAAGTGGAATTGACCGGCGTTCGTCCGTCGTTACCGGCTGTCCGGACGTTCACCAGAGGCAACACTGGTGTAGAAGAGGTGTACGTGGATACGGACAACGGTCCGGTGTGCGTGGCCGTGCAGGGCGACCGGTCCAGGCCACCCATACTGACTTACCATGACCTAGGATTGAACTGTGAGAACATAATATTGTAAATGTAGACAAATGTTATATTAATAGTAACAATCTACGATAATCGAGGACGTCATTCTACTAATGATGATTTTTAAACAGATTGCCAACATTTTTATAATCGGAACAAGTCGATTTCACACACGTATAATATATTGCTATCAAAATTAATACAAACTATATATACATTTATATAAAACATAAACTATTTCGTAAAATTTTGATGACTTTAATGCGATGCTGGTATGAGAACGTAAATTCCCTGTAAAACTTCACAATGGGCGAACAGTGGGAATAAATTTAGCGAGCAGGGTTTCGAACTCAAGTGGAAGGATGAAATCGATTTTATGTATTTTTTACTTATTTTTGGCGACTTTGGCTGCGCCTATTGTCGTGACATTATTTTCAATCGAAAAACTTTTCAGCCGAATTAAAGGACCACCGCGCGATATGTTTTTCCGCTATATAAAATAATAATCAACTGCGTTTTGTTCGTTGAAATTATCATTTAAAAGCGCGCGAGTTGTTTCGTATACGTAAAGTGCCTCCATCATGAAAAAAATAAAACCAACAACAATAATAATAATAATAACAAATTGGAAACTTATTTTACGACTCATGACGTGGATAGAATAATATACAACGCATTTGTGTATAATTCCGACGGGAAAATAATTATTCGTTATCTAACAGCTGCGTATTCTTGCAGATATAATATTAAATTTACTAAAATACAATATATTACAATGGGTATAATAAACATTTTATTATTCCACATAAATTCGTTCCTTAAAATCCAACTGTTCAATAATAATTTTAATACGGCGAACAATGTCAAAAATGAATCATGAAAAATCAGAAAAACTATAAAAAAAAAAAAAAAAAATGGGATTATATTTTTGTTCCTATTGTTGTACTCGACGGCTTCTTATTACACAATTATAATGGTTCTTATAATACATATTATAAATAAATAAATGATATAATAAATGATATTAAATCGTTCAGATTCTACGTTATATGAGTAATATTTGTCCGTTTGCAGACGTCACGAGCTTTCAGACTTTCTTCAATTATAGCGAGATGCGTACCCTTATGTCAAATTTTTGCGTGTACCACGTGAACGCACCTGGACAGGAAGAAGGAGCAGCACCATTATCAGATGAGTAAGTTTAACAAACTGATGATCGAATGTTATATTCTTATATGCATGGCCAGTACAGTTACGAACCATTAAATAATATCTACGATATAGGTAGGGTCTGGCTTGGCCGAGTGGTCTAAGCCAATAGGTTTTAAATTTTTTAGTATGTGAACACCCGATGAAGGACTTTTAAAACTGCGGATGGTATAAAAGCGCAGGTATAGTTTATTAAATCTACCCACGCTATAATATTTTTTTGTACGCAGATTATTTATCTTTGTTATTCAACTCACAGTAATTTATTTCTACATTGTAATATCGTAGTTTTAGTTTTATTAAACCATTATTTACTATATTATTGATTAATATTTAAAATACTACATTGAAATAATGAAATGATATTATTGTTTAAAAAAAAAGTTTAATATATTTATCATTCCTACAAAGCGTAATATAATATGGTAACATAAATATAAATTATAATTTATTTTAATTGTATAATTGTATATATATTAAAACCAAGTAACTACTATAAATTATACTGCATGAGTTGATTTTTCTTTTTAATAGAAGGATCAATTTTTTTTTTATGTACCTAATTTGGTACCTAATTGCTAATTCAATTTAAACAGATTTTTAATAACACAATTCAATGCAAAATGGGTGTATTTACTATTTTAAATTAATTTATATTGTGTAATTATACTTGTATTATTTAGTTTATTATCTATATATTTTAAAAATATAGAATTTAAAGATAGATAAAACACTAACAAATTAGTACTAATAATTTTCGCCAATAAGGCTGATCTGATTTTTTAAGACTTTTTCGGATTGTTCACTGACAAACTTTTTCAAACTATCTTCCAAAACATTAGGAATACGTTGTTGAACGAGATTCCTGATCGATTCGCAGTTTTCGTCGTTGTTCAACATCATTGTGAGTCCATTGACGATGATTTTCACGAAACGTACAGTAGTTTTTCTCTGTACGTAGGATTTAGTGACTACAATTATGGATTGCATGTTGTCTATAGCGAATGTAGCCATACCGTGGTACTCGTTTCCAGTGTTGTATTCTAAAGTCCATTTGGTAGATCCTCGAAGATCAAACGAAGTAAAACAGTAGAGCATTTCAGTTAGATTTTGATTAGTGGTGTAGTTGGTCATCTTTTGAATTTGGTTAATGCTACTTAAGTCATCTATTATAGTGTTTGAAACTTTAGCCTGAAACACAACCATAGAATATCATTTAAATTTACCATAGGTCTTATAATATTTGAAATTTAATACATTTTATAATGCTATTCTAATACTACAGTAGTGCAATTATACAAATATCTATAATACTTACTTGAATACCGGGAGTAATTATGACATTGGCATTTGGTACTATTATATTTTTGATCGGAAATAATACGGTTGGTTTCAACAGTTGTTCAAGACGTTTAGAAATCAATGGCATAAAGCTGATTGCCATTTCATTGGCAAGGCGGTCTTTGATAACTTCATTGAGATAGTTGTAATAGTAAGCATAGGGTTTAGGGACTTTGACATTTCCTGTTTTCAATTCCTTCAGGACTTCTTCATTTGAATATATTGACTCGTGATAATTATATTTGATGGTCTGACCATCGATTTCTGGTTGGATTTGGAGAATTTGATCTAAAGATAATTTAGCGTCAAATGTAATATCTTTCAGTGTGATATAGAAATGTCCAGACGATATCTCGTTGAAATTAGAATTTGCCACAGCGTAACTACCCATGATTTCAGCTTTCTTCAAAGTAGCGCTCACAGAAAACTAATAAAATACAAATTACTCTTTAAGTTTTCATTATTTTTTTTTTCAATTAAAATTAATTCAAAATTTTACCATATTTTGGCTGATTTCGTCGAAATTAACATCCTTTAAAATTGAATCTCCTAGACCACGAATGATAGCATTTTTGTATTCAATGTCACCATTTTCTAAAAACTCGGTAGTGTCGACTAAGTTCAAAGGGTCGGAAAATTTAAGATCTTTTTGAGCCTTCTCGTAGTATAATGGGTACTTCTGAATAATACTTTGTATAATTCTGAACTTTTCAGCTATATTCATAGACTTGCCTACGTCATAATTTTTTTGATTTATATATTCCAAAGTCTTTAGGTCGTCATAATTGAATTCTGAAAATGAAATTAATTATATTTACATGAAATATATAAGTGCAGTACTGCAGTGTGTTCGTTTTATTTGGTAAAAATCATACAAATATAATAATTTAAAATGGTTTTATTTTAAATACGTTTTATGTTTAAAAAATATATTTAAATATTTGAATTAGGCATTTTGAATTTACATTTTAGTTGTCATATCTATGAGCACATAAAATAAATTAGTTAAACTAATATAAATATATTTTTATTATTCATTATATGCCCAAGTAACATTATTTTAATAATAAAATACGTAAATATTATACCTTGGCGATCTCTCTTGTTATGATCGCAGTAGAAGCAAGTTGCACTGATTGCTGCTAAAAAATACACAAAAACAGACATGAATACTAAGACCTTCATCTTCCTGTGGGAAACACCACTCAACTGTCAGTGAAAATCTCTATCGCAATGTTTTTAACTGTTAAATTTTTGATTAATGATATTATGAGTAATTAACAGTAGTCTATCAAGCTTGGTTGGATTAGTATAGTACTGAATGACCTCTAGGGTTTATACAAATTTAGAAATAAATGCAACAGATTAATGATGTATGATAAATGTTATTTTTCTGGTGCATTCCAATAAAAATGTATATAATTATTTTTTAATTAATACAAGTTTATTGGAAGTAAGGTAATAAACAATTTAAACGTATACGATTATAAAGTGATATTAAAATTATATTTTTAGTTTATACACAATAATATCATTAAAAGTTATCTAATAGACCCGACACCATAGGTAATTTTATATATCAATGAATTAATATGATTTCTCTAATGATTTAATGATTTATAATTTAATTCTTTAATTCTTCGATATAATTTTTGTATTTAAGAAATGTTTGTTTATTTTAGAATACAAAATACCAAGTTTATAATATTTTGAAAACTACAAATATTGTCTATACACTTTAACAATGAACAAATGAACTTTAACCTAACATAATATAAAAAAAATAAATAGTTTTTCATAAAATTATATTATACCTATATACTTATAAATTATAAAACATTAGGATATACAAGGTGTATATTTAATATTGTTTTGATTGATTTATTTTGATTTAATTATGTTATTTTGTATAATGATGGCTTATGTATAATTTATACGAAAATGTTAAATTTATTCCATTGAATAGAATTTAATTATAAAGTTTTTGGTTATATATAAAGAATTAATTAATTAAGTATAGATAATAAATCAGTAGGTACCAATATATTAATCAGTCATTTTTAATTACGTTAAATACCAAAAAATTAAAGGAGTACGCTCTCATATAAAATACATTTAAATTAAATAATTTATATAATTTAAATAGTATAATAGATTGTAATAACTCTACGCAAAATTAAAATTATTGAATACAGTTTTTTTTAAATTATTATTTACGTAATGAGGTATATTACCTTTATTATTTATTTAGTTTTAAAGGTCTAGTAAAAAAATAGAAAAAATAATAAATTTTTTCAAGATATGTGAAATTTGAAGACAGTCGCAGTAAAAAGAGTATATTTTTATGAATATTTTGATATGTTTACTTTCTAATTTAATCAAAATATAGATTTTTAGGATATATTAAATTTATTGTAAAAATTATACTCTGACGTCATTTTTTATAATTATTTAATCCATTACACCGTGTAATGCTAAATTCCAAAATTATCAGTTATCAATATTTCTTGAAAAATTATAAGTAATATCGTAGCTACAACTATTTATGTGTCATTTACTTATCTTAATTCTTAATATTGAATATTGATAATATGAATTATAATAGATATAATGTATTAAAAAATTACAAAAAGTGATGTCAGAAATATGATTTTTTCAATAAATGAAAAAAATTCCTAAAAAAAAGCATCGTGATGAAATTAGGAGGTCGATACATTAACATTATCATAAAAATATACTATTGCTCTATTCATATATAGTATATGATCTAAGGTTGCATATAACAAAGCAAAGTGTTAATTTATCGATTTCTTAATGTTTTATAATAACAATAATTTCATTGAAAAATTAAAACACAAACTAGATTATTGAGATATTGATCTTAATTATATTCTTTTAATTATTTTAATAAATAGGTACATTATTTATGGCAAATTCACTATAATTTATTAATTATATTATAAATAAATGTTTTAACTGAAACTGTTTTAGTCTTTTCTAATTTGTATAAAATTGTTGATATAATATTTTGATAATTTGTATAATTTAACGATAAAATATTATTCAGACAAATCGTATTATGTGTAGACTTAATTAAAAATAATAATAAATATATAATTAATATATAATATAATCAAAAATATATATTATACAAATTTCTGGATTCAATTTTTTAATGATTAATATAATTATTTTATAATAACTAATTAATTTTAAAATGAAAGTCGAAAGTCTAATATTTCTAATATTTTCCCAAAATGACCATTACTTTAGTTTTTTCTTTTTCATTTAATAATTTCCAATTTCTCTAAAATATATATATTATTTTTAGATTTAAAGTGGTTTTTGTATCTCTTTATGCATTTTACTAAACAATTTAAACTGAAAATATTAAATGTAATCTTTAGAATTATTTGGTATTTTTTTTTAAATTTCCCTTTAAAATTATATATTGTATATTATCTAGTTTATATAGACATTATATCGATTCATCATTTAAATTCGAACCATACCTAGGTAATTATTTTTAGTGGACCATAGATTAGATACAAATATATAATATAGAAGTAGAAAATTAATATAAATTAAAAATATACATTTTAGATGAGATATAAATATATTTGAAATTACTGTTTTTTTAAAAATAAACATATAAAATAGCAATAGCAATAACTTTTAGTTTATATATGTTTATTGTAAATATATTTCAGTATAATGTAAGTTCAATATGTAAATATATATTTTTTATTATATTTCAGTTCCTTATCAATATTATAGTACTTAAGTATTATTTTATTTTATATACTCTTACGTGGGTACCGGTACCTGTTATAATAGGTAAGGTATTAAATAAAATCTGTTTCAATTAAATACGGATTTCCTGGAGAGCTTAGTGAATGTATACGATTAAGGTCGTATAAAAAAATAGTAAATCAAATCCATGATGTCTCAAAAGTTAATAACCGAAACACAATAACCATTTTGTAGATAAAACTTTAAGCCGTTAAGATATATCACTTTAGAACAATCTATCTATCTATTTAGATGTTAATGTCAAAATTTGGGGCGTGACATAAATTGTCAACGCATCCGTTTATCACAAATAAGATACAATGTACCTTTTGTTAACGATTTAAAGCATGGAATATTCATACAAAAATAAAGTAGATTTTGATGATATGAAACTTTTATATTTTAAAACTCGTAAACTCCAGTTTAATTCTACTCCCGAAATAGATACTTCACAAAATATATTAAATGATTATTTCCAATGAACATAATAATTTTCTCCTTAAATGAAAATATAATATAGAAAATACAATTGTTATATATATTAAATATTATATTGTTTATTTTAAATGACATTATTATTGTAGAACGTAGTTTTCAAATGTTTGTTTGATTTCTCATTTTTGGGATTAATTCTATTCTACTAAAAAAAGTTTGTTTTATATTATGAAACAACACAATAATTTAAATTATATGTATTGTTTTATTATAATTTCATAATATAATTTCAACACATTAGGAGGAAATAGCATAACTTAACAAGTGTATTTTCTATTAAATAAAAATATCTAATGCGAATTACATTTAAAAAAAATATTTGATACGTATCTAATTAATTATGAATATGTAATTTAAGACAATGTATTTAAAGTTTTTTGAATATGTTGGTTAGTATTCTCAGCCATTGTCTGAATGAAGCATCCAATAAAGTCTTTGATTAATTGTTCTTTGGCGTTCATTAAGGCAGTAGCATCAGAATTCTGAGGATTTATTTCAATTTGGGGATTTTTTATCAGGACATCAGTGTAGACTGTTTTGTCATTGAAGTTCAAGGTGGGAATAATCTTGACGCGTTCGAATTTGAACGTTACTTTGCTGTTGTAATTTTTGTCTTCCGCGGTTATGGTCAAGTCGCATTCTCCGTTCAAATCCAGCAGACGGAGTTGAAGTTTGGCGGTATTGTTTATGTCTGTATGATTCATTTGTACGAATGAAATTTTCGCCAAGTTGTTTTTGGCATTATCGAAACGGATGTTTTTCAATTCGAAATTTTTACCGTTAGGAAGTTGGCCGTTGAACGAGGTATCATCGTCGGCGATATTTTTGTTCGGGTATGTCAAGTAAGGCATGACAGTTTTTCTGATACGCATGGTGATATCGTTGTACATGTTTTCGGCCACAGCATTAGCGATGTATTGGCAAATGACGTTTCTGAGCAAGTAACTGTAACCAGAGCAGAACAGAATTAAATAATATAATCAATTTGTTTAACAGTCTTTTTTATTATTGTTGACTCGCTAGTCATTCGTCATGACATAGTACTCACTCAAATTGTGGTTTTTCATTTTGGAAAATCTCCGATAATTGGGCGTGACTGATGATGACTTTTCTGAATATGACTGAGCTGGCCGGTGACATCATTGGGTAGATGTTGGCGTTCGTTGTGAGCGATGTGTTACCGGAATATTCAGGTTCGACAATAACGATTTCAAATACTCCGCTTTCTTTACCTGCTGGATTTATATAATGGAACATTCCGTTGACCGTGAGTGTTTCCCAACTGTTTTCAGCGTATACCTTAAAAATAAAAATTAATCATTAATAAACGAATTAGCTGTTTACGTAAACGTTTATATTCGGCTACAACATGACTCACTGAATCTTCTCCCCACGACATGGTGATGTTTTCACTTTCAAAATTTTTTAGTCCCTTGACGGTGATGCTTGTAAAATATGTGTCGGAATTGCTACCGATATTCATAGTATCGGGGATGGAAATCTCATTTCTAATGTTGCTTAGTTCTTTGTTCACAGTCAAACTGTTCGTGTAGTTTTTTAAAACTTTTACAATGGCGTCAAAAGAGTTTACGATCGAACTGCATTTTTCTTGTTCTTGGCTGCTTTCATTTTGTGGAAGCATTTCATTTTGTATGTCCGATTTTTGAACTAAAAAAAAAAAGAATTTTACAATGATGTTAGTAAAGTATAAGAGAAATAAAATTAATACCATAAACTATAATAATACATACATGGCAGTCTGGTGGCCGTAGCCAAAGCCAAGAGAGTAGATAACACAATTACAAACTTCATTTTTCCACTTCAGTATAACTATAATATTGATTTCAATTAAAACCCGAGCCTTTATATATTATCGTTGTTACGTTTAATCGGTTAATCTATTCTATTATTAGATTACAATTGAGTATACATTTGAAATAAAAAAAAAATAGATTATGAATTTATTAGATTTCAATTGCTATCAATTAAATTATAAACGATAATTTGTATAAAATGCATACTCATACAACAATAAACCGAATTAATAAAACTTATCTAATGTTATGTTTTAAACGTAATATATATATATATATATGGACTATCGATTAACAAGATGTAAGAATTTAAGTTGAAATGTATATTTTTATGATAAATTATGAAGTGTTTTAAAAATATTAATTAGATAAATGATAATGTTTTTATGAATTTTAAGGTGAATCAACACATTTTTCAGAAAAACAGCGTAAAATAATCTCTTTGGTTTCGAATATAATAATAATAATTTCAAGGGTCAAACGTTAACTAATATGTTATTTTATATATTATTTTTATTCTAGAGGTTTAAAATTGATCATAATATATATATATTATAATATCATCATTCATGATAAATAGAAAATATATTATATACTTATTATTGTTATATGTATAATAATAATAATATTATAATACATTTTAAGTACTTCTATGTTATATACTAAAATACTGTGTTATTAGTATTATATTTTTTGTTTAGTGAACCTTTAAAAAATTACGTTTTAATAAAAAAACACAAATCAATTAATTTATGAATAAAGAAATTAAAGAACAAATACAGTATTGTTTGTTATGTAGTACTTACAAAGTACCTAATACTCTATTTTTTAAAAAAAAATTAATACTTTTATTTTGTATTTAATGACGTTTTTGAAATTACTTAACTCTTTTAGGTAGATACCTAACATTTAATTAATAATATTGATTATTGACAATATGAATGTTGTATTACCTATTGAAAATATATCTAAGCATATTAATTTTAATATATCAAAGTTAAATGTATGATTGATTTTCAAATATCTTATTTAATTCAGTATATTTAGGCATTCTTAAAATAGTAATAAGTATATAATGTTCTTTTAAACCATAAATAACTATAGTTAAAAAGAAATAGTACCTATTTTATACAAGTGTAGTAGATTTATTTACTAATTGCAATATCTCCGAGAAAATTTTTTAATTTTAAATTATTAGATAGGCAACATACTATAATAATCTACCTTTATTATATTTTTTAAAAAAACATGTTGCATAAAAAAATAAAATATATAACTTTATTATTTTAATTATGGATATTTGAAGATAGCCAAATTAAATAGAATATTTTTATGAACATTATGATGTAGGTATCGACTTCCTATAGTTTAATGAATATGGCGATTTTTGGGAATTTTAATTAATTTAATTGAAAAATGAAATATTATACGTCATTTATACAATTAATATTTAATATATTAGTAATAATAATTTAATATTTTAATATCATGGTATGTAAAATTCATATTAACTATATCAATAAAGATCTTAATTGATAACACAATTTTATATTTGAAAAAAATATAGACAATTAAGGTCAATTAAAAAATAAATGACATTAAATAATTACACAACAATATTATTTATATTTTACTAAAAAATAATAATAGGTACCCTAATTTTATATCCTGATTGTATTTCCCCTTTAACATTTTAACTGATACATTAATTACATGTAAAGAAATCGAATATGATTCTTAATTAACTAAAACATAAAGTTTCTGATTTACCAAAACTAAATATCTATCGCTGTGTTAAAAATGTAAATTTTTTGAATCTAAACGATTCAAGAGATATTTCTCAAACATATCGGTATTTTTACGCGATTTCGTGTAGATAATACCTTTTACCTATATGCATAATAATTGATTAATCTTTTTTGTTGTCTTCTCTAATTCTAGTTACGTTTTTCCGAGTATGGACGAATTGGCGAACCAGTTAGATCACGTATTAAGATACTTTGGTTTGGAATCGGTTGTCGGACTAGGAGTGGGAGCCGGTGGAAACATATTAGCGCGGTTTGCTTACAGGCAACCGAAAAAAGTTCGTTATTAATTAATAAAAAAAGTTTAAAGTAGATATCGTCTCAAACGAAACTAATTTTCCTGCAGGTGGAAGCTCTGTGTCTAGTCAACGTGGTGTCCACGCCGGCCGGTTGGATCGAGTACGGTTATCAAAAGTTAAACGCTAGATATTTGAAATCTAAAGGGATGACACAAGGGGTGATGGACTACTTGATGTGGCACCATTTCGGCAAAGTCAGTATACGTATTATTGAACGTTTTATTATCTCTCTTATTGCACAGACGTTTCATACCGTTTATAAACGATTGCGTTTTAATTATTTGTATTGTTTTAGGGAACGGAAGAAAGGAATCACGATCTGGCCCGAGTGTACAGAGAGTATTTCGAACACAGCGTACATCCCGGAAATCTGGCCGCGTTCATCGACTCGTACGTCAGACGGACGGACTTGACCATTAGCAGGAGCACGCCCACGTCCGAATCGTGTCCGGCCGGTCGCAGACTCAGCATGACCACCACGTTGCAGATGCCCATCATCAACGTGTGCGGAGCGCTGTCACCTCACCAGGAAGACACGGTGACGTTGAACTCGAGACTAGATCCGACCAAGTCGTCGTGGATGAAGGTCAGTTGTTTTATTTTATAATATCGTTAATATCCGATTACGTATATTTGATTGTTATGGTGTGTATATACGGATATTGGAACGTGGCATACACGTATACACATTGTACGGGGTTCAATTATGCCAGTGGCGACGAAATCTATTTTGATGTAGGGCAATTGCCTTACATATAAAAATCGGCGGGTGGCTGGTTGTTAAGTATTAAATATTCTAGTTATTTTAATGTTAATAAATGATGTGTGTAATAACTATAATAAGTAATAAAAAAATATATTTTTAATGAATAATTGATGGGTGATAGTAGTATCTTAAGTATGATCGCCCTACATGTAATATATAGATTTCGGCGCTACTGAGTTATGCCATTCTATTTCATAAAGTAAACAGATTTTCGAAGACAACTCGCTTGTGGAAGAGTCACGATTATAATTCGATTTTATTCTAAAACATTTATTTCCTATCTGTGATGAAAACCGGAAAAACTAATAGAATACTAAAACTTTTGACATTTAAAAAAAAATTCATGACTGCATAAGTGTCTAAATTAAATTTTAAGCAACCATGCATACGAGTAATTTGAAAATTTGAAATAAGGTATTGCGTATTTTAATCAAGTGGTTGTTGGGTAAATATATTTGACGTCTTAGAAAAGTTGGTCGAACCTCGAAATTGGATTACGCGAAATACCCGGGACCATACATAAAATCGTACAAGTCATAACAGCGAAATATATACATACCGAAAACAACGTGAGTGAATTTTATTTTAAAAAAAATGTGATTTCTATTAAGTAGAAATCTACTAGGTAAACAAATTAAAATAGTATTATAGATAAATCATTTATGACAAATTGCGATTTATTATTTCACACTTAGAATAGACACATATACTATTGATAATAATAATATTATATATATATATGAAATAATAAAATAATATTCGTATATGTTTCTCAATAATTTTTAATATTTTTATGTTTTATAATATATACTTAAATTATATGTGAATATATTTAATATATAGAATTAATTATTAAATGATAAATATTATAGTATAATTAGTTTTCGCTGTTATGAAATTCGAAGTTTAATTTCGTGATTTTAACTAACCTCTGAAATATATACGTTATATCAAATGCGTTTACATTATTTTGCAAAACATATTATTATGTTCGTATAAAATACATATTTTTATTAATCATATAATAATTGTATACAACATAAAATATAATACTGTATTCTATAGGTACACCTTAAGGCTTAGATTTATAATGACGTTATAAAAAAAAATTATTTAAATGCGTTTAAATTTCAATTTCGATTAATATTATGTGGTTTACGATCATTCCATCACACTCAAAATGCGACCAGACTTAATAATGATGTTAATTCCACGTGTCTTTGATGAATTTCGCGGCTTTTTCGGCGACCATGACGACGGGTGCGATCGGATTGCAGTTGGGCTGTATCGGAAATACAGACGCGTCGACTACGCGCAGTCCCTTGACGCGGTGCACCCTGAGTTCCGGGTCGACCACGGCGCTCGGATCGGTTGCCGGTCCCATTTTACAGGTACCAGCGTGATGGTTCTCACCTCTGGTGTAATATCTGATCAGGCACCTCCAATAGGCGTCCGTGGCGAACGCGTGTCCCGTACAGTGTTCGGCGAGTTCGGTGTCCACGGTGGCGCCGTATTTCTGCAGCACCTTGGTGTTGGCCAGGTCACGGGCCAGTTTCAGACCCCACACCAGCACGTCCACGTCGGCCGGCACCGAGAAGTAATTGGGATCGATTTTGGGACGGACGAACGGGTCCGCGCTTACCAGACGTATCGTGCCCCGGCTCCGCGGTCCGATGTTCACCGGGCGCACGTTCATCTGGATCGGTTCGGCCGGTCTCTTGCACCCGTACAGCGGTTGAACGTACGCGCAGTTTGGTGCGTACCCGTCGAAGAACAGCTGCACGTCGGCCGGATCTGTGGGTGCCGCCTGATCCGACCGGAGGAACGCGGACGTCTGTAAGGCGCCCGTCGTGGACATCGTGCCCGTCCGGTACTTCATGTATTGCTCGATCGCGTCGAACGACATCAGCCGGTCATGCGTCGCGTTCAGCCGGAAGCTCAGCTTACTGGCCACGTGATGCTGGAGATTGTGACCGACCCTGAGGTTTTCCACCACCGGTATGCCCAAAGGTTTGAGGTCTTCTTCCGGCCCGATGCCCGACAACATGAGCAGGTGCGCGGAACCGATCACGCCCGCGCTCAGTATCACCTCTTTTCTCGCCAACAATCTCCTGGTCGCGTTGTCCGCGGCGTTCACGTACTCCACACCGTACACCGTCTTGGTGTCCGCATTCACCAGCAATTTCGTCACGTGTCTGTTTATCTTTACACGGAGATTTTTCCGGGACTTCAAGTGCGGTCTCAGATACGCCGTGGGCATTGTCACGCGAGTTTTCGCGCTGGTCATCATCAGCTGGGCGATGGAGAAACCCAACGGTTTCGGTTCGTTCATGTCGATTTGTCGATAGCCGAGTTCTTTTCCGGCCTCAATCAGGGCCTTCGTCACCCATAACACTTCCGTGGGCATTTGCACGGGAATCGGACCGCGCGTCCCGTGTACCAGCAATCCGTTACCAGTGTTGTAGTCTTTATTGTTTTCTGACAATTTGAAAAACGGTAAAACATCGTCGTATCCCCAACCGGGATTGCCACTTTTCGACCAAGCGTCGTAAATGTCACGATGCCCCCTCGAGTACATTGATCCTTAATTTATAAAGCAATATTAGTCGACCATTCCGTTATTAAATTATTTTACTTATTGCAAGCAGCGCAATTTTACGATTTTTTTTTTTTCGATTTACCCGACAGAGCAGTTGTTCCGCCTAATAATTTTCCTCTTGGCCAACCGCACACCCCTTTATAAGCCAAACAAGCGTGTTTCTGTGGAACAGTAGAGTATTTCCAATCGTATTTCGTACCAACGGCTGAACTCATTAGAGCTGGTATGTCGGTAGCTGCTGGTTGTTCTGGACCGGACTCGAAAAGAGTTACTGTCCAGCGTGGGTTCTCTGATAGCCTTCCGGCTACTACGGGACCTAAATATTAAAATACATTATAATATACATACGCAAATGGCGTATTTAATATCAGGCATAGTATGCTAAAGCCTTAGACGGAACATTTTAGCAGGCGCAAATTAATTTTAAATTGTATTTTTATTTTATTAATTATTTTTATTCTAAATATCAAAATAATGATAATATTTTATTTATTATTAAATCCATATATTTTTATTAAATATTAAAGTATTCAAAGTGAATGCCAGATTAATGAACTAGAAAAACAATTATGTATAAAATGAATGATTGAATTAGACGAAGCAGGCAAACAAATTAGTATATAGGAGCGGCAAAAAAACTAAATACCCCATTACGGCACTACATACATACATATCCATTATGAAAATACTATTATATAAATTTAAAATTTGCAATCATATTCTATATATCCAAAGAATAATGTTTAACGTGTTCTCTTCGGTTAATAAAATCAAATGTTTATTTAATAATGGTCGTAATTTTTGCGGAATCACGCTTATAATAAAATTATTACTAATTTCTACATATTTATGTCCTTTATATATATATTATTTATACTATAGTTAATATTTGAAGTATTCTATGTCTTTACCTCCGACTCCTCCGCCAACCACTATAAAATCGACTTCTTCGACATCATCGTACGGTTGATCGATGACTCGTCTACACGAGTCAATTAAATTACAATCCGATCTTACCATTATATCAGCACTAGTCATAAAATCTTCCAAATTCTTATTTGATTTGCATAGTTCCTTTAGATATTTTTGTTCTCTATGCTCGATATTTTGTTCACAATCATCTAACAATTATATTAAAATGAATATATTTAACATTCGCATAATACTAAAGTTTGATTTACCTTTATTTTTTGAAACCGTAGACGCCAACACGTTTAGAGTTTGATAAAATACTTGAAAATAAAATATCAATTTCATATTTTTTAGCAATAAGTTTACTATTTTAAAAAGTCTTTGTAGCAATTAACGAATTATATTTCAAAAAAAGAAACTTTTTTAGAAAATTCCAATTGATTTTCGTGACAAGACTTAAACTAAATATAGTTTTACATCTATAAGTACAAGCTTAAAGTGATGAAACACAATTAAATGTTGATTGCGAAATGTTAAACATTATACCTGCAATTTTCCTTAATTAATTGTCATAGGTACTTTGGAAATCGTAGAAGTGTGACGAAATTTATGTTAATAGAGAGTATATTTGAGATATAAACAATTTTATAAAGTGTATCTCCTTACTGTTTACATGCAAATACGAATGATAGGATAATGATACAATTCATTAGCATTACAATTGTTTTACGTCGTATTTATATATAGGTATATATATTTAAATATAAGACTGGTGTTTAGCTTTAACTTTTATCATTGACTTTCAAGTTAATTATTTGATGGGTTTTATCATTTGTATATAAATATAAAAGAAAACGACATTTCATAAATCACACAGTAAATATAAACTAACCTCAAATTAGAGGGAGGTTTTTAACAAATTTGAATATTAAGTACTTAAACTTTTAATGGTAATTCAAATACGTAAAATCAAAAAAATCTTTGTATTTTTATACAATTAATATGTGTATTTTATTTTGTTTTTTGTAAAACTTCATTAATTATTTAAAATATTTGTTACACTTTTTTTAACATAATACGTATAAATAATTTATCATTATAATAAATATAACTAACACTTAAGTTTTTTTTTTTTTAAAATAATTACTTTAAAAAAAATAATATAAATTAAATTCGATTGAATAAACATTTTTGTATTATCAACAAAAATTTGAAAATTAATTATTTATTCATTATATTAATTCATCCAATTAGATATGTTAATTAAACATTCTTGCTAATTACTATTCGTTCTTATTATTTAAACAATTTATTTAGTCATTGTAGATTTGTGGGGGAAGTCCTGCGTTCTAGTCGTCATAATTTATACGATTTATAAAAATTCAAATATTTATTCCTACATTTCAATAAAGTTTTATCGAAGTATAGTTATGACTAAGGTAATTGATTAATTAATAATGATAATTAATAACATGTCAAATTTAGAAGGCGTTTAAATAGAAAGTACCTACAGATCAAGAAAAAAATTTGACGTGTAAAATGATTTTTTTATCAGTTTTGTTGCACCAATAATAACGATAAGTATCGTTTTAAATCAATAAAAATATATTGTCGAAAGTAATTGTAAAAATACTTTAAGTAGTTACATTTATAAGTTTATCAATATAATCCATCATCTATACCTATAATCAAACATACAACCTACCAATTGATTTTCCTATACCTTATACCTACTTAATAAATAGAATTAGATAGTGCCTAATTATTGTTTAATATTCTTAAATACAATTTAAAATTTTAAATGTACCTTTAATTTTCATTCTTCGTGAAGTCTCTAATACTTGGCTGGACAAATGGATTAATATTTGTAAATAAAACACAACCTTCATGCTTTTCGTTTTACAACAAATGCAATTTAATAAAAATTAATAAAATATCATACATTTAGCTTTATAAGCAACTAACAATATTACCCAATATTACTTAATAACAATAAAAAATTAAAAACTACAAAATATTTCTTGTTTTTCGCGTTACTTACGCCATTTTATTGCAATTTAGTGTCTGATACATGCAATATCTGCGTGACGTGAACATACTTTTACAATTTCGGATTTAATACAAAAATAGCAATGGAATTATAGTAATTTTATAGAATTACACGCATACGGTTTACTGTTTTCTATACACCATCGATGTCGAATTCTATTCAGTGTTCTAATATTATGTTTTTGTAATTTTTGCCCTTAGGTATCCGACTGTAGCATGGTGCTGGAAGAGGTGCCCCAGAAAATGTGTGAAGCGCTGCGGCTTTTCCTGCAAGGACTCGGTTACGGTAAGCCAAACCAGTCTTCGTGCACAGTAAAATAAACGGAAGTTTTCCTATTTGTCTAATGCTTCAACATTTATAAAAAAAAAACAAATCGAAAAATATCGGAGAACTACCTTAAAAAAAAAAAATTTGTAGTCGTAATTAATTAACACATTTGTACGTATTAATCATTTTAGTCACAATGTGTCGTTTGTTTTTTTTTTTTTTTTTGTTGTTTTTTAATACATTAACAATAATCGAAATAACCCCGGTCGGGGTGTGTACGTTGGGAGTCCTCCTGTTCAATTTTGTCAATAAACGAAAAAGTTAGTGCATTCGGATTTGTATTGAAAATAATAAAAATCTTGATAGATGATGTCTTGTTTTGAATCTGTTCTTAATCGTGTTTCTTTTTTTCCACTTTATAATAGTCGTAAGGATTTTATACAGTGTCTAAACAATAATTGAATACACTAAATATCTTTGAGTAGAAAAATAATAATTGAATTTCGTTTTTTTTTGGTTAGTAGTTATATTTAATGATATACATTTAAATAGTGTCTAATTATTTTAACTTTTATTAGATAGGCACATGTCTAATAAAACTATTTTGACTATTAATAATTTGTTAGTTAAATAAACTTTCTGAGTGCAAAATTAACTAAGTTATAGCAATTTTAATTTATTCATTTTTTGGTGAAAATGTATGATATTTTTGCTCTTATATGGCTAATTTTGAACTTCAAAGGAGGGTTTAATAACTAAAACATTTATTTTGTGTTAAACTACGTTATTATTATTAAATAATTATAATATGATTTACTATTTTATTTCCACATTTGCATTATAATACAACTCTAAAATTGATTTTCTAATAATTTTACTTGGATAAATAGCAGAATTTGGAATGAAATAAAATGAATTTATTAAGTAAATACAATTTAAATATTTTACTAATTTAAATACGTAAATAATAATTAAATCTCTGAAAAACATAAAAATATAGTAATAATAATAATAACCTAGTAAAACACAAAATAAATGTTTTAGTTGTTAAACCCTCTTTTGAAATTCAAAACTAGCCATGTAATAGCAAAAATATCATATATTTTCACCTAAAAATTAATACATTTAAATTGCTGTAACTCAGTTGTTGCACGTAGAAAATTAATTTAACTACCAAAATTCATGAAAAGAGATGAAAAAAAATTATTAATAGCTAAAATTCAGGGTTATCATTTAAAAAAAAAAGTTGTATTGCATATGTCCTTAACTAATTAACCTTAAAATAATTAGAGACCTTTTAAATATAATAATTAGGTATAACCAAAAATATGAAATTCAATTATTAATGTTTTACTCAAAGATATTAAAAGTATTCAATTATTGTTTACACACTGAATAATTCGAGTAAAATTATATACATGAATCGTATTGCTTGATAAAATAATAACAAAATAATGTCAACTATAAAGAGCAAAAAATCATGTTGTCACATTGTAGCGCATCGAAATATAGATACTTGTTGCATTTTTCCAACTTGCGCATTTCACATATATATATATACTATAATAACAAGTCGAGCCGTTCGGAATAAAATACAAAAATAAAATTTCTATAAAATTATTATAAAATAATCATAATATAGGTACAGAATAATACTTTTTTAAAACAAATGGTGATAACATTGAAAATCTCTCACCATTTTTGTAACAATTTGAAGCGTATCACGACGATTTGACTTTTTTATATATAATTTCAATGTAAAATTATCAAACCTTCGTGATACCCATTGTGTAAAAAAAAATTTCAAAAATATACACTAAAACGATATTAGGTATTTTCGTGTAGGTAGACAATTCAACAAGATATTAAATTTTATCTGAATCGCTCGCGAATGGTAATCTGTTACATATTATCAGTTTATATATTTTATAGTATTTATAAAATAATTATATATGTTTACGTTAGACGTAACATTACGAGTATATTCCACTATCCATAAATAATATTAAAATAATATTGATCAGTTGCTATTTTATTTCAGATTTTTATGTTTTATAATATCTACAGAAATATTACTTTAACTTATTACCGCATGTTTATTTTAAAAACAAATTTAATTTAAATAATTAAACCTATATGTTTTATTTAAATGTATAAGATGGCATTAATTTTATAATGTTTAAGTTCATTAAAACAATACGTATATAATATGTATAAATAGAAATTTCATATTAAATACAATATTTGAAAATTAAAGATTTAACTACAAGTCTAAGCCGTTCAAATAGAAATAACTTTGAAATAAAAAAAACATTTTTAAATTTAAAATAATAAAATAAAATAATGTTGTATATATTTATAAGTACGTTAGAAATTAAATACATTGTAAATAATATAATATTATATGTGTGGTATAGATTTGGTTGATTGTTTTGTAAAATTTGTGATCTATGTGTAAAATTATAAACTAACACTAATACATTAACATAATAACATCTTTGATTTGGTAGGTATATTTATTATTATTAACTACACATTACACCGACACAGCAATATATCAAAGTTTTTATTAAAACTATAAATAAACAAAACAAAATTGAAAATAGTGATGTATGTAATGAAGGTCTGTGGATATTTTGGGGATTATTATAAATAATCAATATCTGATAAAATACGAATCAGCAATTTTACATTTTATAAATACAAATTTTAATTAAATTGTATAATTAATTATTATATAAAATTAGGATATTAAAACACAAAATATACTACAATTAAATATACACTAATTTATTAGGCATCTATATATTGATTTTAAATTCGTGATTTCGTTTTCGTTAATTTTCTTGACAACAAAAAACATGGTTTAAAAGAAAGACTCATCACACAACCTAATTTCAACTTAACCTTAAGTCATATAGGATTAATAAATAATAATTGTTTTATACAGATTTACTTTATAAATACTATTATTAAGTACCTTTATAATTAATGTAATTTGATGTTTTTAAAATTTTAAATTAGGTCAGTATTACTTTTAGTTGGCTATGTTTAGCTAAGTACCAATGTCCATCCTAAAAAAATACATTTAAAAATACCATATTCTGATGTCAGAAGTATAAATATAATTTCAAATAGATAGCTTTAAAAAAAAAATAATAATAATATAAAATATTGCTCGGAAACCCATATTTTTAAGAGAGAATTAAATATTTAAAGTGGTACCAATTGATTGCAGAATAGTTTAATTATAACAACAACAACAATAATAATAATAATTTGATATTCTTGTGTATTTTATGATAATCATTGCACAATAGATATAATATAAACAAACGTTTAAAGTTATTATAAAAATGCAATAAATATTGTGTCAAATATTTTACGTTCGGACAATATACGCAGACGGTCTGAGTAAATATTTTTTATCCAATTATTATTATACGACATCAAACAGAACAAAGGTATTTGATTAGAACGACCCATGTTAATACTACAAGACAAAGTTGCGACAAGAAGTTGAATATTATCGTTTTAAATACTAAATTATACTCAGTCGATGGCAGTTAAGGCGTAATATAATTCACAAACCGCAAAACGTTTGAAATTATAAATTATGTACAATTATGAACATTGTGTTCGTTCTGATATGTCGTGTATATAAGGTATAACGAATAGGTCCATATCAATTTACACCTAAAAAGGAAATCCGTTCGTCCGTTTGTAATTATGTCGTAAAAATAGAAGCAAAAGTGAATTAATTCACCGTTGTCGTCCGCTAAAAAAGCGATCGTCTGAAAAATTTCCAACGTGTCGCGATTATCATATAATAATTGTATAATTATGGTAAACGGTATGCCCGGTGGTATTAGCCTGAGGACCTTATGGTTTACGTTCCCATTGGAAGAATAGAAAATTTTTAGTTCTGAATGTTTGAGTACACACAATATAAACAAATTCAATCTTATTTCGATGAAACAAATTAATTTTACATACATTTTATCTTTCACAACTTTGTCTCTGTCAACCATACTTATGCTACAAACGAGGTGTATATACCTCACATATTTCATACCCATACACAGAGTGATCCAAATTTCATGTTACAAAAATGATGAGAATTGCATACGTTTTTAGTGTTATCTCCATTATTTTTGTAAAAAAAATTCTGGTCACTCTGTATATATCACATATAGTTAATGCGACAGAATTTTTAATGTCTTAAAACATTAAAAAATACATTCTTAGTTTTAAAGATATTATAATTATTTGTTAAAAATGCTTATAAATAAATGTTTTATAAAATTAACGTAATATTTAACTAAAAAACAAATTGGATAGTTTAACTCGAATGATTCATACTGAAAATAAATATGTATAAAACAATTAATATTTGCTTATTTAAATTCAATAGTTTTAGAATAGGTACGTATAATTATAATAAAATATAAGTTAATATTTCGTTTATTAATTTTAATTTACAAATTTGTATTACCT
Organism: Eriosoma lanigerum; assembly: GCA_013282895.1. Lineage (NCBI taxonomy): Eukaryota > Metazoa > Arthropoda > Insecta > Hemiptera > Aphididae > Eriosoma > Eriosoma lanigerum. Next base: position 56,886,820 of record CM023358.1, read on the forward strand.
ACATAAAATAGTTAATGCTGGACTTTTGTTTAGGTATGCTATAATAAATATTATATAATTAATTATTTTCATACTTATAAGGTTAACTAAATTTGGTTGTTGGAAAAAGGTCAAAACGGTGACATAAAAATGAAAAATGGGTTTGAAAAAAAAAACCGCGTTGAAAAATGTAAAATATAGATAGCCTAATAAAAATTGTATTTTAAATAAATATATTGTGTACGATATACCATATATCATTGAAATGGTATGGAATGACAATGGACAAATTAGAAATCAAAAATACGAAAAAATATTACGTAAAACTGGTTTTAAAAATATTTTTTAATAATATGGGTTTCGTTTTCTTTCTTTCGTTTCGTGTAATAATAAAAATAAATAAAATGAAAATTAGAATCGATTTTTAAAACGATTTGTGATCAAAAATCGAACAAATATTTAATAAAAAATAACAATACACCTGTTTAAAAATAAATAAATTTTTTTTTTATTTATAAAATTACTAAACGAACATTAGTGATATATAACAATACGTTTTTCAGAGTGTATTTCTTGATGATTTTTTTTTTTTTTTAATAGTGTCACGAGAACTCAATTCGATCTAAAACGTATATTATGATATAATCTATTACAGATGTGTTCAGTAGCGGCGCGATGTTTATTTCTCGATGAAACAGCTAAAACCGACACCGCCGTTAACCTAATCCAGATAGCAGCACACTGAAAACACATTTTTCCCAAAATTGTTCGAATTCGTTAAAAAGTCGATATTAATACTAATCACAAAAATATGAATATAACTATATTTAAAATTTTTTTTTTGCGAATCGTAGTTTTGCTAAATAATGACCGACCCACCACTTTTATTAGCATGAAGCAGTTGTTCCATTCGCGCCGCCACTGAACTGTTCGGGGTATTATATAAAAAAAAGTATTGGGATATTTTGTGCGTTTTTATTTTTTATAATTTTTGTTTGTTTTTTTGTTGTTAATTCTTTGTTTGACCGATATAAACAATGTAATATTATTATGCAAATATCATATTAATGTGCGAAATATTTATTTTCATGTTTTTTTTTCTTTTTCTGTTTCTGTCTGTCCCGTACTTGTTACGCGTGTGCGACGGCGATGGACGGTCGCCAGCTGTGAGACTCGGTCGGCCACCGTTGACCGTATCCAGATCGGCTGAAGGTAAAGAAACGTACTAGCTAAATACATTTTAGCGCACGGATGCACGAAATATAATATAGTTAGCGCACGCACAACAAACACATACACACACACACACAAACACGACAAAAAAACATCCTGGTCACAGTTTTTTGGAGCAGATTTGACCGGAAATACGATAAAAAAAAAATTTAAAAAAAAAACACAATAATAACGCGACTTCGGAAGAATACGATTATTGTATTTTTAACACGTAAGTGTCGTACGCTAAAAACCTAATCGAAAAAAAAAAATGGCTTTTAAATTTATATTTTATCATATTATATTAATAATTACGTACAATTCCGTATATTGTTGTTTTAAAAATAATACACCCGATGCACGTACGGTGTACGCACGAGCGTCGTGGGCGTGACGTCATGGCTTGTCCGTACCGTATATATATATAAATATAATATAGTGGTGGCGTCCGAGTACAAAAACGTCCAGGTTGCAAATAACAATTATTATGAAAACCATTACCAAGTAGTAGGTTAGGTGTTGAGTTGAACAAATTACTTGAAAAAATGCATTTGTCGACGAAAAAAAAAACATTTTTGATAAAAAACCGTCAAATAGAAAAAAACAAAACGTTGTATAATTTTTTTTATAATTTATTTATATTTTACTCTAAAAAATAATCATTTAATGTTATATTAGTTTTAGTCGTGCAATTAAAATGATACAATAACAGGAATAATTCCATTAACCTATATAGTGTAAAATATTCTTTAAAATTTTTCTAAAATTTGCGATAATGATTTAGATAAAAATTGATATGACATTAAAATGCTATATAAACGTTACATATATCTCGAACCTATGGGTTAGATACGAAAACAAATTTTAAGCTAGTTTATAATTGTACAGGACTCACGGATGAGAAATGATTTAGAAAATGTATTATCATTGAAATCATATTGCTAATTATGATTTTATATAGGAAAATTTGTGGGAAAAGGAAATTTTAATACATTGTTAATAATTAATTGCTATAATTTAAATTGTCTTTTGTTCAATTTTTCAATGGTTATTTTTTTACCTGGACATTTTTATCATTCATGTACGCCTCATTGCTATAAGGGTCAGCTAGGTTGATGGCGATTGCTACCTCAAAATATAGACTTACTGTATATAGGTAAACAATCTGTACAAATTAATTTCCTTCTTTTTTATACATTTATTTTTCTGTGATATTCAATTAGAAATGGGTAAACAATAATATTAGGTATATTTAATGTATAGAAACTACCTTCCAAACATACTATTTTTTTTTTTTTGTCTTTGAGGATACAATTATGTGGTTACAGATGCGTTAAAGTAAATAACTTTTAACTCAAGTTTGATCAAGTGTTATTTTAGTTAAATTTAAAACCATATTGCTGTAATTAAGATACATAGTGTTTACTCGAATGATGCCTGTACTCGTAATATGTGAGATGAGTAAGTAAATATATTAAAATTAAATTAATTTCAACTTCAATGTCTATAAATTATTATTGATATTCAAAAATACTCCACGTGCGTACATAATATGTGTATTTGGTGTGAACAATCTATTTATTATTAGAAAATTACAATCGAAATGCTTACGTAGATCTATTTGATTGTTTCATAAAATATTATTGTAATGTCATTATGTCAATATAAAAATATAGGACCATTTCACATCTCATTCAACAAATTGTATGGTTTTAAATCGACCAAAACAAACATATCAAATTATATTTTGTAAAGCCTCCCCTCAAACAAAATGTATGTCTTACACAAAGAGGTACACTGCGTTTAATATTTATTTTCGAAAAAAAGGGTAAAATTATAATACTTATTAATTGTAATAAAATGTGTTGGTCTTGTGAATTACCTATTATTATTATTTTTTTTACATAAAATAATATGTATTTGTTCATATTGCCAAATATTACTGAATAAGCCATTTGTTTTTTCAATTTTAGCTATTAATATTTCATTATTTTATGAATATATTTTTTTTTTATATAATATATAATATGCTCTATGCGTTTTATTAAATTAACAATATTACAATTTGTATCAATTAAAAATTTAATCTTTAACCGATCAAGTTCTATTTTAATATTAATGTAAATATTTTAATAGTCTTGATCGACATGTGTTTAACGGATAATTAAAAAAAAAAAAAACTATTTAATATTTTACAGTGATTTAATTATATTATAATAATATTATGTTTGTTGAATTTATAATATTAAATATAAACGTTAATTAAAATGTTTATTTATTTTGTTTAAATTTAATGTTTTCTTTTTATATAAAAATACAATGCCTAATTATATAATATTGACCTATAAAACATAAAATAAGAACATTTAGTTGAACTAAAATACTACAATTTGGAAATCAGTCTTCTGTGCGCATTTAAAGGTCATAAAAGTTCAAAGTTTTTTCCAGTAACATTTCAGCTCATAGTTTTAAATCTAAAGGTTTTTTAAGTATTGACATTAACAATTTATAATTATTTAATATTTTTTGTTGTAAAATTTTCTTACCTACCCGTTATTATACACTTAATAAAACAATAACCCAATTATTAATAGTTGTTTCTAAAAACATTCAAATACCTACAAATTGATTTCATAATTTAAAATAATTATTTTCTTTTTATAAAATTTTGTACTTTTCTTACAAATTTAGGTAGGTGCTAATTTAAAATTTTACTTAATCATTCTTTACAAACATAATCAAAATAATTCAGATAAATAAAAATTCTAAATAATGAATTATTTTTTTAATGTATAATATTTCAAATAAATAGTACCTATACTATTATAGTATTAATGAGTTTATTATATACTAAATGTTTTATAAATTATTATAATACATAGTATTAATTGCATAGAAGATTATTTAATGCTAATAATTTAACAATAATTCAGTTTTTAATGTAAAATATTATTTGATATTTTCTATAAAAAAAATAATGTTTGCAACTTTTACTGTACATATCTAAAATAAGTATAAAAATTATAAGGTTACGTATTGTATTTACGTTCATTAAATATAATAATGTATATTATGATCAAATTTTCATATTTTCATCGTATTTAAATTCATAATAATTTAAAAATATAATAATTACCTACTTATTTAGAATAATTTATAAAAATAAATAATTATTCAATTAAGATATACAATTCAATTATTATATACAATATTATCAATTCTCAAAACAAATTATTATATAAAGTTTATAGAAAATTATAATTGATTATGTTTACACGGTTTATTTAAAAATTATAAACAACAAAGTTCTTTGTTCATAAGTACATTAAATATTAGTACGTTTTCCATCATAAGTTCAAAGTCATATTTAGATATAATCAAATTTCTACCTTATTTATCCATCAGCGGATAATCAGTGAACAAGTATAAATTACGATGAACAATTAATATATTGTGTTATTTATAGTTAGTATCATATCATATCATTAGAACAAAAAACGTTTAATATATTGATAATGTTGTGTTGTTAATAACGACCCATATTATATGTTTTGCTTATATATTTTTCTAATGTTTTATTTTCATAGAATAAAGCAGATTAAGCTATAATTACGCGAATAAAATTAATCAGAAATACATCAAGTAAACATATAAATTTAAATAAAATTTAATGAGGAGTTTTTGTACCTAGTTAAAAACAATTTATGATTAATAACAGTCAAAGTACGTTAAAATTAAAATAAAGTATTTAGTAATTAAATATACCTGTATGCAAAATGTAATTTATGCAATTATTAAATCGTTACACAAATCGTTGTATTTTAAATGATAACATTCAAATTATAATAACAACAACAAAATATTATTTAAAATAAATATGTAACACGAGATCATACTTATTTCTAATAAATAAAGCATTCATTTTTTTAAAGAGACTTTAGAAATTCAATAATTTGTCGAACGAAAAAATTATATCAAGTAAACTACAAATAACTGGTAAATTCCTAGAAAAAAAAAAAAAATGGTAAATTCGAATTTATATGTAAAAACTATTTATCATTATTTTTCGGATGTAGAAATGAATTAACATTTAATATTTTGCATGACTAAGTTTAATACTTTTTAATATACTTATTACATATATTTAGAATATTGCAGTTTATTGTATAATAATTTAATATAGGAATATTTTTAAATTTACATTTGAAAGCTAAATATTATAACTTTTCTTTAGTTTGAATGTCTTCTTAACCATATTTACATATATTTATATATAAATATATATAGGTAATATATTTAATTTTTACATTTTATATTTTATATTTAAATATATATAATAACATGTCTTCTTATATTTATACTAATTTTACGGCCTATTATATATTTTCCTTTAATTGTAGTTTATATTTATTTTGTAGTATTTATTATAGTTGCATAAGCATAGTTTTCAAGTATAATAGATAATTATTTTAGTGAAATATCATAATAAAGAAGCTATTATTATTAATATTAATATTAATAAAAAAAAATTACATAAAATATCACTTCATTTGCGAGATAAAATATTTTCAATTAAATAATTATATTATATTAGATTTAATAATTAATATTCTTGTTAAATATTTAATTAGAAAACAAAAAATTATATTTCTAAATAACAAAATATTATCAAACAGGAACTTGATTAATTTTTATCATGTACTTTGTTTATACGGTTAATCACAAGAAAAATATTCAACGTTTATCAAAAACCAAGTACTGAGTGATCATAATGCTGTATTATAATAATATTCAATATGGCATGAAATGAAATTATGCGATAACTCTGAACACTCATTGCCTTGTAATAATTAAATAGTAACTGGCAATTACAATTACACGCAGTTGCCTCCAATAATATTTTAACATAAGTGTTTTTTTTTAAATTATTAAACAATTTTTTTTTCTAATTTACAAGTAGACACAAAACAATTTTATTTTTAAAAATAATCTGATAGTGTTATGATTTAGTTTATATATATTTTTAGTATAAAATAATAATATTATTATATTGTGTGTTGCATGGTCGAGCAGATTTTTTTTATGTTTCACCGCGATGCTTTTAACTAAAACCAGTGCTCGAATTGGACATAATTTAGTGGGGGTACTCAATCTAACGAATTAAAAATGTCGTTCCAAAAAAATTGCAGCTTTCCCCCTCCCCCTCTCTCACTATTATGAAGGCATGAACAATTTCTGTTAAATACTATACGTTTCAGCTACATATTTATACATTCTAAATATAATCTATGTAAGTTCAGTAAATGGATTAATGTTCACCTAATTGTCCCAAAAATTTCCACGTATACGTTTAGACATTTAAAAACAACTGATTTATATCTACCATGCTGCAAATTATTTGATTTAAAATTCTAAAATTCACTGTAGGGCACCGTTGACAACAATTTAAATCTATATTTTAAGAAAATTACGCCGAGCATTAGTTTTTACCGTCCCTTCGTCCAAGTGTAAAAGAAAAGTTGGGGTGCGCTAAAAAAAAAAAAAAATTTAAAAAAAATAAAAAACAAGGGATCTTCGTGCCCCGAGCGAAAATTCGAGCACTGACTAAAATCACATTATCATTACACGAAATCCCGCGTAACCGATACGTCTCGTTTTCGTGTAGTGATAATAAAATATCGTTGCACGACTGAAATAATTTGATTTGCATCTGATCGGTTTTTGGTCGTTCGTTTCTGCAGGATTTTGTTCGAACCGTCATATAATATTCCTATCAGAATTTCGGTCGGGCCGAACCTAACCCCGAGTATAATAATGTGATGGAATTTTTTCAGTTATAACGAAATCCATAAAACAATCTACGTCCAACGACAGCGTGCGCAGCTCGCCGTGGCCGTTCAGAATCACTGAAAATCCGTTGACGGCATGATCGGACATACTATTTTAGCGTGCGATCCATTCTCGGCGGGCGGACAGGCGGTTGGTGCTATTAGCAACAGTTCTACAATAATTAGGTATATGCATAATATATACGAATCAATTAATTAAAATACGTATAAAATTCGGTTTACGGAGTGACGTCAGTGTAATAATAGTAATCGGAACGAGAGAACGAGATGAACAAACACCGATCGAGTCGATCAATGGTCGTGAAGATAGTTTGTTACTATTATTATAACGGCACGGTTAGGCGATATATTTTTTTTTTCTGATTTTTTTCATCCAAGTTGTTGTTGTCGAATAGAAACATAATTCGTAGATCCAACCTGTTATTAAATTTAATATTAAAATAACGTTAGGGATTCAGAGACTCATATCATCGAAAGCTTCTGACGTAGATTTTGCTGTAAATGGAGAAAAAAAAACCATATTGTATGCCTAAAGTATAATATTATAATAATAATCGATAATGATACGAAAAAAAGAAAGAAAAAAAAAACGTTAAGTAGTTTAATAATAATAGACTGCACAAACACCTGCGCTTTTTGTATTGTTTATTTTTTACGTTATAATATTACGTTGTTAATTTTTGATGTTTATTAATAGTTCGTTAAGTGTTACTGTTATTTAATCAGATATGATGTACACACGACGGACGTTACCGTTCTGTATAATAAACATTGAATGTGATAAGTAACAAATAACAATAAAATTAATTATACATATTTGTAATTTTAATTGTTGCGTACATGTCTTTAAATAATTATTTTATTGATCAAAACCCTTTGTTGTTTCTTATTTACACCTGAATTCGAGTTTGCAAAAAAATACGAAGTATTTACAACGTATTATCTATCGATCTCTCGTTTAAATGATATTTTTTATTTAAATTGTATTATTTCATAAGAGAAAAACAATAGTCTTCATCTCGAGAGAAAAAAAATGTAAAGAACTATTAGTTGAAGAAAATAAATTTATACATGCTATTCGCCAACCCGAATCATTAATATCTTTGTAAGTTTTTTTTTTGCAAACATTTAGTATGCTATTTGTATGAATTCCTGCGCAATCCGTTTCGCAGCAAATTCTAAATTTACTTTTTAATAATTTATTAAATAATAATTTAAGACAACGTTGGTCATATTTAATATTTAGTTTAATATACATTATATTATAACGACTACAGTATGAATAATAAAACAAAAAATGTATTAATAATTATGTATAATATACATTGTATATGTTATAATAACATTATTCTAATGGATTTAATAGGACTATTTATCATATACTGCATTTATTATTCCTTTATTATTAAGTTAAATAGTATAATATTATTTAAATTGTCACAAAACCTCCAAACTAAAAAAAAATCATTCTTTAACAATAATTATTTTTTTTTTTTAAACTATATTTTTATAAATATTTAAAATACTAAATTATTATACCTTAACAAAAATCTTTAAGAGAATATTTAAAAAACTATTTCTACTCACTCGAAATAATTTAATACTTAACGAAAATTTGTACATAAGAACTTTATTGCATATTTTAACTAAATTTTTTTTCAAATACTTTACAATAATAGGACTGTATATAAACAATAAATTATTATTTTTAATTTTATAAAATTGATTTATTAAAATATAAGATATGCACTTACACAGGCCCACAAGCCATTATGGGGCTTCTAGGCACTATCTTATAAATAACAAATAAATCAATATTAAATTTAGAATTATTTAATAATATCACGTTTATTTTTGCAGTATTAATATATTGAATATTTAGTAAAAACTATTATGTAAAAAATTATATTTATAGAGTTACATACCCCTGGTCACTGGGTCAATAAATTCTAGGTGTTAGAGGAGGCGAAATAGAAGAAGCATTGAATTACTTATAATCAATTTAATTAATTGTTCAACTTCGTGAAAGTACATTGATTTTACTTATGACATAAAATATAATGTTACTAACCTAACCATGAATTATTATTGTAAATATGGGCCGACCCTGGTGGTACTGCGATACCAAGACAACCCTCGGCTGAGCAGGAGCAAGCCCCAAATCTCCGCCAAAATTTAAAAATTAGTTTAACATTTGTACTTCTCTATGAGAAGCATACCAGATGTTAAGCTGATAAGAACAGATACTACACTTTTGATCTTAGCTATTAGGCCGAGAAGCGATGGTTGATACTCATCTCTAACGTGTTCTTCACAATAAACACGCTACCCACGCTGAAGTAGCTAGAAATTTCGGTGGTGGTATTGACGTGGTAAAATTGTATTATCGAATAAAATAAATAATATGCCTAATATGATCCTAAAATTAATGGGAATTAACATAAATTATAAATTGGTCAGAACCTCTAAAGTTTGATATAAATGTTTAATTATTGCGTGAAAATTTTACAGTAAAACGTTATTGCGAAAAACGCCATCTTCTGTTAAACGACCTACGAGATATTATACAGTATTGTTACTTGCTAGTTGCTACTTTCAGTACACGGTAATGGTCTATAAATAAAAATTAATATATAATAGTTGATAATTTTAACAAATTATTTTGTTAACAAACTACTTTTATTTTCTACTGGCCACTACTTAATTTTAAAAGGTTAAAAAAAAAACTAAAAAAAGCTAAAAAACAAAAAACATTTTATCAGAATAAACTATCATATTTTAAATTTCTTAAATAAGTATTATTATTGAACTTAATTATAATATTTTTATAACATATATTATTCCTTTATTATTAGGTTAAATAGTATAATATTTAAATCGTCACAAAACCTCCAAACTAAAAAAATCATTTATTAACAATTAATATTATTTTTATAAATATTTAAAATATTTATAGTTTAATACTAACTACTTAATTATTATACCATAACAAAATTTTTTTAAAAGAATATTTAAAAAACTTTATTGCATATTTTAATTAAATTGTTTTCAATAACTTTGCAATAACGGAATAGTAAGTATATAAAAAAAATATTATTATTTTTAATTTTAATTTTATAAAATTGATTTATTAAAATATAAGATATGTACTTACACAGTCTCCAAGCTATTATGGGGCTCTAAGCACTATCTTATAAATTGGCTAATAAATAACAAATAAATCAATATTAAATTTAGAATAATTTAATAAAATTACGTTTATTTTTGCAGTATTTATATTAATTATTTAGTAAAAAATATTATAAAATAGACGACTTAAACTATATTTTATAATATAATATTATTAAAAATTATTTTTTCTACATCTTTTCTTAACGAATATATTTATTATTTCATCGAAATTTATTTCTTGTGATAATTCATGTTCTATTGATAACAACGATTTATTTTGCACAAAAGTTGATCCATGCTAATTTTCCACACGTTTTAATACTGAAAATGATCTTTCACCTACACATGATATTCTAAATAATGTTAAGTATATTCGAAAAGCAATATTTACATTTGGAAAACTTGATACCATTTTTAGTTAGTTTTAATCTATTTCATAAGAAAAATTTCAAAATATTATTAGTATTCATTGTATAAAAAATAAAAACCACTATAATCGTCAAATATTATCATCTAACACATATTATTTTTTTATAAAATAATATTTTTCAATCAATTTTTACATTTTTCTATTTAATTACAATTATTATTAAATATTTCGTGGGCCCTAGGTACAATGGCTTTAATGTCTATGTGGTAATGCAAATCTATACTTATAAAAATAAAAAAATAATGAAAATAATGAAAATAATATTTACATTTTATATAAAAATATATATAAACAAATATTATTTAACATTATTTGCATTATTAAAATAATTGTGTTAACTATATCATATTTATATAGTACCTAATAATTATTTTTAATATAAATATACATATATTATCATCAAACAGGAATATCGCAGCCACGACAAATATTGTTTTCGAAAATGTTTTTTCTGAAAACAATACATTTTACGTAGCTTAATTTAAACGTTTAGTAATTTAAAGTGTTTTAATTTAGGTAAATTCAAATAATAATAATAATAAAAACTATGAATGCTTATAAGTATAATGAATTTGAAATTTGAACAAAATCTTCGATATTCTGTTCGATATTGTTGTTCAATCAATCTACAAAATAATAAAAATAAAAAAATTAATATTAAACAAGTGAAACAGAAAAATAAATTAATAATGATTATGACCATAAAAAAATATAACCAATGTCCTAAAATGTATTCGATATAAATAATTTGTTGTGCTATTTTTACCTATATGTTTAGCCTAATTATAATATTATAAACTAATAAAATTACGCTGTTGACATTTTTCAATTGGGTTTTATTTTTGCCCGATGGGTAAACAACGATTTACTTTTAATTAAAATGCAATTAATTTAATACATTTAAATATTATTTTCGACAATAAAATTCAATTTATTCTTCAAATCAAAAACCACTTAAATTATAAAACCATTCAAAATTGTATATTAAAGTTATTATTTTATTTATTTATTTATTTTATTATATATTGTTTGTTATTTATTATCATACTTCTCGTCAAAAGTTTTTCACATGTTAATATGTGCATATGTTAATTTATAATTTTTAGTGTATTTAAAAACAAATTTAACTTGAGTTAATAAGTTAGTAAAAGAATGTATTAATTATTAATTTTAAATTTCTTTAATTAAATTAAATTTAAAGGTAAAATATCATTAACTTTCTCAGAATTACAGTTAGGTGTAATAACATTTACAAATTATAATGTTCACCTAATGTTGTTTTAATGATCTAATCAGGGAGCAGGGCCGAATTTTAATATTAAGGGATCTAGATCAACATGATTTTAGAGCCTTTCGTAATCCACTATAAAAGTTATAAACCTAAATTTACACGGTGTAAAACGTATTTCTAATATTATAAGTAATTTATGCTATAATTATTAATTATATTATACACACATTTAGCAATTTAAAATGTTTTATATATTATAAAATATTGATAATCAATTATGCAGCTTACGATTTGTATACAATATTTAATAATTCTTAAAATAAACTTTTTTTTTTTAATATAGCTCGATATAATACAATAATATTTTCTAGAAGTTACATCAACGTGATTGTTATTTTACTCTACTCTAATACCTGTTGTATGAAAACAAATTCGATTTATTACACACTCTTTACACTGTAAGAGGTTGATAATTATCAGTACTTACATCATTTCATTCAAGATCCAACTCTGTGTATCTAATTACGGTGTTCAAAACCTGTGTAAATAAAAATTCAATATTATCTACCTCTAATAACGTTATATTATCATTATAATATTTGATATTATAATATAATTATTATGTGGAAATAATAAATAATAATATACAAAGTTAGTATTATTTCATGTTACAAAATCAGTGGGAATCGTACATAATACACATTTTTAATATCTCCATAATTTTGTCAACTATATTTTTGGAATCAAGTGTTAAACGTAACCTTTATATTATTTCGGTAGGTAATATAATGTTTAAAGGTTTACTTCTAGCCAGAAAATTAAAATAAAGTGTGCAGTTTAAAAGTGTTTTTTGATACTAAAGAAATGAAATGTATGGAATGAAGGTACATAAGTTTTAACATAAAATCGAGTTTTTTTAAATTAGATTCCTAACTCTAAGTTTACCTAATATAATATAGTAATAAAACATCAAAAAGTGCATCTGGGATGATATTATCCATGAGGTAATTGTATATTCATTGGATTTAGATGGAATACCAACATAATCTAGTACTTAACTCATTAAGAATTAAAAAAAAAAATAAGTTTGAATTATAAATAAATGTGATAATCGTTATACTTGATATGGACATTATATTACATTTACATTGATATACACTTTATTATGATATTTAGTATACCATAGTATATTGAAAGGAAAATATCGAAAAAGTAGGAAGGTCTTTTTTAATTTTACGTTTTCTGAGACTGTATGGTTTGGCGGAAACCTAGTTAAATTTTTGGAGGGACAATTGAGCAAAATAATAGTTGTATAATAAATTTATATCAATTATTTAATTAATTCCAGAAGTTTGAAGGATTTTAGAGGTTCTAAAAGCTCCCTTAGGATTCCACAATCATCACTTTTACTTACTTCTACTTGTTCGTCATCCGAAGAAGATTCGGATTCATCTTCCGATGACGACTCTTCCTCTTGTATCACATCAAGATTATCCAGTTTTAAAGATTCGATGGGTAATACTACCAAATCTAAAGGACCCGTTTGTTGTTATTATTTTTGATTGATATAAAATTTTTTTTTTCCAGAAAAAAAAACTGGTCACTAGTTATATTATACGTTTGCCAGTAGACTAATTTATGAATTAAATATTTATACTAATACACAATACCATTAAATTACATATTTAATTACGCCAGTTTGATATACACTTTACAATAATAATTGGTTTACTGAATTATTAAACATTATTAACACAAAATATTAAATTTAAATATGATGGGAATACGGTGTTAAAAACAATTTATTTAGAAGAAAATGTTTTTATATTTATTATTATATTTCATTTCTAGTTTATAAACAATATATAAAATTTTACATTTATTAGTGATTTATATTTAATTGAATTGAATCTATTTATTTTAACTACTTAATTTCTACAATCGTTAATATTTTTACAAGTTGTTTTTAGTGCACTCATATGAGCTTTGTTGACAAATCTGTTGTAGTCGATATAACTGTTGTTGCAGGGCAGCACTCATACCATTTTCTATGATATTCTTGAGATTTTGTCCAATCTCAGCTGCCAAATTTTCATGAGAATTTTTGTCGAAATTGAATTTTCCAATATCGTATTTGAATCCTTCGAATTTTATGCTCGCATCCTCGACGTTGAATTTGTATTCACCATTTGTCCGTTTTACACGTTCCATAACAGCGGTAGCATACATTTTTCTGGCTTCAAAGATGACGTTATTTATACTAATTCTTTGGTGGGCCTTTTGCGCAACAATATCGGATTCCCATTTAGGTTCATTACACAGTACAACTTTCACCTTAAATTTGTACCCAGTTCCAAATTTGTTTTGACGGAAAGCAAAATATTCGACCAACTTTTGTTTGCTCAATTTTGCGTTAGTTAATATTAGGTTACTCAACAAGGATACGGTGAGTTTAGATTTATTGTTCTCGATCACTAAAGGTTTGGCAATTGAAGGAAAGTCAATGGGAGATTCGATCTCAGCCCTTAAATTTCCGACCAAACCGTTGTAAGAGTTTTGGATCATTTCATTTTCAATGGCTCTATTCACGAATTGAACATATTCATTTTCAATATTTTCGTTGATGGATTGATCATTAGGAAAGTTCTCGTTATATACTTCAGCATCTCCGTTTCTTGTATGAGCGTAGTTACGGTTGTAATTTTCCAATTCGGTCGACACGTTGACAAAAGTGTTGATCATCTTCAAGTTGAATGATCCTTTTGGTCCCGTACTAGCCTTGAAGTAACCTTTCGTCAACAAAATGCTAAAGAAATATTCCAAATCGACCTATAAATTTTATCAAAATATAATTAGCAATTAGTTAAGTTTATAATTACCTCTATATAATTATACTTACACTGTTCATTTCAGTGTTGATATACATTGCCTTGATCATACCTTTAGTGAGACCATAAATCTTATTATCATTCATATTCAAGAATTGATGATGACCTATTGGTAAGGCCCATTGTCTTAAGGTGAGAGGATCCTGAGCTTGATTAGTTTGGACTGTTCCATTGTGCGCAGAGAATTTTTCAATGATGTTCATTAATCTTATCATTTTATGTGCAACATTGTGTCCAATATTAGTGGCTGCATCATTATCATCATAGTCGTTCTTTATGTAATCTTCTTGTGAGTTTAATTCTGAAAAAGAGTCAGCTCCAAAATTGAAGCCAAAGAACGAATCATAGTTTTGATTTCTTATACCGTATGATTGTCTTTTATAATTTTCTTCGTCATATTGTTGGTTATTGAATCCACCAATCTGTGATCTTCCATATTGGTTATTCTCATCGGCAAAATCTTGGCTATTATATCTGGATTCTTTATTTTGAGTGTTCATATTTATTGGATAACGGTAAGACTGAACATCCCAATTATACTCGTTGTACTCGTCATTCTTACTTTGGCTGTTTTGATAGTTATGACCATATTTTTGGTGACTATCCTGATTATGGTAGTGACTTAAATCGCTATCACTACTGTACTGTCCATAACGTGTATTGTCATCCATTTGAGCGTAGTCATAACCTTTGTTTTGAGTTCCATAATATTGTGACGAATCTACAATTTAAAAATATACATATATATAGAAACTTAATAATTTAAAAATAATTTGAATTTGTTGAATCAGAATCAATTTAATATATTTAATATAATATAAAAATCTAATTGGACTTAATAGCCACATGTTAAGTCTTAAGTGTTTTTTTCATTTTACTAAAAAAGAAAATGTTACAAATAATTATTCATCCTGCCTCAAAATTATATTAAATTATATTATAATCATTGTAATCTTTTAGTTTCTATCAAATACAACTACTGGTATTATTAACTTAAAAAATAATATAAAATCACCTATTTTGTTAAAAACTAAACACCTACAGTGTATTTTTACGGAAACTATTAAAATTATCAAAATTTTTTTTGAAACTTGTTTTAATTTATTTCAGCTTTAAATTATCTACAACATAACATAAGTTTTACATACAATTGGTTAACTACTATTAAAATTTATTATTACTATTACTATTTACTTAATAGATATATAATTTAAAATTGAAAGCATAAAAACGCATTACACCTAATATTCAAACCTTTATAAAAACGAAATGCCAGTCAAAGACTGTAAATAAAAGTAAAATTATTACACTTCAAATGAGTTTTATATTTTATAACATGTTTTTGCTAACAAATATGTTACATGATATATAATAAGTAATATTAAAAGAAAAATATACTCACAGGCTTCGCAGCTGACTAAAGCTACGAATCCAATCACAACTGCTAACAGCTTCATGATTTAAAACTTATAAGTTGTTCAATTAAACAACTGAGAATGATGTAACAGTAATTAGCACAGGTTAGTTTTATACTAAATATTTTCCAAGTGCAGATAGATAAGTTAATTTGATATCCATATAGTGTGATTTTGTTTATCATAAAATTATAGATTTGTTTTAATAAAAAACAAGTTATTTATGTGTATGTATAAAAAAAAGGATCTATAGGTTCACATGTACGAAAATAGTTTCTCGTCAGAAACATAGTTAATTGCCAATTTAAAATGTTTTTAAGAAATATATTTAAAAATAATATTGAACATAGATAATGACTGTAATATAAACTAGGAATATAGATAAGATCAGTTTAAATTTATAAAATTATCAAACTTGGATTTTAAAAACACAATTCCAAACGGTCTTATGATATACGTGAATTCTTATAAATAATATTTAATTGTTGGGAATATCATCGAAAGTTCTTAATAGAATAAAATATAGATCAATAACATCTGTGCGTGACCAGATCCAGACGTTAACATTTTATCCTGATAATAAACAGAAAAAAAAATTATTTCAATATCTTGTGTAAGAGTAAAGTGTCACTAGCTATGTAAAGTACGTCACTGTCAATATTATTTTATATATTTGTATATTGTTATCCCATATTTATCTTCGTATATCAAATTTGTTGTATTGAAGAGCTAATAATAATATTACTATAGTAATATATTTAAATTGGGTACACAATATAATATACACCTCAACACAACAATTTCACTTTTATTGACTTATAAAATATAATATATTATTAAGTATTTAAGTAACTTTGACTTTTTGCGTTTATATTTATTTTTTATTGCATAGCTGAAGCGTAATTATATGTAATTATAAAAAAATATATAATTATAATTTATAAATGTTGCATCGTTTTTAAATATTTTTAGTATCGCGATTCTCAAAATAGGTAAAAATCAAGTAAGCCACCATACGACCCCTTTTATAATAAGTTATAGCAATTTGAGCCTATTAAATTTCAAGTTTAAATAAAAAAATAAAAATATTTTAATGTTCGGTGAAATGAATACAGAAGCTTACGGTAATTATAAATGTGTTATAATTAGATACACATAATTTGTACACAGTTTTATAAATTACATTAAAGGCAAATGTACCTATTTGTTAGATAATTAGTATTACCTATGTTTAACACGATAAGAATTATATTAAAAACTGGTAAGACTTGTAACAGTATAATTTCGTTAAAAACAATTGTTTAAAACTAACAATGCCAGAGTATAATAATTTGTATCAGTAAATAAGAACGTTAAAAAAAAAAAAAAAACATATAGGAGAACAATGAAATAGAGTTATAAAAATGTTTTATATAAAATAAGTACCTAATACTTTTTATAGAAGATATTATTTAATATACTTTAATATTCTAATATAGAGGTATACTTATTACCTATTTATAGAAAAATTATCACTTTTGTAGTTGTGTACAACGCCAAAACATGACCGATCCGTTATTGTTCAATGAAGGACAAAGGGTAGACTACAATGATGCAAAATTTCATTGTACTATAACATTGCAGTAGTATTCGGTTTTCTGTATCTATTCGTATTCTAATATTTTATGTTATAAAATCAATGTTATAACTTATACAAACTTGGGTATACTTGACGTTAAAATATAATTTTCTCAGTACACTATACATATTAACATTCCTATGTAAATATTGTACGATAAAAACAGTCAAATAAGTAAAAAGTAATGATATTTTATAATATTATACTATGTATTATGGATAATCTAAATAATGTATAAAATTGTTATCAAGTTTACACACTGTTATCGCAATAACAAAAATAATAGGTAGGTATAATATGTTTAATAGTCATTAGTCATAAATAATACATAAATAAACTATGGTTGGATATTGTTGGATAAATTACTATTGTTGAGATATTTGTACATTTTAGACATTTGTTCAACGATGAGTAAACTTTTACTAAAAACCATAATAAGTACTATTTTAGCTTTTCATTAATCGCTTTATTTATTATTTGTCATACACTCATATGCGTTGGTTATAAAGTTATTCACTCAAATCAATTAGCAATATAATCAAACAAAATTATTTTGAATTACTTTTGTTTATTGTTTTTTATCTATACATTTTGCAAGCACAACATTATACTTTATCATTTGATTTACCAGATATCCGTTAGTAAATATATATATATATATATATATACTTATATATATACTTATATATATAAAAAAAGTGGAAAGGTCGATTATGGACGTTCCTCCTTCGTCCTTTCGGTCCTCGGAGAAATCAGTGGTTTGTTATAATTTTTAAGATTTGAATGCAATGATATTGCATCAGAAAATACAATTCTTAGCGAATCTCAATATATTACAATATATTATACTGATAATCCATTACAAAATTTACCACGAGTGTAAATTACATATTTTACATATGTAAAATATATTTCAAATCCTATACAGATCTTATATAGTTCAAAACTCAATTAGTGATAAAAAAATAAAAAAATTTTAAATAACGGAAACCGTAATTTTGCCGATTTTCCGCTTCTCAAGGAATAACTTTTAGAAACTTTCAAGAAATTCCAAAAACGAGCTAAATAAAGTACCAACTAAATAAAATTCGGTACGGATAAGGTACCCTATTTGTAATCATCGGGCCATTATTTCTACCCGAAAAAATGTTTTCATAGATCAGAAACAAAAATAATAAAAGGCCTATAAAAAAAATTTGTCAGTCACAATTTTCAAAATATTTCGTAAAACATTGAGTAGTATTTTATTAGGCTTCTATAAAATTTTCAAACCGATATACCCAAAATTGTAGGTTATATTAATTTTTTTTGTAAAAAAGTTCATAGATCTATATTATGCCAAATAATCAACTAATCAGTTCCAAAATTTTATCATACTTGTATATTACCTATTTTAGTACTCAAAACAATTTCCAAGTCCCTACGATCAAAACTCAATTAGTTATCACGAAATAAAAAATAAAAAATTACGGAAATCGTAATTTTGCCGACTTTTGCCATTTTTTGGTAGTTTTTCTTCTCTTAGGAAAAAACTTTGGAGAAATTCGAAAAATGAGCTATATAAAGTATCAAGAGGACACGATTTGCTACCGAAAGCATACCCTACTTGTGATAATCGGACAATTATTTCTATCCGAAAAAATGTTTTCATACATAAAAAAACAAAAACATCTTTGTAGAAACAATACATTCTTTGCTCCGCTCAAAATTTAAAAATTACATTATTTCCTATTATACTTAACTTTAAATATTTTTATAATTATTGGCATGTAGATATGCTATTATACTCGTAATTTGTTTAAACATTTACTAAAAAATAATTTTTCCCTTTTGAAATAAAAATGTATATGTACTATACATTTAGAATTGAATATTGTAGATTTTTTTTTTTTCATATAATCGAAACTACTTGATCGTCAAAACTATTAATACAAATTATAACAATAAACTAATTAATTGTTTTTAAGTAATATTATGCATTGATGGATGGAAACGTTGATTTGTACCTAACACATACGTATATGTATACGAATCTAAGAGTTTTAAAGTTTAATTCTAGTCGACTAGACTATTAAACTCTTTTATACTTATCATTGAAACTTCAATTCTAATTCTAATTTTAAATTTGTTCGGTTGATATTGGTAATATTTAGGGCTATTTTCGTGCGAAAATGTGATAAAATTATATTTTGTTTGTTCTGATACCTATTTCTTTTCGTAACGTCTATAATATTTAACATATTACTTGTGTGCTAGACCTTTAGTCCGTATCAAATTTTTAATAAGAAGTTATTTGATTAAAATTTTTTATTGAATAATATACCTACGGTAGAAAATTTGATTAATTTAGCTAACACAGACCAAACATTTATGGTTTTGAATATAATAAGTATCGGTACAGTATGTACTGTGTATGCTTGCATCCAGCAATTGAGCAATGAAAATAATATTTTTAATGATGAAACTTGTTGGGCATATTATAATTTTATTTATTAAGAAACAAATATATTTCATGTTTCCTAATTAATAAATTATATTTAACCTTACTATGTTTGCAATGCAAAAGTTTAATTGATTATTTTATCATGTTTTTCTTTATAAATAGAAGTCATAATTATTTATGATGATTTACTAGATGATGATCTTATCTTTACTTAGCGATTTAGTTCGAATCAATATCGTTAAAATCAAACTAATAGCTGCTATTAATGCACTTTCTTATTATGAACTTTGATTTTCTTCATATCAAACGAAAGCAATGAATTTTATACGTCAATTAAATGTGAATTATATATATATACATATATATATATATATATACAAATAGGTTAGGTTAATAATTTTGTATTATCAAAAAATACTTATGATTGATTTAATTAGCATTTAATATGATTAAGAGTTTATCATAAACTGTTTATAGAATATAATTATTATTGTAATCTAATTATTCTAATTATTACAGCAACAGGTTAAACCATAAACCTTTTTTATTATATCTATGTACTCGTTTAGAATAATCTTATCTTTTTCTACAAATAATTGCAATATATTTGTTTCATATATAGATAGAATTAGTGATATTCGAAAAAGTCGAATTTATGATTCATTATTTTCCATACTCGTACATTATTTAACTATTTATATTAAATTTTAATTTCTTTTTTATATTCATTAATTTCTGTTAAAACCATATTATGTATTTTCAGCAACAAATTTTAGGCAAATTTAATTTAATTTAATATAAATTGCTTTTATAATTTTCAAATAAATTAAAATTTAATTTAAAACCATATAGATTACAGATACCTATAATAATATAAAATTTTGGTGTGTAATTTTATTTAACAAAACTAAAATAGAAGAATAATTAAAATCATAAAAAATGTATTAATTTTAATGAATGAAAATTTGGTTTAATTATAATAAGAATTTTATTGAGCTGCGCTTTACATTTTAAATAAATACGATCTATATTAAAAACCAATTACAATCAACAATCAAGATATTAACTATATTAATTTGTATTTAAATTATCTCCATAATGTCAGTTATCATTTTGACATTGTAGCTCAATTTCCAATTTGGTTTAAACCTCCAGTAAATATTATTTTTTTAGATTAAGTAAGAAATAAATTGTATGTTATCTTATCACAAAGGTTATATAAAATAATACATTTATTATTACTATTTAATATAATAAAATATGAATATCATGAGATATATTTTTTATATTAAATATATAAATACTTTTTAATGTCGATTGTCATAAGAAAACAAATGACAGTAATAAATACATATTTCATTTAGTCATTAAAGTTAATAATCGATATCTAATTTTTAATAGAAAATATATATCCTATGTCTACTTTTTCATAATATGTGTGTTTTTGTTTTTGTCAATATTTTACACTTATTTAAATGAAAATTTCAATATTTTCCTTTTCAACATAATATATATTCTGTAATAATATAAAAATGTGAATGTATTGTTTCCAGTTAGATGAACTCAAAAAGTTATTATTAAAGTCTCGATATTAATACAAAATAGTCTTGTATAAGAATTATTAAAAGGTCATATTATACTTTATTAATTTAATAGATTGAAATTATTTATTTTTTTTTTTTTTGTACAATTATTATGTTATCATCAAACTTTGTTTTATGTATTTCATAATGGCCAAAATAATTACATATTATTAAAAATGCTTTAGCAAAATTACAATTAAAAAAATTTTGATGTGTTCGTAATTTATTTTTCTTTGGGGGGGGGGGGGGGTAAACAAAAAGTTAATAAACCGAATGTAAAATGTTTAATAAATAATATAAACTATTAATAGTTATTTATTTTTTAATAAATATAATTGAAATTTCAACATTCTACATTAATTTAAAAGTAAAATTATTTTAATAAGAAAATATGCACATTTATTTTTCACATTTTATTGTGTATATTGGAATATGATAAAAAAATATAAAATAATATAAATAAAATATTAGTTTGAAAATCTGGCACGTTTATAAAGTATTTTAAAATGTAGATATATAAATAAATCGAATCGAACACACAATAATATGCCAGATGACAGTCCTTATATCTGAAATATTTAAGTTAAAAATGTAAAATAACAAATAATATTAAAATTATTATAATACTATATTAGTGTATTATATTATAATACGTATAACCTAACCATAAATTTAAAATTAAACGTTTTACATAGATAAAGATTTTTTAAAGAATTTAGATTTTAAGAACTTTTAACTACTCTAGTTATTTTAAATAATGATTTTTTTTTTTTTTTTTTTTTTGGAGCGAAAATAATTAAAGTAATTAAATTTAATAGCTACCTATCAATAAAGAATTTTACAGATTGTATTTTATGAGAAATCTACTTATCTATAGTCACTTCTCTAGAAAAGGCATCAATGCTTTACAAAAGACAGAAAAATTATTTATTTTGGACTTATTATCTATATTTTATAAATTATTATAACTAGTGCTCTATGAATTAAGTAATACCTTTGTAAAATAATAAAAGTTAAATTTAATTTCATATAGATATTACTTTATATATATATATTTTATCTATATATACATACACATATTAAATATCGTTACTTATTTTTATTAAAGAAAACTTGAATTTAAGGAAAATAAATGTTTTATTTTTATGAATTAAGTATTAATATAGTATTATACATTTTTATAATTGTGTGATTTTTCATTGGAAGACTTTTAATAATCGAAAGAAATTAACATTTTTACATTCTAACCTGTCTCAAATAATTTCGTTGCCATAAGATTAAATATTATACCTTTCAGAAACTGATTATTTTGTATGATATTAATAAAATTAATGATTTTTTATTTTTGTAAAGTCTATTATACGCATAGAATATTTATCATGGTTAGTTATAAAATAGTAAATTAATTTGTGCTAAACAATATTTAAAAATTTACTAATAAAATTTAAAAAAACACAAACACACAAGAACATATTTTGTAAGGTTTTTGAAATATTTGCAAATAAATTATTTACTCTCATAGATGTATGCCTAATTCGTCAATTATGTTTTATCAATTTTAAAACGTTTAACGCGTAAAAATATTATAATAATATATTCTTTAATTAAAACTTAATTATTTCATAGTTTTTTTTGAAATCGGTAATTTCATGCTAGTGAATTAAACATCAAATCATTATTCCGTACACAATAAAATACAACAATCGTGTAAATATGTAAAATGCGATTTCACATCAATATTCGTGTAAAGGTAAACGATTTCCGCCGACCATATCGATTACGTAGTGTGCGCGTATGTGTACGTGTTGACGATGTGTCTATCGCGCAGGAAAAACGAACGATTGAAATGGACTAATATCGAAGTGTGTGTTACGCGTCTATAATTAAACTGAAGGTATCAAAGTTGAACGATAACTGCCGTTATCATAATATAGTAATTAACTAATTGATATGGATCGAAAATATTATTTAACGAAATATTGTTGTGTTGTTCCGTTTCTCCCAACCGCCGTCGTTCGATTATACTACAGTAATTTTGGAAAAAAAAAAAAAAAAAAAAAAAAAAACATTATTTGTGTCAAAAATATGAATATTTCGCACGGACAACACGTTCGATCTCCGAGTATAAATACCGGCCGAGTGTACCGTTCAAACATCAGTATCAGTCGTTCATCCACCATGCAAACTTCTTTGGTTATTGCGTCCGTTCTTTTGGCCGGCGTGGCTCTCCAAGTCAACGCCTACCGCATCAGCGATTCGAAATACGGTAAGACGATCGATAGAGACACACGTTTCGCAAACAATAATCGTCAGCGAATGGTCCGGCAGTGACGCCGTTCGATTATGTTATCCAATAATCGTTATGCATAATATGTTAAACATCGATGTTAATTTTGAATAATTTTCTTTCTATACAGACAAATATTCTTCGTCCCGACAAGACAACTTGAACAGCTACGACGATGAGTATCTGAACGTCGACGACAGCGGCTCGCCGTCGCTGTACAACAAGCACAACATAAACCTCGACAGCTCCGCGTCCAGGTTCGCCAACCGTTACCGGCAGAACAACCAAAACGAATGGATCAGTTCCAGCGACCTGTGGACCGAGCTGCAACAGCAGAACAGCAACCGGTACCAGACCGACTACGGGCAGTCGACCGGACTGGCCAAGAAACTGGCGGAGAAAATCGCCAACATGCAGAAGATCGCCGTCGACCACGACATCGCGGGTAACTCGGACGACATGGACAGCGCGCTGAACGTGGACAAGACGGTGGTGAAGATCGGCGACGGGAAATTCGTCACGTTCCACGAGTCGACCATGAACAACCTGAACAACGGCCACTTGGAGTACATGGTCGTCGACCCGGACACGGACACCGTGGCCGTCGAGTACGCGTTCAACGCGGTCCAGACCGTCGGCTCGATCCGGTCGAACGTCCACGGTTCAAAGTCCGGTTCCTACGTGGTGATCATGAACAACGTCAACAGCAACGTGACCACGTCGCTGAAGAACGGCCAGCACGCCAACTTCAGGCCGGTGGAATTCCAGTACGCGGACGTGATCGTCAAGACCGAGGACGGGTCCGAGACGCACGAGTTCGACGGCGCGTTGGAAAACCGTTACATGGGCGCGCTAAAGAACGCCGTGGCCAACGAGGTGGCCAGGTCCACCAAGAAGGGCATGATCGCCCAGCTGAAGAACGAAATCCGCAGGCCGTTGGTCAGCCAGGACGTGGACAACAAGGGCAAGGTGTACGACATGAGATGGACAGAGGACAACGTCGCCATGGAAATGAACAACATCTGGTTACAGAACCCGGACACCGTCAACGAGCAGCTGTACGGTTCCGTGTCGTTCCAGCGCAAGTCTCAAAGCACCTACGTGATGCGCTACGATTTCGAACTGGACGACTTGAAGTGGAACTCGCCGTTGACCGTCGAGTCGTCCGGCAAGAGGATAACGCTCCGCCCGGCCAACTTCGGAATCGACAAGGTCTTCGTCCAAGTGGCCATTGCCAAGCAGGTGGGCCAACAACAGCCGTGCGGTAACATCAACACCAACGTCGAGCTCAGAGGTCTCCGTTACAACTTCGGTGACAACACACAGTCCGAACTCGTGTCCAAGGTAGCAAACAAATTGCAACGTTTCATCGAGCACTCTCTGGGATGGGTCATCCAAGAATCTTTGAAACAAGAAATTTGCTACGGTAGCAAATATTAAATCGATTTTAATTTAATTGTTTTCAAAATTTTAGTTTTTTTTTTTATTTAGGCATATAGCATAATATATAGAATTATAATAGAAACAGTTACGAATTATGTCTAATCGTTTTTCGTTTATAATAGTTTTAGCACGATTTATAGTAATATTTTCTTTTATATGACAATAAACAAACCTCGTTATTTAACGATTTTAGTGAATATATCTACATATTATTATAAAAAAACAAAAACCATTTGTTTATATAAGTTACGAAAAAAAACACAACCAAACAAATATTATTAATCATTGTTGAAATAATGTTTAATGACATATCAATAATGGTGTATTTATGCAAGGGTTCATTAGATTTTAACTATTACAAGTGTACTTACCTTATTGTTTTTCGTATAACAATAATTCTATAAGTATAATTACAAATAGTTCAATAATATAATCATATAAGTATAGGAAAATAATATTTAGTTGTTAAATTAACCATCATAATAAGTATTGATTTTTAGCGTAATCTTGTAGGTAAAAAACAATTCAATAATATTTGCCTACCTTTGAAATATTTTACATTAAAATTAAAATAATAAAACATAATTTACGTATATGAATAATAAATGTCATAAATATTGTGCACAATGCATGTATATTTCACTCTTAAACGACATAATAATAAAGTACCTAATTAGTAAAGTAAATCGAGTATAAATGTATAATATAAATATTTTTATCGTTTTGATGTTAACAAAAAGCACACAAAATAATGTTAAATGAAACGATCGGTTAAATGTATTGACTAATAACGACGATAATATTTCGGAATATTTGGTAAGCCAGCTATTACTCGTTCTTCTATATGGCATTCGTTGTTTCCCCTTAGTATCCTAAATGATCCATTCTCTCCCCACGATCTGGACCACGAATTGGCACACAACCAATACTTCACGCCGTTTTCAACGCCCCAGCCATAGATTTTGATTGCATGACCTCCTTCTATTTGACCTCGTGTGTACTTATAAATCCCTTTAAAAAAAAAAATAACACATAAAACGTTACGATTTATAAAATGAATCATGATTTATATTTATTTATATATATATATATATATTGTCATATAGATAAGTTATTCACGTCTGCCAATATTTTAAATTATCGATACACCTCCATGGATCTCCTACCACTTGTCCATTAACACTAGCTATCTTCATATAACTAACTAACTCTCTCTTTCATCTATCTACCTCCAGTCAGGAAGCTGTAGGTTTCCGACAAATAATTTCACGGACCATAAAAATCCAGAATTTATCTATAATTTTATAGATTGTATGAATCAATAATAATAAAAAAAAAATGTTTATATTCCGGAATCTTACGATCTCTGACGTTATTTTCCGGAATTTTATATGCGTCCCTTCAGTCTTCCTCACCAGTCATCGCCCTTTTATCATCAACATTCGTTTAAATAACAACTCTCACTGCCTTTGAGTTATCTCTCCTTATATTTCACCACACATCGATCTTATCATTCTACAATCATTGTTATCAATCGAGGCTTATCTTGACTTAGATAATTGTTCTTAGATCGCTAAATAAAGAAGTAATAAACATGAATAAACAATAATAATATTATATTGTTAAAAAACGTACCACTTTTGTAGTACATGAAGTCTGTATAAACGTAAAAGGCTGCTTGAACAGGACCGTGCTGATATATTTCCATCATTATTTCTTCTTCGGAATCGGGCAACGTGTACACCGAGTCGACTATATTATGTTGAAAATAAAATTATATTTATCTAATTTTTCTATAAATTAATATTTAGGTATACATCTAATTTAATTTAATTTAAAGCTTGGATTTCAATGCAAAGTGCAATCTCTTTTAATTTTTCTAAGTCAATGCTTTGCGGATACATAATTCGATTCATGTAATAGATACTTATCAAAAGTTACTTATTCTACTCTTTTTAGTATTTTTATGTCATTTTATTAATTTTTAGTTAGTACATAATGTACGTATATTGTATAGTATTTAAAAAATATGTATTTTTAGCGCCAAATTATGTATTTGAAATATTATCCTTAAAAATCTTTAGCTTTATAATTTTGTATGTTTCGAATTAACTGTAAGACCAATGATGTGATCCAAACCATTAAAACCGTGATCAAAGCCGACGCTTTATATAATTTTTTTTTTTAAATAAATGCCATTCAATAGATACTTGTTTTTTTTTTTTTTTTGATCAAATAGAATAACATTATTTGTAATACGTAAAATACAATTATGTTTTTTTTCAAAAATGTGATATATTTTAGCGAATAATTAAATTTTTTTTTAGATAATTTTTGATAATTTTTAGACAATTTAGATCCAAGCCTTAATTGTTATATTATATTACATATTAATATCTATTATACCGTAATGCAAATCCGATCTGTAATCGTTCGAGTAATTTGGATTAGTGCAACGTTTTATGGAGCATTCCGGTGTGTCAGGGTCCGGATCAATGCAAGTCTGTCTTCCCTTGCCACATGGATAAATACTGTACGGTTGGCATCCCTTAGGAAATATAAAATTTAAACACACAAATACATACAGACAATTCCGTTTAGTTTTTTCGCAGTAGGTAATTTGCAATTTTCTGGTGGAATTCGAATATGGTATTTACCGCGAATGTTCCATTGTGATAATATTATGTTTAAACATTTTCTCGTAATATTTCATTTATATATATATATATATGTGTGTAAATACCTCTCCGGAACTGTAATCACCACCCGTGACGATCCCATGCCGTTTAAAGAAATACCATGCGCCCTCGGGCATACCACCGTCGCATCCGTGTCCGCATCGATAGCAACAAGTGTTCAAATGTTCGGATGACAAATTTTTTGATACAGCGCCTCCGGTGGCAATACACAGACGATCGCTGAACACCGAAGCGGCGGATACGGCCTGAAATTCATTATGAATAGGAATAGAACTAGATTTTCCATCATGGAAACAATTCATCAATTTTTTTTTTTATCGTGTACCGGATGAATGTAAAAAATATATTAAAAGCAACAATAAAAACGTGCTATTTTATGTTTTATTAATATTAAATAAATTTTTATTTATTTAAATTAAGGTATTTAGTGTTGTTGGCCAATTTTAAACTCATTTGTAATATAGTCTAATATAAAAATGTAATTAATCTAAAAATATAATATATTATACGAAAATATACATTATTTTCGTTATCCGACAACTGATTTTACCTTTGTCGATTATGTAATTAAACACTTCAAGACGATAATTTTATAACAGAGTTTCGCAGATCTATTATACTAATATTTCAATATTAATATTTCTGAATGAGGTTTTTTTAAATTATTAGTTAGAAAATAGCTCATTATATTTTTACCTTTTTTACTTTGTCTAAAAATAGACGTATTATAAAAAAGGTTAAAAAAAATTGTTATTTTTTAAAATATATTAAATTTGAAAATAGTCATTTTCAAGAATATATTTGTATAGGAATTTTGATGTGCCAATCATCAAAAAAAAAAAAAAAAAATTTAGACGTCATTTATTAGGATTTTTTTCAATTATTAAATAGATTATATTTCTAAAGTGATTATTTGTGATAAATTAATACTTTAATGCAAAATGCATTGTTCATCATTATTTTTTTTCATAATATTGATAATAAGAATTTTACATTCTACGATATAATAGATTCAATAATAAGTACTTATTGATTACGAAAAAATGGCCTCAGAAATGCGATGTTTGATGAAAAAAAAAATTTTAAAAACCAACACATTGATTAAATCAGAAATTTGACCCATCAAAATCTTTAAATCTAGTTATCTTCAAATTTCACATTACCGTTCGACTGTATTACAATTTTGCTTATTAAAAACGTACCTATAATGACGATATGCCTCATCATTACATATCATATTTGATGTCACTGTATCATGTCACTCACCCAACAGGATCCGCAGTTAGACTGGTCTTTGATCGAACCTAACAGACTTGAACATTCTGGCCACCGTTCCCTGGAGTCGAATCGAATGGGAAGCGCTTCGTTCACAATGTTCTCAGTCGAGGATTCCTTGATCGGCGCGAACCTGAGTGAATTATCATTCCTGGGCAACACGCCCATTAGCTGATTGAAATATTTCGCGTCTCCCGGAATGACATTGTCGTAGCCGGCCTATAACATTATTTTCGACACACGTTACAATTTATTTATTACCGTATTGGTCATCATTAATCGTTTATATTATGGCCGTGTCGCGCAAATGTTCAAACACACCTTCCACGTGCTGGTCGGATTGCCGTTCACCGAGTCGATGATATACGCTGCTTCGCTGACCACCGCCGTCGATTCGTGGACCGCGAAGACGATCAGAACGGCGAGAACGCCCAAACGAATTACGGACATTTTTCTCGGGCCTCAGCTTCGGTCTGTCGTTACAGATTCGCAGACTTCCGTGACATCCGTTCGTAATATCGACACGACGACGGAATAACAAGTTTAATTGTCGTTTAACGATTTTTATTTCATATTTTCAATTGCCCTCCAATCAAATCATTTGGTGAACGTTATTCTTATCAAACACTTATGCGAAAGCCTACTTACCGCTGATAAATGGATTATACGCACAAACTGTCGATGGTGAGATAATATTGTTTTATCAATAACGCGATATAATATTATATTGATCGACCCACAAAGACGATTATAGACATTGACTGTCCCTTGTGAACATTTTTAGAAGAATATATAATTATTTTATGCGTACGTTTAGGAACCCAATATTGTCATAGTATGACGTTTAATAAATCAAACGATATTCAGTCGGAATCTGAATAATAAAATTAAAACATATTAGTATATATATTTAATTGTTGATTTTTTTAATCCTACAAGTGGCTACTGAATCATTATGGTACCAATTTTGTAACATCTTGTCAGTAATATTATAAATATTTTATTAAATTTTAATAATTTAAATATTGTTTAATAATACGGGTTTTTTTTCAATGCTAAAATTTAACACTTACATCAAACGTTATCTACTTAGATTTTTTTTAATAGAAAATAATTAAGTACTTTGTTTGTGTATTTTTTTAAAAAAAATTTATAATTTTCATTGTTGTTTTTAAAACGATATTACCCATGTCTTTTAAAGGGGTACTTCACTCCACAAAAATGTTCTCGATATGAACACTAGAAAACTAGAGTACCAAAAAATTGATTAATTTGTATTATGTAAATAATGATGATCATTTAAGTAGGTACATTCGATTTCTAGTTAATGTTGAATTTTGTTTTCTCGTTAGGTAGTTGTTGCGTTTATAATTTCAAACGTTTTCACGTGTACGGATTTATTCATGTTAATTATTAAAATGATTATTGTATCGATAATATTATTATTTTTAGTTGACGAATATTACTTTAAAATGTGTATATAATATTATTTAAACAATAATGATTACCATTTTACCGATTAAATACTATTACACTGAATAGGCATTTAAATTTTATTAAAACAAATACATGTCAATTATAATGATAATAATGTGTGCATGGTACAATTTTTTGGTGCTCATGGTGCTCTTAAAATATGAAATAAATTAATGTTTAATCAATTATTTCCTGAGTATTTTGACTTTTACAGATTGCAATCAAATCGTAAAAACCGTAGTTTTTAATTTAATGGAAAATAAATCAAATTATTGCAATAATTGTCATTTTAATTATAACTAATGATATAGTATCAAACAATGTTATCTAACTTTTAATCCAAACCGTAATTGAGTTATATCTTATATATTTTATTAAACAATATTTTTTGTGTATAATTATTTGAATAGGATCAACAAAAATTATAAATTTATTTTTCTGTCAGTATACAAAACGGGATTATGTAATATCTCATTAAATTACTAATAAATGTACCTATATATAGGTACTTGTCACATCCGTCGTTTGCTCGTTACGTCATAGATAGATACTACAGATTTTTAAAAACATTTATTTTATATATGATTATGACTAGGGTGGAGTACTTAAAAACCACAAAATATTCGACAAATATATTCACTTAATATCCCAAAAATATGCACATAAAATAAATAACATAAGTTATTCATTAGATTTCCATTAATATTTTATAAATTCTATTGAAACAAAATCTTATGAAATAATATGATATAACTGTCAAATATATTTATAATAAAGATTCTTCCTTCTTCTTCTTCTTCTTTTTACAAAATTGTTATTATTATTATTTTTAATTTTTTTATTTTAATTCATGAAATATACACTAGTCTATAATAAATTTAAAATATGCAGTAAAATTTCAAAAGTACAAATAATCCAAAATATGCATTTATGTGCAAAATAAAATTACATATCTTGCTTCGTACAAACATAAAACAAATTAATTTTTTTACTATTTGTTATTTTTATGAATGTGTAAAAAAAATATGCAAATGCTACAAGTTCTCTACTTTAATTATGACGATACGTAATCGCAAAAAACTAAGCGGAACCTGTCTGTTTCCACAAAAAAAAAAAAACCGGTCACAATTTATCCCTCTTTGTCAGAAACATATAATTGGTAACTGCCAACGTGTTTATCGAGTAAATTGCGAAAATCATAATAGCGAATAATAAAAAAAAATAGCAAAAACAATATTATGAGCTAATAATTTAATACAATGGGTACATTTTGTATAAATAATTTGTGTAGTTAGTATAAATCGTTTTCAGTTTCGCATAACCGTTTGAATATTCGCTAATCGATTTATTTTTGTTGTAAAGAGTGTCAAAAGAAATACAAATAATAAATTTGACATTTCACCTAAATCAGCTTTTCTCGCAGATAACAACAAAATAACCATTCAATAATCATAAAAATAACCTAAATAATATAATGTAGTTATCTAATAAACTGAAAATTAGATGAATATTATTTTACAATAAATTTATTTTATTTTAATTTACTTTATCATATTTAGTGAAATAAATACTGATAATATAATGAAATAAATGTTTTACTGTAGTAATTGTTTACAAACTATAAAAATCAGCGTAACGGCTTTAGAATGCTAACGTATTGGATTATTTTTAAATGTTCAATACTTTCATATTATATAAATCTCGAAGATGAAATAATTATATTGTATTGTTCAAACCGATGTTACTTTTATTCGTGTCCGTGTGAATGATTATCAAAATCGTGTTTAACCACAAAATGTAAAATCGCATTGTTATTTGAATCAAAATCGTGTATCCTCGAGTGCTTAAAGTATTATGCCTCTTAAATCTTGAGAAAAAATGTAAATATATAGAAGTTAATATATAATATTGAGTTATCATATCTATTAAATTATTATAAGAACAAAATGTGTTCAAAATAATTGTAATGTTTACCTAAGTGCTTTACTGTTTTTATTTTTTATTTATTAATAAGATTATTTCTATAATCAATGTCTGATATTCTCATTATATTCTATTTTATCGTATAATACTATATAATATATTATAATCGATCAACTAAGAAATAAGAATAGCTTTTAAGTATTTACAAATTAAACCCATTAAAGTACCATCTATATTTAATCACAAATTACAGACGATTAGTGAAAATTCCATAAAGAAATATATGGTTTTTATATACTTTATAATATGCACCACAGAGTAATTATTATACTAATACTTATGATTACACATTTATTGTCTTTAAATCTATAAAATGTGTATTTAAAATCAATAGTCATAATTTATAGTAAGGTAAATAGGTTGTGATTTGTGAAAGACTAAATAAAATATATTATAAGTATATAATTCATAAATTGATTATAATAACAACGTTTATTCAAATTGTACAATCACTATTGAGTACATGTATAAATATATGTTTTAACATTATTATATTTTATATTTGATAAATGCTGTTATTCTTTTGGATTATGTTACAAATCTTTTAAAGTATGAGCAAGTATATAAATATAGAAAGACGGGGAAAAATAGTTGCTGCGAATTGTTTAGCGTTTTAAATATTGGAAAAAATAATAATATAGGAAAAATCAATTAAGAAACATCTAAAATATTATCAGTCATACGATTTGACGTCATGAATATCACAGTTCAGTAGCCCTTTATGAAGGATGCCAAATGTTTTTTGTCTTCATCGCTCAGACCGTTACGCAACGTACGCCTCACTGTAAACGAATAAAACATATGAACGTTATTAATTATTACGCACATAATAATTAGTAATTACCAAATTATTATTACTAGTATTATCAAACATAATATAGGTACTATATAATTACAAATATTTACAAGCTAATGGAGAACTGCGAATTATATTAAAAGTAGATACATGGCATGTTTATTATACTAAATTACTACAAAACGTCCATCAAATACTACACCACACACGGTAGTTATAACTAATAAAATAATAATAATTATCAGTCACGCTTATAATGACCATTGAGAAGCCGTTCTATCGTTTAACTCGTCGTGCTAGTCTACTATTAAGTCTGGATTTTTAAGATCGAGTACAATAGTGTAAACGTCTTATTATATTAAATAAAAACGCGTCTAATTGATGTGTAATAGAAAATATTATTATCCAATTATTTAAATCTATATTAAATATATAAATCGTATATTAAACATAAAATTTGTTTTAAAGGTTTAAACGACAAAACTTATGTAAATAAATTAAGAATCAACATTTCAGTCATCAGTGGACTAATTATCAGGTGTTTCGATGGTTAAAATATCTCTTAAGCTTACAAAAATTGTATAATATTATTTTATTTTATATCTGGATAATTTACTGTATTGAAAAGTATACAATTATCATATTGCTTATTGGTTTTAATTTAAATGTAGGGTAAAAGAATTATTAATACAACTAAAATTTTAAACAAACACCTATAATCAACATATAACTATTAAAATAAAAAAACAAACATTTAGAAAAATGTAACGTAAAAAAACACAAATCAACACACACACTCGAACACAACATTATTTAAATTTACCAAAACTACGACATCGAATTACGAGAATGACTGCCACTCTGTCTGGTTATATTATCCCTAGTCCGAGACCTTTTGATCACTGCGCAGGTCATTAAACGTGTTTATGTATATTGTTGAGAAGAGTTCCAAAACTAAATATATTATTACTTACATGATTTCCTATGGGCGTCTTTAGTTCTTTTACGTTCCCTCTGTGTCGTTCTGGTATTCGCTCCGGGAGTGGCAGTGACAGTTTTCACGAGACTTTCGATCAACTCATCGTCGTCGTTGCCCAAATGAATACTATTTGTATTTCCTGCAACAACGTACAATATAATTACCGTTTAATTTTACATCACATATTATTTTGGATTTTTGGTTAAATATTACTGACCCAATGAATGTCTACATTGATTCCTCCATGTGAATACCCTATTGTGCGAAGGATCCTTATCCAACAACTGTCTGAGTTCCGTGTCAGCATCTTGACTGTCTAATTTACCGATTTCCGTGATCATCTTACCCCGCGTTTTATTTCGCTCCCGATGACTTGCTTTTTTGTGAAGTTGCTGAATGACACGTTCTCTAGTAGTACGATATTCTAATGAAAATTCAGAAATAATGCGACACAACTCGTTAGGTTTAGTAAGTTGAACTTTATGCAGAGGGATGCCGAGCCAGAGACAAAATTTATTAAAACGATTCATCACTCGTCGATGGACTTTACCGAGGACCACAATACGTTCAGCACAGTCAGCTAAAAACTCCGACATTCTAAAACAAAATATTTGTTATTTTTATAATGTACTCCACTATTTGTGTAGTTAAACATTTTATGTAACATACTTTGACTTTATAGCAGTGGCACCATCGTGTTTACTGATCGTCTTTAAATGGTCAAAAGATGCCCTGCACTCTTGTTCGACTTTTGCTAAAGTTGCTGCTATTTCTCCAAAATCTACTCTAGACGCTCGTGTAATAGCACCAATCTGCATTAAAAGTGTTTTATATTTATAATAAATTGTCGTACTATGTAAATAATGTTATTGTTGTTTATCTTATAAAGTTATATGACCGTAAGTAATTATACCTCAGAGTACAAATCTGTAGAATCAGGAAACTTATCCATTACAATATGACATAAATGATGTAAAAGAGAATGTTTATGTACGGTATCTTTGACTTCTGGCACTTTAGCCAGGTATTCTATTTGAAATCCTTTAACTTCAGCTCCATTTAAAAATATTCCTACTGAAAGCAATGTTCCTAAAATTGCTTTGAAAGTTCGGTTTGATTTTAATATTTCGATTCCTTGCATCATATCCATGAGTGGCTCGGCAATTTCTTTTTCCACGTTTTCGTAATCTAATTTGAAAGACCACAATTTCAGTCTAGCCGGAAGTTCAGATATTGACGCTAGTGTTAATAGGAACTGTTCTGCACTACCCAAAGGCAAATCTGGACAAGCGGATTGTGCCTCTTGGATTTTGGTACGTTCTTCTTCACTGGGAAGCATGGTCATAAGTTTCTATTAAAATATAAAAATAAATAACGAATCTATATTTAATAATTATTTTTTTAAAATATTACTTCAATTCCTTCTCTATTAATGACTGTTGGATCCATTTTCAATATAGCCACTTTAATTGACCGCGGTGGAGGTAACTTCGTCATGCCTATATTAATTGCATTTGATCTTTTTGGATCTAGTACAATTACTTCTTTTGTTTTATTCATTTCTTGTTGTTTCTAAACAATATAGCCATAATAAGAATAAAATATATTTAATAAAACCCTCTACCCCTTTTAACCACAAGCATAAAAAATCCTCACCTCCTGGAACAATTTGTACAATCCGCGATTTTTCGATTTGATCGCAATAAAAAAAACAAAATACAATTAAAAAGCTTCAAAAAAATATTATTAAGCATAAATTCATATTATTATTCTATGAGAACCGTTTTAATTTTTGCCCGAAACCTCAAGTGTGTTACATTTGCGTTACCCAAAACCATTTGTGAAACCAAATATACAGCATTTATTAATCTTTTATAGTTTGTAGCAAATAATAAATATTATATTATAATACCTTTGTAATAAAATCTTTTGCTCTAGATTCAAATAAATGTTCAAGTTTATGAGTATCAACTTCGACAGGACTTAATTCTTCCCACAACAAACGTTCAGAATTTAATTTTACTCTGGCAATTGGATCATCTCTGACTTCCTAAAATTAGTAATTTCATACATTACATATGTAATTAAATGTAATGTTTTAAATCACCCAACCTTCCAAAATAGTTTTACAGTCTTTTTGGTTTTTTTTGCTACATGTTGTTGCATAGGTGGTAACATCGGACACGGAGGTGGTGGAGGAGGAATGCCTCCAAGTAATGAAGAACATGCCAATACATCAGAATCATCATCAGAGTGTAAAGTAGAGAAGTCTAAATCACACAACTGAAGAGAGCGATCACACTCACTTACTAATCTCTCCCATTGTAAATCAGTCTCTGTTTTTCTCGACAAAATATCTATAGCTGAATCTGAGGTCGGACTTTTAACTACTTCATTCTTAGATTGAGATTTAGCAAGTCCTGTGAAATATAATTATTATTATATACATTACAATAAAAATGTTCAAATATGTATTATAAAATAAAATAAATCAATTTAATACCTTCCATTGCTTTTGATATTATTCCTCTCATGTCATCTAGTGGTGGTGCCAATTTGGTAGGTGTTTCATCTGGGCTTCGTAGACTTGTTAATTTCTGTGTCAAGTCTTTTACCGAACTCTCTCTTTGAACGTCTGTGTCTCCGTTACAAAATGATAAGTTTAAAGGACGTAACCCATTCTGACCTTCAGAACTTTCATCTAATAAAATAAATAACATTTAAGACACTAATATATTTATACTAAACTTACCGTTTTGTGTGCTGACAAAAATTAAACACATAAAACATATAAAATTAACATACCTTGATCGTCAGTACTAGACCAATCTGGTCGAGCTATATTATTTTTATATTGTTCCCGAAGCAAGCTTCGTTGTCTTTGTGCACGTTCCCTTCTTCGTTTTAAGCCAGGGGTTACTCCAGCGTCCTCACCTGATGCAAAGCGAAACAAACAAAAACACTACAATTTGACGATCACAAATATTAAGGATTAAAGCTAAGCTGAAAAAGGTTGAGTATTCAATTTTTTATTTGTTTTGAAAAATATTCCAAATTCACAAAAACAAAAAATACGAATTATAAAATAGTTAGTAAAATAAGCAATAGTAAAACAAAATTTAATATTTATTAATGCATACCTGGATGAGGTAATTTATTTGGTTTTGGTAAAAGTGGATTTATATCAAGTCTTTCCATAAGTAAAGGCATCTGAACACATGGGTTGCCAGCTGAATATCGTCTAGATTTTCTTCTATCAGCAGAATCTAATGAGGAATTTAATGATTTTCTATTTCTTAATGTTTTTCTAAAAAAAAAAAATGTTTTAATCATTTAGTAGTTTATATTTTAAAATATATTATAACATTGTCATACCACTTACCTAATTGAATAGTCTACTCTAATAGGAGTTGATTTATTATCTCCATCTTCATGTTGCAAAACAACTTCATAAATCTGAAGTTGTCTGAGAAGATCAAGTTCAGTCCCTGGCTTTGTCATATACCTAAAAAATAATAATAAAACGTTCATATAACAATAATTTTTGATAATAATAATTGATTTGTTATACTTTTGTATGACTTGTTCTATTCCTTGTTCCTCAATAGCATCTACTTGATCATAATAAGTGTCTTGATCTGGTATACCATTTAATGTCTTATTGATTAATGTCATTGCGTATACTAAAAGTTCCGTGTCAACCATGTCAGGTTCCGTGAGTAGTTTCATCAAGTTACTCCACAACGGAGTACCTGTAAAATATTTAAATAATTAGTATACAATTTAGATGGTGGGTATATCGAATAAAATAATTTTTTATACCGTTTGATTGATGCACCATATATACGGCTTGTATGAAAATCAAACAATTTGATTCAACATATTCGATGAAGACTAGCAATAATTTTAACGCGGTTTTCACAACCAATCGAAATCTAGATGTTAGCAACGTGTACAACCATTGAATGGTAGGATTGTCCTCGATAACACCGTTCATGCCGTCAACGTACAACATTACTTGACCAAGAGCTGAAAATTATAACGTTTATGTTTATTTTTGTTGACATCGATACAACAATGTGTAATATGGATAAATACCCCTTAATATATAATTTTGATAATTCTGGTCAACATCCGATCCCAACTTGATTAGACACCTTAATCCATCATTCTGAATGAACTCGTGAACCAAATCTTTATCCTCCTACAAAACATTACAATAACAATTCGTATTATGCGTATGTTGAATGGCCGTACGGGTTGCCCAAACAATAGATTCGGGCTGTTTACATTGCTAATCATTAAGCGCACACAGCAAACAGTTTCTTTAAACCTTGAAACGTGTGCCCCTGGCGAACACGCGCACAAAGGAATTATATTATTGTTACAGTATACTCCCTACATCGCGGTCTCTCACCTGAAATATGTGCTTGAGCGCGAACAAACACCTCCGGAGCTCTTTGCCTTCAGAGTTCATCAGTTTGTCTGCAAAATAATAAAAAAATATTATATCACGACTTTTCGTGGACTATCGGGAGACGGAAAAATTATCATGGTGTTCACCATTATTCGTTACAAATTATTGTACCTTAACGTACCTATTATATTCATACAATAACTAAACATTAAACGTTTTAAACAAACGCATAGCCGAAACAACTATAGCACCTCATCCGCGTTATTAATTTGCTCTTACTATAACGTAAGTTTCAGACAATATAAGAAAGTCATAACCACTCGACCGTATTGTACATTTTGCTTATTTACAATATTTACGGGATACTTACCGATTATGGTGTGTACTTTGACTGACAACTGTGTACGCAAAACAATAGAGTTTCTTCTACTGTAACAAAATAAATATATACATTTATATATATATAAGCGTAATAAAATATTGTTAAAATATGACAGCGAATCGGGTTATTATTGTGCAATTATAATAAAATCTAACATTTTAATTGGACCGTGAATTATAAATATAATATAATGTGTATATCATTAATCAATTAATAATTATATAGGTACCATTTATATTTATATTATTTATATACGTGCAATTATGTATCCTGTTGACGGCTGTTGTTATCTTTTTAAAGTAAAGATTATATAGTAAAAGAAAAAAATTTAAAGTCGCGACTGATAAAAAAAATATAAAGTACGACATAAGGTGAAAGAGGCCAAGAAGGCAAACAATTACCGTGGGATACGAAATTGTGTTTTTTGAACAGCCCGAAATCGTGACTAATATAAAAACTCAATCCGACTTTTAGATCTAAACGTTAGTCGAATTCTTCTCTTGGGTAACTGCAAGCTGTGTCAAAGACAGGTAACTACGCGTAATAGCTATCATATTATATTTATTTAGTTTTTTTTTTTTTAACAAGTGCTATATCGATCTTAATCTATCCCCATAGGTAACGGCGTTTTATTTCTTTGTCATGATTATAATTCCCTGTTAAAACTGTGACAGATTCTGTTCGTGTTTTTTTCTACTGTATTTACCGTAGTTGATGGGAAACGGCGACGGCGACACGGTAACCGTCTAATAACAGTAAAATAAGTTCACAGTTCATTAAATAGATAAATATTTAATTGAACTCTAACAAATTATTAATTGTTTATGGTTTTAGACGTTTAGTAGAATTATTCGAGTATAAATAATTAATTGCATTACTGTTTTGTTGAATATACCTGATGAATATGTAGACCAAAAAATTATTTAGGTAAATATTAAAAAATAATTCAAACTATTAACTATAGTATTTTAGTATGACATTATCAAATGTATTAAGCTTGTTTAACTCATTGACTTATTGCGTTGCATATTGTATAAGTATATAGAATATTTCATATAAATAAAAAAATCATAAATGATCAATTAAAAAAGTTATTAAACTTTTATAGTTTTTTTTTTTTTATGTATTATGAAGAGTTACAGTTAACAATTGATGTATTCAATACATTTTAAAATACAAAATATGAACGTCAATTTTTTGTACATATATATTTAAATTGTTGTTCTGTTATAATTACATGTCCACTAGTTTTTGTTATAATTGTAAGTTTTTGATACAATAAATTGTATCTAGTTATCGCTAACTCGTAAGCTAATTATCAATAAATAATATATTGTTATCAAATGACCATGATCAAAGAGCAAATCATGAATACAAATAAATTACAAAATAATTGAGAATATATCTACTACAATGAGTTAATTCTATCGAATTGTGTACAGGAAAATATTTTCAAAACATTTCCCAATATACCTTTGCATTATAATTTTTAAAAAATTTTAAATATTATGAAATATGCATACTAAAACAAATGTTATACATATATAAAACCAAATATTTTTTGTCAACATAGCTCACATTCAAATTTGTTTCTTACCTTACTATCCTAACAATAATAATTATTTATATTTCAAAGTACCTAAATAATTAAAAATAGTTTTTAAAATCTATAGGTACGTACTCAATGTTTAACAGTTTAGTGCAAACAATTTAGATTGTTTAGTATTTAGGTGTTATTTTTATACTAAATAGATGAATTCCATACAATATAATTTATAGAAGTAAATAAGATACTTTATTTTATTTACTTTCTAGTGTGTTTATATTACTAGTAGGTACTACTCGTGCATAATAGTATTCATAAAATAAATAATTTCTTACAATATACAAATTATATTTTATTTTTTATCATTACGAGAGGAACAACGAATTTTAAAAGAATAATAAGTATAAAACATAATATTAATAATAATATTTCATAGCTTATTAATTAATATAGTGAAATTGATGTATTGTATAACAATTAATATAAAGAGAAACGTTTATATAGTGTCTAAAATTAATATTAACAAAAAATACCATTACAAAGTTTCCTTTTTAATTTGCAACACCATTAACTAAGTAAAAGCAAGAAATATAAATATTTTGATTTTTGACGTTAAGTCATTCCAAAGAAAGCGCTAAAAATTGATCGTAGAAAACTCGTCGTTGCCCAATTATGAAAAAACTAGGAAATATGAAATGAAATAAATCATTACCTACTATAAAATATAATAAATCTATACATATACCCTATTATAAATGTATCCCATTAACAATCATCATTATTTATTTATATGTAAACATGCGAATCTGGTAAATCATAACTATATTTTAATCTATGAAAATGAAAAATATAACTTAATAATTATTAGAAGTATTCAAAGGATTTAATTGGTTTAAAAACAGTCATTTGTTATTTGTTAACTGCTATTAGTTGCATTGAGTATCCACTATTTTTTTTTAAAAAAAACTGGTTTAAAAGTTATTTTTAAAAATGTTATATTACATACGTATATTATTATTAATTTTATTTTACGCAATTAATGTAAATCGTGGTGTTTATACTATTGATTGATATTTCTAGAAAACGTTTTTTTTTTTTTAAAAAAAATTGTTAATTAAAACTAATAATATATTAATTGTATATTACCAAACTGTATAAATATTGTACGTATATTTCCACCAGAATCTTTCCCACAATATCTTATAATCATAATTATAGTCAATTTAAATCGAACAACAATACGGTAAATTAATATGACATTGATATATTATTATAATTTTGTATAATATGTTAATTTCAATATGTTTTGTAATTTATTGTATAGTGTCTACACAATTTTTGAAGCACATTAGTTACATCGAAATTAAACGCTTAAGATTATAAATTCACTCCCGATTAGCGTTATCAGTCGTTAATAACTGCACTACCATAATTTATTCGAACGCGCGCTCGGTTATAATATAAATGTCACGATTCAGAGAACCGCGCGTGTTACCGCGTCGTTCCAACCGATCATCCTCATCGGTAACGGCGAAACGGGTCATTATTTCATACTTACTTACATCAATATTATTGTAAGTTTTTTTTTTATATATATATATATATATATCGTCACGTACGTACTCGCTTATAATATACACTCACTCGTTTTGAAATCCATCGAAGTCCTCCGGCTGTTCGGATATGGACGCTTCCATGTCCAGGTAAGATCCGAAATCACCGTCCTTGTACAACTGTAAGGCAGCGTCATCCAACTGAAAAAGAAACAACAATTGTATAAAATAATAATAATAATACTAATAGAATAAACAACGAAAAAAGACAGTGGGGAGGATACTATAGTTACAATAAGTACACCGGGAATGCGTAATAACGACGAGGGGAATATAAAAATCAAAAAAAATCGCGCAAACACAATTACGCCGGTCGGCCGTTATGGTTTTGGTGGGGATTTGTGGACAGCGGTAGCGGTAATATGACTAAAATAATACGATAATGGTATATATAAATGTAGGTATAATGTGTAATAAAGTGGAAGCGGTGACGGCGTTTCGACGGGAT
This sequence comes from Eriosoma lanigerum, assembly GCA_013282895.1. Taxonomy (NCBI): domain Eukaryota; kingdom Metazoa; phylum Arthropoda; class Insecta; order Hemiptera; family Aphididae; genus Eriosoma; species Eriosoma lanigerum. The sequence continues at coordinate 56,929,983 of CM023358.1, forward strand.
GTGACACGGAACGCGGTGACGATATATAAATGTTCGAGTATAACCAACGGTCGGCGTCGGGAGAGGAGACCCGCGACCGCGGTCACGGTCCATCGGCGTGCGCGTGAGTGGCGGTGTGGGAAGGATTCTGTGCGCGGTTAATGAGGTCGGAAACCGACCACGATTCGCGACGGTAATTATCAACGGGCCAAAGGTCTGTGAACCTAAACCGGCCGACTACGACGACCGATCTAGATCGTATTTGTCACCGCGCGAGCGTCTCTCTCTCCCTGACAGAGGAGGGTACTGTAGGAGAGCTTTATTTATTTATTTTTTTCCTCTCCGTTCTTTACGTGTCTCTGCAGACCCGTGGGCCCGTGGGAACCGCCCGACCGTGAAACGACTGAATTAAAAATATGTACGTGTGCATTACTCGTCACACGACGATTTTTTAATAATACGATTGTTACGATACGTGTCGACGATGTAGACATGAAGTTAGTCAGGTATAACCATGGCTAAATATATAGGTATGTCAACAACTTTGTAAAATGTTGTTAAAGTTTGCGCATGTATTATTATTCCATGATATTTCATGAAAGAAAATCTCAGCTGGCAGTGATCCATAGAGTAGATTATTATTACCTGCTTAAATCATGTGTAATATCTCACTCAATATTCACGTGTCACCAATTATTGTACTGTTAATTGCTATTGATAATAATTGATAATGAATTCACTGCCAGTGGCCGCCATGACACCTGCGTATCACAAAGTTGCTGACACAACTATATATCTAGCCATAAGTATAACAACCAAGGCTTTTAAACCGCGACGCTAAAAGCTATAGCTAAAAAAGCGAGCGCTTGACTCTTAATTTATACGCACCAAACAGTCAAACCTGTAACTAAACAACACATTCGTGTAGAATTTTTTATTTTGCATTATAATATCTAATCGTGTATTATAAACATTGTATTATTTTTCTCGAATAATTCACAATGAATATACGTACGAGTAAACGAATATCATTACCGAAACGTCTGAATCTATCCTCCAAGATCAGAAAAATCCGATTTAATAACATCTACCTACGTAATTGTTACCGTAGTTATGCTCTACAGTCGCGTTTTGCGTTACTGCGGTCAGTAGAAATATTTGTCGATTTCTAACCGGAGCACGTGGAATATAATATAGAATAAACGTGCACTATACCCAACCGCCGTCATTAAATAATGTCTGAACCATATTTACTGAATAGTTATAGTTATTTATTACTACAAATTATTATTGAATGTTAAAATCAAAATCAAAAAATAAATCCAACATTAGAAAACAAAATATTATTTATACGATTAGATATAATATAGAGTCTATATTTTATAGACCAAGTTCCGGGACGAAATATAATACGCAATTTTATCGTTTATGTTAGACACGAAACGTTATGGATTCGAACGTATTATCACGAACCGCCCGCAGACGGAAAAACTAAAGATTATACGAAACCCGAGTCCCGAGTAAATATTTTGTGAGCTAGATAATTAGGGAATCAATTGTTTTAAAAATTGTAATTTCCGTTTACTCGCTACTTAGATATAATATTATATTGAGTAGACGTTAAAAACTGGACTTGGACTTATCTCGCCAATAACTTACATTTATATATAGTTATATCGCGCAATGCGTACGCGTGATAAGACGGGCATTGTTGCTATGCAAAAAGTGCAAATAATGATATAATATTACGTTATTATATAGTGTGCGGCGGCGGTCGGACAATCGCGACGCTCATTGTCGCAAGCCAGCGCCCGTTCTGGCGGAATCGACGATCGCGATCACAGATAAGTAAAACTCGCGTATCATGACCATATGATATTTTATAAACATAATACGACAACTATTAAAACGATCTTCGACGTATTATTATTATTATTATTATTATTTATTATATCGTAGAAGTAGTATACTGTATATAGTGTATACATAATACATATACTATATTTTATAACATAATATAATAATAAATTCCCATAACAATATAATTACACCATATACGCGCTGCCCATATTATATATTGTTATACGACAAACATTTTAAACATAGTAATATTATAAACGTTTATTGTCCGCACGAATGTTATTTTAGCGTTTAACAAAACACTCGCGTAATGTGTATTATGTTATAAAAATTGAGAACATCCAAAAAACCCACGTAAGAAAACTATAACGTAAAAGGTCGTTAAATAACATTGATTTTCGTCAAAATGAAATATTATTCGATCGGTACAATAGCGCCTAGACTTTTTCTCGACTAAATATTTCAAGTATCCGCTTATTATAAATGATTAATGAACACAAAACGAATAAATTAAATTTCAACCCATAATTTAAAATAAAGTTGAAAAACAAAAATAACATAATTTCCGTTCGTTATATACCTATATATTATTATGTTTATGTCTATAGATTAATGATTTCAGTAAGTAACGCATAATAATAATATATAAAACATATTATGCGAAAATGATCATTTCCTCGCGATAATTATTGTGTTCAACATCATTGCGAGAAACAATTTGAAGTCGAACGCTTTCATGTTCATGCGCTCTGTCATAAAAATATATCTTTTAAAAATTTAATATAAATCTATATAGGTATAAATTATACTTGTGTAGTACGCATTATAGTCATTACATTTAAACTGTGTGTGCCATTAAAAAACAATCTGGACTTTTTACATTATACTTATGCGTTAGACTATTGTTCAAAACATGAAGGTAGAGATAAACGAATTTTGCAAAAATATTGAATTAAGAAAATTATTCTAAAACAATAATGTACATTATGTTGTATTCCCGAGTAAGTGTATCCTATAAAAATGCCGACAATGCGTGCAAATAGATCCATTAATGTCGATAATCTTAAATAGATATTTCGAGTCTAACAATAGAAACGAATGCAACAAATGAATAATGTCCGTCGTTCAAAATCTTTAGGTATTTAAAACTAAAATAATAAACACAAAAATAAAACATTTAATAACCTACTTATTTATTTGAAAGGGTAATGTATATATTAAAAAAATTAGTTAAACACAAATATAATTAAAAACACAAATTGTGATTTTTATTGTCACTTTAACTTTAACACCTATGAATGATATTATATTGACATATTGTAATCGCAAATTCAAATAAATGCAATGTGAACACTCCTATAATAATATGACGTATGACTTTCTATAATTCTTAGTATTAATGATAATACCCGCCTTCATCGCAATATAAATATTTAAGAAACACGCGTATGATAATGATTAAGTAATTTTGAACATTGTTGTAGGTACTTTTAAATGTTAAGCGACAGTATAAATATAATTATGTACGGTAAAAACATCGATTTCAAAGAGACTTTAACGAGTGGATAAATAAGAACATAATTTAACAATTTGACGCAACAATTTATATCATAAAAATATATACCTACCATTATTTAATTACTTAATGGTAGACAATTGTTAGGATATTTAGAAAATAGAGATTACATAAATTTTATAAATCAATGAACTGTGTAGGAATGTAATTATACTTACATTTAATAATTATAAGTTATTTTTAATAATAAAAAAATTAATTTAAATACAATTTTGAAAAACAAATCGATATATAATTAATATACTTATATAAAAAAAAACACCATACGTGGTAATATTCTTAATAAATAACTATATCGTTATGACGTATGAGCATTAAAATAATACCTACGCTTGAGTAAGGTTTAAGTTAATTTATAAATAACTAAAGAATAACCTTAAGAATTTATTGCGTCTACAATTGCAATTCACACACGCCACTTAAAAATTTAACTAACTAGCCAAGATTCCGGTGTTCTGAATATACAAATAATTAAATTATCCTAAATCCCATCCGTAAATCTAATTAAAAGTTACAGAGTTATAATAATTATTTAATATAACATTTTTTACAATGTTTAAACTTCAAAATTAGTCATTTCTGTAAAAACTGTAAATTATACGGCACTTCATATTTAGAAGTACCTATTATTAGATAAAAAATATATGTATATGCGATAATTCATATTTTTCCGCATTATCGTAAATAGAATGTTGTAAAAGTGACTTCATTTAAGCTATTTGAAAAAAAAAAATAAAAAACGCGAGAACAAATATCGGAATGTCAATCCCCCCGCCCCACACACATCATCAGAGTTCGGATCAGAATATTTTGCAAAATCTTCGGTTCCACAATTATATTATATATGAAAAGCGATCCGTAGAAATCGGGAAAAGATTTTTAATGAACGCAGTGGTAATAAGTTAATCAGACTGTACAAGGTCATTACGCTGCAGCAGAGAAAGACCAACATATATTACTAGATACGTATAAACGTTATATTATATATTATTATTATACGTCCGTAAGAACGGCGATATTGTGTTGGCAGCCCGAAGGGGGCGTGATTCTAATAATGTGTTCCGGTTACATAGTCTGGCAGGTTGTGTTCGGTCCGTATTATATATATATATATATATTATTATGATAAATCAACCTAGGCAGATGGGCACCGCCAGATAAGACACCGAGATGGCGTGGAAGCGACCGCGGTGAAATTTGTGATGGGACGGACGGGGTATAAGAGGATTCTGTCTGCAGTGTAACAACATCGAATGACGTATCGCGTAGACTTCTGCAGGAACTCCAATAGGGTTATATTATATATACATATTAATGGACGAAAGTCTGGAGAAAGAGCTGCGATGGTGACAATAACAATGGGTATATCACGTTTGTATATATATATAAATAATGAAAAACTGCACAAAGCCGAAATGTCACGATTGCATGTACGGCAATGAAATATATAGGAGTCATTATACAAAAGAAATCTATGGCTATTTATCGGCAGACGCCCAAAATAAGGGATTAAACTGTGATCAAAATAACAGTATGCGTTTATATAGGTAAGAAAAACGCTATTATACGTCATAATAACTGTTCGTGTAACCGCATAATGTAAAATTTAGCATTAACGTTCTTCAAATAATCCTGTAGAGCCAGACTTATGAAAAATACCTACATTTAATATCTACTCGGAAACACGTTGTACTCGAATAAAATGTTATAGTAAGAAAAGTAACATATTCCAAAACATTTAATAAATATACTCGTATTTACAATATTTATTCGAATGAAAAAGAACTATTTCACAAAAAATAAGACTGATATAAATACGAGTACATTTCAAAAAGTTTATTTTATTTTCATTCTCTAATCGTTGATTTATATATATATAACTTGTATTGAAATTTTTAATATTAAGTCTAAAACATTGTTTTATATTTCATATACCAATCTCATATTTTGTGATGGATGACATTTAAATTTTGAAGCCCGTTGAATTTTAATCTATAGGTATGAAATTTAAAAAATATATTTAAAACTAAATATAAATACTAAATAATTTCATACGGAATGCAAATTAAATTATAATTTAAAAAAATATAAAAGTACTAGTAGGTATGCATAAATAAATTAGGTATTATTCAATTTGAATATTAAATAAAAGAGTAGTTAGTTAAAAATATATATTTTTTATTTTTAAATATATTCCTTAAAATTAATTTTCTTTACTGAATAAATTTTTATAGACAAAATTAAAATGGTTTTTACAATTGTTGCGGTATTATAATCATTATTTAGAACAGCAGGTTTCCACACTATGAAACGCGCCTCCCAAAGGAGGCACAAGCACTTGAGAAGGGAGGCACGAGGTCAATATTAATATTGAATTTTGTCATAAAAATAAAAATATTTATTAAAATTGTAGTGAATTTAATCATGGGAGGCGTAATTTTTTTTTTAATTTTTAAGGTGGCGTGAACCAAAATGTTTGGGAACTACAGATATAGATAATAAATATATTTATATAAAATAATGAAATGTTTATAACTTAAAAAGAATATCAATTAAATTTGAAAATTGTAGCTAAGAAACAGCTTTATTTAATATGCTTTGTAATTACAAAATTATACCACAATTAAAAACTAAAACAAAACGTTATATATATTTTAAAGTAGGTAGGTAATGATGTTTGGTATAATTCCAACTAAGCGAATATAATAACTCATCACCTGACGTTTTTATTATATATTGTACGTGATTTAACATCTAACGAATATTGTTCAAAGGAATAATATAATAAACAAAAAAAATGAGATAGATTAAATTTCATATAGATTTTGCTTCGACATCGACAGAAAAAGATTATAATCTAAAATCCACAACTCCCAAGTAAATGCAAAAAAAAAAAAAAAATGTTAAGATTCCTTTATTCCTACGTGTCGGTCTATCAAACGATTTTTTTCTCAAGCTCTTCATAGTTAAACGAAACAACAGAATTACTGGACGTTAATGACTATAACTATCATAAAAAATAAAATATTAAGAGGAAATGTTAAGGTTACACAATAAAATTAAATTTCTGGAAAATATATTTTAATTTGATAAAAAAAATAACATATGTATTGAACATTATAGAAATTAATTCATTCGTCAAGGTATGAATACTATTTTTTAAGCATTTATTCCTAAAAAATGCATACATTTTTATAGAGTATTTTTCAATAGAACTATTCAGATTATTATTATTATTATTTGATTATTATTTATTACTATTATTATTATTTATATTATAATAAATAAGTAAACCAAAATATCGGTGAATTATCAATGGATTTATTCAAATTATCATGATTAATTTACCTTGTTATTGTAAAATAAAAACAGGCACTTAATTAAAATAATATAACAAACACAATCTCATACACTACGTTACCAATTGCTATTTAACATTTCTATACTGAAAAAGAACACGAAATTAGAGGTGTATTATTATTAAATTTAAAACGAATACAAACTCAAGTTGTTAATTAATATATGTTTAATATTATTATAAACGTATATTGTATAACTGGTACAAGGTAAGATGATGGTATGTGATGTTTTTTATTCTACTATACAATTTTTGTAATTTGATCTTTTTCAATAGAAAATAGAAAATAATCTAGTCGACAACATGAAATCGAGTCATGCGTGAAAATTAACAATTTTATGTTAAATATATTTACGTATAAATATGTTTTGAAGTATTTTATCACGATAAATTGCGAAACGGCAGAAATTATAATATTATGTAAATAAGTTTAAAAATATAATCTCCTATGTTTGTGTGGGCGGGGGGGGGGGGGGGAGGGAGGGAAGAGAGAGATACGTCGAACGGGTAGTTGAAAATTCTACTCTGTGTAACGTCAGTTGTGCGTGTGAGTGCGCACACTGGATTGTCGACCCGGGAAAAAGACGAAGAAGAGAAAAAAAAAGCAAGACGTATAAACCGGTTGTATACGGTATACAATCGGAGCTAAACCACAGCTTTTATCGTCGCGTTATTATTATTATTTCCCCTGAACTATAAACCTATTCTCCCAACTGAAACCCGTATATTATAATGGCGAACGCTGCAGCGAAATGCGTATTTTTTAAGTGGCCTGGATCTATGTAGTATTTTTTATATTAAACGATTGCACGTGAATTCGTCGATAATTTGTTTGGGTTTAAATGTAATTTTACGTAAATCGATACATTTTATAATCGATGTGTGTCGTCTATTATTCGATCATCTGGTTACAAATGTCGGTTGGCCAAGACATTAACGGCCTTAAACCGGGTTCACTATACATCGTATCGTTTAAAGTCGAATATATTCAAATATTGTACTTAGGTAACGTGTTACCAATATTCTGTTACCATTGTATCAAGAATACGAAAATACGACGCGTTATGTCGTTGCATATAGAGTGAAGTGAACTTTAACGATGTGCGCTAAATTATAAAAATTGTGTTAAGTATATTAATTATGTAATTACTAATAATTTTAAATTATAATATTATATAGTACAAATACCTATCAATCTTTCATTAAAGATGTCATATCAGTTTCCACTGATTTCCACAGGTTTATTTTGAACGGTCATTTAAACAGTGAAATTTTTGAAAATAATAATGCGAAATCCAATGACTAATGATCATAAATTATATATATACATAAATTAACTAGAAAATACAAATTTTGTAGTTATTATTAATTTATGATAATGACAATAGACAAAAATTATCACTTGTGGACCTAGATAATGAAATTATAATTTATAATCAATCTAGTACTAAATAATTCAAACTACTATCAAAAATTATAAATTATCATTAGAGATCTATGTTATAATATTTCTACGTTATTTATTAATTCATTTATTTTTATTTAATTATTGTTAATTTGTATTAATATTCCACATAATATTTTTTATTGCGTTTTATAGGATTAATAGTACATTTTCTATAAGAAAAACGTGTGAAGTGTCGGAAATAGTTTATCAGTTATTAGTATTTAGTTACTTAAAATATATAATATAAATATAATTGGAAAAGATTAGACGAATCTCCCGTCCTGGATTTAGTTACAACTATTACACAGTCACATTGTCACTGATGGCGATTTCTATACCTAATCATGTTGTATCCATCCATCGGAAAAAGAAGAAGGAGAAGAAAAAGCAACGTATACAGACACAAATTACCACACGACCGGTCGGCAATTATTATTTTCAGGTAGTTATCGTTTTACACTTGCCTTTTTGTCGTTTGAAACCAGAGATTAAAAAATCGATGTGTAACACCAGTAGACACGATTTTATTTTTTATGCATTTGACCGAGAAAATGTTTGTATTATACGCTCTCTCGTGTGGTGCTATTAATGTTGTGCCGTTGTTTACCGAAGAACGCAGTGCAAAAGGTGTTTTTCGAACGAGTATTTTGTACGAGGCGAACGATTGATGCGTAGGGGGAGAGGGAGGGCTTTAGGAGACCAGTTTGAACCAGTATACAAGTTTTAATCTATAGAGTTTAGTGTTATGCATCGAAATGGAAAATATCAAAATATTCGCAAGTTTAAAAATGTCTCAAAATCTGTTAACATAAAACATGCATGCACGTATAAAAGCAAATTTGTAATAATAAATTGTATTTATTGTAATCACATTGTGTCTGCCGACTGCCATAAGGCCGCGTATACGTGTATATTATAATTTTCAGATGTCGCAAACAACGTGATAAGTTGGAAATAAATAATACTTAATAAAAATTATATATACCTAGGTACTTGTTTCGCGTACAGTTTGACTAAAACAGAAATTCTTTAATTAAAATTTTCTCGCCCAGTCGATCAGCGCAATGATAATTTTTAATTATAAATTATGATAAAATTATTTTTCTATTACTTAAATATCTAGATTTAAATTTTTAGATAATATATCGAATCATAATATGTAATATTATTATCTAGCTATATACATAAACTATGTCCAATAGAAGGTTAAAAATTAATTAAATATTATTATGGGTATAATACCTATGTCATAAATACAAATAGGATACTTAAGCAGATACGTTTGTGCTTTTGTAGTTGGAAGAAATTACGGTCAACGGAAATGTGGTATAATCGTTAAAATATGTTTTGAAGCTCTTCAAAGGTTTCTCGTTGTATAAGGTTTCGCTGTTTATAGTTTTATACCTGCTGACTAATTTATATTTATCCTGAACGTCTGAACACAAACGTATCATAAAATTATAAAAATAACATTCACGGTAAGTTTTCAATTATGCACACGTCTATGAAATTATTTATGCGTATTATAAGTAATTTTTCGACATTTGTTAATATATTTATACATATTATGACTTTATGAGTTACGTAACCAATGAACGCGTTATATTTATTAGTTATTATTATTATTATTATTGTTTTTTTTTTTTTTTAAATGTTTCGCATTGTTACATTAATATATCAAATTTAATTATACCAAAGAATTTTGCCGTAAAAATGGGTCAGTCCTATAACCATGAGTAATACCAACTAAGATGTACGCCTACACGTGGTGTACTCTTACGTCTCTAAAAATAATCACATTAGATGCACCGGTAAATCAGTAATACCTTCATTTTTGTCACGCGCATGTATGTATTTTTCACTATTTCATGAAAACTAAATCAATTGGAAAATTGTACGGATAAAAAATATATCGTTTTAGGCCAACCGAATCTATTATATTTTATATTTTTCTCGTTCCGTTTGTATTTTCATTTATTTTATATAATAAAATATTGAGACATTGAGTATAAAATTATAATTTCAATTTTTATACATTGGTAGATTAATTGATATATTATTAATGACAATGCTGAGTTGAAGTTGAACTAAGTATTAAACTTACCGATTTCAGTAGTTTTATTCAAAAAATTATAAATTTATATAAAAAATAAGTATAAAGACAATGAAACCTGTTTTTATTAAATCACCAAACGTGATCTCTCGACGTAATCTTTAATCTTTATTTGCACTTAGAATATAAATGTATGTCTAATTTTATTTTTAAAAAAAGTTGCTATACTAAATTTTATAGATCCAAATTTATATAAATATAATTAAGTCATAAAAATATCATCCGTGATATTATAATGTGTATTAATTAACTATTAAGATCATCTATCTATATAAAATATTACCAAATAACAATTTTAATAATATTAGGTGATATTATAGGATGGTATACGATAATATAAAAAAGATTAAGTGACTACTTATAATATATATGGTAAAATTATGTTAAATTATCGTGTTTGGTTTAGAAATCAATAATATTTAGATTCCATACATTTTACATTGACAAATTTTCTATACATATTATAAACGCCTAAATAGGCAAATAAAATATATGAAAAATGTGCCATACAATTATTTAAAAATCCAACAAAAAGACAATGTAAACAAATTATAACTGAATCGTTTTATACAAATAATAAAATAAATATCTGGGTCCTTCAAACAGGTACTTTTGGTGGTCTCTTCAAACACCCTTCATAAATGCCGCTATTTGGTATTGTCAGTGTGTCGGCACAAGACAAGATATTTATACAATATCATATATACGACCCACACAAATCGGAATAAGCTTAAATATTGTTCAACGTTGAATAACGCAACAAATGAACATAAATAACGTGAAATATTTCAAATATTTCTCTCAGACAAAAGGTTACAGGTACAATGTACACAGAATTAAGACCATCATACTTACAGTAGAATATAATATATAGAATTTATATTTTGTAATTTTAGATGTTTGACAAATATTAAGTGTTTCATTCCAAAATAATATTATGTCCTTAGAAATGTATTTTAAATTTTTTTAAAGGAAATAAAAATTAAAGACCGAATACCGTCTTACCTCAACCGTTAATATTATTTATTACACTAAAAATACACTTTATATGTAACAAAACAGTTTTTTTTTCCGAAAAGATATTAAGAACAATTATTATAATACATATATTCCAAATAATTTCACTATATCGTACTTGCACGACTCGACGCTTATAAAATATTGGTATTATTATTATTCTAGCGTAAAATATATCTAATAATATATAAATGGTTATGAATATATTAACCCGATACACACGAGATATTTTGTATAATATAATTTAAAAATCGACTCATTAGTAATAATTTTCGCACGATTTATTATACGGACGATTTTTATGCGTTGCGATTACCGAACCTATCGGGCATTGTAATTATTTATAAATAATAATAACAGTGGACGTGAAACAAAACGTGGAATCTCATCAAAATTTTCAACGTGACAGATCCGAATTGTAAAATAATTGTTTAAAATAATAATAATAATATTAATATAACATCGATGATTTTGTTTTCTTCACGTAAATACATACTTAATACTGCATACTGAATGTCTACGTGTCTAACGGTCGTTAATTTTTTTACCGTCTTCGGTAATAACATATTCCGGGATCGTAATCATTTACATTTTGTATTTTATATTTTATGTGTGTGTGTTCTTTTGTCCGCGTCCATGCGTGTGACCGTTTTATTATACAGGTGAACAAATTGCAAGGGGAAGGTCTCAGACGGACCGGGACAAGGACGAATGCGTTACGCTCATCCCCGTACTTCCTAAACGAATCACTATAATATTATGAAATGTTATATGCGTGAACCGTACGCAGGAAATAACGTAGAACACTGGCAAGAGCACACGTATAATTTCCAAGTTTTAAAATAAAAATAGTAACGTTATTGTACGAGAAACCGAGGATTTCGAGTGTTATTATTATAATAACAAACGTAAAAGAAAATGTATTATTATTATTATTATTATTATTGTTGAGTGAAATGACACTGACAACTGTGAGTTGGGTATTAAGATGATGGTGCTCAGTGAATGAAAGGAAATGCGTAATTCCCTTACCTGCCCTCCCACCACATATTATGTAAATCATCGAAAACAATCATTTGTTTGTACACCTAGAGATCGTCCACGCAGATGACTTACTGTTCGACAACGATCTATTTGTGTCATCATAGTTATACATACGTACGTAGGTACACGTTATGATAAGATATTGTGTTGTAATAATAATATCATAAAATGTACCTATTTTTCCGACGATTGATTAGTTCCCACAATACAATTGAATATTAATTTCTATGGTGTACCTATTACGAGAATTTCAAACGCGTTTATCAACATACAAAAAACAAAAAAAATTACACCTATTCTTATTGTAAGATTACACGTTATAATAATAATGACTGTTAGGTATACGGTTATTATACGTATCTAACATTATTTTACCTTCCACGTATATATAGAGGAAAGTCATAACCTTGTGAACGGGTTTATCCTAATCTATCGAATATTGTGGGATGTGCGATAATAACATTTTATTATACAAATATCATGTTAAAAATATAACATGTTATGTATATAAAAAAAAAAGAAATGCATTTACAAAATGAAAAAATTATAAATTAGTCAAGTTCAAATATCTAATAAATACTATTGATGATTTTATTATAATACACCTACGTATAACAATTTCAAATTTTCAACCACTGTTGTATATTTATTTATTGGGCAATGTTCTTTAAATATTATATATATATATAAAATGAACGTTATGAATATTAATACAAGTTTTTTTTTTGTAAACAAGTATCTAATTAAATTTAAAATGTCACAATTTCACTTTTAACTATTTAAGTAATAAAATATACTTTCTTAAAACTTAAAAATAATGTATCGTATTGAAATTATGTAAGTTTATCCTGAAAATTGTATTTAATAATATAACATTTATAACTAATATTGTTTTTATTGTTAAGTTATTACCCCAAGGTGCGTCACGGTTTCATATAGAAATAATTTAATAATTATTATAAAATAATTGGGTCAAAATTAATTTATAAAAATTGACATGTTAATTAAACCTAGGTGCTTATTATAATGAAATAATGCCTATACAATTTAAAATTAATATGAATTTTTTAATAATAGTTAAATAAGAAATTAAATATGTGTATAGGTACAATATAATATTTAAAATATAAAATATTTAATAAGAGCATTGTAGATATTTTTTGTACTTTCATATATAAAATTGAAATTGAAAAATATATTTTAACAATATTATCTATTAATAAATAAGTGAATAATTTTAAATATTATATTATTCAAATATTCAATTCCAAATAAAAATCAACGTTTATATTAAAGACGTCACATTACACGTTATTTTGTTTATTAAAATATTATTAATAGGTTATTTAATTATGTAGTATAATTTAGCATAAAAACATAATATATAATAATAATATGTATTTTACTTAAAACTTGTAGTATTCTGAAAATAGATAGAAAAACAACTAATGTTGTGAAATATTGATAATATAATTTGTTTATGATTTTAACGAATTCATATAGTTCTGTTTAAATTAGATCATGTTTTAGAAAAAGTGAGACATTTCAGACAAAATATATTTTGCAAAGAATTGTGTATTTTTATACGACAGCTTTTACATTAAATATAAACTATAATAACTAAAAAATTCTCCCGGCTAAATTTTAACATGAAAAACAATACATCATGCCAGCCAATTCATTTGTATTATCGAATTCGTTTATTGTTATGGCAGAAAATATTTAGCCTCGACAAATTCAATTATTACAAATCACGATTATACAACGTCCTAATCTCAGGCAGATTAATTATTAAAAATAATATAACAATAAAAGTGTATCATAGAAAAAATATAGATCATGTTACACGAGAGTTTTCCTATTAAAAACGAAAACAACGACAAGTTGCATGTAAAATATTATTATTGATCACGATTAGTCACACACGTGAATATTAAAAATATAATAATATACAGAATTAATATGACTTTTGATCGTAATTTAAGAATTAGATAACAATAAATTACGATGTAACGATGCATAATAAATAGGTATTCGCTCTTTATTTGTATCAACGCAGTTTGTTTTTAAACGTTGTCACTATGTCATAGTTCCATAATATAGTTTATTTATTTTGTTATGTACTATTCTTTTTTATCTGGCAACAATACAAATCAGACAATTTTTCTTAAACTGAATAATCCTACGGTTTAACAATATTGTTGAAAAGCCAACATTTTCTAGCACACAATAAAAAGTGAAATATAGGTTAGGTTATAATTCGATAAATATAGAAAAATCGTTCGAAAATAATATAAGACATTCGAATGCAAACATAATTACGTATAACGTAAATAATAATAAACAAAGTTATACATTATATTATTATTGTTTATTAATTATACACAAGTTATTTATAATTTAATAAGTATTAAAATATTTAACAATATTAAGCTATAAGTAAAACTGCAATATTGTATGCTACTATTAAGTAATCTAAGAAAAAGAAAAAGTTAAACATTTATTCACATTATCACATGTTAACAATAATTTTATTTAACACAGTAACATATGTTATATTAGTTTCTACCACATAAGTTCTCATGCAATTATAATAAAAATAAAAACGTATATCTCATTATATTTATCACTTTTTTTTTTTTTAATCTCATTTAATTATTTTGCTCTAAAAGTATACAGTTATTATATTATTTTTCAACTACTAAATGTATATATATATATACAATTATAAAAATTATTTTCTCAATGGAAATCGCATTAAAATATTCATAAATAATAATATAATAAAATATTATTCATTAAGTAATTTTATATAAATATTGTATTACGTATAATAATAATGATATAATATCCTAAATAGTTATGAAAATTCAATTAATTACTACCTACTAATGTAAAGATAGAAAAAAGTGATAATAAAATGTTTGTTTCGTAAAAAAAGATTTCTGATTATGATAAAAAAATTTAAAGAGTGAAATTCGTATAACTACTCGATAATGTATTAGGTATGTTATGAAAGTAAGTAATAAATAAATTAAAACTTACATTTAACAGGACAAAATTATGAAAACATTAAAGGTCAAAAAATAGATAAATTTTAAACCTATATAATATGCCTATATTTAATGTTATATAAAATCTATCCAAAAAATATTATAATACACTGTATAAATTATTGTTATTTTCTAGTGAAAATATCGTAATTATATTATATTAATAATGAAAAATTTCGATTTATAACTTTTATAATGGTCGGTTTTAGCTGTTTAAAATGTGAATTGCAATACAATTGATAAATTTACATTTTTATTCGTAGTCACACGTATATTCGATTAGATCTGAGAAATTAAAATTGATAATTCTCACACACCCGACGGACGACTAACCATATTTTATGTATTTATGTTGAAAATGTATATTTTTATAGGTGTAATAATTTATTACAATTAAGAAAGTTGATTTTTTTTGGTGTCCACTACAACTATAAATCGACCTACTCGTTTGACAATATTTAGGCACCTATTTTTAACTTTTATGCGCATCGATCACATTCGAACGAGCCAATATAAATAAATAATATCACGGTATTGCAATAATAATAATGTAACTGGTACAGCTGCACCGTTGTTTTCCTGTAATCGAAGAAAGCGAGTGCGGATCATTTATCCGCAAGACTGTTTCATCAAATCGCGTGCATTAGCATAGAATCGAGTGAAAAAATCGCCGCGATTTGTTTTTCCTGGCATTTTACGCCGCCGAGTTTTCGAAAATAATAATAACAATATTATTATCGTTTTATCCGCATCGATCCAACATGTATCGAAACGATATGTTCTAATATTATTATCGGTCCGGATTCCGATAGGTACCTTACACTACGCGTGGCGCTCACTGTGAAATCGATCGAATCGTACAGAAACGCGCGCGCGTCATATATATAGTTATATTATACAGTACCGAACCGCAAATTTAAGTGCAACCGTTTTCAAGGACGGCCATCGGCATCCATTATAATATTATTAATATTATTATCATTACACAAATTCAACAATAATATTATGTTACACACACGCGGTCGTAAAATTATTATTCCGCGACACTTGTAAGTGTAACCATCGGTCGTCGTTATCAAATACCGGCGTACGGGTTCAACGTATCTCCGTCGGGTCCTATTCGTCATCCTTAAGCAAACATTTTTAACGTTCTCTCCCCCGTTCGTAAATCGTATTCCGTATGTTTCGTTTAAACAAATTTTTACACGTTCAAGTATTGTGTACATCACAGAGGCGTTTTCTACAACAGATATCCGAACGAGTTCTAATATTGGTTTGAGTTCTGGTATCTGGTATCGACTCTGGTATCTGTGGCCGTGGCGATCATATCAATATATTACAGTATCTCGCGCTACCGCATGTCATATATATTCAGGCCCGGATATGGCCTGGCGAGTTACCGAGAAAATCTCGGTGTGCCGGTAGAAAAATACATAGGAAATGTGTTGAAAAATAAAATATTAATATTACACCCCAATATTGTATTGTATTATAAAATAATATCTGATAGAAATACTATAAACAATTTAGTTCTTTATACGTTTAAAAGATAAAATTATAAAATGTGAACCGGTAAAATATTTATATCTCGGTGGGCCAAATTTACCCAATCCGACCCTGTATATATTCTCGTTCCCACCCCGAATTCCAAACTCCGAAGTTATCCCACTAAGATCGCCCGGAACTATGGTAAATGTGGTATAATTTATTAATGTCATATGGTACAATAACGTGGACTCGGGGTCGGACTGGCCTATACTGCAGACTGTGAAGCCATGTGGCAGAAAGACGCGTATGAAAAATTTTTATTATATATCATATTAAATTGTAAATTCAATTATAATCGAGACCCTTTGTAAATCCATTGCCCTCGGTCCGACCCTGAATGCAACAAGTGAAAGGACTTACTCGATGCGGAGCACGAAGGACCCTGTAAACGCCGGCGATCTGGTTGATCAAGGGTAACGTGAGACTGAACGAATGAACCGGCGGCGACCGTTGAGGCTCCGGCACGTTGGCCGAATACTCGAAAGGGTCCGTGTCGTCCACGTACTGTACGCGACACGTGAGCGACATGTCGAAGGGATATAGATGAACAACGTTCGTTAAACTGACATTTTATAATATTTGTACCCGTCCGCAATGTAAATTGTATTGTTTGTTATTATTATAAAACGTCCGACCAAGACCGAAAACGACGAGCGTACATAATTATTTTTTTTATGAGTGTTACGGTGATATTTCGATCGTTACGTAAATACAAATAATAATAATAATATCAAGTGAAATATCGCCTTTCGGATTTTTCTAAAATGTAATATATTTTAATAATTATTATAAATCTACTATACAATGCAATCACAGGACACGCAAACGAGTTGAGATCGGTCGTACGAGACGCAACTGACTGTTTGGTCGTTTAGCATTTACGGTCGGAAGAAGCCGCCTGCCATCGACGTCGTGCGGTCAGCGGTGGCGGATCGTGTGTACAGTTCCCCTACCACGCGGTCTGATAGCAGCTGATAAAAACGACCCGAGTACAAGAATAATAATAATAATAATAATAACAACAACAACAACGAATGGCAACTACGACGATCGGATGCAGCCCCGGCGGATGTGTGCATATAACATAATAAATACAGGGTGCCCTACGTCCACGACTCGCAATCATATTTTGTTCGTTTTCGATATATTGTGTAGCGTAATATTTTCGTCTCCTCGTTGACGTTCGTTTTCTGAAAATTTTCGATATTTATACGAAATCGATATTACGATTATATTTGATTAATACGTTCACGACTGTCATTACATCGACGCGGCAGTACAAAATATGGCGATAGCCGTCTGAATAACACTATGCCTATTATTTTTCCAGAAAATTTCAAAAATTCCCTGTGATCATAATGAAACTTTATGGACAAATACCTTTTTTCTTTTTTTTCTTTTGTCCGAGTTGCTTTTTTTAAACGTTTTCTTCAAACGAGAACCTTTACAGTCTATATGACATTCTACCGTTTTCGTTAAAACATAAAATAATTCTGATCGTCCTGTATACGTCGCACGCGCACATCTGCTACGATGACGTGACCCAAACAGTCACGCCGCACCCTCCAAAAAGTATAAATTATAAATTATATATATTATCAGTGTTTACTACCCCGTCGATGGTATTTTATGACTATTATAGCAGAGATTTTTCCGTCTTCTCGGTACGTGTTTTTTGGTCCTGGTCGTATTCTACCATTCTACGGCACACGTTAATACGTTATTATTCTAATTGACATCGGAAAAATATAAATATACTGTATAGTGAACTCTATACGCATGAAACATAATGATACGACCACGATAACAGAGATCTCGAAAATAAATTGAGTGAAAGTACATCACGTCTATATAAATATATATGCACTATTATTATGTGTCTCGAACGCGAGTGGCGTAAAAACATCATAAAACCTATTGCATTTAAATTAACATTGGACATATTTTTTTTTATTTTTTTTTCTTGTTCCGAGACAATTATTATAAATATCCAAGGCTTTAATGTCAAGGCAATTACTATTTGTTGTAATGTAATACGTTATACGCCTTCATATTTTAATTAACTATAATACGCGCATGCGTTAACCCTTGGTGGTCTCACGAACAGTCTAGTAAAAAATGTGAATGATAGTCGAAATTTATTCGTTAATTTCGTCAATTTCCTAGTGTTTAACAATACGTACTATCCTGAACAATTTATAAAGGGGGAACACGAACACGGCATATTATTTCGCTGTAACTTTTATAAACATTTTAGACGCAATTTAAAATATCGACCCACACCCCACGGTATTTAATAGGCAAATCTGGAGCACATTTTAACTTCTACCGATTGTACGGATTTACTCCAATTGTATCAGTTTTCGCATTCCAATGCAATATAGTATTTTTATAATCATTTTAATTATTAAAACGTAATTAAAACTCATGTTCATAAATAAATGTGTATGCTCGTTAAAATAAAAATTATCATTAAATTCACATATCGTTTCAGAAAATAACTCCGCGTGGAACTCATATTACTAAGAAATAAGTTACTAAGTCTTTAATGATATATGTTACATAAGTTAATTAAAAATAATATTATAATAGTTATATGATTATAATTTATAATAATAATTCAATATTACTACGTTCAGAATATACCCATTGGCTATTAGTAATATTGAACTTTCAAAATAAATCGCTGGATTAGTTTTTAATGATTTATAGACAAATTTGTAGATTATTTTTAATTAACTTGGTACTAATATTTAAAACCTTTTAAAAATAATAGATTAATCATTAATGTATTATAAAATCATGTTTAATTAAACAAATTAAACGAGTGATATAAATTAGAGTATTAAGTATAAATACAACAAACTATACACTTACCATTGTAAGTTTCTTTTGTATTGTCGACATTTGAGCCGTACTATCATGAATATGAACTTGGTCGATCCCGACTTCCACACAATCGTCTAAAGCATGAAAATTTAAATATAAAACGATAAAACGAAATTAATAAATAGTAATAACTAATACTAATAAATAAATTATACCTGAATCTGTATCTGGTGGTGTTGTTGGTGCTGCAGGTGGCGGTTCTTCATTTCCCAGTAACTCGTCAATATTTCGACAACCTCCAATAAATAACATTAATTGATCCAACTCGTCTTGCAAATTTGGTTCTTTTATAGTGTTATTGATAGGTTCTTCAATTACTTCGTTTACAACATTCTCAATTTTTTTTATACGAAGAGAAGTTCTTTTGGTCCTGACAAAATCATCAGTTTCACTTCTTTCTCCCCACCAATCAGGGCTACTATCAACTAATTCTTCCATTTGTTTTGAACTTGAGCTAACTATATCGAAACTACTTGTTTGTTTAGGATCATGACTTTGAGATTCAGATTCTTCACTAGCTAACCAAGATGGGCTATCAAATGAATCCATTTTTCTAACACCTGGCATCTTTTTTAAAGGACTATTGGGTAGAGTACTTTTAAATTGATTAGATAATTCTGTGCCATCTCGTGACCAATCAATTGAAATACTTGTACTTTTATCATCTATATTTTTTTGATCCTGATCCCACCAATGCGATTCTAATGAATCCATTTCCTTTATTTCTGGATAATCATTATTCCAATGTTCTAGATCATTTGAATTTAAATTATTATTAGTTATCTCGTCTATAATTGAATTTCTATTTATCTTAGATAAATCTGTTTCCAATTGAGACTCATTACCATTTTTATTCCACCACTGACTTTCATTTGTATTAATATTTACTTCATTTTCAGAAGCAATTGGATAATATTTATTGGAATTTTCTTGAATATCTTGGTTTTTAATTGAGTTTTCACTTAATGAATTCTTAGTTTCATCACCAGATAACCACCATGGACTATCAAATGAATCCATTTTTCTTATTCCATATGATACTGCAATTTCTGGACTTTTTGTTAAAGAATGGTCACTTTTAGTATTTTCTATTTTATTTGAGTTTAATATTGATTCATCACTTACGCCTGAACTTTTTTCTTCATTCAACCACCATGGTGTATCAAAAGAATCCATTTTTTTAACATTATACGTTTGATATTCAGTTGATAAAGAACTACAAGTATGTAAATCTGGTTTAATACACAATGCAGAATTCTGAATATTTATTTCTAGTTTTCCATTGTTAGGCAGATATTGATTTTTATTTATTGATTCTGTTAATTTAACATTACATGTAGGACTTATACTTTTAAATGAATCAGAATTTAAAACACCGTTGGTGCATGATTTTTGTTTCTCTATTATATTATCTTCTTGAGCTGCTTCTTGCAGCCATTGATTTCTATCAGATGAATCCATTTTTCCAATAATATACGAATTACCTTTACTTGATGTAGAATTACTCTTTGTTGATTCCGAACATGAAATACTTTCTGTACATGATAATAAACCTTCATTATTAACTGATTGATCAATTTCTTCTAACCAACGATTTCTATCCGAAGAATCCATTTTTCTTATACTATAAGAAGGGATTTTATTTGTCAAATTATTATTTATATTTAAATCATATTCTATACCATTATCTGTACACAAAGTTGGTTCTTCATTACTATTATTTTCTTTATGCTCAGAATCTTGTAACCACCATGCTTGATCGGAAGAATCGATTTTTCGTAATGGATATTGTGGTTTTGGTGTTTCAGATAGCACTGCAATGCCAGTTACTGGTGCAAAACTTCTAATTGTTACTAATTTTGGTTCCTCAATTTTTCGACCTGTTGGTGGCTTTTCTTCTGCTGTACTAGAAAATGACGGGGACCGACTTATACTAGATTCTTCTCGTTTTTTTTCTGAAGACCTATTTCTAGTCCAGTTTGGTTGAGGTAATTTTGATGATGTCTCTGCTCCACTTGAACGACTTTTATTATAACTAGAAGAATCAGAATGACATGAATCTTGTTCTTGACCTAATAACGTCGAAACTATTA
Organism: Eriosoma lanigerum; assembly: GCA_013282895.1. Classification (NCBI taxonomy): domain Eukaryota; kingdom Metazoa; phylum Arthropoda; class Insecta; order Hemiptera; family Aphididae; genus Eriosoma; species Eriosoma lanigerum. Next base: position 56,951,960 of record CM023358.1, read on the forward strand.
TGTTTTAGATTTATAAAATAAACAAACAATAACATACCTGAATTATCACTAGCTGAACCAGTGTCTTTTGCCTTATTATAATTATAGCCTGATCTACTGCCAGTATACCTAGCTACAGGAATTGATGATACAACTTTTAAACTTGGCATATTACGAAGGAACCTTTCATCTGTTTGTATATTAACATCCACTCCTTTTTTATATAATCGTGGTGCCATTGACATAATAAATTCTTGTTGTCCAGCATGCTTACTTCGAAGAAATGTACTGTGAGCTGGGGGTGTAGGTGAAGTAGCTCGAGTGATAACTGATACCATTATATCGACAGAAGTTTCTGTCTTCATATCTGGTACATTACATACTCCTAAAACTGTTACAGATTGTTCTTTAACTGGACTTCGAACAATTGGAACACCGAAACGGCTACCGCTTCCTGCTTTTAACGTAGATTTATTACCAAAACCAGATGATGCCACTCTCATTCTTTTATCTGCTAAAACAGCTTTATCCCTCATTGCCATAGAAGAAAATTTATCCTTTAATGTATTTACTGTACTTGCATCATTATAAGTGCGAGTTGGCAAAGCCGAATTTCCGGTTAACGCCCTATATGAACTTCCACTTAAAAAACGGTTTGAACTTGTACCCTAAAATTAACAACAACAAAAACGTATTTAATAATAAATAATTCATATATCGAACATCGTACTTACTAAAGTAGTAGGACGTTCTGGAGTAGTCGATGTATAACTTTGACTTGGAGATCTCCATGGTGGCTATTAATTAATAAATTTAATTTAACTAAGATTATAATAACACAAAACAAAATTTATACAAAATATTAAATGCATTACATACCCTTGAATTTCTATATGACGAAGTCATGCTTATATTTGCATATTATCAAGACGTATGGCTACAGTTCGACTGCTGGATATGAAATGTCAACAACGCAATGTGCACCGGAGTATTGAATGCGGGCCAATTCCACGTCCACTGATCCCGTAATGGTTATTTTTATATTCAACTCAAAGTGCCTGTGCAAACTTGAAGCCAAATGCGATTTAAAAACACGAAAATTCGACATAATATGTTGAACTCATGAAGCTCATGTGGTAAATTACGTATAAAAATTTTACGATAGAAATTAAAAGAAAAAAATGAAAAAATTTTATAATGTGCGAAAAAAAATATAAATATTTAACTTTACTAAGAAATTTATCCTTAAATAATACAATTAATATATTTAAAAAAACAATAAAATGAATAGTTATGAAAAAGTATCGCAAAAATTACAAATATCAATTGAAGTTTAATATAAAAATGATTGGTACGTTCTGTTTAGATTTAGTTACTACATACGAGAACAAGGAAAGACGGACAGTCTGTGTGTCTGGTATAACATTAAATTATATTATGGTCCATTTAGGCTGCATTTGTAGAAATTTGGCAAACTAACAATTTGTCTATTATGAATCTCCACTATCCCCGGACAAACACATTCGTCTGAGAATACAATATATGTTGTTCCGCAGTAAAAAGTGCCAGAACACCATAATTACTCTGCAACTATCATTTTTTCTAGCCAAAATGTATGATATAATGTATATATTTTATATAGGATTATTTTTATTTATTTATCATAATTAATAATTTTAACGAATAATAATACTTTATTTTTAAATATCAATGCAATTGGTTTTTAGTAGAAAGAAGCTACCACGAAAAAAATTAATTATAATATTTATATAAATTTAATATTAAAAAGACCAACTATTTGTTTAACTAAAACGTCGTGTTCTAGTTAACCAATCTACCTTCAACTCCTTGACATGTGGTTGGTGCCAGCCAGGTGTATAGCATGTCGTTAGACGGGATAAATATGATGTAAAACTGCTAATTTAGTTTTAGATTAATTTAAAAACATATATTCAATTTCTACATTAAAATATTTAATATATGTGTATTATATTATATTTATATTTGTATTATAATTATTTATATTAGATTAATTAAATTTAGATATTTCATTTTTATTAAAATTATATAAACAATTATTAATTATTTTACTCTTTATTAATATAAAAATTGAAACACAAATTATTGTTATTTTATAGGTTGGTTTATTCCCACTAAATATAAAATAATGTAAATATAATTATAAAATCTACCCATTAAAACAGTATTATAAATACAACAATTTTTTAATACCTAATTAATATATTTCGATTACCTTCTTTTTCACTGCCTATCACTGTCTACTTGAAGACATTTGTTTCTAATTTACATTTCCTCGCATATAGTTAATCCCCTCTGATATTACACTTCTTAAATTTGATTCAACTTTTGTTATTTTGACTACCTATATTTATAAATGTGGCTCTTTAATTTACTTTAATTTTTTCTTGTTTTAGATTCTGATCGAAGCAAGGTTTTACAAAGATGTTTTTTTTATATCTGTAAATTTTTTTTCAGGTAGAAGTAATGATCCGATTTCCAAGAATATTCTATGCATTCGTTATAAAATTAAATAAACTTGGTATTTTACTTAGCTCATTATCTTTTTATACTTAGCTTGGGATAAGATAAACTACCAAAAAATGGTTGAATAATTGCGAAATTCGTGGAAACCGTGATTTTGACGAATTAGATTTTAAATATTTTATGATTATTCATACAATTTTGAATATAGGGACTTGACATTATTTTTTAATATTCTCATAGGTAGTCTACATAAGTGGTAAAATTTTGGAACGAATTATCAGTATAATATATTGTATACCTGACTGAATTTCTGAGTAAATTTTTGCATGAGCATTTTTCGAATGCAAAATCATTGCATTTAAATTGTAATTATAATAAACTTCTAATTTCTCCGAGGACCGAAAGGATGAAGGAAGAACGCCCAGAATCGATTTTCCCGATTTTTTTCTTTTTTCTTTTAATTATAGGTGTATTGTTAAACTTTTTAAAAAAAAAAAATTTTTTTGTTATGTAGGTAATTGGTGTGCTCGTATATATTTTGAAATTATAATTTGTTTATAAATTATCCAAATAAAGTAAGAGTTGTTATAAAAATGAATGTAGAAGATAAGAAGAGAAAATAAAAACTGAAAAAGAAGTGGATAAATTAAATAACGTTATATGATGATTGAAGTTTTTAGACTAAAGATCGATTCTAGTTTGAATGAACAAGAGGTAGGAAATCGAGATCTATAAAGATTTATTACTAGAATGGTCAATTCCATTTAGTTGGGGTCATAAGACGAGGTAGAACATAGAAGATGAAAATTTCTAAAAAATTTAAAATTTAAATATATACATATGTACACTATCACTTATAAATTTATAATTGCTATATTGTATTAATATAGTATTTTCAAAAACTATGATGCCTATTATAAATTGTTTCTATTTTTAAATAACATATTAATTATATCTTATAGGTACATTATATGTCATATATAAAATATTTATTCTTGAACTTATTTATTATAAACTAAATAATAAATAATATTTAACTTATTTATAATTTTTAACGACTTTAATTATTTTTTAATTTAAAAACAATATGTGATTAGGTAAATATAATTGATTTAATTATATGTAAACCTATACAATATTTTTTTTTTCAAATAATACATTTCAAATATAAATAATCAAAATATTATACAAAAACGAAATAAAATAAATTATTTTTTATTTATCAGTAGGTAGTAACTATGTACAAAATATCAAAAAATTAAATGTTTTATTAAAATTTACAGAACAGTATTAATCTGATAAAGAATACATAACTTATTAATTATTATTAATTAATTAAATCAGAAACTGAAAACTTGTATTATTTTGATTATTAATACATTATTACTCAAACTGTTTAGCTTTGAGCTAGTTATTTAAAAACTATGCTAATAAATATAGAATACCGAGAAATATGTTTATGAATTATTTATCCAAACATTGAAATATGAATTCTTTAATTTATTCCAATTTATACAAAATAACACAAAAATTCTTCCGTTTTCATTCTCTTGGCATACATCGTAATCTTAACACCAACTACTATATGCCTCTTCTCGTCATATATTCTGCCATCTCCTTCATTACTAGTTTTGGCTTTCAAATTTAAATTATTCTCATATAAATTTATTCAACTGTCATTACTATGTTTTTAATTATAAATGTATTTTACTATAATGTTTTTTATATTAACATAAGCAAGAAAAAAAACATGAAATTAATTTTTATTATTTTCATGTAGTTTCCACGTATATACGTAATAAATTGCTGAATTTCTAAAATATTTAAAATAAATAAAATTGATTTTATGATATTTAATATTAACGTTAATTTGTAATATTTATCTTTAACAACATTTAATATATTTATATATATTTTTTTCAAATTCACGTTTTAATAAATTATAACTAATAAATTATATAGGTAAGTAAAAATAGTATATTATAGAATATAAAAAAAAAATATTACAAAGTATAACTATTAAGAAAGTTGTAAGTATTCTATTTTATATACTAGAATCGTTTTAAAATTTTGCAATACCTTAAATTATATTTCATTCAAAGTATAAAACATTATTCTTCCACTATTATCCTTTTAACACTGAAAAACACTTAAAAGATTAATTTTAAATTAAATAGTAATAAATTAATTACATGTATACAAATATTATGTATATTATAAAAAAAATAATATACATACAAATGATAAATACTTATTATCAAACAATAATATGAAAATATATTAAAATATATTAACTATATACTGTGTATAAGATCAAGTATAATAATTTAACTGAGGGATCATTAAAACAGATTTATTTTATTTTAGTTTATTATATTAGTTTATTTTACTGAGATTTAGCGTTGCACGAATTTCTGTTAACTGACGATTGATAAAATGGTTCTCCTAGTAAAATACTCATACATTTATACATTTTAATGACACATTAATTATTATTATTATTACATAAGTTTACTTTTCAATTGTTTACTTTCTATGTAAATCGTCAAATATATTGGTTCTAAAATAATATGTATTATTATTTTTGTGATATTATACCTGTTAACATAATTTCTGGTTGAACTACAGTTGAAGTGGTATAAAAGCTGTATATTATAGAATATTATAATAGTCTTATCTGAGAATGTAATATTTAATAATTAATTTTATTACAATTTTTGAGATAGAAAACTTTGGTAGATGATGCAATTAGTTTTCTAGTTAACACTTCATTTCAACTTCCCTTCAAAAATATATCATTATATATAACATGTAAGAGAAGTAAACGTTTATGGTTTAGCCAATAAATATATTTCACTAAATTGTGATCATTAGTTGTATCACATTGTTTTATTGTACTTAGTATTATATTATATTATATTATAATTATCCATCAAAAACGATGTCATGAACAATCCATCCAACATCTAGGAAAGATATTTCTAAAGTTAAAAATAAGTTAAGAACATATATTATTAGAATATTACAATCTAAAAATTATATTTTTTTACATTATATGAATGTTGATTTATTATATAGGTACCTAGCTACAGTAACTGAGTGACTAAGGTCAGTCATTATTTCATTATTATTAAATTGCAAATAATAATAATTTAGAATAAACAAAATTATATTTATTTTTAAATTGATACTCAGTATTATGGTCATTGCTGTAATTATATATATTTTTTTTATTCATATTATATAAATGTTTACTCTCAAATGAAACATTTTAAAAATGTATTTTAATTTTTTAAGCACGAAAAATGCGAAAAAGAGAAGAAGAAAGTGATTCCAGAATACATAGACAAATACTTAGTTGGAGGTTGTACCCGAATTAAAAATGATAAACCACAATCTATAATATCCAAAGAAAACCATCCTAGAACACAGTTAACTGGAGTAAAATTAGATTTGTATAATCCGGTGCAAAGTACATTAAGAAGGTATGATATTGAAAATGTACAAGGAATAATTAATAATGAAAATTCACGGAAAACACTACCTCTGGGTTTAGGTAAATTATTTATGAAATTATAATTAATAATTATAAAAAATTGAATTAAACAATTATAAAATGATCTGTAAAAAATAATTAAAATAAATATTTCCGTAACTTAGAAATTATTATAATTTTCATTCTTAATTTAGGTAATATACATATAGGCAAGTCCAGCGACGGCGCGATACTATGTCTCAACCGTATACGACCAATTTGATGGTGGTACCTCTTGGATACATATTTACTACTTAGGTGGTGGTAGTTGTAGAAAAATATTTGTAGTTGCCTTATAGTTGAAAATTGTTCGCACCGCCACTGGACAAGTCTACAACAACTTGTGTTATCAGTTTTTGTATTTGATAATCTTTAATTTTTAAACGAATTTTTAATTAACATATATGTATATTTATACTCAAATATTATTATTATGCACCTAATAACGCAACTAAAATACATTTTTCAGTAAAGTTACCAAGTTTTAGCCATTACAAGTTTGAGCCACCACAAATAATTTGTCCAGGATATGATCTTTTACCCCTGTCACATTTTACTTTGTGTCAAGAAAATACTGCCGATGAGTTAATATCTTTTATAAATGATGATATGTCTGATTCTTGGAAAAAATTTATAAACAATTTGCCTATGTCTAAAACAAGAATACATATTTTAAAACATAAGTAGGTAATTAATTTATAAATTTAATTTAAGTCTTATCAAAATAATCTACTTTTTACGTTTATTTAACATCATTTTTAAGCAGATACAAAAATAATACCCAAATAAATTTGAATCTTAGGTATTACGTATATTATCAAATTGACTGTAAAATTATAATTGATTATAAAGTTATTGTTCAATTATCTATTTTAGATAAATTTTAATAATAAAATAAAATGCATGTAATAATTGTAATTTAAATTTTCAAAGTTATAACTATATAATAATATATTATATAATGTTTTTAATATAGTTATAAAGTTATAAATATTTTCAAAGTTAATAATATTAAAACAAATATAATATTTATGTATTTCCAAATTAATAGCATTATTATTAATTTATAGTTTTTTTCTTACGGGGATTCAACACGAGAATTAAAGTATATAAAGACATAATTGTGGGGCTTTGAGAAATCGTAATTCAATTCTAAAAAATAATATTTAGAAATATAGTTTTGTTTTTTAGTTATCGATCGAAGATTTTATTTTTATTTGTACATTAAAAGTTGAATTATTATTATTAATCATTAAAATACCATTTTTTTTTTCTAATATATATTAGGTATTTTAAATTTTATTAATAGAAAAAAATGCTCCGACCCATCGAATCATTATTAGACAAATCATAAAAATCAAATCCGTTTCCGAATTAAAATCAAACTATCTAAAATATCATAATTTTATCTCAATTTTGAGTAAACATATATTCAAGATAATGTTAATCTTCCATAATTTTATTTTTTTTAAACTTGTAAATTTGAATATGAAAAAAATAATAACAATAAAGTTTATAGTCGTATTTGTAATTTTAGACAAATAAGTATATTCTGTCTATGTACAATATTAAATATAATTTAACAGTTACAAATAATTACTATCAGGTAGGTATAGTATAAGAGTAAGTTTTTGAGGGAATATCAATTTTAGATTCTAAGCGGAGCGAGGAATATATTGTTATAACAAAAATGTTTTTTTTATGTATGAAAACATTTTTTCGGACAAAAATAGTTGTCCGATTACCACAAGTAAGGTATGCTTTTGATAGAAAATCGTGTCTTTTTGGTACTTTATACAGCTTATTTTTCGAATTACTCCAAAGTTTTTCTCTAGCAGAAGAAAAACTATCAAAAAATGGCAAAAAAATTAGCAAAATTACAATTTTAGTAATTTTTTATTTTTTATTTCGTGATAACGAATTGAGTTTTGATTGTAGGGATTTGAAAATGTTTTTGAATATTAACATTGGTAATATACAATTGTGGTAAAATTTTGGAAAATATTAATTGATTATTTGGTTAAATATAAAGCTATGAATTTTTTTCCAAAAAAACATTAATATTACCTACAATTTTTCGTTTATCGATTTGAAAATTTTATAAAAGCCTTATAATATACTGCTTAATCTTTTAACAAATTATTTTGAAAATCCCAAACCCTAGTTATAATAATAAGTTGCATAATATGATTGGATCGTTTTTTATATAAAAATAATCAATATTTTATAGCATAGCTTTTATATTTTATTTTAGTTGTCGATGTTCAAAATAAAAATTTTATTTGTTAGAAATTAAAATGTTATGCATTAAAATCATTAGGTATATTTTATTTAACTATTACACAAATAAATGACAAACAATAATTATCATAGATATTGATTTAAAACAATGTTTACTAATAAATATTTATGTTTGCTATTTCCTATAGTGGTTTTCGTTTTCATAACTACGTAATAAAATACATGAAGAAGGAATATGAACCTACTCAAAAATATTCATGTCAAAAAAAATATAGATAAAACTTAATGTACATAAATAATATTTTAATACAAACTGGCGCCATCTACTAAATGCGCTATGCACGATTCAGAGATTGCCAGGACGTCTATAGATAGTGTATTGTTATACTGTTTTTAATACACTGCATCAAAACTTGGACTATAAAAAAATATGTTATACTATGTTTTTATGTGCATAAAAATGTTCTAATCTATGAACTTATAATATTATATGTATAAACATTTATAAATAGAATAACCATCAAGAAAATCTTAAAATAATTTTTAGTTTTTGTCACAAATTTAGATACTGAGCTAAGCGAGGAATGATGTATGAGTTTTATTTTAAATAATTATTAAGTATAAACTCTAAAGGCTGATCACTTCATGTAGGGTATAGTGGGATGTTTTCTAATATTGGTATTATGTCTAGTTCAATTTTCGAATATTTTCCAATCATTGTCTTAAACGGACAATTGTAAGAACTACACAATCATTATTATAAGAAACAAACAAAAAAATTAAAATCTAGTAAATTTGTTTGTCTTTGCTTTTGGTAATTTATCTTTTTATTTCAAATATTAAATAATTGGAAATTCATAATAAACGAAATGAAACATATAATATTATACCTAAATTAGTTTGTTTGATTTTTAATTTTTGGAAATAAATTTATTCGGTACACACCAATTTTTTAAAATAAAGTCGACCAAAAATCGAAAACAATTAATATTAAGGATTACAGGGTTGGGCAGTATCTTCAATACAAGTATCTTAAATACGTATCTTAGATACAATTGTATCTTGTATCTAATATCGCGATACATTTATGGGAAGTATCGAGTATCTGGTATTGCGATACTATTTTAGTCTGTGTATCGAGTATTTCATAATATTGTTATCAACAAAAGATACTCGATACATTAAAAAGATACTTTGAAACATTAATTATAGTGTAATTATTGTGTAGTAAAAATGTAGTTAGTCACGGGAACTTTATACTTCTATTATAAGCAGACGCGTATTTTCAACTTTTTCAGGGAAGGGGATCCAAATAATACATTCGAGGGTATATTATATATTATAGAATAATATATAAAAAGTTATCGACTTATCGTAATTCCTAATAATAATAGGTACCTATATCATTTGTCATCATTGTAAGTGGCAAACTTCGAGAATCACAAAAACAGTTGATTTGGAAGTCATAACTTTTTTTAATGATAAAACAGAAAATTTAGCTATGCTTCATTAAGCATAGGTAATCATTATTACCCCCTTATACTCGTAAAAAAACTATTTATTAGATTTAATGCCAGTTTGTGCTCTTCAGCACCTGTAGAACGGATGTTTTCGTCTGCTAGATTTATACATAATCCAACAAGAATTAAGTTATCAGATAAGACTTTTCAACAACTTATTTTTAAAAGGAAATCATTTACAGTATTAGGAACAGATAACAAAAAAATCATCTGGATAAAGATAAAGATAATAACACTAAATTTTATCTAAGATACAGATAAAAGATAAACAAATCAAATTTTTCTACCAAAAAGATAAAAGATAAAAATATTTAATCTAGAACTAATTATAGATAATTATAGAAATTAAAATAATATGTGTAAGTACATGCCATAATTGCTTCCATCGCTACTTTATCACCCCCTTATCTGTTTATCGCTACTTAACGCTCCCCTATTTGGTTATCACAACTTATCGCTCATCTCTCGGTTTCATCGCTACT
>CM023358.1:56962231-57028058 GCA_013282895.1 Eriosoma lanigerum
ATTTGGTTATCACAACTTATCGCTCATCTCTCGGTTTCATCGCTACTGTCTCTGGTTATCGCTACTTATCGCTCTATCACTATTTAACACTCTATCGCTACTTATCGCTTCATCACTACTTATCGCTCTATCACTATTTAACACTCTATCGCTACTTATCGCTTCATCACTACTTATCGCTACCGTTTCTGTTTATCGCTTTTTATCGCTCCTAGTGATGTTTATCGTTACATCGCTACTTTATCACATCCCTTATCTGTTTATCGCAACTTATCGCTCACCTCTCGGTTTCATCGCTACTAATTCCCCATTGCTACTTATCGCTTTATCACTATTTATCGCTCCATCGCTACTTATAGCTACCATATCTGTTTATCGCTCCCATCGCTATTTTATTTATTCTGGTGATTCTTATCGCTCCATCGCTACCGTCCCTGTTTCTTGCTACTCATTGCTCCCACCACTGTTTATCATACCGGCCATATTTATCGCTACTTTATAGCTATATTTTATCGCTATCGCTACCACCGCTACCTTTACTATTATCACCATCACTATATCATTTTTATAAAATAACAAGCCTATTACGCGGACATGCGGTCTGTAATACAAAAATCATATTATTTTAATATTTCTATTAAATAAATTAACTGAATTTTAAAAGAATTTAATTTAATTTAATTATAATTTAATTTTTAAATTCTGAATGGAGCGAGGAGTGTATTTTTTCTAAAAAATGTTTTTTTTTTTATGTATGAAAGCATTTTTTCGGATAAAAATAATTGTCTGATTACCACAAGTTGTGTATGCTTTCGGTAGTAAGTCGTGTCCTCTTGGTACTTTATAAAGCTCATTATCTAAAAAAAGATAAAAGATAAAAAAATAATTATCTAAATAAGTCCCAACACTGATCATTTAAATAAAAATTAATAAATTATATTTGTACTGTAATTCAGTTAAATTTATTAAAATAAATTAGTGACTAGGTATACTCGTAAGTTGATATACTATGATTATCATCATTCAATAATTCTCATTTAAATATTAATTTGGTTGAACAATTCAATTATAAATAATTTTAGTTTATATAAATATTTATGTTTGTTTAGTGAGTATACTTTTATAATGGTTGTATAACTGAAAATTTCTATGTACATGTATATCAATTAGTAATCATTAATTTGTATCCAATGGCATCACAAAATTACAGGTAAATAACTTATTATTAATAAAGTAGTGTTATTATTTTATTTACAGGCTAATGGCAATATGTAAGTTTCATTGTTCAACTATTTAAATTATTTAAGTAGTTTTCCTTTCAAATGTGTTATTATTGTATTATAAATATAATATAGACCATAAAGTACATAGACAAAATATGTTAATATACTCTATATTAAAATAAATTTTAATGTATCGAGTATCAATTATCTAGTATTTAAATACATAAAATGAAAGTATTGAGTATCTTGTATTGCAATACTTGTAAGAAAAGTATCTAGTATCTTGTATCTAGATACTCATTTTGAAGTATCTTTCCCATCACTGAAGGATTATGTATTTAAGATGTACCAACTTCATTCTTGGAATATTCTTAATATTCTTAATAATCGTTCTTTAAGTAGTCGAAAAACTACCTAAAATTACAAAAAATAAACATCTTTTTGTTTACGCACTTAATGTATGAATTATTTGTAAAAAAACAGAATTAAAAATATTAATTCAATGATACATTACAGTGACGTTACCAGATTTAATAAAATATATGTCCAGAGTTTCATTATTTGAATTTAGAGTAAGGATGAACGGGCCTTAGCCCTGTTAATAAACCTGTTAATTTAATTAAGATGTCGATTTTTAGGAATTTTTTCATTTATTGGAAAAATCATATTTCTGATGTTATTTTAGATACTGAGCGAAGCGAGAAATATATTAGTCTTACAAAGATTTTTTTTTATGTATAAAGATACTTTTTCGGGTACAAATAATAGTCTCATTACCACAATTTGAGTATGCTTTCGGTAGCAAATTGCATCTAATTGTTATTTTACTTAGCTCATTTTTCGAATTTCTCAAAATGTTTTCCTTGGGAGAAGAAAAGCTACCAAAAAATTGTGGTAAATCGACAAATGTACGGTTTCTGTTATTTAAAATTTTTATATTTCGTGATATCTAATTAATTATGTTCATAGGGACTTGAAAATTTATTTGAGTATTAAAATAGGTAATTAACAAGTGTAATAAAATTGGAACGGATTGGTTGTTTTTTGTCTGAACATTTTATCGAAGTCTAATCATATACTACTTAATCTTTTCACAAAATATTTTGAAAATTGTGACTGAGAATTTTTTTTTATAAGCTTTTAAAATTAAAATTCCCGAAAATCGGCATAATAATGGTTTCGTTATTTTAATTCATGATATCTTATAAGGTTGTAACTTGAAAAGTATCATTTCTGTACCAAATTGCATTTATTTGGTACTTTATTTAGCTTATTTTTCGAATTTCTCAAAAGTTTTTCCTTGAAAGATGAAAAACTACCAAAAAATGGCGGAAAATCAGCAAAATTACGGTTTCCATTTAGCTCTGAAATTTTTTCCAAAAATATTTAATATTACCTGCAATTTTGGGTTTAACGATTTAACTCCTTAAAATTTGATCTTAGGAACTTGAAATTTATCTTAAATATTTACATAGGTTTTACATACGTGGGAAAATTTTGGAATGGATTATAGTATAGTGTAAAATAATATATAGAGTTTCGCTCAGAATCGTATTTTTTAATGCAATATTCATTATTCTATATCATTTACTTGTCTGTAAACTATACAAAATTGTTATTGGACATCAGCAAGTATAATAAACCGCTAATTTCTCCGAGGACCGAAGGGACAAAGGAGGAACGTCCACAATCGATTTCTCCACTTTTTTTGTAATTAATTACTGTATTTAATCATGGAATGCAAAAATATTATTATCAGTTATCAATATTCCCCTGCTTAACAGAACCAGGTTTTATTGCTTGCCATTTTGTCAGGGTATGGGGGTATGGGTAAATATTTTTATTTCTATAATACAAATTTCAATTAAAATAGTTTAATGAAAACGATAAAAATAACGATTGACAATATAACAACATTATATTAATATAATTAAATCATTTATTAGACTATAAATGTTATTTAATAAGTAAAATATACGAAAATAAGAAGTACCTATACAATTTCAACTACTTACGCACGTTGTACAAGTTTGAACTTTGAAAACAGGCTAGGCCCAATAGGGAAGGGTAATAACAATAATATAAGAACACAGAATAGTAAATACGTCCAAAAATAATAAGAATTAATTGATTTTAAATATAAAAATATTTAGCTTCAGGTTTAATCCTGTTTATTATTTTTACATTTTTACTTAAATTTAAATTGATTGAATTAATTAATATAAATAACTTTATATGATTTAATATGCTATATGTTATTTACTTTCATACGTTTTATAAGTTATAATTGACATTATTGTTAGAATAATATATAATTAAATTTGAATACAATAAAGCCAATTTACAATAACGGCTAAATAACAATAATACATTGCATTTTATGTTTGTATTTTTTTACAATTTTACCATGTTGTTTGAATAAGATGTTGGAAATGATCCATCAAATTGTGTGTATTTTTGTGACTAATGTCATAGTACAGAATTTTTTTTTTGGAACACTCTTGATTTGTGTAAGACCATGTTATTTGATCACATACATTTTTTTAATTTAATAATTCATTTATCATAGTCTATTCATAGATTATAATATTGTAGAACAAATGATCAATAAACTCTAATTCTGACTCTAATTAAAAATTTTAATTTAAAAACATAATTTAAAATATCCATTTACAACATAAATGTTTTTTAAAATTAATTTAAAAAATTATAATTTCATAAAATCATTGTATAAATCAAAATGATTTTTCATATATATCAAATTATTATTGATGAAAAAATAAATAAAAACATTGAATATTTGAGTTAAAATATATATATCATATATTTAGGAAAGTATTATACAACACTATTATTATACTTTTGTATAAAATATAAACAATAAAAAAAATACGTAAAATGTGTTCATTACACTCAGTCATATTATGTTAAGTATTAGCTATTAGGTAGGTAATTAAAAGATATAGTTTTAAATATTTTTTTAAAAAATGTATTATTCAATTATTTTATTACAAATAATCGACATAGTATTAGCAATAATTATATTATTTATAATACGCATTTTGTATACAATACATTATTTTCAACAAAAAATTATAATGATTTTTAATTACGTTATTTAAAATTAGATTAATTTGTAAATCTTACGTATTTTTGTCCACCAGATTTAAGTTAATGTTTATGGTTTTTTAGTTTACGTTTATAATAACAAACTTAAATGTTTTAATGTACAATTAATTAATCCTTAACACGATGTACAATTTGTAGATACCTTGTAGACAGTATAGTGTATAATGAACTACTTTTAAATTTTGTTTACGTGTGCCATATGGGATATTTTCTTGACGGTAACAAGCCCGAAATTTCTGTAAATTTTCTTTCTTTTCATTATCTACAAAACAATTTTTCAATTAAATTTATTTGGAAACTGACCGCATTAAAATAACAATTGTGTTTAATTTTCTATATCTAAAAATATAACACTGAATAATCTGTATGAGCTTTTAAAGAATCATTTATAAAATGTAATAAGTAGATATATATATATATATATATATATATATAACCATATAAATAATACCTATAGTTAGATAGTTGCGGTCTTTTTGGGTGAAGAGAGAAAAACGTTTATCTTTCTATTTATGGATGAGTTATTTTTGTGGTTATGACGGTTAGGTTAGATAAATACGAATTAATAACATTTAATAGCAGTTAATAATAATATTATGATTTAAGATTTTTAACACGGATAATTTTGAAGTCGCACATTTAGGATGTGGAAAATATAATATTTAAGTATTCAAGAAAAATAAAGTACTCCATACACGGCTAATAAACGATCGTACGATAAGCTATTATGTCAACACATAAATTGGCAATATATTATATTGGACTCGTTAAAAAAAATAAAAAAATAAATAAACAAAAAAGTAGGTACAATATAAATGTACAATTTACTAACCGAGTACCTATTATTTTATAATATTAGACCAGGTTAAACGTAAGTTTTTATTTTTGTGCGTTAAATGCAATGTCTTTTTTTTTTTTAATGAATCGATAGTTCACGATTTATTTTACTAGTAGGTACAATATATGATTAAAAACTGTAAATCGATTAAATTGATTTTGTACCCGAGTGTTAATCTATATGCATATATATATATACCCAATAGAAATTAAACGAATTTAAAAACGGTGACAATATAATATCTAAAACCAACATTATGGCAAAATAATTTATATAGACGATTAAACACAAGCTGTTGTTGTTTTAATGAAACAAAAATTTATAAAAAAAAAAATTTAAAAAAAAAATCGTCAATGGGCGGGATAGAGACATTACCACTTTCCAGAGCATTGGCAAATGTTTAGAGGGGGAAGGCGTACCGTACTAAAGTTCCCGAAATAATTTTGTTACGAACCACTCGGTTGGGTTCGTGTTACGTCGAACCTTTTATAGACACCACCCAGATGACTAAGAAAACCCCTACCCCACTCTATTTCGCTGGGTCCGCGACACCTATGCTGGCTCAATTCCAGCAGAAATAATACGGTAAGCTCAATAAATCCGGTCACACGCAGAACATATATTACCCAGGTAAATTCGATTTATAATATACTGTACACGCAATACGTAAACAATAATAATCATTGTCGTTGTTGTTAAAATGATAATGTTTTCGGACTTTTATAGTAGATAAAAAAAAAAAAAATTTAAAAAAAATTTTAAAAAAATTATTAATCGTAATCAAATTAAATGTTCTATAACCGTGTTATAGGTATAGTGGATCGTGTCGTAGCAAAACGCCATCGACGCAAACCGATTTTTAATAATTGTATTTTGCACAAATCCCAAACAGACACTGATACTTCGTGTAATCAAAAGAGAGAAAAGTATAAATATACGAATATGCCATGTTAGCTCACGACCGTTGTAAGGCGTTTTAGCGAATATTTCAACGCCTACGAGTCCATCGAGCCAGATTAGGCCCTTTGCGCCCCACTCCATTCTATTTCTAGAAATGACAATACTAAGCTACGGTTTGTGGTGGACACATACAATATTTGAGGAATTCGTTATGATTATCATGTTTATTTTTAACACTCATATCGATTTTGCTTTTCGTGAATTTTTCATGTTTTTATTATTTATTATTTTTATGGGGAAAAAAACAAAAATTATATACCTATCCAACTGTATGTTTTTAATTCCACGGCTAAACGAAATTCAAAGCCAATGCAAATAATTATTTTAATTTGATTCCAAATGGGTGTTTTATATAACACATTGAAATTATTTTAAACGCAAATAAATTAACTAAAACCTAGAATAGTATATAGGTACGAAATACATTCATAAAAATTACTAAGCACACGTATTAAACAATCGATCGTTTTTTTCTTTATGATAATAACATTAATTTTATGATAATTTTATTACAATAAAACTTCACATTTTCAAATTCAAATGCACTAGATATCAAGTAAAATCAATATAAAAATCCGATACAATTGAAACGTTTTAACGTTAATTTTTAAAAGAATTAAATCATAATATTTCTTTTATAATTTATTTATTTATATACATGATGATCAATTAAATATACACATAGGTACAAATCATTTCCATTATACTATGTAGTTTGTATAATCCTATCGCAAAAAGTAAAAGATTTATTTAAAATTATAAGATAAAATATTAAAAATTGTTTTGATTTAATTCGTGAGTTTGTTTTTAAAGACACATATAAAACCTATTACATTACATATAATGTGTTAAAATAGCAAAGCTTTACATTTTTCCTTGAATAATATAAACATATAATTTATAACATATGTCTTCTTAACATATGCAGATAGGCTATAATTAGTATTGATAATCATACAAATTATAAATATAGTTTATTTAATAAATAATAACAATACAACATTCATTTTTATTACCTAAAAATAATCGTCGTAAATTTCAATACCTATTAACATGGAATGTTAGAACTTTAGAAGATCCAAAATGATTTCCTTATATATTTATCAATTTCAAAAACTAGGTAAATATTCAAAAATGTTTAGATCTCTTAATATTATATTTATTATATTAATAATAGTAGGTATATAAGTAACTCAACACCTAATGTACCTATATTTTTCAGAAAATAATGTGAACTTAATCTTTTTAAAAAAAATTCAATATTTATTTAATCAAAATCAAAAATGTAATTAATCATAAATCAATTAATACTTTTTTATGGGAAATATGTTAATATTATGACAATTATTTTTACAACTATATCACTAAATTATCATTCTGAATAATATACAAATTATTTATTTTTGTTTATATTTTAAACAAACTAATAAACTATTCTATTAATATCAGTAAGTTTTATATGTATGAATATATGAGCCTATAGATTATTACTATTATTACTCGTAATAAATCAACTATGAATGCATCATAATAATATATGTACTTAATTAATTTTTATAATATTATAAAAATATTAACAATAAACTGGTGTTCAAAAATAGAATAAGTTTTTTTTATTTGTTTATAGATATAGGATAGACATTATGTTTGTTTAAAACAGGGAGGAAATAATTATTATTGTTGCATTACTGCATTTTCAGCAGTAATTAAATTCAATAAAAATTTAACTAAATCATCCTTTCAAGGACACAAAGAGTCGACCTCAAATATTCAAGTTCGTTACTCTCCAGCCCTCGAAGTAAACAAAAAATATGTGGAGGGAGTAGCTAATGAGTGGGCGTGAAAACGGGGGCTAGTATTAGTCGAACAAGCACAGCCTTCAGTTAAGTACGACAGCTCAACTCGGTTCGTCATCAGCGCTTGGACAATCTAAATATAGTTATAATATTTCTTAGTTTCAATTTGAAGTGCGAATTCAAAGTTTTAGTGATCCTGATTGATTAACCGTTCGTTTTATTTTGTGCAAACATGTCTTCATCCAAGACAACAAAGTCTTACAGTTACCGATCGGTAGGAGGCGGAAATGCTGACATAAATATTGACTATACCCACGACCTAAGCGCTTTATCTCGACTTGAAGTAAGTGTAGTAAATTATTTGTAATGACTAAACTATAATAGAGTTATATCATATATCCAAACACAAATTCCCCAACAGCAATATACTCACAATATTCAGGTGCCTGCTGTAAAATAGAATACAAAAACATTTTCCAGATGTTAATATTATCATCTTCAGCTGCCAGAAGAAGAACAAAAATATGTTTTCTATGATGGGAAATTGAACTACTAAGTTATTTTGTTCACAGATTAAAAGAATGTAGAATAGAAAATATTTAGAGATATTTAGAGGTAGGTAGAGAGAAATTTCTTCTTCTAGACAGTCTGAAGGAAGCACGGTTTGACGTCGCCTATCCTCCTTAGTCCTCTCATACAATATAAACAATTAAATAAATCAACTGTTTTGATTTGATTAACCAAATCCTACGTTTGTTTTCCCTTTAGGATAAGATCAGACTTTTGCAAGAAGACTTAGAATCGGAACGTGAACTTCGACAACGTGTAAGTACTAATAACGTGTGACATTCGTGTCTATATAGTGTGAGTTACTTTTCAATCATAATCGATAATAATATAATATGACAATATTATTATTTCGTTCAATAATAAAAAAATCATGTTTTAGTATATCCATATATATACTAACAAAAATCAATCTAGTTAAACATTTAAATTATATAATAACTAATTTGATTAAGTTCATAATTTAACGTTATTTTTAAAAAAATAGTTATTTTTTTTCTTATAAACATATAGAGAGATTATATTGATTGATATTAGTCAGTATAGTATTGTCACTGTAGTGCCTACGTAAGACTGTAAATATATTAAAATGTATCATAATACACTTAAATGAGTATTAATAAAAGTCTTGTAGTTTATGTTAAAGTTATTATAAACTCTTGTGATTTAGATTTATTTTTTATGCCCATTATTATTAAAATTACTTAAGTACCATACTTTCGTTTTTGTTAGTTACCGATCGTAATCGGATACAAAAGTATTTGTAATTCTTAGAGCTAAATACACGCATTCCTTTAAATAAGTCAACACCGTGTTATAAATAACTGCAGGACAGCTTAATTACCATAGTCAACGGTGGCTGGGTGAGGAAGTACTTTTCTTTATGGTTGCCAGAATTATGAGACAGTTCAAATCTATTTTCCCACTGTTTGCCATGGCAAATGACCAAAACATAAAAATGCTGAGAAATATTAACAGATCGTCGAATTCTGGCAACATTAATTGCACAATATAGGCTCAAGTCACTGTGATATGACTAAATATTACATTACACACGATACTAAAAAAAAAAAAAACAAAAAAAACTATCTAATTATAAAACTAATTGACATATTTGAGCTCAACGATTTTTAATAATTATAATATTTTTTACAAATGTATGAAATAATATTGATTATTGTTATTATTATTAAAGTTTAGCGTCTCTAAAACATAAATAATGTAAGTACTCAATTCTACTGTAAACCTAATACTTGAAAATAGTTATAAAATAGGTAATGAAAAATGTTTGTATTATTCAATCTAATAATAATACCATAAACAATCATTTTGATTGGGACCATATACAACTGTAAAAGACTAGATAATAGATATCGTTATAATTTTAAAAAATTTAATTATCCAAAACAAAAATTCATAATAATGGAATAACTTTAACATTTTTTTATCGTAAACCTATTATTATTTTAAAAGCGATCAGAAATATAAATATTTATGTATAATTTTTTAATTTATTTCATTTATTAACAAAAAAAAAATGAAAAATTACAATCTATGAACGTATTATATATCCATTAGATAATTATTATAGTATATTATAACATTAATTATTATAAGTTCAAATCGACGAGAATAACAGAAAGGGAAAGTAGTGCCACCTGACTATTATATTTATAATAATCATGGAATTAGGAAAAATAAAAATTTTCATAAATTCAAATAGGTACTTATAAATTTAGTTTTTTAATTATATAAAATTAAAAATAAACTCCTACAAACTAGGTAAATGTACAATTATGTAAATTTATACATTTATATTATTATACTTTATACGAAATGCGTGTCAAAATGACAGAATATAAGAAATAGAAATACCTACATAGTGTTACTATAATTTTTATAATTACCAAAATAGTAAACAAACTATATAATGTATTATAATTATTAACTTACGTATATTGAATATAATTATATCAAATTATACTCTAAAAGTCTAAAATTTAGGTATACTGCTAAAATGAAATAGTGGCAGAAAATTCAAATTAGTTAATTTAAATTTTAAGAGCTGTTATGTTCTTTAATAATAGCTCTAACATATACAAAAGAAATTATATTATTGTTATTCCAATAAAACTAAAAATTTTGTTTATTAAAAGTAAATTAAATTTCCTTAGATTATTAGATATTTATTTATTATTTAAAGAACATTTGTGTGATAATTGCGAATGATATATTATAGTAAAAAATAGTTTTTAATTGATTATAAATTGAAAATTGGGTAAATAACTAATATAATGTTATTTGTAAAAACTGTGTATTGTTACAACTCAAAACAATTTCAAAAAATATTTTCTTATTAAACATACTTATTTAATAATTATAAAATAATATTTGTACCTTAAATTTTATAATTTATATGTTACACTACTTAGCTTTTCTATTTTTTTTTTATATGAGACTACTAACTCTGAATCTCGTACCTTTGTCATTTAAATTGTCAATTCGTAGATGCTATTTCTAATTATTACTACAATGTATTATTACATTGTTAACTATTTCTAACAAAACATTACGAATAATAAATAAATATTAATATATTATTTTATTATTATATTTTAAGAATTTCCATAAAACACTTTTTATTTTTTTATTTGCCGCAAGTTAAATTTTGTTGGCACAAAGCTTTGAAAAGGTACTCTAAAAATAAGTATAAAGAAAGTGATGCTATGCCGAACGAGACGAATGAAGTGTGAACGGCCACTAAGCTGACCATCCAGTTATATTTTTACTAACGGAATTTAGCCTGGTTTCATTGACATGTATCAATCGTCACGTTTGATTCACCTAACCTAACTTAAATGTTTATTTTTGAATTTTGGCGAGTGTTAAAAATTTATTAGAAATTAAACCCAAATATCCTTAATTAAATCCTGATTATAACATACTAAATATGAATTTATTATATATAATTAGCATTATGAAGTGTAATATATTGTATTTATCAAAGAAATAAAAATCGTAATAAATGTCTACAATAAACTAATACTTAATTTATTCAGATTGAAAGAGAAAGAGCCGACTTAAGTGTGCAATTAATATCTCTCACTGAACGTTTAGAAGAAGCTGAAGGAGGTGCTGAAAGTCAAGTAACACTCTATCATGCGTTGTGAAAATAAATTAAAATTTTTAACGACGTAATTTTTTTTTTTCTGTAGTTTGAAATTAATAAGAAACGTGATACTGAATTAACAAAACTCCGTAAACTCTTAGAAGATGTCCATATTGAATCTGAGGAGACAGCTCATCTTTTACGTAAAAAGCATCAAGAGGTTGTTGCTGATTTCCAGGAGCAACTGGATCAGCTCGCTAAAGCTAAAGCTAGGTATGGAAAAAATATATTGAATACTTATAAATGACATATATTAAGTAAATTTATCTTTATATATAAAATATGATTTACAGGACCGAAAAAGAAAAGGTAAAATTTCAACAAGAAGTTTACGAATTATTGGCACAAATTGAAAATGCTAACAAGGATAAAGTAATAATTTGAATTTCAAATCAATTATGATTAATCATCAATTAATCATCATTGCTAATTTTTTTCTTTTATTTTAGTTCACTTCCATCAAAACAATTGAAAAATTAGAGATCACTATTCATGAACTTAATATTCGTATTGAAGAAATAACAAGATCTGTTACTGATATCACTTCGATTAAAACTCGTCTGTCGCAGGTCTAAAATATAAATAAAAAATGATAATTCTATAATTAAATAAATATTATTATTATTATAGGAAAATATCGAGTTGGTCAAAGAAGTTCAAGATTTAAAAGTATCAATTGAGAATACAACGTATCTTAAATCTCAAATTGCTGGACAATTAGAAGATGCTCGTAGAAGATTAGAAGATGATGAAAGAGTATATACTACAAATATTTATCTATCTAAATTATATTTTATAACTTTACACGTTAAATTACTTTATAGAGACGTTCACTTTTGGAAGCTAACTTGCATTCTGTGGAAGTTGAATTAGAATCAGTACGAGTTCAACTGGAAGAAGAATCTGAAGCTCGTTTAGACCTCGAAAGACAATTAATCAAAGCTAATGGTGAATCTTTAGCATGGAAATCAAAATATGATTCTGAAGCATCAGCTAGAGCCGAGGAAGTTGAAGAACTTCGGTAATTAAATTTTTTATAATAACTATACAAAATTATCAAAATATTTATATTTATTATATATGTTTAGTCGTAAATACTCTTCACGTATCCAAGAACAAGAGGAACACATTGAAACACTTTTGGTTAAAGTAAACAATTTAGAAAAACAAAAGTCTAGGCTCCAAAGCGAAGTTGAAGTTTTGATCATTGATTTAGAAAAGGTTTAATTTGTTTTGTAATTTGATATAAGTGTAGTTTATTTGATGGACGTAATACTAAATTATTCCTTAGGCTAATAACACTGCAAGAGATTTACAAAAACGTGTCGAGCATTTGGAAAGAATTAACATCGACCTAAAGACTCGATTAGATGAAACCACTGCATTGTTTGAACAAGGTCAACGAGACTTAAGAAATAAACAAAATGAAATTCAAAGATTAACACATGAATTGGACAAGACTAGAGAACAAAAGGATCAACTAACTCGCGAAAATAAGAAATTGGCTGGTATAAACTATAGAAATAATAATCAAATGCAATTTTTAACTAATATTTTAATTTAGATGATTTACACGATGCCAAGAACACAATTGCTGAATACAATCGAAGATTGCATGAGTTAGAATTGGAGCTCAGACGATTGGAAAACGAACGTGATGAACTTAGCGCTGCTTATAAAGAAGCTGAAGCTGTATATATTTCAATTTTAGTATTTAAAGCATTTTTAAAGTAATGGCATCAATATTCATATTATAGGGAAGAAAAGCTGAGGAAGGTAGAGCTTACCGTCTGTCTGCTGAACTTACTCAATTCAAACATGAAGCTGAAAAACGTCTAGCCGAAAAAGATGAGGAAATTGATTCTATTCGGTAAGGTTTTTTTTTATTTATACCGTTGTGGCGTTAATTTAATAATATACAGATTTGTTAATGTATAAAAAAACAGCCAGAGTAATTAACACAACATTATTTAATTTAATTAAAAAGGGATTAAAAATTTGAATTTTGAACACATATTATATTATATCTAGAACATATTATTAGAAATATTCAAAAAAAAATAGTCAAATTATTAATTTTAATACAACTATTTTTGAATTTAAATTTAAATTAATCTAATAATTGGTATAATTCATAAATATATCTATTTACTTGAAATTCAAATATTAAATGCTTATTTAAGAAAAATTGTAAATATCGATTTTTAATATATCCTATTATATATTTGAGTATATAGGTAGTTTAAAAAACAA
This sequence comes from Eriosoma lanigerum, assembly GCA_013282895.1. NCBI lineage: Eukaryota > Metazoa > Arthropoda > Insecta > Hemiptera > Aphididae > Eriosoma > Eriosoma lanigerum. The sequence continues at coordinate 56,976,167 of CM023358.1, forward strand.
TTTATAAAGTTTACTTTATGATTTTGAGGTCAGTCGAATAACTGTAATTAACTAACAAAAATTTTAAATTTTAAAAGTTTATTATTTAAAAAGAAAAACAGGAAGTCAATTCTAGGTATTCCTTTTCAGTCCTTCGATTCTCGAAGAGGTTAGTGGTGGAATTAAAGAATTAAGATTTGAATACAATAATATTGCATTCGAAAAAAACAATTCTGTAACTATAACTGTTTAACTATAATTAAACTTTTATTAATTTTTCTTTATTTATCAAATAATGTGCAATAGAAAAATTCATTACCAAATAATGAAATTTAAGTTCCTCAAAAATGTAGATTCCGTGAATTTTGCCATTCTTCAACCATTTTTCTGTAGAAAATTATTTACCTACTCAAAGAAAAAATATTGAAAAATTCGAAGAATGACCTTACTAAAATACTGGATAAAATTTCCTTCCGAAAGCATAATAGTATAAAACCCCATTTATGGTAACCGGAAAACGTCAACTACCCAAAAAAGTGCTTTCAGACATAAAAATAAAATATTTCATCGATTTCACTCAAAATTCCAATTGCTTATTAAAAAATTAATAGAAACTATAGATTTATTTGTTTTAAAACTAAGTTAAATAATATATGATTATATGCATTTATACTTAGATATATTAAATTTTCAAACCGTAAAACCTAAAATTGCAAATTATATTAAACATCATTAAAAAAAAATTACACGTTTGAAAAAAATATTAAAGTTAGAAATAAGTCATAAGATCAAAAAAAGTTCCAACATTTAAAATTTCATTAATTATCATAAATTATTTAAAATAGAGTTCGTAAACATTAGGTAGGTACAATTTCCGTGAATTTTTAGTTAAGCTATAACTTTTTTGGAAAATATTTTCATGTACTACATTCAAAATTATATTAGTTAGGTATCATAAAATATTTAAAATATAAAATCGCCATAATCACAATTTCCGTGAATTTTGGAGTTTTTCAATTATTTTTTTACCATGCCAAAAAATAGCTTTTGAAATATTTGGCAGCACGATTATGCCAATAGTCGTTTTTTTCATTTTTGGGTAGTTTTTCCTGTTGATTTGAAAACTATAGAGAAATACGAGACATTAGCTAAACCTGAGAAATTCTCTACTAGAAACCATATGATCGGATCATTATTACCCCTAAACATTATTTTAAACCTAAATAAGAATCTTCGCTCAGAATCTAAAATTAATTAGAAATTAAATGTATTTAAACAAATCTTCAACTATTATTGTTCTTATAAATTGTACCTATAGTTTTTATACATTTCATTTAAATCAATATATATAAATAATAAATAAAAAAATTATGTTAGTAATGTTTATATTTATAATAATCTAATTACGTTTACCCAGACGTTTACTGTATGGAAAGGTTTATAATACACTTTGTACAAAATTTTATAAATAATACCTAAGTAATGGTATAAATGGTATATCTAATCATGATGTACGAAGTAATGATTTTGTCGTAATAATAAATAATAATAGATATTTTTAAATGCAGTTTATATAAAATAATAGAAATTTTAAATGTTTGTTTTATCTGTTGATTTATAATTTGGGTTTAGTCCTATGTCTATGAACTTCAATATAAATTTGAAATGAATATTTAATCTAATACTCACTTAAAATATTAAAACAATATTATATTAAAAACTTTTATTATTTAAAGTATATAGATACAATTATTTTACAATTATATCTGCACTACCTAGGTATTTAAATAAAGTTATTCATTCGTTTTTTACAACACCTATAATTAAAACTATTTATAATTATAAATATTGACCTACTTTTGGTTCAAGAAAATACATATTGGCATTAATCCAAAAAATTGAATAACTTCCAAAATTACATTATGACTCATAAATATTGTTATTAATTTTTAGTATTTAAAATTTTAAAAACATATAAAACAATTAAATAGATTTATAATATTTATTAGTATATTGTTTAAAACTAATAAAGTAATAACAGTAAACTTGTAACTATAATAATAAATAGCTTCCTGGCATGTTTTATAAAATATTGAAATATACTTACTTAATTAAAAATAGTATCAACAACACATAAATTGATATATTTTTGATATCTTATATATTTATAGTGTTGGACACAAAAATACAAAATACCCACAAAATAATATGAATATTAATAATAATTAACTAAATTATTTTAAATAAGTAAATACCTACCTAATATTTTCGAATTAATTTTGCTTTTCAATTTTATACATAAGCGTAAATTTAGGGGGGTTTAACCCCCCAAACAAATGCATATCCCTCTAAAAAAAAGTTCACTTTTTTTATTAGGGAAAACTAACCTAATCTGTACTATGTTTAACATTTTAGGCCTCTTCCAATAATTCAAATATACGCCTATGATTTTATAGCGTAAAAAATATTAATTAATAACAATCTGCAATTAAAATATAAAAATAGGTTCTAAAAAATCACAGAGAATTATCTATTATATCATAATTATATAATATATCATAATATCATAATTATAAGTATATTATATCTATTATCAGATTATTATAGAAAAATTAGTGGTTTAAATGGTTTAATGTGTACTACCTCTATGTGCTCTATAGATAGGTAGGTAGGTACTCAGTATAATTTAATTGTGGAATATTATTTGTCAGCTTAATTTATTAACGAAAATGAAATATATTATGTTATATTTTATGTTAGGATAACATAATGAATAAGTCATAAATTTATAATAAAAGGCAGTGACGCCGAGTACGGGGTTAATGTCCCGACCATAATTTGGGAGGGTGGTGGTATAATATTTTAATTTTATTGATTTGGTAAATAATTATTTATAAATTTGACAAAATTGTTAAAATTATTACTTATGTATTATAATATGGGTGGTGGTTAAAACTTTGCATTTTATTTCATTGGCCAGACTATTTAAAAACAAATTCGACGCCATTGATAAAAGGCATTTGTAAATTGTAACACAATAATATTATGTCTTAACTTAAGGAGTAAATTTTTTAATGTATTTTAAAAAGTGGACAATTTTTTCACTATCACACAAAATGTACAAGAAGAAAAATTAAAATTTTTGTTCTTGATAAATGATAATTATAAACATTTAAATCTGTAGCTTAAAAACAATTATTTATTTTTTTACCAATAACAATTTAATTTTGAATTTCATAAACTCGAAAATACTAATTTAGGTAGGTATTCGTCTTATAGATAATAGACATCATAGTATTTGGCTCGATACTATAAATTATTATCTTTAAGTGACATTGACCTATATCACAATTCATCAATTGTGAAATAATTATTTGATTGAATAATTATAATTTGATAATCATAGTCGTATTTAACTGTTTTTCACAAGTCAGAGATATAAATTTAAATATTTTCCGATTTCCAATCATGCGAGTTATTATAATACTATTAAATCTAAATTATAATTTTATGTAATAATATTTTGATACAACAGATACTTATTAAAAACTCGATATCCGCGCAGTGGACGAATTATCAATATATTAACAAATAATGATTAAATAAGTATATAATTATATATTATTTATTTATTCGTGTAAAATGTATAGCATATAAATACATAACTAAACAAATTGTTTTTAAACAAAGTTCGATCTTAAGAAGGAACCTCTTAGTTTTTGAATTCGTATTTGATTTTATTGGAATCCATTATGAAAGAATGTTTGAAACGCGTCAATGACGTCTGTATGGAAAACCGAAAACACATCAAGCTAAATAGAATTTTTTTTTTTTTGCAAATCGACATTGGCTCAGTCTGAGACCTTCGATCCGTTTTATAAATACTTCCGATCGACATAGCCCAGCATTTATAAAAATAAATCAGTTTTTATTGACGATCGGTAGTGAACGTAACCCATTCCGAAACAAACGTTTTATTCTCGTTCAAATTTTTTTTTAAAAAAAATGGCCAAGAACTTCCGGGGTAGATCTGCTAAAAGTATCGAAGCTACATTGCTGTTAAACGCAAATAAGAATATTGCTGAAGATTTAATATTAACAAGAGTATCGACAAAAGAAAATTATAAACGTGAAATTAGAATGAAGAAAAAAACTATTTTTGATTTAACACATACGTATGATTCTTTGGACGAGACAAAAATGTTACAACCTCTAAATGAAATCTCTAATGAACTTCGGAAGTTCGAAGCTAAAAGTTCTAATTATTTTGAAGGTGGAAGGTATTAACATTATTGAAATTTCCAATTCTAAATTATTATTTATTGTTTTTATAATTATTGTTAAGTTTATTTTATTTATATTAATTTTGTAAATTGATATTTTCCAGCAAACAAACAAGTATCGAGATTGAACAATTGAACGCTCGCGTAGTTGAAGCTGAAACTAAATTGAAGACCGAAGTAACCAGAATCAAGAAGAAGCTCCAAATTCAGATTACTGAATTGGAAATGTCTTTAGATGTTGCAAATAAAAACAATATCGAGCTACAAAAAACCATCAAAAAGCAATCCTTACATTTAACGGTAAAATTTAAATTATAACACAAATATACGGAAATAATAAAATACTAGGTACGGTAAGTATATAAGTACCGTAGTTCCCTATAATACAAAAAAATACTGTATTTTATAGTATTTAAGCACAAAAATTAATCGCAGAAAAAAACTATATGGAATATTATAATTATAAAATTTTAAATTTAATTTAATAATATTATTTGTTGTATTATAGGAATTGCAAGCCCATTACGATGAAGGTCAACGTCAATTGGCAGTTACATTGGATCAATTGGCCATTGCTCAGCGCAAAGTACAATCTCTTACTGGAGAAATGGAAGAGCTCCGTGGAAATTACGATTCTGTGAGTATACTAAACGTCTAGACATAATAATAGCATCCGTTGTTTTTATATAATTTCAACAATATTTTTTTAGACATTACGTAACAAACGAGCTGTTGAACAAATGTACGAAGAATCACAGAGTCGCGTAAACGAATTAACAACCATCAACGTTAACTTATCATCATCTAGAGCGAAGATAGAACAAGAATTACACCAATTGGCATCAGACTATGAGGAAATATCGAAAGAGCTAAGAGTAAGTGATATAATTGATTATTGAAATAGGTTTATTCGTTTGTAATTTGCCAATACACTATATTATAATATTTATTGTTTTTAAAGATTTCAGATGAACGTTACCAACGGGTGCAAATCGAAATGAAACATACGGTGGAATTGTTGCACGAAGAACAAGAGAGAGTGATCAAGATCGAAGCTATTAAAAAGTCATTAGAAATCGAAGTTAAGAATATTTCTGTTCGCCTGGAAGAAGTCGAAGCCAACGCGATTGTTGGAGGCAAACGCATCATTAGCAAACTAGAAGCCAGAGTAAGTATAGTTGCAAATAATTTTTTGTGTTTACCGATTTCCGCTTACAAACACGACGACATTTTTAAATACAGATCCGCGACTTGGAATTGGAAATTGACGAAGAGAAACGCCGGCACGCTGAGAGCGTAAAGATTTTGCGCAAGAAGGAACGTTCACTTAAGGAACTGGTCATTCAAAGCGAAGAAGATCACAATAACGTGCAACTCTTGTCAGAAGCTCTAGACAAAGTCAACCAGAAGGTCAACATATACAAGAGGCAATTACAAGAACAGGCATGTGAACTATTGTACTTGTGCGCACAAGTTTATTTATTACGTTTAAAATATTGTGTTCGATTCTGCAGGAAGGTATGAGTCACCAGAGCGTAACTCGTGTGAGACGATTCCAAAGAGAGTTGGAAGCTGCTGAAGACAGAGCCGACACTGCCGAGAGCAATCTATCTTTGATCCGCGCTAAGCACAGGAGCTTCGTGACAACACAACCAGGATCACAAGTGTACGTGGTACAAGAATCCAGGGCTACAACTACGACTTCAGAACAATATTAATTCATTTAATAACAATTCTTTTCTGTTTTTATTAATGTAACATTTATTTTTATTTTTTAATAATCGACCGAAATAGGCTACATTTATTAATAATTATTCCACGTGACGCAAATCGTTTTAACTCGTTTTTAACTCAAAACAATTTTAACAGTTTTGTTTTTAGCGTATTGTTCTCAAAATACTTTAAGTTTAAAACGTATACACCAAATTAATGAATAATGAAATATATTATTTGCTTTTAAATTTATCATATACCTACCCTATAAGTACACGCAAGAAAACAAAATTACGATCTGTAGTAGTCCTACTTTTGGTTATTCACTTATTCATGAAATTCATTCTGTGTACCTAATAATAATGTATTTCTATATGTCTACATCAATAAAACGAATTAATAAAATAATTATAAATTGCATAATTTGTTCAAGACTTTAAGACCATAATAATATAGTAGGTATAAAGTATAACGTAGTGTCGTAGCCGTTGGTAAATAAAACATAGCTATCTATTGAAAAGTATACAAAATAAACAATTTGTACCTACAGCTAAACACAAGTTAAATTTTTCAAATAATTTAATTATACCAACCTCAATTTTTTACAAAGTAAAATAGTTATTTATTGTATATTTTTCGAAAAACACTCTATTTAACTGTATTTTTTTAGGTTTGGTCCCAAAAACTGTGCCCATACATTAACACATCAGTAACAGGTACCTACTTTAAAAAAAGAAATCATTTTCAAAACAACTAATTTTTAAAAAAATTACAAAAATTAGGAGGCTATTCAATACACATCTTATACAATACTAGATAATAATATGCTTTTTAGGTTTACATATAGCCTGTAGGTAGCTGTTATAACATTTTAATACTGTACTAAGATAATATTTCTCCAGTATACCTTTAGATTTTTCTATAGAAATTATAAATGGGAAAATATTAGTATAATTAATTATTATAATTAAGTGAAACTGTGATCTGTTATTTGTGAGTACATATTTACTGTTATATTAATATGAATTCATGGACATAACTAGAGGGGACTTAAGAAGGCTTAGCCCCAGTGTCGGCGCAAAGGCGTGGCGAGCGGGGTACGTGCCCCGGGCCCCGCAGTTAGATAAGAAATATTACGCTATATTCTTAAAAAAATAATATTGAAAAACCTCATGTAAAGTCGTAAATCAAGAGTATATAATTGTACTATTAGCATATGATTTTATATTAAAGTGGCACAATATTATTGTTAAAATAAAAACATAAAAATACCTAGTAAATAAGTTATAAATAGATCGAACTATTAAATACCACGATAACGCAAACTTATTTTTGCAGAATTTCTTCTCTCAAGAAAAAACGTTTAAGGAACTCGAAAAATGACCTAAATAAAGTACATACCAATTAAATATTTATTTGTACCGAAAGCATACCCTTTTAGTGGTAATCGGACCCATTATTTCTACCCAAAAACGTGTCTTCAGACATAAAAAAAAAAAAATAATTGTAAAACCAATACATTCTTCGCTTCATTCAGAATATAAAAGATAGACACAAATTTATGAGGAACCATCTTTTAAAATGTTCAAACCAAAAAAATACAAATTATGATTATATTACTATTGATAGAATATATAACAAAATAGTTTAACGCAGTTATTATTTTATATATTTTAAATATTATAATTTATTTACATATATTCATATTCATATTTTTTAGTACTTTATGATTTTCAGATTATTATTTTAAGGCCAGGATTCAGAAACATTTCAAAATACATCAGATAAATTATTGAAAATTGCATAGTCCTATTTATTTGATTTATTACTTATTTAAGTTCAAAAATAAATAAATAATTTTTATATTTGCTATAATATAAGTGGATAATATGTTTATTTGAATAAAAATGAAATGATCATAATTTAGATTCTGAGCTAATCGAAAAATGTATAGGTTTTACTACGAATTTTTTTTTTCTTTAAACTGAAAATTTTATATGATGTGTTTAATGGCATACTCATGAATAACCATGTAAAAAATATCGAAAATCGTAACTCAACTTTTTTCTATACGCCTTCAAACTTTAACATTTTACATTGATGTTTAATTTTATATGTTTAAAAGCCTGAAGACATTTTTTCGGGAAGAAATAATGATCCGATTGCCACGAGTTAGTTATGCTTTTGGAGGTAAATTGTATCAACTTGTTACTTTCTATAAGTCGTTTTTAGAATTTCTCAAAACATTTTCTCTGGCATAATAACCTAAATTTTTGTACTGAGAAACAGCAAAATTTACGGAAACTAATTTTGACAAACTTGATTTAAATTTTTTATGATAACTTAAATTGCAATTTTATATTTATAGGGTAAGGACTTGAAAAATTAATAAATATATAAAGAATAAGTACTTTACATATTGAGATTGGGGCTTAGGGCCCATTCTAATGTGATTTGCTCAGGGTCCCGCAAAACCTAGCGCCTGCACTGCTTAGCCCTATGGTATGTATATTAGACTAAAGCTCTTCTTACTAAAAATTCCTGTTATGTCTATGTATGAATTTAAATTAGTTGCGAATTTCTCCATACCTATATCTATTCATTATTATGCACTTACTTTATGATAATCTTCATTATTATAAATATATTAAATTATTAAATGTAATTCATATAATGTATACCTACTTGGTACACTGAATGACTGAATTTCTCTAAAAAAAAAAAAATAAATATTTTAAAATTATTTATGATTATTATTCATAACATTAAATCAATATTTTTTTTTTTTTTAATAATTCATATTAGTGATTAATCAACAGTTTAGTCCTGTTTGAATATTCTTACTCGGGTGCACTATAGGATAAGGGGGAGGGGTATTTATTTATTGATTGTTGTATAAATTGACATTTTTAAATATATTATAGGTATACATTAAAAAGCATTAGAGCAAAATGTTCATATAAGTCAAATTCTATTATCAAAAAAAATCAAATTTTTCTTATGCGATGGCTAGGGATCACACCAATCACTCCCTCTGGATCTGCCATTTTTTAATAGTTAATACTTAATACTAAATGATGTAATGTGCAATATATAATGTATATTTAAATGTCATAATATTATGTTTAATAAATTATAATTTATTACCAAAGACAAATCATGAGGCCAAAGCCAAAAGGTTAAATAACACACAGATACCAAAAAAAAAAAAAAAAAAAAAAAAAAAAATAGCAATAAATAATAAAATGAAAACAAATTTAAAAATTCATGGAATATTCTAACGTTTTGTAATATGGATAATAAAATATATTCTGTTGGTTAAAATCATAGGGGTGGTTTAAAACAAGTTGTACTAATGGTTTAAAATAATGTAGTGCCCTCATTATAATAAATTGCTTACAATACAATTGTTTTGAATTTTAAAAGTGAAAAATATAATGCATTTATAAAATAATCCAAGTTTGCATATCTATAATATATTTGACCTATGATATACACAATTGATACAAAATTTAAATAATATGGTTATGGTTCGGAAGTAATAAAATGAAACCAAAATGTACTATGAAAAACACTTGATGATCATTTTATCACTTACCTAGTAAACTAAGCAAACTATTTGAAATCCTATCTTAAATCAAAATATTAATTGACATCTGCTAAGGTCAATAGTAATACATCCAGTTTAATTAATTGCTTAACCAAACAATTAATTTTACCCAAAAAGTAGTAACTAGTAAGTACATATTTACATCAACCAACTGTATTATAACTAACTGTACATTATAATCATTAATCATAATGATGTCCATGTTGTAACCAATTAACCGTTATTAAATTATATTTATACACAGGTTACATAATTTGTTTTAAAATGATAGATTAATGTAAATATTATAAAATGATGAGATACAAATTAAAAGTATCAACTGTATCCTATAGTTTACAACACAAAGGAATAAATATATTTTATTATAAAAATGTAATACATATTGAATGGGTAGATATATATAATATATTTAACTTTTCATTTATTTAATTATAACAATACTTAATAATTAATTATTCATATATACTAGGGTACAAATTTAAAGAAATTGCAATTCACTTTTTTTACACACCGTTATCTACTTGAATTTTAAATGTCATTAAGCTAAATATTTCAATCTTGTAATTCATAACAAAACAATAATGTAAAGTATTAAGTATATAATTTTATTATTTAATTAAATAAGTATATTATTGTTTAGCATTAACTATATCAACAAATTCTGATTTTAAGGATGCGCCACCAACCAAAAATCCATCAATATCACATTCTTTAGCTAGTTCTTTACAATTAGATGCAGTAACAGATCCTCCATATATGATACGTGTATTTTTTGAAACAGTTTCATTCACTTCATCAGTCAACCATTTTCGCAAGATTCTATGGACTTCTTGGGCCTAAAGAAAATCATGAATTCATGTTAAGCAAGCACACTATAGGAATATATAAAACAACATACTTGTTGAGGACTAGCAGTTTTACCAGTACCAATCGCCCAAACTGGCTCATAAGCAATCACTACATTTTGCCAATCACATATTTTCTCCTTAATAGCTTTAATTTGCTTTGATACAACAGCTTCAGTTTGTCCAGCTTCTCGTTCTTCAAGAGTTTCACCAATGCACGCCACAACAGATAAACCAGATTCGAGAGCATAATTTACTTTCTCGGCAATAAGCTATGAAAATGTGTTATTAAATTACAAATAATTAACCAGTAATTTTAGTTAGCATTAAATTAGTGAAATACTTACAGTATCAGACTCTTCGAAAATCTGTCGTCGTTCAGAGTGACCCAAGATCACCCAATCGATACCAATATCTTGTAACATGACTGGACTTATTTCACCAGTAAATGCGCCTTTTTCAGCTTTGAAACAATTTTGTGCAGCCACATAAATGTTTTTAGGAGCCTTTACTTTGACATAATCCAAATAAACGAATGGTACTCCAATCAAAACCTCTATGAAATACTTAATGTCAACAATGCGCATTTAACTAATATTTAAATGTTCTAATAATTATTACTCACCAACATTGGGATCTAATGGACCATTTACTAAATTGCCCAATAGTTCATCGGCGACCTTCTTCGTTCCGTTCATTTTCCAATTACCTCCAACAAAAAATTTGCGCGACATATTGGTCGAAAAAGTTCTAAATGAAAATAATTAAGAAACAATATTGAGTAAAAAATTGACGGTTGCTAATTGCTATTAAAAATACGAAAATTAAAATTGAAAAAAAAAATCAACGATTAATGACTACCAACTAACCGGTGACGCTAAAATGACGTCAATTAATATTAAAATATTGATGATAGCGGTCGAATAAGATCGAATAACGTTACGTGATAGGAGTGTCAGAGGAATTAGACGTGCTCGTGACCTCTAAAAGTTAAGTAAAGGTTATACAAATAATCTGAATAACTGATTATGAATGATATGATAAATTATCACTTTATCAGTACCAACTACTTTCTGTTTCTACTTACCAACAAGACACAATATAACAAATAAACAAAATAACAAACTCACAAAATAGTAAACTACTATAACAATTATTATGAATTTATAAGGAGGATTTATCAAGTAAAAAAGTAAAAAATACTTTCATAATTAAAATAATAAAAATTGCTTATTTTCATATATGATAATAAGTATAAAAAAATTTTATAAATTGTAACTACTCAGTAACGTTATCAGTAGTAAGTATTCTAAACTTAGTGGTTCTCTTGTACTAAATTGTTACTTTATTTGTAGCTGTTTCCTGCATTAGTGTTCATAGATATAAGTGTTAAATCTATGAACAATGTTTTTGTTATAACAGTTTAATTGCAACCATTTCAAACTTGTATGTTAATATTAAATTGTATTGTTTATCTTATAGTTATCTTAAAATTAATTCTATAATATAAACCATTCTATTGTTCATAAATTAATAAAAAATGTTATAAACGTATAACATTATATTATATTTTTATACCCATCTAATTTATAAATTATATTCCATTTAAGGATTATATTTATATTTGTATTGATAAATAATAAACATTTTAAAACAAAATTGAAATTGAATGTGATTTTTTGATTCCAATGTGTGCCTAATGTTAAAAATACAGTACAAAAGTTTTACATTATCTAAAGAGGTAATCTTTTAAAGAAAACCTTTTAATATATTATGTTATATTTTATTAATTTTTGAATGTTAATTCATATAAACATTTAATAGTTAGATATATTGTTTTATAATTATTCTGAAAAATATTTACAAACAGTTAAATTTTAATCACAACTACAAAATTTTAAAAATAAACTTATTATGAACTATCTAGAGTTTTAACTCATAAGTATTTTAATAGAAAATAACAAATCTAATCAGTTAAATAGATAAATATATTTCATAACTCATAAATTATAACCAAAAGTTAATTTCGAATTCATATTTTAATATGGTCATTTAGATATAGTTCAATTTTATTCAGTGACATAACCAAAATTTTTCAAAGCACTAAAATGTTTTATTTAATTATAAAATATTTAATGTACTTAATAAATTATTTTACTCGGCTAAAGAGGTCTAGACCCGAAGACCCTTTCTCCTGGTTAGTTTAAATGTATTACATTGTTTTAGTTTGAAAATAAATTAAGAATTATTATATTTATAAAACTAATTAATTAATAAAAATAATAATAATTTAGTAAAATAGGAGTTTAATTATTTATCTTACTTTTTAAATAAATTCATTATAGAGGACATTGTACTTGTGTTTTAAATTATTTGTATGCGTTTAGAACAAATAAAATAAAAAGACTACATTATTTCTATTTCTAATTTGTAATATAAGTTGAAACTTAAAAAATAACTATTCTTTTTGTATGAACTTGTAAAATAAATCATGGATACATACACATAGAACAACTTTCTATAAATTATTATTTTAAAAAATCAGTGTTGTATTTAGGAGAATAACGGAACCTACCACCAGTAAACAGTTTTTAGGGTGCCTATACTAAAATAACACATTTATTTGACAATATGTATAGTATATATAAAATGTAAGTGTAGGAAAAAATTCATTAATGCCTGGAAGGTGCAACAATATTAATAAATCATTCATTAATAGCATATAATTTAATAATTATTGCCATTACTTTATAGAATGCATATTATGTGACTATAAGCCTTGACTACAATTTATTGTAAACTCAGTCAGTATATTAATTGAAATATATGTAAAAAAAAAAAAAAAATGCTTTTGCAATCCACTTAATAATACAAAAAACAACTGTCTATCTCATAGTATAAAAAACTTAAAATAAATATGTTTGGTTATCATAACTGTAAGTACTAAAACTGCTGCATTTTTTTTTATTAATTTCAGTATTTTCAATTTGCCTCAATACGTCATAATTTAATTTTTAATAACTAATGGCAAATAATCCCGTAGAAGAAATACTTCACAGAGAAGAAAAGAAGTATGTGTTTAAAGATCCTACTTTTGACGTAAGTATATTTATATTAAAAGCTTAAAATAAATATTGTCATTTCTCATTAATTAGATTTAATTAAATCTGCATTACTTACTGTAAATAATTTTCCTGTTTGTATTGGATATTCAGAAACTAATGGGTCTATGATATATATCAATGGTATATTTTAATAGTAATGACAATTTTGAATTATATTGAATAATTTATAATTTTTTAATATTACAGAGTACCAAAACTGTCAATGGAAAGAAAAAGCTATGGCGATCTTTAAAGCAAATAACAGCTCAAGAAAGAAATTTACCATGGCCTGATAACACAATTAATTGTAAATATAATTCTGAACTTCTTTATAATTCCATATATTTTTTAAATTTTTGTTTTTAGACAGTTGTATTTCTGCTCCACCATCATTCAAACCATCTAAAAAATATTCAGATATAAGTGGATTAATTGTAATAATATATTTTTATTATCTTGTAATAGTACGATATTAATTTAGTTTTTCTTTTTTTAGGCTAAATATAAAGACCCACAAACATCTTTATATTATGCTGGCCATGAAGAGTTTAGTACTATAAGAAGCCTTCCCAGCGATATTATTACTGGATATTTGACCTTACGTGGATCATATAACCCTATTGGATAATAAATTCAATATGTGCAACATGATCTTAATATGCATAAAAAGACTAATTAATAATTGTAAAGTGTAAATATATTACTATTTTGAATAATTACATATAAATCAATGTTTTAAATCATTATTTATTTATTTGATTTAATTATCTCTTAATCTTATACTTGAATAATTACATTACTACTTATTTTAACATAAAACACAAAATGTAATATCTTCAAGCTTGTGGGTCGACTTTAGGTTCATCAAATTTAATTGTTGGAAATTTGGTAGAGTCATCATTTGAGCTGATATTGTACTGTTTACCAATTTTTTCCAAATCAGCCTTGTAACCTTTATCAATTGAAGGGTCAAATGTCTTGGAATTAAATTTTCCCTTGTATTCGCGTATTTTGTCTAAGAATAACTGCTGTATAGGATCTGTAACATTGGTCATCAAAACTGATGAAGCTGATATATTACGTCTAACGAATCGACTGGCCACTCCAGTGACATTCAATTTTTGAAATAAGTTAAATGACATCATGTTTGATCTACAAAATTAGTTATTGAATTAGTAATTAATAATAAATAAATAACAAATATGATACTTACTATTTGAATTTTGAATACTTTTAAAAGAGTTTAAAAAATATTACTCTCGGATAAGAAATCCACAAAGTAACAATCAGAAATGTATTAGCAAAATCGGTGAAATCAGAAGTTCTGAAATCATATGTCTAAGCTAAGTCAAATGTCGAATTTTTTTATGATAAAATACAGTGTATCCAAAACAAATTTGATTTGAATAGTCAATAATTGTTTTTTTTTTCTTCTCTACATTCTCCATTTCAGAAAAATAAATTTTTAATTGTAATCGTATAATTGTTCGATTTTCTTTTTAGAATACCTACAATATGAAATTATATTGACTTTAAAAAATACGTTCATTTCATTGTTGTACCTTAGTCTTAATAAATTTAATTTTTTTGATAAGCGTGTGGCCATGACAACAATAACAAAGAATGACTGGGTGGTTTTCTTTATTTAAAATACCTACCAATATATCTACATTTTTACACATTTTAAAGTAAATATTTATAAAAAATTTTAAAACAAATTTAAGTCATTTGACATCATGAAGATTACTGTCACCACACACGACGATCATTTATTTGTACTTGATGTGAGCGAAGACTTAGAACTGATTAATTTTAAAGCACTATGCGAAGTTGAAACAGGAATTTCATCACAACAAATTGGACTAACACATAATGGTCAGCTCTTGGTTAACGATTTCAATACAATGAAAAACTTGGGTGTCCGTGATGGAGATGTTATCATAATACAGAAAGTTGCTAATAGCATCACAGAAATGGAACACTCGTTCACTAGTCCAAGCAATAGTAGTAAGCATATATATTATAAATGCTAGAGAAATTATTTATACATAATAAACATTTAATTTATAATGTGTTTTAGATGTTTTACCACAATTCGATTTTAGTCGTATTCAAGTGCCGGGCACGTCTAACAGTAATACAAATACTAACAGACAAGATCCAATACAAGATGCAGAATATATCAAAAGTTTATTTCTGTCCAGTCCAGAACAACTAGCACTACTTAAACAAAATAACCCTAGACTTGCTGATACTTTGTCCTCAAACAAAATTGGTTTGTAACATATACAATAAGTATTTCTATAAAATATGATAATATGATAATTGGCAAACCCGTATTCAGTATAAATATAGTAATTATCTTAAAATAATAAATCAAATCTGCTTTATTAAAATATATGCTAAAAATTACAAAACATGATTAAATGATAAAAGTAAATAGTCATTTATGGGTGAACTATTTATTAAATATCGACAGCGATTAATTTAATGAATAGTAGCATGAAAAAAAAATCCAAGAAACTCTACCAAGATATTTTATATTATTAAATTACTTATTACTTTATTATTTATTTTAATGATAATGCATTATGTGTAATCTTAGGGCAATTTAAAATAATAAATCTAATATATAGCTAAAAATCATTATTTTTAAAAAAAATAAAACAGTATTCAGAGTTGAAAATATTAAATGTCCAAAAATAAGTCAACTTAATAAACCTATGATGTAGTATTTGTTTTGTTTTTGTACTTTTTATACCTATTCGTCCATATTTGAAAGTAATTAGCACGGACTGTTCAATTTTATTTATAAATGTACATACCAACAGATAATTTACTTGAAATAGGTAAACTAATTATATATATTTAGACCAAAAATTCAAAATAATAGATCAATTTAAAAAGACATAATATGCTATGGGTACTTTTAGTATTTATTTTATACTAAAGACAATATATATAAATGTGGCAATTCAACTTTTTTTATATGCAATTCACACTTTATTGCATAAATGGGTATAATATTATGTAATATGTTTTACAATTAAAATACAAATATCACATATTTTTAAAACTTTTTTATTCATATTGTAGAAGATTTTGCTAAAGTTATGACAGAGCAAATGGAAGTGCGTAAAAAGCGTGAGGAACTAAGAAAAAAAATGATGGAAGCTCATCCATTTGACTCGGAAGCTCAGAAATTAATAGCAGAAGAAATACGTCAAAAAAACATTGAAGCTAACATGGAGGCAGCTATGGAATACAATCCAGAAACATTTGGAACCGTTGTCATGCTTTATATTAATTGTAAGGTTGATGGATATCCAGTGAAAGCATTTATTGATTCTGGGGCTCAGACTACAATTATGTCATCAGCTTGTGCTGAAAGATGTAATATTATGCGTTTAGTTGATACTAGATGGGCTGGAATAGCCAAGGGTGTAGGTATACAAAAAATAATCGGCAGGATACATATGGTTCAAGTGGCAATTGAAAATGATTTTTTGACCACTAGTTTTTCTGTTCTGGAAGATCAACCAATGGACATGCTTCTAGGATTAGATATGTTAAAAAGACATCAAGTAATAAAATAACACATATTTTTAAATAACAAAATATTGTTTTTATTAATTAAATTGTATTATTAGTGTTGCATAGATTTGAAACATAATGTTTTGAGGATTGGAACAACTGGAACTGAAACACCCTTTTTGCCTGAAAATGAATTACCAGATTGTGGTCGTTTGACTACATCTAGTGATTATGATATAACTAAAAAGGAAGAAAAAGAATTAAGAAAAGCTTTAGATGAAAGCAAACAAATGCAACAAAGTAGTGGTAAATATCCAATTTAAAACTGACATTGTTACTTTTTTTCTACGATAAAGTATTTAAACATTATTACTTTATTGTAATTAATTAGGTAAACGAAAAAGAGATGCTTATTTTATCCAAGTTACACATTTCCCATTGATTCCAGGTACCTTTTAGTTTCCATTTTGTATTTTACAGTAGTTCCTTTTGTGTGCTTGTATATAGTATATTTGATTTTAGTAAAATCCTATAAGGCTATAGAATTTCAAATTAGCAATTTCTATCCAATAGATAGATTTTTACTTTATAATTTAATGCTTATTTTTTAGGAAATAGCAGTAATAGTATGAGTTCTAGTGAATCATTTAAAGAAACCGATATCATGGAATTAATCAACTTAGGATTTTCTAGAGAACAGGTAATTATAATAAAAATAATAATATCCTAACTAACTTAAAACTAATATATATGAAATTAAATATTTATAGCAAATTAATAGTGTTTCTCAACCTGGAGGTCATGTTACCTTTAGATAAGGGATCATATTGGTCAGAAATAATTAAAAAATAATAGTTATATGCTTGTTATACACCATGTTAATGGTTAAAGATATAATATATTAAGTAACTGAAAAAACAGATTATAGGATCAAATTACTATTTATTTTAAATGGGTCGAGAGGTGACTAATTTTATTCTTTACCTATTTTAGGTCTAACAACAACATTAAAAAGGTTGAGAAACAATGATTTATAGTAATTTTAAAATCCATATAAAATTACCAAGCTACTAGTACTTATAACTATATAAAAATATTATTAAATTAATTAAATATATTCAAATTCAATATGTCTCTTATTATAATTAAAATATAAAAATTAATTACATTTTAATTTAAATTAATTTACCTAGTAAATAAATGTTAATGCTAATCATTTTTGATATTTCTAACAGTATAAATCTTATCACAGATACAACTTCAAATACCATTAGTTACTTTTTATAACTAAGTTATGTTTAGGCATATTTAATTTATTTAAACACAATAACAATAAAGTACATAAAAAACAATGTGAACTGATTATTTATATTTAAATAGAATTTCAAAATTTAATTATAATGTATTTTTTCTAGGTGATTCAAGAATTGAAAAGATTTAATGGAAATAAAAATGAAGCAATGGCTTCTTTATTTGCTAAAATATTAAAATTTTGACAAACGTCAATACATTTTAATAATATTAATATTAAAATTTATTCTTCTTCTTCAAGACTGTTTTAATTTTTCAGTCAATTATAATTATAAATAATTTTTAAAATTATAAATTTTAAAATGTCAATATTTGTATAATTTTGTGATCAACATTAATCACTAAAATCTTTAAATATTATTTAAATTAAATAGTTAAATATATCTTTAAAACAAATCTTACTAATACTTAAAGAAAAAATATTATAATACCAAAAAACTTAGCTATTATATCTAAGTAACTGTTGTATTTATTAAACATAAATTGAAATAATTTTTATATAATAAAATTGTTTAAATGATAGGTAATTGGAAGTTTTTTTCCAATAAAATCTGTTTTAGTAATTTTTATCTTTGGTATAATGTTAACTTCTTTTTATATAGAGACTGTATTAAAAACGAGAAGACTTGTTGTCTATTTTTTAAAAATTAAAGGTGTTTTGTTCTTTTGGTTTGTGTAGACTTATTAATATAATAACAAATAAGTAAGGTTTTAAATTATTAATGGTAATGCTAAAATGTTATATGTAGTTTTTGAATTACCTAAAATATTGTTTTCAAAACAAATGCATGATTTTGATTGTATAAAATAAATAATTATTTAAAAATCAATGTTTTCTTTGTTTTTTTTCCCCTGTCTATTATTAAATACTATAGTATATTCTCTATAACGTTGGTGAAAGACCACAGGCTTATTATATTATTTTATTAATATTTTCTTAAACATTTTTAATTTGTATGTAATTATAACATTTTATATGCATGTATAATTATAAATAAATGGTTGTGACTCATAATAAAAGATATACTTTTATACCTATATCTCAAACTGTAGTCTTGCTGAAGACGAACCACGATAGAAGATTATTGACTAAAGGGACACCATGTGTTGTTTCAGTCAATACGATGGGAAATATATACATGGGACAACTTTATTCAATCTGCATTTATAGTAGAATCACATTTTAACAATTAATGAAAGTGAACAATGTATAGTGTGTCATAGCGTTTTTATTTATTTTTTTAATAACACGACTCGATTAGTTAAAATTTAAATTAATTCTCCGAACTAAAAATGATAAAATCTAGATTAAAAACAACTATTTTATGTTATTATATATTATAGATATTAAATTACATTACAGATTAGAGGAATTAATGATTATTAACTGTGTACAAAATATATCATATCAATAAATATATACTGTTTTTTGTTCATTTTTTTGGATTTTTATTTTGTCCAAATTGAGAAAGTAGCATATTCAAGCTGAAACAAATTATGAAGGATATTATAATTTATTTTATACTTGTGTAATATACATATATCATATAGGTATATCTATATATTACTAAACGATTAATATTGTCCTGCACATTGAGTCTGATAAAGGTTTTTTGGATGGTGGTCTGTTTTGTTTTGAATCGAAAAAATTTAGTACAGACTACTACGATAAAACTAACAGGGATAATTTCCACGAATGGTTAAAGTCTATTCTTCCGCGTCTTAACAGTTAACCTTAACTCTATTATTGTTCTGGACAATGCCCCGTACCATTCCATCAGGTCAGAGAAGATATCTACAACCACGTGCAAGAACAACAAACAATGTTATGAACTTGTTAATTTCAAAAGGAATACAAGGCAATAAGTTGTCAATGATAAAAGGGCAACTACTTGTGATAATTAGAGAAATATAAAAAAGTGGGAAGGTCAATTTAAGATGCTCCTCCTTTGGCCCTCGGAGAAATTAGTGGTTTTTTATACATTATTAAGATTTGATTTCAAGATTTATTCGTCGAGGGCCCATTACTCCCCATTCACCGTGTTATTGTATCACACTTTTTAAAAAAAATATAAATATATAATTATTTTATTGATTGGGATTTAGCATTACCAATATAATATAAATACCATACCTATTATAAGTTAATTGCATTTAATATTTATTTTTATACAAAATATATTATTATCAATTATCATAATATAACTTTTTTTATGTGCCCCTCTTCATTGATAATTTCTAAACATGCCTCTGTCCTTCACCTTACTGTTACTACCTAACTATATGAGGTCGGACACTGTAGGCCTACAGTTCTGTATCTCGTTCATTTACACCAGCATCACAGCATTTACATCATATCACTCAATTTCTTCTATCCACCTCTTCATAGGTTTTCCTCTCCCCTTCTTATCTTCTACATTAGTTTTTTTAACAACTCTCACTGCCTCTGAATCATTTTTCTCATAACATACCCAAACCATCACAGCCAGTTCTCTCTCACTTTACTCACAATTGATGCCACTCTTACACTTCCTCTTATGTTCATTTCTTATTTTATCCGCTCTAGTATAATAATACAATTATTATTAATTAATAATTATATTAATTTGATACTAAAACTATTTAAAACTACAATTGTATATTTGTATATCACATAAATATGACAAGTAATTATTACTTATTTATTACAAATTACTTATGGAGCTAAAACAAGACCACTAAGAAAAAATGATGAAAGAAAACTCTCAGTGCTGGAAAGAAACATTTTGCGAACATTTTTTGGACCTGTAAAGAACAGATTAAGTGGAGAGTGGAGAATAAGAAAAAACGAAAAATTAAAAACGCTCTTCTATAAGCCCAGTATACAGGTATACTGGAATCAGTAAAGAACAAAAGGTTACAATGGGCTGGGGATGCTTGGCGTAGCCAAAATCCACTCATACGTATTGTAATAGAAGAAAATCCTACTGGGAAAAGATCGTTGGGAAGATCACGTCTGAGGTGCAAGGACGTAGTAAGAAATGATATGAAAGCGTTAGAGGAGGAATGGACTGGAGACTACAGGCATCAGATAGAGAAAACTGATGGCAAGGATGTATGTGGGGATGGTCCTAGTGGCCGATATTACCAAAAAAAGATTAATTTGATTAATAATATTATTTAAAAAAGGATGTTTGCAATATGCACAAGTTAGCTTACTGCCTAGCTATATTTATTCATTTAATCTTAATATTGTGTATTGTTAGGTCTTTTTTAATATTTTAGTCTTTTTACCTAACAAACTGCGATTGAGGAAATTATTATTAGAAATAATAAAATAATTACTCTTCTATTAGATTATTAGAGGAAGTAGAAAATAAAATGTATAATTCCTAATCATTAGGCCATAAGGAAATAAAAGAAATTGACAATTTTTGTAAATCTCGACTAGATGAAGGTTTTTTTAAAGTATTAAAAAATGGTTATTTAAATAATATAATAAACCGTAATTTCGGAAATTTGTATATTGTATTGAAGCGCAATGCGAGCACGCAAAACACTGCTTCCGAGTTCCGAATCATTGCAGTCGCAACGACTATTTTCGACATGCACGTCAATCGCGCGATGGAAACCACGTTCCCAGATTTCAGATTAGAATAGTCATTAGCAATTTGCGACCAGTCGTTTTCGTCGCAGTACGTCAGTAGTTGCAGATTGGTACCTTTATGGTTTAAATACACAACGCCGGCGCAACCACACAGTACCGCACACCGCAGGACCTGTCATTATATTATATAGGCAAAATATTGATTTTAAATTATGTGTACACGTTGATTGCCGATCAAGTATGACAAGTATGTATACTAATCTTTTACCCATGCAACCGATACTATAATCGTTTTACCGAATCTGTGTTAAAATGATGTCACGCTCCCGCAGACAAGATGGTGGCTTTCGAAGAAATCCATGCCCAGAAGTCGACTGCCGACACCGCCTAAAATAATTATCATTCGTTTGTTTCAGTCAACAGTCAATTCCAAGATCGAGAGAATTACTCGATTACTTTCACAGTAATCGAAATACTCGATAATGTTAAACAATAGTAACTCACTAATTTTAACTAACAAGTAACAAACACTAGTCTTTTGTTTAGGAATTTAGACCAGGATACTCTAGATAGTGGAAACTATAAAATTGTACTAGTTAAAAGGCTAAAAATAATAATAATTATAAGATCTTATTATGTTATAGATTCATAAATACAAATACCTAGTATATAGACTTAATACCACTGCTGTAGAAACAAGCAGTAATTATTAATTAGCTTAAAAACAATTCTGTTCATAAAACGGTGTACCATTGATTAAAATATATACAATCTATACTTTATGAAAATCATGAAGTTCATAATGAAAAATGAAAATAGTAAATAACACATACCTATATTTAGATATGCCTATAAATTAAAATATGGAAAATACTAATAATATACCATATTTTCGTTGGTTACTGCGGTATATGGTATATAACCTTCAATAAATTTGAAAACTACTTTGGAATGCTTATTTGGTTTCACGATCACGATTGACGCTTGTCGGTATTTGATAATAGTATAATTATAATACTAAATTATCAAACACAAACAATAATTTATTTTTTAAGTTCAATTTCAAATAATTTATTTTTTAAAAAGTTACAACATTCAACTTACAGTCATTCTATTTAAAATCTGACTTTTCTATTAAAGTTAATTTTAGTTTACGACAGATTTATAATATTAGTAATGGAAAAAATCACTACAAAAGTAAGTACTTTTTACTGAAATAATTAAGTATTACAAAATTCAGTTTGTAATAAAGTACACTGTTTAATTATATTCTATTTACCTAGTTATCAAATACACTTTTGGAATCTGGCAAAATAAATGGCTCTCCTATTGATTCACATAGCAACCTTTCTAGTGAAGATGATAGAGAATTACCGGCATCTGAAAAATCATTGTTACAAAAAATTGTGCGCACAGGTCTGATAACATCTAAACATGACATTGAGGTTCAAAGACGTGATCCAAAATCACCATTGTATTCAATCAAATCTTTTGAGCTGCTTAAACTGTACGATTTTATATAATACATATGCCTTAATATGTTTTTCATAAATAAATAATAATATACATAATACAAAGATTAGTAATAATTAAAATATTTATTGTGTATTAAATACTATAATAAAAAGTTTTTCTTGCATATTGTTTAGTCATCCAAATTTGCTAAGAGGAGTTTATGAAATGGGATATAATGCACCATCTAAAATACAAGAAACAGCATTGCCTTTACTCTTAGCAAACCCGTAAGTATATTTTCCTTATTATAATATTTTAATATATTATTACATTAAGTAATAAATTAATTTGATAAGTCAATATATATTATATATAAACATTTATATGATATATATATATATATATATAAGTATTTATTACATACATATATTTAATATATGGACCCAGGTTGCGTACAATATAAATTATTGAGTAATATGATCTCAGTAGTAACTTAGTAATGTTAATAATATACTATATAAATTGGATATAACAAATACTAAAATAAAAATTATTTTATTATTTTTATATAATAATTATCATTAAAAGATTAAAAGATTTCTAAATAATATTCTTGTTAATTCCTATAAGTTTAGCCAAAAAATATATATATATATATATTTAAATTTGTATTGAATATTCTACAAACAAAACAAATTTATCATTTGTTTATTAATATATAATTATAATATATTTTATATATAGTCCCCAAAATTTGATTGCCCAATCACAATCTGGTACTGGAAAAACAGCAGCATTTGTTTTAGCCATGTTGAGTAGAGTTGACCCGGAATTGCAATATCCACAAGTAATATTAATATCTAATAAGTTAATAGTTAGGTATTTAATTTAAACTAATTGTGTTTATAGGTTATATGTTTGTCTCCCACTTATGAATTAGCCATTCAAACTGGAGAAGTTGCAGCTAAAATGTCTACTTATTGTCCAAATATAAGACTTAGATATGCTGTTCGTGGTGAAGATGGTATATTGTATAATATATGTTTAAAAAGATTGTTTTAATATGCATTTGTACATTTTATTATTTTGTAGTTGAAAAGGGTTCAAAAATAGAAGAACAAATTATTGTGGGTACACCTGGTAAAGTTCTAGATTGGGCAACAAAGTATAGATTTTTTGACCCAAAAAAAATTAAAGTATTTGTTTTGGATGAAGCAGATATTATGGTTGACACTCAAGGACATCAAGATCAAAGTTTCCGAATTAGAAAGTAAAAATAAATAAATAAACTTTTATTAAAATTTACTTTTGTACTAAATTAAATTTAATATTAAGGTTACTACCAGAAACATGTCAGATGATGTTTTTTTCTGCTACCTACACTGAAGATGTCATGAGATTTGCTAATGCTATTGCTCCTATGTCAGTCATTATTAGATTAAAACGTGAAGAAGAAACGTTAGATAACATAAGACAATATTATGTTAACTGCAACAGCAAAGAAGATAAATATAATGCTTTAGTTAATGTTTATGGTGGTGTAACAATTGGACAAGCAATGATTTTCTGTCAGGTAATAAAAATAAATGTAATTTTTATTATGAAAAAGAATAAAAGTAAATTATTAGAAATTAATGATGAAACAATTATCAGTCATTTTTTTAATTAATTCAAATTCATTAACCATCATTAATATGTATGCTACTAGGGACTTTATTGAAAACGCATTAAGATTAGAGAAAATGCCATCACTAAAAATATTCTGAATTTTGTCAAACAGCTGATAACCTAACTACCCATCTTGCATTTTTGTTGAAAACATTAGATGTTGATACTCTAAAGCTATAATATTTAACAATAAACACTCCAAAAATTTTTTATAATTACATATATTATGATACGATTAGGTAAAATAAATATTAAATGTATTAAAAAATTTAATTAAATAACCTATGATAAGATAAATAGGTATGTCATTAAAAATCTAAATTGCATCCAGTTTTATAAAAAAGAAACATTCTAATCTTATAAATATATATTTATCTCTAACACATTTTTTTTATTACCAATATCAATTTTAAACAATCTAAAACATGCTTATCATAAGACAAATAAGATATAAAATTTGTAACTATATAATATGTTGATATTTTAATAATTATAGATACATTATTTGAATAAACACATAAATGTAAATCTTATCAAATGTATAATATTTATAAAAAATTAATATTTATTGATGGATTGATGCACTGTCGTATATTCCCAATATATTTATCTCCATTATCTAACAAAATTGTCTTAAGCGATTTACATTTAGTCAATTCTCCATAAGAAGTTTCTTGAATTTGATTTTCCCTCAGATCTAAAACTTCAAGATTAGGTAGAACTGGAAAATTATTTAAGTTTGCTAGTTGACAATTCCTAAGTGATAAATTCTTACACATGATTAAGTATTTTAAATTATTTAAATTACTATTGGATAAATTATTATCACTTATATCAATATTTTTGTTAAATAGAAACATTTGCATATGGTAAATAGCTGTTAAATTTTGTCCTTTTAAATTGACACTGTCTGTATTAATGTTGTTAGCTATCCAGTGTTCAATTCGGTACCGACTTTCAAGATCAAAATAATAATTTTTTCTTTGTTTGTCTATTACTTTTAATAAGTTTATATTTTGTAGACAATTTTCAAAATAATTGCTTGGTTTTAATGTATATAGAATTAACACATAAGTAAGTAAAGCCCATTTACTTTCTGGTTCCATTTCTAACAATTTATGTAAACTATCCAATTGTGCTTTCAAAACAAGTTTAAGTTGTTCGCTTATATTAAGATCAAATATATCTTGTCTCACATCATCTATCAATATTTGATCTACAACTTGATTTACTTTATTCAAGATCTCCACATTGTTATTATCCGTATTGTCTACTTTTTTAAACCATATTTTTTGATCAAATTGTTTCCAATTAGTGTTTCCTAAACCTTGAATTTTATAGTCATTTGGCAAATGTCTATTGAGTATAAGATAAATTGTATTTTCAATTTTAGAAACTTTGTAAATATACTTGAATGGTTCTATTTTTCCAATTAGCCATCGTTGATATATCCAAGCACTTTGATCTGAAGGATCAGTAAATGCTGCACTTTCTACTAATGATAATTCTGATATTTTTGTGCATTCTTCATCTTTTCCTGCAGCACTATAAAGTTTAGATCGATAATGCCATGCAGAATAATTTGAAAAATTTGCTTCAATCATTTCCATAGTAAATTTTAATTCATTTTCATATGGCTCTTGACATTTAGATGCAACAATTTGTCGATAATCCCAACAATGAAAATTTCGTTCATCTATTTTCAAGTATTTAGAGCACAGTAATAGTTCATTATTCCAATCTGGATTAGGATCTATATTATCCAATATCCAGTTTCGGTGATACCATGCAGAGTAAGATTTGGGATTTACTTGTAAACATTTTTCAGTTAAATACAATTCATCATTTATTATTTCTTTGGATGGTTTTAAGTGTAATAGTATTTCTTTTCTATAGTTCCATAAGGTAACAATATCAGGATTGGATCGTAAAAGTCCTTCAAATGATTTTAATGTTAAATCGTCATATTGATTACTTGATCGACGTTCAAAAACATCATTTATACTTTTTTGATAAAAATTCAGTTTTTTTTCTTTTTCTCGGTCTGCAGCTGCTTTTTGTGCTTCAGTTGTATGTACTTTAAGTCGATTATGCATGTTAAACGTAATTACCTAAATGAATAAATAATACAATTTTTACAATGTAATATATTTTGTATATTACAAAGTATCAACTTTTAACACTATATAAATTATAAATATGTTACTTATTGACAATATTCCTTAATAAATATTACATTTATTTAAAGTTTTTTTATTTTTATTATAACAATTAACAATAAAAGTTAAACATTATTGCAATGCATTTACTTTAGTATTTGACTTAGTGTGATAACTGGTGCTGATAAAAATATTATTTCAGTGTTACCTTTTAAAGAAATAAAATATACGTATACAAATACAAATAATATTAATAAACTAAAATTAGAATATAATAACTTTTTAATAAATGTTAATTTTTTTAATTAATCAAAATAAATTCCTCAACTTATTTAAATATTTGTTTGGAAAATTTATTTTTTACTGTTTTTTTTTTTTAATTTAAAATATAATTTTAACCTAAATAATTGTTTAAAAAATATTTATTTATGTAGGAAATAGTGTAAAGAGTAAATCATTGTTGGACGGGGTATATGTGTATAATATTACCTATGTATTATGTAGGTGATTCATTAAGTATGTTTGAATCACTCAGTATATTATTAGTTAGTGTATTATTAACAATAGTAATTAATTTTATTATTATTTTATTTTAGACGAAAAAAATGGCCCTGTGGTTAGTTAATCAGATGGGAGAACAAGGTCATGCCGTTGCTTTATTGTCAGGAGAACTTACTGTTCAGCAAAGAATATCTGTTTTAGATCGTTTTCGGGAAGGAAAAGAAAAAGTTCTTGTTACTACAAATGTATTATCTAGAGGTAATATATTTTATAAGATATGATTGTATATAATAAGTTAAAAAAAAAAACTTTTTATTTGTTATTTTAGGTATTGATATAGAGCAAGTGACAATTGTTATTAATTTTGATTTGCCTGTAACAGTATCGCGTGAACCTGATTATGATACATATTTGCACAGAATAGGACGTACTGGTCGTTTTGGTAAAAAAGGTATTGCTATTAACCTCGTTAGTGGTGAATCCGATTATAATATATTGAAACAAATTGAGGAACATTTTTGTAAGCCAATTGAATGTTTGAACACAGACAATGCTGATGATATGGAAAAATTAGGAGCTGACGATTAATTTATAAACTATTATATACTTTATTTAATTATTTAAACATCAATGTATCATTAAAATAAGTGTACAAAGACAGATATGAAATGTACTTCTTTTAATAATTTCTTTTTTTATATAATATAATTAATTGTGTAAACAATGAATGTATAAATGAGTAAGTTTTATTAATTATTTTCAACTTTGACATTATAAAAAATCTTATTTAGAAAAATATGTATTTATTTAATATTTGCCTTAGACATCAAATGTTTCTTGTGTTAGAAATTGTAATATTACTCAAATACATTGTTAAATTTACAAAAGCAGTATCTTAAAACACAAGTTTTAAACTATGATGAATTAGTTTTTTAATTAGACTTACTATTTTTATTGTAATTTAGCTATTTAGGATTTAAGTCTAAAAGATCTGAAAAATGTCTGTGTGAGAACTCGGGTGAAATGACAGTTTTCTGATTTTCTCTAAAGATGAAAAAACTATTATGTTTTGAAAAATATATTTGTGACACATTGATGTGATAATGTGATATTATCGATAATTTATTTATTGTACAAATAAGAAGTCGATTAATACATAATACTAGGTATTCCATTTAATATTGAAAAATAGAATGTAGATTAAAAAAAAAGCATTTAAATTAAAATTGTTTAACACTTGTAAAATTAAAACAAGTATTATATAATTGAAGAATAATGTATTACTATATACAGTACCATCACTAAAGAGCATAGACATAAATTTTAGATCAACAATTAATTAAGCAAATCAATGATTTTAACAACAATAATAATGGACACTTAATTTACCTAATTTATCCTACATAATTTACAACAATATGTTATTTAATTAAAATTAATAAATTTCAAAAAATTGACTTATGAATTTCATAATTTTTAGATAGTTATTCAAGAATATGTCACATCAAATTTTCAACTTATAATATTATGAATCAAAATATATATTAAAACTTAAAATAAATAATAATAATTCAATTCTATTAAAAATGACTTATGATTTTCAAAATGTTTGTAATGCAAAATTACAGGTAATATTAAAAGCTCTACATTAAGTCAGAAATCAATCAATCTATTACAATTATATCACGTATGAACACTTCCTATGAGAATACTCAAAGCAATATTCAATTAACTATATTCAAAATTGTATTAGTTATCGTAAAATATTTATAATCAAATTTGTCAAAATCACAGTTTCCTTGAATATCATAGATTTCCAATCATTTTTTGGTAATTTTTCTTATCTCAAGGAAAAACTTGAATATTGAGCTAAATAAAATACCAAATAGATTTAGTAATTCGTAACTGAAAGCATACTTGACTTTTGATAATCTAATCGAACCATTAATTTTACCAGAAAAAATTTTTCATTAAAAAAATAACTATTGTAAAACCAATAATTTACCTTACTTCGCTCAGAATCTATTTTACCTATTATAATTATTTATATGGTACATTTGAAAACCGTGATAGCGTTGTATTTCTTTTTTGCATTTCATAAAATTACCTCGTGACCTCGTGTTGTCATAATATGAGTGGCATAATTAATATTGTGAATACAGAATATTCTTTACTTTGTGATTTGAATTCAAAAATCAATGGTACAACTATATGTAATATTATAATACACATCTTATATTAATCTTTTTCTATGATAATATACTTTTGTGTTTGTTCCTTACTGTCTTGTAGTCAAAACTCTCAAAAGTCAAAATTGATGGTGGACGTATTCATGATTATTATATTATATTACCCACACTACACTATACATCCTTGGTTGTCAGTTTATCATAGTATCACAAGTCACATTGTTTTAATCCTTAAAATTAAATTTATTAATTTTGGATTTAAGGTTCTATACATTTACCACAGACAATATGAACATAAATAGTCTATGCATTTACTTTGTCATGTTGTTTTGTTATACTTGTTCTGTGGCGGATCTAAAAAATTTTGACAGGGGGACTCATTATTTATATTTTTGTAAAATCTATTTAGAAATTAATATAGAATATAAAAAAATATATTTTAATGTAGATTTAAATATTTAATACATAATTGTAATTAATTATTAAACATATTTATATAATTTATATAGTAATTTATTGTTACCTACTTATACAATATTATAGACTATAGTACATTATATATTTATAATTATATTCATTTATTTAATTTCTGAATATATAATTATAAAAATATAAAGCTATCCCAAAATTTGCCAGGGTCTCTCAACAGGAGGGAGGGGCACGTGCCCCTGTGCTCCGTTACTTGATCAGCCACTGTACTTGTTTTTACCTGTTACCTTATCACACAAAATATAAAACTTGTTATCATTAGTTTTAATAAAAAAATCAAACAATACGTTTTCTTTCACAGAATATATTCTGTGTTACTATGATAGTATGTTCAAACATTAGTACAGTACATAGATGACAGATTAAACTGGTACCTACAGTACGTTATCCAATATCTATACGTTTATTAAGTTTTCTTCACGGTCTAGATCACACTAGAATCTCACTCGTAGTAGATCCGTACATGATATAATAAACTTAGATTATATATCATAGATTCGTGATTTTCTATGACGTTATCTTCAAATTTCAATTCAAATATAAAATAATGATCATAAACTCTGATAATTTTTATTAATTTAATAATTGAAAAAAAGTTATTTGTGGGAAACATTAATATTTATTATTTACATTTTATGTAACAAAATAATATTATGTAATAAATAAGACAAATATGGCGACACATTTTAAAACGTAAACCATTGTTTATTATTACAAGAATAGAAATAATAAATGCAATGATTGAGTTTAACTCTCTATTAATTTGTATATTTTTAGTTTTATTATATTCTTTGAAATGGTGAGTAAATAATACCCTTTTTAAATATCAATTATTTAAAATAAAATAATGCAAATTTTATAAACAGGTTGTTACCCAAAGGAATCAGTTTGTATCTCAAATACAAATATCGTTTGAATGTAAAAATTGGTACATCTGGTTTATTCTCATTACAAGATATAGTCTTCTTAAAAAATGGTTATTCAGTGGTATGTTTTGAAAGAATAACACATTTATATTTTATTTTAATTAATATTTTAAAATTTGTACGACAGCACATCGACAATATTGGATTTCGCAGTAGCTTTATTAGCAGTGAAGTCAATAAATTAGTATGTCTTGTAGCTCGTGATGTACGAATTGAAAAAAATATCGAGTGGAATGATTCGGTTAAAGTGACACGAAACAATACCAATAATAAAATAGAAAATATATTGCCAATTGTTATGAAATTTGCACAAGTACATAAAATAGTGTAACATTATTTGATTCATATATCTAATTCCTTTCTCTAGTTTTTAGCTGTTCGCATAAGCCGTATATCAATTATGTCATTACAGCCAAATAGCCCCGAATGGCTCTTTATAGTTTCAGTTATAGACCTCCATTTGGACGCATCTATCATTGGTTCATCTAAGCAGCTATTAGCTAATGTCAATGCTCCATATGCAGAAGCAAAATTACTCCGTCATCCTATGAATCCAAATTCATGTTGTTTAGCAAAGATTACAGTTAATTTATGTGCTGAAAGTGTATTAGATACACATGAACCTTTGTCAATTCAATCATTAAAGTTGAAACTTGACAAGTCCAAAGTTGTATTGAATAATGGTTTATATAGCTTCATACGGAATAACAGATCTAATTCTACATTTAGCCAAAAAAATAAAACACAAGATAATTTAGAAATGAGTGTAAATAATGTTCCTCTTAGTATTACACCATTGGTACCAAAGGTCAGTTTGATTATTCATATTTATACAATTATTATTTTTAAATTGTTTAATTTTATTTCTGTAGAAAATACATATCCATTTAGAAGAGTTAACAATTGTTGATGTAACAGAAAATTTAATTACTGAAATGAAAGGAGAATTAAAATCATTGACTATAGAAAATTTAATTATTCTTGATGAAAATAATCACTCATTAAAACAAAGTAACAAAAATAATTATTTATATTAATCAATAACATTTAAAATAAAAAGTGTTATAACTTATAGGTAATCTTTCATTAAAAGTTAACTTTGAAAATTTATCTTTGATTGGTCAAGAAGAAACATATATATCGTTAGAAAAGTTTTCATTCAAAGCCAAGGTAAAAATAATTGAATATTATTCTATAACTATAATGTGTTTAGGTAGCTTATAATTACTAAATACATTATCATAATGTTATTAATTAATTTGAATGTTCTTGTTATTATAGTACTTCAAAAAATCATTAAAATTTGATTTAAATATAGATAATGTGTACACTATATATTCTCACAATGAAATTTTCCAATGGTACACTTCTTTTTCTGATCAAAAGTTTAAACCAAATCAGGTAAAAAATTGTATCCTAAATCTTTAATTATAAATTATTCTTTATAGATTATTAAATATATTTGATTCTGAGCGGAGCGAGGAATATATTGTTTCTACAAAGATGTTTTATTTTTTTTTTTTATGTATGAAAACATTTTTTGGATAGAAATAATTGTCCGATTATCACAAGTGGGGTATGCTTTCAGTAGCAAATCATGTCTTCTTGGTACTTTATTTAGCTCATTTTTCGAATTTCTTCAAAGTTTTCCCCTAGGATAAGAAAAACTACCAAAATATGGCAAAATTACGATTTTCGTCATTTTTTATTTTTTATTTAGTGATAACTAATTGAGTTTTGATCGTTGGGACATGAAAATTTTTTTGAGTACTAACATTGGTAATATACAAGTGAGGTAAAATTTTGTAAGGAATTGGTTGATTTTTTGGCCAAATATAGAGCTTTGATTTTTTTCCAAAAAAATTAATATTACCTACAATTTTGGGTTTATCGATTTAAAAACTTTACAGAAGCCTAATAATATAGCACTTAATCTATTTACAAAATATTTTGAAAATCATGATTGACAATTTTTTTTATAGGTTTTTTTTTCTTTTTTTTTTTCTGATATATGAAAACATTTTTCAGGTAGAAATAATTGTCCACAAATAGGGTATCTTTTCTGTACCAAATTTCATTTATTTGGTACTTTATTTAGCTCATTTTTTGAATTTCTCAAAAGTTTTTCCTTTAAAAGCAGGAAATCGACAATTTTTATAGGCTTTTTATTATTTTTTCTTTTCTGATGTATGAAAACCTTTTTCCGGGTAGAAATAATGGTCAGATTACCATAAATAGGGTACCCATTCCGTACCAAATTTCAACTAGTTGGTTTTTTATTTAGTTCATTTTTTGAATTTCCCAAAAGTTTTTCTTTAAGAAGAGGAAAATTAGTAAAATTACGGTTTTTGTTATTTTAAAATTTTTTATTTTTTGATTATTGAGTTTTAATCGTAGGAACTTGAAAATTTTTTGAGTACTAATATAAGTAATATTTACATTTAGTAAACTTTTGAAACATATTGGTTTTTTTTTTACTAAATATGGAACTTTGAATTTTTTCCAAAAATGTTTAACTTTACCTACAGTTTTTGGTTTAAAGGTATGAAATTTTTATAGAAGCCTATTCATATACTATTTAATCTATTTACAAAATATTTTGAAAATTGTGACTAATCATGAAATGATAACTCCTTGAATATTGATTATTAGGATTTGAAATTTATTTTACATATTTACATATGTAATTTACATTCGTGGTAAATTTTGGAATGTATTATCAGTATAATATATTGCAATACATTGAGATTCGCTCAGACTCAAATATTATTGCATTCAAATATTGATAATTTCTCTCTCTACTAATTTTTCCGAGGTCCGAAGGGACGAAGGAGGAACGTCCACAATCGGCCTTTCCCACTTTTTTTCTTTAATACTATTAAATATGTGTTTTTTTAATTACATTCACAATACAACTATAATATAGTAGTTTTTAATATTTATATAACAATAAGCATGTTTTTTCCTAAGTTAACTTCAACTTCAACTCTACCATCACAGAACTCATTGATATTACAAAATAGTTCAATTGATGATATAAGTATAGATGTATTGGTACAGTTTTTAAATGTAACTACAACATTTAGACTTGGTACAGAATGCACGTCTGTCAGTTTTAATAAATTCAAACTAATATTATCTTGCAATCCAGTTCTAAGTTAGTATTTATAAATTTCCACATGAATTAATAATATATATTCAGTATATTTAACTAGAAAATGAAAATCATACAAACATATTTGCGAATGGGCCAATTGGGTTATGTCATAGAAAATGGTCTAGTGACTTGGAGTTAGAAACTATACGCTGTTGGTTAAAACCATTTACAAACACTGAATATAGTCCTGGTATGAAAAAATGTCATTCTTGGGGTACACCATTGTTTACTGGCCTACTTTTTGTACAGGTAATTTGTCTAATACTTGTTTTAGTTCTAGTTTACTTATTCAGTTTTATATTAATACAGATAAAAAAATCTATCCCATCAAACGCTCCTAAGCTCAATATTTTATTTGACACTGTACGCTTAGAATGGAGTCCGCCACTTGCTCAATTCATATTGAAGGCACACAATTCTTTACAGCAGTATGTTTAATTTTTATTTTTAAATTTTAGATAGAAAACAATATTTTATTAATTAAAATTAAAATTTTTATTAGATTATTATATTTAAGTAAATTTAAGTTCAATATTAACTGACTAAATATTAACCAATATTAATTTGTTTAAAAGGATTGTTTTTGCTTTGAATTATGATAGAGATCTATCTCGTGTAGAAGATAAAAAAAGTACAACATCTGAGCCTATTGAAACTTGTGTTTCTATTACAAATGGAAATGTTTTCTTTATAGCAGATAAAAAAAGTATAATTATAAACATGTTTGTTTATATCTATGACTTAATTAATTGAAATGTATTTGTTTTAAAAAAAAAATCTTTAGTTTGTGTTTTGGTACGAGTTGATACAATTTCTGTAGATTTTGGAACTACAAAGATAACTTGTGAAATTAAGGGTCTTAAATGTGATTCTTTAATACCAACTAAATACCATTATGTTTGCACATCCTCAGATGATATTAAGGTACATTTTTGTTTTATTAAATTTTTTTTAGTATATTTACTATTTGTTATTTAGTATTTACTCAAAATATTATATAATAAAATAATATAGAATTGGTGGCTTCATGTAAAAGCATTAAAAATGGAAAAAATAGCTAAAACCAAAGAACTATTAATTGAAGTTAATGATTTTTTTGAATGCCGGTGGAGTGCAAATGTTCATCTTAAGTTGTTAACTATATTTACTGACATATCAGAATTAAAAAAACATTTGGGTAATAATACAGTTTAAAACATTTAAATTTTGTATTTTTTAAATGAAATGTTGTGTTAAGTGAAATGTTTTTCACAGGTATTAGTACTATAAAAGATTCAGATTCTTCAACATTCTTTAATATTAAATTGTGTGTCAAATCAAAATTCAAATTTTTAGTGAAAGTTTCATCTGCTCATCATTTATTATTTTCAACAGGTAAATTTTAAGTTTACCTTTTAAATTAATTTTAAAACTACAATTTATTCATTTTAATTCCAGAGGATTTGATGTATATTAAGCAATGTGGTAAGACCCGCCATCTAGAAAGCAAAATCTTTAAAGTGGCTATTGATCAGTATAATATATTTACGGTTAAAGGTTTTAAAATGTTGAAAACTGATTTTAATAAAGAAGTTCAAGCTGAAAGACAGAACTCTGAAAGATTAACATCTGGAACAAATACTGTTTGGTATGAATAAATATGCTAAACAATTTTATTTTATTTAAACATAGTTATTTTAAGATTTGAATGCATTGTTTAATATAGGGATGTAGCTATTGAAAATTTAAAAATGATATTTCCATATGATTTTGAGTTTTACACTATTTTTCAAGGTGAATTCTTTAGCATTGTTAAATGGTTAAAATTAATTCATAAAAAACCAAAACCTCAACCTGAACCTCTACCAAGTGATTTGATTTTAAAAGTAAGTTTATAGTTTAATTATTAATTTTACATAGATTATTATTAAATTTTGTAAATTACAGATACAAGAGTTTCTCTTTGAACTAAATGATGATGATTTTGAAGTAAAACTCAGAGATAACTATGAATTACTTGAAGATGAATATAAAGAAAGTTTAAAACGACAAAAAATGCTTGAAACAAAAGTATCAGAAGTAGTCAAAGATCGTTTACTTTTACCAGCAGGTAAGGTTGAAGAGTTGTTGACTAGTTTACAAAAGATGAATGCTCAAATATATATACAACGTTCTAAGCAAATGAAACAACAAGCACCTGTACGTACTCGTTTATTTTCATGGACTATGTGTGATTTATGTATTATTATATTGGCTGATGAGTCTATGCATGGACCTCAAAAAGTTGTCAATCATATATGTGAAATGGACGAAGATAGCTTGTGGCCTGAAGAAGGTTTGGAATTTTGTATTCTTTGGTGTCGAATAATTTTTGCTAGTTGTGCAGAATGGAAATTTCAACTCAGAGATTTTCCTCAAGCTTGGCTTGATATTAGAAAATTACAACTTTGGGGGAAGTTGGCTGGTGCTGAACAAGAACCTACACGTCGAGGTACAACCTAACATTATCAGTTATTGTATAACAACTATTGGTTATATATATTATATAATAACATTTACTTTACAAATCTTACTGACTGCCTTTTTCTTCTTTAGATGCTCACCATGTCAATATATTCCTTTACATTTTCTATAATATTATATTCCAATTATTCTATTTTCTTTACTTATTTTGTTTCTTTTTTTTTGTCTTTTCAAGTTCTTCCACTTTGGCATTTTTATATCTGCTATACTCATCCTTTGTTATAATTTATTGCTTTTTGCCCACTATTCTGATTTGTACAATGTTATACTCTGCTTAATAATAAATTGTATTGTGCTAAATTTTGAATAATGTTAAATTTTAGCTAAAAGAAGTGTAACAATTGAATTAAGTGATCCATATGGTGATATAACAATTGAAAGAGGAATGACTTCACTAAAATATTATTATGATTTGAACTGTGAAGTAGATAAATACACTTATTCATTTGGACCATGCTGGGAACCTGTTATTGCACAATGTAAACTATGTATGTAATTAAACAAATTGATTTAAATTTGAATTAAATTAATTTAAAACTTAAATTTACTTAACACAGGCTTAGAAAAAGTATTGGGTTCTAGCAGAGACCCAAGTCCACCTTTGCCATTTTGGGATAAAATTAGGTTAATATATCATGGTCGCTTAACAATGATTGTAAATGAATTAAAAGTTAAGTTACATGCATCTCTCGATCCATATAATACAACAGAAGAAATGGAATTAAATTGGTACAATACTGCTATGGATTGGACCAATTGTAAATTACATTTTATTTTTTTTAGTAATAAAGAATTTTATTTTTATGATAATGATATTTTTTTTCAGCAAAGTTCATTTTCAAAGGACATTTAAAAGTACTTGTTCGTACAGCTTCAAAATATGATGACGTATGTTTATTAAATCTTCCAAACTTGAAATTAAGTATTAAGTTAAAATGGTCATGTTTGGGAGATCCCAATGATCATTATTCTGTCATGCCCTGTGCTCCCGATAAATTACCAGAGTATTCTAGTAATCAAGTAAGTTATAAAACTAAAGACAATAACTAGATATATATAAATATATCTTATATAATTCTTTTTATTCAGGAACATGATTCATTTAGAGCATTTCGTTCACAAAATCTAAATGTCAGCCTTTCTATCGAAACTAAACCAGAGCCAAACACTGGTTCTCCACATACAGATACAGATTATCCTGTTGCACTTTTATATGGTAGTACTTTAAAGTAAGAAAGTAAATTATTACTATATCTAATATATAATTAAATATTTATATACTTCTATATATATATACCTAGGGAAGACCCAGTTTTGTTCTCTTGCCATTGACAAAAACCAACCCATTTAGTTCATATTATTTTAGATTCTGAGAGAAGCGAGGAATGTTTTGATTTAACAAAGATGTTTGTTTTTTATGTGTGAAAGCATGATTTTGGGTAGAAATAATGGTCTAATTACCACAAATATGGTATGTTTTTGGTAGCTACGTCTAGTTACTTTATTTAGCTCATTTTTCGAATTTCTCAAAAGTTTTCTTTGGGAAAAGAAAAACTATCAAAAAATGATGGAAAAATGTCAAAATTTATGGAGATCGTAGTCTTGATGAAATTTATTTTAGGTTTTTCATGATAACTAATGCAATATTGAACGTAGGTACAAAAAAAAATGTTTGAGTTTTCTCATAGATAGTTTACACATGTGGTAAACTTATTATATTGAGTTTCGCTTAGAATCGTATTTTTTAATGCAATATCATTGCATTCAAATTTTAATTATAAGAAATCACTAATTTCTCCGCGTACCGGAGAAACAAAGGAGGAACATCTTAAATCAACCTTCCCACTTTTTTAAAAACTAAAATGTCACCTCTGTAAAATGATTATGGGCCATTTATTAATGTAAAATATTAGGCTGGGTACCTGCCAGTCCACCACTATATATATATATATTGTAAATACATGTCTGTATATTTTTAATGTTTGTAATTTTAGATGGTTTGAAAACTTAAAATTGATCTTATCTGGTGTAACAAGACCTACTAGACGAGGTCCATTATTTAACAATACCAGGCATCGCAAATTAACATTAAGTAGACATTATAGGAAATTACATTTATGTGTATCTTTGCAACATTTCCAAGTACATTATTGGATGTCATTTGCTTTACAACGAGGATTTGAGTTGTTTGGACAACGAATATCTATAAGTTCAGAACATACTCTCAATTTAGTTTCGAATTTTGAAGATGACTTAAAACACCGTTCTCGGCCTATTTGGTCTGTTGGCTATATGAATTGTGAATTGATGGACACAGAAATATGGTTAAAAAGTGCTTTACAATCTGAACAAGAAAATGAAGAAGTAAAAGTAATTATATTTTACAATTTGAAAACATTATTTAATATATTCTACTTTACATTACAGGTGGATATTAAAGAAAAACCTGTTGAAAAATGTTATTTATTAAGTGTAAGCAAAGTGTCTTATGGAAGAGAAACTACAGGCACTTGTGAAGCTGATGGCACACCAACTCCCATTCATAGATTAGTCGTGTATCATTTAAAAGGAGCTTGGACAACAAGAAATAGAGATGTAGCTTTTGCATTATTTAATTCTTTAGTAAAAAATCAGGTATACATATTTATCAATTCATACTTGTCTAATAATAGTAGGTTATTAGTAAGATCATAAAGTCAGTATTTAACTAAAATATATTTTAGAAATTGAAAAAAAATCTATCCACTGAAGCATTGAAAGGGTTTTGTTTAAATGAAAATGGTTGTACACCTATGAAGAACCGTACAAGAAGTGCAGAAACAGAACAGAGTACACCGTTATCATCAGTCACATCTGTTGCATCTTCTACTTGTCAAGCTAGTCCTTCTCCAATGTCAAAACTTCAATGTGGTGGCCAAGCAGCCACTATGTTACAACAACTTATATCTGAAGTAGACAATAAACCTGTGGTATTTAGTGATGATCTTTCGATGCAGGTAACCAGAGAGCGAAAATTACAAGGTTTATCTGAATGTCAGCAAGATGATGTTTTTTATAAAAATTGGTTGAGTAAGATTTATTCATAAATATTTATACTCATATTATTGACTATTGATTAATTAAAATTTTATATTCATAATTGGTAATTATAATTTTAGTTGCATTAATCAATAGCCAAGTTTTATTGAAAGGATGTGAAACAAAAGGATATGTAATAGTTAGTGCAGCCAAAGCAGAAATACTACAAAGAATACATCGTCCTGTCTGGAAAGATCATTCATTGGTTTCTAAAACAACTTGGGTTGGAACTTTGGATAGTATGCAGTATTATGCTACAGTTAGTGCTGGGAAAACTGATTTTATTGATGGTAATTCAAATATATATAATATATAATATAATTATTTATATGATTTTGAAAAGAAATTGTTAATATTTTCATAGAAAATATTATGTGGTTGAATGTTGAGAATATACAAGAAAAAGATATTGACAGTACAGTTATATCTGATCTACCTGATTTACCCCATCTTGTTGGAAGTGGTCATAGTGTTGGCGGAGTAGTTAGCGAGACAGTTGGTGCAAGTAATGTTGGGGAAAATTCTCCTTTACAGGTAAAATAATGTTAATATTAATTTTATAACTTTATGGAGGTATAATAGTAATGTTCAATAAATAATTTATACCAACTACTACGAGTGCTTTGGTAGGTAGACCCTTCTATTAACAGTTAACTTCTAATATTCGTAACTCAAATTGTTTGTCAAATATTTCTATTTCATTGCTCATCATTATATTATTATATCAATGATATAATAAATACTTACTTTCCTAGTAAATACTTTAAAAGTATAATTATATTTAATATTTTTACATTAGCTACAAAGAATTGTTTCACGTTGTAAATGTGAATTCTTTTATGCGGGCCATGGTGAAAGTAGTTTGAATCCAGCACATTTAACTGAAGTATTGCCACTACCAACAGCTACACCTGATGTGGTCAGTGATCCTGATTTACAAGAACCAGTGGATGCTTTTACTCTCATGCATCATGACTTAGACGTTTGTACTAATTCGCTTCAGG
Source organism: Eriosoma lanigerum (assembly GCA_013282895.1). Classification (NCBI taxonomy): domain Eukaryota; kingdom Metazoa; phylum Arthropoda; class Insecta; order Hemiptera; family Aphididae; genus Eriosoma; species Eriosoma lanigerum. The sequence continues at coordinate 57,017,260 of CM023358.1, forward strand.
TAATAAATACCTATAAAATTCTTGAATGTGATTAATTTTTAAAATAAACTTTTATTATAGTATGCTATGATACTGGATATTGTTAATAACTTGTTATTATATGTGGAACCACGTAGAAAAGAAGCGTATGAACGTTTACAAAGAATGCGTTTCCAACTACAACTTCAAAGTAGTCAAGACCACAGACAGCCCATTCAACAATTACAAAATCATGTTCGGTATACTTTTGTATTTTAAAAATAATAAAGATAAAAATTAATGAAAATTATTTGTATATAGGTGTCTAGTTGCAAAATTACGAAGACTGGAAAAAGAAATATTTTTATTAAAAAAAGAAGAAGATTGGCAAAATGAAGAGCTATTATCATCTGAAATTAGAAACTTAGAAAAACAAGTATATAATAAAAATACAAACAAATACATTTTTTATGATAATAAAACATATAATATAAATTGATGTTCTTACAATATTTATTTAATTTATTAATTACCATCATTAGATGAATGAATTAAAAGATCAATTAAATTCTGAAAGTGAAGAATTAGACATGATGGTATCTTGTTATAAAGAAACACAACTTCGAGCCACCCAAAAATTGGCCACATTAAGAGGTGATAAACCAAGTATTGTACCATCAAGAGCCAACGAAATATGCTTTAAACACGCACAATGGAGATTAACAGAAAATGATGGACAACTGGGGATTGCGGATTTAGTGCTTAGTAATTTTTTGTAAGTAGAAAATTATTATAAACTAATTTAAAATATGATGTTTAAGTTTTACTTTTTCATTTTTAAATAGGTATACAAAAAATTCTAAAAGTGATGATTCTGTTGAACATTTATTAGAATTAGGATATATTAGAATGACAAATCTTTTAGCTAATGAATTGTACAAAGAGGTAATTGTGCCTACAGAAATTCAAAATAATATGCCAGTTGATGATAGAAAGGTTCTATATTTAATAATTCTTAATTATAATATTTATTATTTAACAATTTTGTTTCAATTTTAGAGAGCAGTAAGGATATTTTGTAGAGAAAAAGCACCTGTTGGAGGTATTTCAGTCAAGGAACATTTTGAAATTAATGTGGTACCTTTAACAATTGGTAATTAGTAATTAATGTTTTATATTTTTTAATAAAATATTAATGGTTTGTATTTAATTAGGAATGACCAAAAAATTTTATAATACTATGATGCGGTTTTGTTTTTCTGAAAGAGACCCTGAAAATATAGATGCTGAAACAGATGAAAAAAATTCTTTAAAAGGAAAAAAGAACAAAGAAAGTAATTTTTACGTACCAATTGAACATAAAGATGATGTAGAAAAAATGAAGGTGAAATGACAATCATAGAATAATTATTAACAAGATTATAATTATTAAATAATACAATCTGTATATAATTTAGGAAAGAGCTGAAAAAAACAAATTGTTCATTTACATTAAAATACCTGAAGTACCTGTTAAAGTTAGTTATAAAGGAAATAAAGAAAAAAATTTAGAAGATATTAGAGATTTTAGTTTAGTTATTCCCACAATTGAATACCATAATGTTACATGGACATGGTTAGATCTGTGTCAAGCAATGAAAACTGACAGCAGACGAGTAATACTTTCTCAGGTTTGTTTTTGTAGTATGTAATTATTAAATAATTTTAAACAATCTTAAAATTTAAATAGTATAATAAACTAATAAATGATAACAAAAAACGAGGTAGTGGGTTTTAGATGTTCCTCATTTAGTCCTCGGAGAAATTAATAGTTTATTATAATTATTAAGATTTGAATGCAATGATATTGCATTAGAAAATATGATTCTGAGTGAAACTCAGTTAGATATTCAATAGTATACTTAATCTGTTCTAAAATTTTACCGTCTAGGTAGACTGCCTATGAAAATAAAAAAATTAAAATTAAAGTCCCTACATTCACAATTGTATTAGTTATCATTAAACATTTAAAATCAAATTCTTCAAAATCGCATTTTCCGTGAATTTTGCAGTTTTTCAACAATTTTTTGGTAGTTTTTCTTATTTCAAAGAAAAATTATTGAGAAATTCGAAAATTGAGCTAAGTAAAGTATCAAATAGATATAATTTTCTACCGAAATCATATCTTTAATTTATCTAAAAACATCTTTAAAAAACCAATGCATTCCTTACTTTACTCAGAATTGAATGATTAATATAATATATTATATACTTGAATACTTCTGATTATTTTTCAATATTCTACAAATAGGCTATTAAACATAAATTGCAAATAAAGACTAACAGAGCCATTGCTGATGGAGCTACATCACCTCAAGAAGAAGATAAAGCCCGGATGTTATTTGGCAGTAAATTGGTGGTAAATATTAATTGATGTTTATTATTTAAATATTAATTTGTGTGTTGTTCAATAAACTATCAAGTTTATTATGGTTATTACTTATTACCATTGATTATAGAATAGTCTAGAATTATCTATTCTATAATCAATGTTATTACTAATTAATTTAGGATTAGGATTTATAAATGCACTAAAAAAACCAAGAAATATGCTCCAAAATATATTCTCATATCCACAAAAAATGATTAGATAAGTAGTAAAAAATGTTCAAGTATAAAAAAATTTGTAAAAGTAATACCATTGGTAATAAGTATTTAAGATTATTCTCCAGCCGGTTTTTTAAGAGCACACTATTTGGTCGGTCTGTTCTGGTAATTATTAGTTGTCGTGGAGACAGGTGGTAATTCAATGTGCAAGTATTTAGTATACATTTTTGGAATAATAATAATATTGTCGAATGTATTATGTAATGTACAATATATTACTAGTGTAATCACAACAATGCTGATCAGAACTAATTCCAAAAAAGTGCACTGTCGAAAAACCGGCTAGTAAGTAATTTATAATATTTATAATTAATGGTAGGTAATACTATTTAATTTTTTTTTTTTTTTATGTAAATATTAGGTAATATGAAAATTTATTATTTAATATTTAAAAAAAAAATGTGCTTACCACATAATTCTCGAGACAATTAAAACTACAAAGAAAAATATAAAAATTCATAGAAACTAGGAATGGGCTGATTCCAGTTATTGGTTCTCCGGGAACCGATAATTATTGGTTCTATTATAATAATATATTGGTACTGGTTCTTATTCTTTTTTTTCTTTGAGATCATATTAGTGGTAAAAGGAACAGAATAAATCCAGACAAAGTGAGGATGTTAGTGTTTTTATCTTTTTCTTCTTCTTGGGCTTATAGCGGTCCATTTAGAACTTATCCAACGTTTAGGTTATGGATTGATTTCCTTCAGGGTTTCTTAACTGTATCGTACCATCTCTGCCAAGGTCTACCTTTTGGTCTTTTTCCCGTTAGATTGTTTTCCGTGACATTCTTAATGAGTGATCCTCTGCTTGCCAAACGTATCCTGCCTATTTCAGCTTTTTTCAGGTTAAGAAATGTCGTAGACTGCTTATTGTATAGCTGTTTCAGATTTTCATTTGTTTGAAAACTTTCCAAGTCATTATTATATACTGGTCCATACACATTCCTGAGTATTTTCCTCTTGAAACTCTGTAGCCTTTCTTCATCTCTTTGAGTGCTAGACCACGTCTCGCATGTATACATTACTATAGGTCTCAAGTACTTACAGTACAGGTGTTCCTTTATACATCTGGACAGTAACTTGGAGGAAAACGTTTCTTTCATCATTGTGAAGTAATATCAATTTGCCGCATTCAGTCTCATCCTAATTTCATTGTCCATATTATTCTTTTCGTTTATGTTAACTCTCAAGTACTTGAAGTCCTCCATCTGCTCGAAAATAAGTCAGCAGTGCAAAAGTTATCTTTTACAATTGCATTCCTTTTCATTACCATATATTATCTTGCTGTCATTTATTACTAGTCCCATATTGCAGCTAGATATTATTAGCTTTCTTGCACTCTCCTCAACTTTTTTTTTGGATTCTCTTAGTAAAATAATATCATCTGCATAGGTGAACAAGGTATAAGGTCCTATTATTTCCATTTCTTTGAGGTTTGGTATATCTCTCACCACCTTTTACAGAGCTAGATTAAACAGCATCACCCTGTCTCAGGCCATTCTTGCATTCAAATATTGATGATAATTCTCCTAAGAAACCTACTCTACAACAAGTTTGTTTGTTACACATCTGGATTTGTTTTACTAATTTATCGGGTACACCAAAGTTTCTTAATCCACAATTATTCACGGTTGATGCTATTGTATGGCTGTTTGAAGACCACAAAAACAGCACATGAAGATTCTTATTAAACTTGTAGTATTTTTCTATAAGATGCCTTAGTGTATGAATGTGATCTGTCGAGACTTTCTTTTTTTAAAGCTACACTGATACTCTCCAATTATGTCTACTGCATCTATTTCATGTCCCTTCAAGATAGCTATTGATAACACTTTGTATGTGATGTCCAATAACGATATTTCACGATAATTTGTTACCTTCTTCATAACTCTTTTTTTGAAGATTGAACCATATAATTCTTAAATTTTAATCCTTAGGCATACATTCTTAGTATTTTTATATAAAAAATTTAAATTAATTAAATTAAATTGAAAATATCTAATTAAGTTAACACCTGTATCTAATTAATTTAATTATTTTGTTTATGTATTTATTAACTATTGTTCCTATTTCTTTGGATATTAAATGGGTAATATTATTTTTGTATACAATCTAAATCTATCCCATAATGTAAGTAATTTATTTCTTTATTTTATTAAAATTGTAAAAAATAGAATTGGTATTGGTACCGGTATCGATAACTGAAAGAATAATTTTTGGAACCGAACAATAACCAGAACCGGCCCATCACTAATAGAACCCAAATTATAATTATAACATTCACAACCTATAATTTAGTGCTAAAAACCAAAAGTTGTTAATTTATACATGTTTTTAAAAACAATACATTTGTATTTTATTCAATTTATTGATAAATTGTTATGTTTTTTTTTTCAGCACAGTGAGAATAGATATTCAAAACGTGGTGTACTTAAATTTTCTAAATAAATCTAGAACCAGAATATATATTTTATGTATTCCACAAACTGTGATATTGAATTTAGTTACCTAAATATGTGTTAAAGGTTCATATAAAATACATTTTATTTAAAAAAAAATATATTATACTGTGTAATTTTTTATATGTCATTATTTATAACATAATATGACAATGAATAAATTTGTAATCAATTTTGAGTGTACTTAAATAAGTTATAACACTTAAACCAATAAAATAATAAACATAATTAATAATTACAAAAAATATTTAATTATATGATATATTATACATTTTTTTATAATGCGGAATTAGTAAATACTAAATATAGAATTTTTATATTAATAGGAAATATTAAAGTAATATATTTGTGTTATGCATATTTATGAAATATATATATTTAATATTTATAAATAAAATAACTCCAAATTTTGTATAATATCAGGTGTAGTATACATCAATAAAGATAAAACAAAATATTTCTAGCCAGTGATTTCAAATTTGAATGCACCATCAAATAAAAAAACCTGTTTTTGATACTCCTAATTCATCTAAGCAATATTAATTTATAAAGTTCTTATCTACCATTAAAATTTAAACATGACCTAAGTTGATTTATTAGTACTTATTGATGGTTTACTTACAATTTTTTAAATTATCATCATTTATGCTGTAGTATATTTAGTAAATTATACCTCCAAGACTAAATAATAATTATGGATGTATGTGTATAATAAATAATTTATCCAATTTTAATAATGTAAAATACTTTCCAACAGTTTTATATATAAATATAATATAAAAACATATACTGACTAAGAGTCAGTACCACCAGCCTATCAACAACTCCATGGCAAAACCACGCAACTCAAAATTTTAATTTTTTTTGATTGAGAAATCAATTCTTTGTACTTTTATGCTCATTTTAAATGTTTTTGGAATAAATTAACTCTCATGTTTCTTATGATAATGAAGTATTTAAAATAGTCTTATCTATAGAATTATTATATAATCCAGCTACAGTTTTTCGTTCCTCCTGAACAATTACGAAAAATCGAGTTATGTGGTTGTGTCATGGAGACGACACTATTTAACTTAATAATATATTTTTCTATATGGACATTTAAAAATTAAAATTTTTTCTAAACTTAATGGAAGAAAATGGGTAGGCAAGATTAGAAAATAGCCACAACACTCTGAAACTTTAATAAGGCAATCAAATATAGTATAAATTAAACAATTAGGTTAATAAACAATAAAATACTATTTATTTTTAATATTTTTCTAAAACTTATATTACAATTTTTTTTTTTTATTAATCTTTATAATTATAAGGAGATAATGTTGTAAATCCATCATATTTCTTTCTTGTCTTTATTCCAGTAACCAAATTAGAACTTTGTGGAAATGCTGTTACACCTTCAAAAATTAAATCGGTCTCTGGGTGGAATCTATTGTAATTGGATATTATATGGAGATTAGGTGGAAGTTCTCTTTGCTGAAGTGCATCATATGGCACAACTGTATCTACAGGTGTCTCGAAAAATTCATATACCTCGCCTATAAAAAAGAAAAGAAATACATAAATAATATAAACTAAATAATATTAAATATAAAAAATTAATTGAATTTACCTAAAGTATTCACAGTATGTAAAAGGGAATTTGGTACTTTATGGTCAAGAATTTCTTCACATTTCTTCAGCAATCGGATTTTTTCAGATTTATTTAGACTGTAAGAAACTTTAGTTTCATTGACTATATTATTTGCTATTTTCATTACAGTTTTCTTGATATCTATTGGGGGATTATATTCTTTAAGTGGTCTTAAAAACCTGAATAAATACAATACATAATTTATTATACAATTATTTGTTATTAAGTATAATTGTTGTTGGGTATAATTTTAATATTAAACATTTTGATATCTAATCAGAATTATCTATAACACATTAGGTATAATGGGATCCATTTCACGGTCCCTGCAAAAAGTTCCTATATTTGTATGTAAAAAATTCATATTTTTACTAGTTCCTTGACCATCTTTAAAAATTATACAGACTGTATTAGATATTATATTACTAACCCTCTTGCAGCTATTGACTTAGCATTTCCTTCAAATTTACTTTTTGGTGGTATCCATGGTATACTTCTTTTTACTTTTTTGTGTAGTAATCTAACCTATATACAACATTAACATGTTTATTTACTTAGTAAATGCACAGAATAGATTAAATAAATAAATAGTATATGTATAATAATTTGTAATTAATAAAATAATATGAAGATCCTACCAAATAAAATGTATTTAAATGCAATTGAAATTTCAAAATTAACAATTAGGATAAAATGTAAGGGTTTTTTTTAATTAGTTAAATATTTTGACCTATAGTTTTTTTAAATCATGTAGACCAGTGTCATCAGGATTTTTGAGGCCCTATGCATGATTAGGATCTGACATAAATAATGAATACTTTGAAATGTTTTATTGTTATAATTTTGTATACAAAATTAAAGATGGTACTTGTATAGTTGTATATTCACAATACATATAGGAAATGAAATTCAAGTCAAATTATCAAAAATCTTTTGTTATTTTCATCGACCATACAGTTAAAATATGAAAATTGGTAAAATGAAAACATCATTTTTTATTTTGCATTTTACAAGGTCTTTCTTACTTTCATCACAATATTTTTACAACAATCGAATCAATAAATAATTATTAATAAAATCGTTGTTTTATCAACCATTAATATTTATTAATTACTGTATATTGTCATAACATTGTTACATAACAATCAAAAATATTAAAAATAATATGGTGAATAAGTAAGAATTATTATGGCATTTAAATGTTTGAATATTTTTAATTTTACGCATTAACTTGTGAGGAGGGGGAAATTACGGCGGTCGTGTCAGGCGGCACTGACTGACGACGAAAATATTATTTTATCAATACACCCAGTTTGATAATGATTTTTTTTTCTCACGCCACAAACATAATTACGATAATACGATCTTGAATCACGAAGAGCGTCGAGCACTTTCACGCATCGCATATAACGTCTAACATCGAAGATGAGCGTTACTATTACATTGTATTCGTAGACATTAATATTATTATTTACATCGCAAAAATTAATTACAACATTATTATTATTATTATCGCTACTGACGTAGTCCCTAAACTTTCCGTTCGCCGGCAAACGGAATACGGATCGATTGATTTCGACACACGCGCGTATTGTTCGGAATATACGGCCATAACCTTCAAAATATATTTTACACAACTACTGCACTATAAGCACGAATATGAGATATTATAATACATAACACGACAACGATGAAATAATATCAAACTATCGTTTCAATCGTACAAAACACAATATTAATAATAAATAACGTTTGCCGTTTACCTGGACGTATCGGTCGTACAGAGCGGCGGCCCCAGCATGCCGATTAATGTTTGACGACGAGAATAATAATTGTAACGTAGCGCCGGAGTGATTTAAAACGTAACGGGCCATTGTCGTCGGTTCGACGAGTCTACGAAGTCTCGTAATCTCGAAATCTACGGCGGCGGCATATCGCGTATGTTTTTACCGCAGTGGCCGCAATTCTGGTTACCACTGTATTAACCATGTGACGGGTGTTGAGCCAATCGGGTGCGCGGGTCCTTCGTCTTGTGCGTGCGTGCGTGCATGCGCGAGTGTGTGTGTTGGTGTGTCCGCCATTTTACGCGACTCGCCGTCGACGAACATGAACAACAACGCTGCTCCGGGCGCATCGGATAATGATTGTCGCGTTTCCGGCCTGTGATTATGTCCGTACGCATTATTGACGCACGCCCGTCGTTCGGCCGAAATTGTTTCGCGTGTACCGCCGCGTCGTCGTGGTGTCCGCGATCGTCCGTCGGCGCCTCATCCGTGGTGTTTGTGTGACGTCCAAGACGTCGTCGTCGTCGTACCGGGCGAAATGTCCAATGAAAAATGACTCACTCCAGCCATCAGACCAACGGCGCCAGTTTGGAGGATTGCCACACAAATTTCTTCGCCCTGGTTAGTAGCCCATTGCACATCGTATCTCCGCCGCGTACCTGTAGCAAACTTTTTTTTAATAAGCAAACTCGACCACTAAAAGCCCTCCTCTATTCACTAACAATATAAGGGCGCTGGGTGACTGGGCCCACCACAAAGTCGCATACTCCAGAAATCAGCCTTCCATCTACCAGTAACTATCAACTCGGTTCTCTGCTATGGTATCGCTAGCCAAACGAACAACAGTTTGTTATGATTTGACACCATTAGCTTTCACCAACTACTTATAGTTATCACTGTTATTACACTATAGCTTCAAATTAGTAATTACTACTATTCTGAAGTGTTACTATAGTATACAGCAAGCATATTAACTTGTCTGTGGCATTATACGCAATAATTTATTGTTTTTAATAAACATTGACCTATTTAGAAAGCACAACTTTCAAATATTTATTCTAACTACTTCGAGTTTCACCATTTGGGATACAAAGTTTAAATTTTGAAATCTTTAGTTTTACAATGAAATAAATAACCAAATTGGGTAGGTACCTAATTAAATTTACTTTAATGATGTCTTTAATGCCATCTACATTTATTTCAATCTAAATTGTGGTGCGTTGATAAGATTTTGTATTGACACAAAACATATTTATTATTTAATATAAATTGGCATCATACACACACCACTGAAAATATATAACAATTATCTATATTTTGTTTTTTTTAATTTATACAAAATTTTGAAACTCTCTTTAAGTAAATTATTATTTGATTTGTGAAAATTTTATTATTTTTTTAAGTTTGATTACTCTTTATCCAACATTGCTAAAAGAGTAATATCAAATATAATAGGTTCAAAACATAATATTTATGTATTTGTTAGGTTTGTATTTCATTGGTTCCATACTTATATGTGATAAACAGGTCATATGTTCTTAGGTCATTATAATTGATAATTGATAAAATATTTCTAAACTTATTATTAAATTTAAACAGTTTTAGCATTATGGTTTTTCATTTATGATATGTGATATTTGTATACATACTCTCACAGTGTCACATGCACATATATTATAAACGAATAATTTACATATGTTTATAAATTATTTACTCATTTTCCTTGTCATTTTCAAAATAAAACATAACTGATTACACTGTTGTAGTTTATTATGAATTTTTTAAACTTTTACTTAAATTGTAATACATTTATAATTTAAAAATTATTATCTTTATGTAGTTATAAAAAAATAAATAAACATTCTAAACTCATTAAATATAATATTAGAGTATAATTAAATTCTATAAGTGATTAGAACTAATTAATTAAGTACCTTATTTCTTTTTTGTATTTGAAAATTAATTTTTAATTGTTTGCAAGTTTTTGGTTTTTAAATGTTAAATTATTATTTCATTTACTAGATAATATCAACTTATAAAAGACATCTTCTTTTTATTTGTTTTCAAATTTATAAATTACCTATTAAAATGAAATATATTATAGTAATAAAATAAAATTAAACATTTTTGAAATACTAAAATACCTACTTACTATATAGGTACATTAAGTAGTACATTATTATTTAATTGATTAATTTAATTCTTAAATTTCATGTCTTAAGAGAATATTATACCTGTATGTTTTTCATTAATGTCGAGTTTCTCTATCTAATGGAGAATATAGCAAAATCATAGCAATACAGAACATTAATTGTGA
>CM023358.1:57028458-57045776 GCA_013282895.1 Eriosoma lanigerum
AAAATAATACTTAGTACCCAGGTTCCACATAACTTAGTTGCGGCACTACTAGTGGCCATTTTCAAATTTTTTCTTTTACACCATTTTCTTTTCTTAAATAGATACTTAATTACTACACACTTTATAGTAAATTATAATTTATTCCTACCTACCTATAATGTAATTTTAAAATGATAACCTAGGCATCAACCTTTTTTTATTTCCTATTGATAGCAAAAAATTTGGAAAATACTGTACCTACTCATCATGTAATTATTATTATTATTTACCATAGTGAAAACAATATTTGACAGGAGGCAATTGCCCTCCCTGCCTCCTCTCTCCCTGTAAAGTGCCTAGACTAACCTTGAAATCTTAATTAAAATGTTGGCAAATCAAAATAAAGTTTTCTCAGACACCAAAATAATTAGTTAAAGATTTGAGTTAGTATAATATCAAAAAAAAAAAACTGTTTTGATAAGGGTATTTAGCATTACCTAGAACAGGGATCACCTACTGGCGGACCGCAAACACTTTTTATGGACCCTTATCCACGGAGTAATTTTTAAATTTGTGTAATATAAATATAAAAACTATAAATACAAATTTAAAAAATATATATATCTACTTATTAACTTGTGTAAAATACAATTTAAGTAAATAACTAAGTTTAAATACAAATTTATAAAATATATATACCTATTTATTAACGTGTGTAAAAGTCATTGAAACTGACTGCGGAAAGTTTGGTAAGTTTCAAAACGGACCCCATAGAAATTAGTTGGTGACCCCTGGCCTAGAACAACAAACATCTTGAATTTGCCCTGTCTAATTTATACATATGACTTTTATAAAATCTTGGTAATAGCAAATTTGAACATTTTAGTGTTAAAAAAAAATATATTGTTTTAAATTTATAATAAATAAAAAGTGTATTTAAAATAACTATTGAATTTTGTAATTACAATGTTTATAATTTTTTTTGGTAACTTATATGTAAAAAATAAAATAATATAAAAACTTTAAATAAAAAATAAATAGGTAACCTATCTAAGTATATTTTATTAAGTTTCTAATTTTACTTACTTTTTAGGAAGGTAAATTTATTATGTACCTAGTACCTATGAATTGGTTAAAGTTTTTATAGTTTAATATATTCAATATTATATTGTTAATATATGCCTATTTATATGCTAAAGTTTCGAATCCACTGCAGATTCTATCTTAGAGAATGTTCACTGCTAAGTATTGTTAAACACAACTCTCACAACTAGAGGCATTCATATTAATGAAAAAGCATTAGAGAATATTAATAGGTAGTTTAATTTAATATATAAATAATATATATTTAATATATTTAATACATATATTATAATTTAAAAATATATATAATATATAATGTAATGTTCATTTCTTAAATTTCATTTTTGCTATTAATAAATTTATTGTATTTTTTGGAGGAATTAAGTAACATTAATAGTTTAAGATATCGTTTACCTGGTATCTGTAACTTTAAAACAAATTTAATACTTACCTTTATGTAAATTACTAATAGGTAGGTACTTTCATAAATGAGTTTGAATAAATGATGCACTCAATATATAAACTACTTTTATTTTTTAATATTTATACTTTCCTACCTAGTTTTATAGCTAGTTTTTATAAATTTGAATAAATGTCATTAAATAATGAATAACTAAAATTTAATTATTAAGATGTAATATATGATTTGATCTTTTATAAAAAAGAATTTAAGAAAATTATTTATTCAAAATTAGTATTTTTTACTTAGATATAGTGCTATATTTTAAAACTACTCTATATATTGTACTCTAAGTGTAGCTTAGTGTAGTTTCTGATCTTTGATGTAAATTACAATTTTACATATATATTCAATATAAAATCTTCTGTATTAAAGAATTCACTATTTTATTTTATTAATGAAAAGTTATATGAAGGAGGTAGTTTAGAATGATAAATTATATTCATCTAATTTCCAATATTAAATTGATTTAAATACATTTTTATAAAATATTTATTTGCTGATTTCTATTATTGAAAAACAACCATAATTTTCCCGATGAATAATCTAATCTCACCTATTGTCTAGATTTTATTTATTGGCAAATAGCCAAAGAGATTTTTTCTTTTTTTGTCTTGTGTATTTCGTAATATTTATTGGATACTATAATTATAACGAGGACATAAATAGATTATTTATTGTAATCGAAACAACTTTTATCAATATAACGAAATAAAAACTACTTATTATTATTTCTTCTTGTTAATGTAATCCACTCACTCGCACTAATAGAATACCTTACTTAACTAACTAGTAACTATATAAATTGTGTTTATCATCAAGAAAAACCTCTGGTCAGTGGATGATTGTTGTTATTGTGTTATTGTTTTTGACTATTTCTTTATCTAACACAAGTCATGACGTACATATATCATATATATATGCCACACTTCATCAATATTTAAATATGTTACATTTAATGTCTTGTGCCTCTCTTATATATTTCGTGTAAATGCAAAGGAGAGAAAAAATTTCCTGCAAAATATACCTATTTTTGTTGTAATATGTACGTGCGTACAGTGGATTACGCACACACAGTGGCAATGTCCTGTAGATATTTTTCAAACCGTTTTCAGTGGTTTCCAAAACCGGGCGGTCGACATTATCATTGTTGGTTTTATATAATATGAAAAAAATATTTTTTTTACTCAGAGAGAACATTTCCGTATTGGTTAAATATTGATTTTTCCCGCGCCGTCCGCAACTGCTTTATAGTGTACAGTATATTATATAAATTTGGATTAACGTTTCTCTTAATGCTGATTATGTCTTCGGGCCCCGTCAACATTAATTCTATATCGCTGCAGTGATTCGCCGTTCATAATAATAATATATTGTACAAAATTGACAATATTATTGTTTGGTTGCCTCCGGTGACATGACACGTCTGTGTTAGGTTAGTGCATATTAATAGTACACAAATAGTATACAAATCGTGTGATTTGACCATGATTTTCATTATTTATAACGTTTAACAGGTTTATGGATAACGCAATGTTGTCGTTTTTTTCCGGAACATTTAATCTGGGTATAACTACTACCTATACAGTAATACTATTTCTATACTATTACTACTACTATTATTATTATTATTACTACTACTACTACTACTACTACTACTACTACTATTACTACTACTACTTTTACTAATACTACTTCTACTATTACTCCAATACTACTACTAATACTAATATTTAATGCTATACTTATAGTCTAGTTATTTAAGTCTTCTCCCATTCTAAAACTTGATATATAATATTATCAATTATATACTATATATATATAAGGTATGCCTGCGTTTAGCCACACGCTGATCAACCACATGGCCATCAATTGATTTTTATTTTTCTAATGCATAATAATAATAATATAATGTGTATATATCTGTATAAATGTTCTTATTCTATTTTTTGACTGGGTCCTACTCTTAAAATACTGAGGCAGTAACTATAGATGACACACGCAAGAATGGCCGCCATTCAAGGTGCACAATGTATATACATAGTATAATAATTTATTGTGTACCGGATTGTGCGTAATGATTGTTATAATAATGTGTTTGGTTTAAAAAAAACTGGATTAATAGTTATGAGTGGAGGGTGGGGTCACCGTGTGTCGACACCGCTCATTGTACAGCGGCGGTATCGTCATCGTCTATCGTTTCACCCTTTGCGTAAAAACGAGTTTTCTCTTGGGATAATATTATTTTGGTGGGGTGGTAAACGATGGTGGTCTTGCCGTCGCCGCCGTGACGGCAGTAGCGTTTACTCGATAATAGACACGTATGTAATATGTATGCGCGACCCCCTTTATAATCCCACCCCCCGTCCATTTATGAAGTAATATTAATAACACGGTGTTTTTAATATAATAATTTCCGACTGCGATCCAAAGTCTTACGGCGAATAACTCGCAGCGGCCACTGTTTTCTATAAAAAAAAAACAAGTTAGCAACTCAAAGATGTATTTCTTCCAAGTTTGATAAGGTGAAAACGATGAGGGGGGAGCATCTGTATGGGGTCGAACGTCTGTCATTAACACGTTTACGTCAAGTGTAGAAAGAAGGTGTCTGAGAAAGAGACTAATAAAAATATAACCACCTTTTGCGTAGTTAAATTGTCTGATCGCTTATTTTTATATTTAAAAAAAAAAATCTGACATTGAGTAATCATGGATTTGATTGAGTTGCTGCGTATCGTTAAAAGAAGGGGGGCTCGATTTTTCTCGTCACTGGGTGGTTGACGGTCGGTCACGGGGGAAGCCAACTCACTGCCCGTCGTAGATGGCGTTCCCCCCCCCCCCTCGCGACACGACCGGTGCGGCGTATACACGCGCGCGTATATATTATATTGTACGTACAAATATATTGTGTTACGTGCGCGTTCCCTCGGAGTTTCACCGGCGGCAGATGTTCTTTTTCGGGTCGACGGGGCCGCCATCGTGCGGACACGGCGGGAAAACACCGCGTCTACCGGTACGATCGTCTGCCGTGACGGCAGCGGTGGTGGAACGACGATGACGAGAGTTGTGGTGCCGTTGTCGTTTGTTGCTGGGGTGACGGGGGCAACGTTGCCGCGTTCGGTCACGGTCGGCGATCGTCTTGCGCAAAAATCCGACCGCCACCGACCTCTTTTACTTCGGCCGGTGTCGTTACGCCGTAGGATTTACATGCAGTTTCTTTTGATCGTATTGTTATGTCGTGGTGGCTTTGGTGGGGGATCCAGCCACCACCACCAGCGCCGCGCCGCCGCCGACACCTCTGTAATTCTGCGTACCGTAACAACCGGACGCGTGCAGTGGTTACCAAAATATTGGAAATCATCACGAAAATGTTGTCTTTTTATTTTATTTTATTATAATCGCAACATTTTCCATTCGCACATAGATTTTACGACGCGAAATAAAACCAATAGCGTTTTACATTTCCTTTTATTATACATACTATGTACAGAAACATTTTCTATATTTTATTGTTTGCAGGTATTTTATTTTTACAAACGAGGTCACGTACTCTCTTTTTATATTTATTATTTATTCTATTGCCTCCCACCATATACAATGTAAGTAGTCGGTTATACTCTGTGAAAACACTGCGCGTTATAATAATCCAGTACATAATATTTCCTAGTATTTTTTTTCTTTAAACATAACCGTTTTCTTTGGTTCATATGTTTTCCCTTCTCATCTGGTTCAATATTTTTCAGCCATACTCTCACGCATTGAACAACACAACACAACGTCTATTATAGGTATCTCGTAGGTTGCCGTATATCTTGTACGACCACGATGTAGGAAAAAAATTTTAAGTAGAAAAAATCGTCTTAAGATGTACATTCAGGTTATTAACACTAGCTGGTAGTTGCCCGCCCCCGCTATCAGTTTGTGGCTGCCAAGGGCTAACGGTGTCTTCTACTAGTGCTCTGCGGTAACCCGTTTATGTGGTGAGGCGGTATGCTCTAAAACGAATCTTATCTTATATGCATTTAGAACTCATTCATACACTTCGTTCTTCAGCGGGCCTGGGTAGATCTACATTAAGAATTATAATACTATATGATTTTATATTGCATTATCTAATGGTCAATGGTGCCAGGCGTAAACATATATAATATTATATTTCACAGGCTATAATATACTACAAGTAGATTTTCAGATAAGTTCATATCAAGAACGATACGATATGGGTCTTTGAGGTATTATGTCGATTAAAATTAATTCTCATAGACTATATCAGAATACTGCTAACATAATATTGGGTATTACACAAAATTATATAACACTTTAATTTTGTTTTATTTTAAAATATTACTGCGGTGTTGAATTGTTCATTCGAAAGCACTTGTCGGAGTTTTGTTAGTTTCGCTCAAAAAACGTAAGTCATATCGATTTTTACCACCGAATTTCATTCGCGAGAAGTGTTAATATAATATTATAAATGTTTAAAAAATATTATGTACCGAGTAACCCCGTACCCGCGCACTCCAACACCCCCGACTATTGTACTCCTGACAACGTCGTTTTGGCGCCCACTGGAATGTGATGAACCGCGCCGCGCGACGCGCACGTTGTGGTGTTTGCCTGAATATAACGTGCACCGACGGATTCCACCGGTCTCTTCCGTAACGGCGTGATAGTACGGGTTACGGTCTAATGATTAGGCACTAACCGAACTGGTCAATCTCAAGACTACAGCGGCTGTGTCCACCTCTTCGGGCGCCTCGTAATGCGTAAATTGAATGTGTGTGTGTACCGTATAAGTACCTACATAAATATAAACAAATAAATAACCGTTATGGTTCTAAACGGGGTTGTCACTTGTCGAATACGACGATATGTATTCATGATTTGGGTTCGCGCAAAGGTGTATATCGACGTGACGCCATAGGGTCGTCTCGGCCACCAGCGGATATTGATTTCGACTAACACGCGGAAGCGGCATCGGTGTGGGTGGCGGCAGCGGCGGGTCCATTCCTTGGGGAAGACGAGGATGCATAGTCGATAAAATGCCCCTTCCAACCTTACCCGTTCCTCGTTTACGATTTACTTTCCTCGCACACGCCGCGCGCGTTTTCACCTCAGAAATAACACGCTCTTACGCGCTTTTTTCTTTTCTTACCATAGTTCATAGTTACGAAATAAATTTCATCATACGACATGTATAATGTATATATATTATATTTCTCCCAATTCAATAATATTGGCGTGTTAGTGAACATTTATATTATCATCCCATGTATAACGATTTCCTATTTAATAGGTATTATTTGTTCAGGCAAATTATTATTGTGCCGCGTAATAAATTTCCAGTTAATTTCAAGTCGGGTCGCACGTGCGTACACCGTCGTCAGTACAACTGACCCTCATACTAATCCGCCCGCCTGTACACCACCCATAACCGTTCTACCCTTTCGTAAATCACACAACTACCACTACCGTTGCTTTCGCCGTCGTTTACCACCACGTGCCTTGCACGTAACCGCGCGCAATCGACAGCGCGATTGTCGCAGACTACACTGCGCCGCTGTCGTTCGGTGTATACCACCACCACCACCACTACCATTGTCGTGTTACACTATAGAATCGTGCACTTCTATACCATAATATTATTTCGTACTAACATATTATGTCGTCAGCTACATTTAAGTTTAATTCTTTTTATGAAACTGGAAACATTCAAGTATTGTTCTCGCATATTCGAAACTGATAATTTGTATTTGCGAGCAGTAGCATATGTTCAAACAAAAAAACAAAAAACAAATGTTATTGTTTAGAAAACTAATATTGACGTTATCTTTACAGCTCATAAACGTTATTTTACATATTTGTGATTTATTTATTCGTATGCTGTTAGAGATATTATGTAATTTTTCCCTTCGTATATTTTAATTTGTTCATAGAATATAAATTTACTTCTTAATTTCCAAATACCAATATTAATTGGTGTGAATATAGTTAAGGGTAAGGTCGAGGTTAATTGAATAATGAACTGTAATGTCCCATCCTAGGCAATTTATTTTATTAACTATATAGTTATATGATATACATTGAATAGCAAAACAAGGGGATGCTTTTTTGCAATGTTATTTGTATTTTTTACCCATATTGTATTATTGTAGTATCAAATTAGTGTAATACCAGCTGAACACATTAATGTATGATACATTACCTAAATAATAATTTAATTTTTTTACATAGCATATTATTTCTATATATATTTATTAATATAATTAATAAACATTAACTAATATAACAATCAAAGACAGTTTCTAATTTTTATGATAAAAAACAAAATATAGTTATTAAAATGTTATATATTTTTTCAATTCATACTTTGCTTTAATTTATTATTTGAATTTTATAATACTATTTATTTATTTTTTGAGTGGCCACTAAACCAACCTATGAAAAATAATCAATTAAAGTCTGTTGGTTAAATTCAATTGATAGGTATTAATGGGTAATTGGATTTTTTGGTGGTTTTTTAGAAAATAATTCAAAATAGTCTTTTTTAGATTAAAAAATTTGTATTTAATTTATAATTCCAGACTGACTTATGTGGTATAAAATGGCGTAAGTTTGTACATTGTTCAGCCAGTCCAGAAGGACCTCCTGACTGGGGAGGTGGTCCTGGTGGTGGGACCAATGCCTGTGGTTCGGTGCTTGAAGATCCCGTGTTATCAAGTTATACAAGATGTTTAACACATGATATGTTGGCTGTATGGCGGCGTGTTTCATTACCGCCTGCTAATTCTCAACAAACATCACTTGATCCCTTGGTTCCTGCGCCGCCAACCCTAGTACCTGCCCTCCCACCAGCACTCTCGCTAAAAGCTTCAAAAGAGCTGTGGATTTTTTGGTATGGTGAAGAACCAGATCTGACAGGACTTGTTTCTCCTCAACTTTTACTTAATGGTAAAACATGATACTAGATTTTAATATAAATATATATATATATTAAATTTTGTAAATATATTGATTTACAGAAGGTGATAATGGTTCATGGGAAAGTGGTTTATCTTATGAATGTCGATCACTTTTATTTAAGGCACTTCATAATTTAATAGAAAGGTACATTTTTACATTACATTAAAAATTGAATTATTTATTTTTTTTATAATAATGTATTATTTCAGATGTTTAATGTCCAGAGACTTTGTTCGGTTAGGAAAATGGTTTGTCCAACCTTATTCATCTTCTGAAAAATTAGAAAGTTCAAGGTGAGAGACAACTGAAATATAGTGGATTAAAAGAGTTAAAATTTTTTAATATTTATAATTTTATAGTGCAAGTCATTTGTCATTTTCTTTTGCATTCTTTGTTCATGGAGAAAGTACTGTTTGTGCTAGCATTGATGTAAGGCAACATTCTGTAGTACGAACTTTGTCAAAAGAACACTTATTACAAGCATCTTCTCAACCTCAAAACGGAACAAATATTCAAGGTATTTTTTGTATTTTGTATTTTTATTAAATTATAAATATTATTTTACATTTTTAGTAATGTTGGCACCATTTGGCCTTGCTGGTACTTTAACTGGCCATGTATATAAAAATATTGATGCTGAAACTAGCCGTATGATGGATGAATGGAGCCATTTTTATCCAGTTGTTAATTGTAATGGACCAAGTGAAATGTCTCCTGCAGTTGAAGTATTAGTTGGTGAGAATTATAATAAATTATATCTGAAAATAATATTTTAATTATATTAATATTTGGTTTTTATTTGCACATTAATATATCTAGTTAGTATAGTTACCTATTGGTGGCTTATAAATGCGTAGACATATTCATAAAAATACAATATTTTTATTTTTTCTAAAAAAAAAAAAAATGTTGTATAGATTATAATAACAGAGTGATCAGAATTTTGTATTACAAATATAATATTTAAAACTTATATAATTCTTGTCATTTTTGTAACATGAAATTCTAATCGCTTTGTATTTATTTTTGTTTTACTTATTTAAATTTTTTTCATAGGTGGTGTTAAAATGAGATATCCATCATGTTACGTTTTGGTAACAGATTTAGATGATAGCACTACTGAATTGTATAAAAATAATAATACTCATCAAACAACTCCACCACAACCACAACAACCACAACAGCACCAACAACAACAGCAACAACAATGTATGTAATTAAAGTTTTTATTGACTTTATGATATTAAATTGGTTTAAAATCTTAAAACAGTACCTAAGCAACACATATTTGTAACTAAACATCAACATCATCCAGACACAATAGTATATGCTTTGGATAATTCAATATCTGCGATACCTGAACGAGCATGGCAAGATTGTGTATTAGGATCACTGCATGCAGAACAGAATCCCCCGTCCAGACCTGAATCTCCAACTTTAGGTCAATGGCACTTATCTGATCCACTACAAAAATCAACATGTACTTGTACTAGGTAAGTTAGTTTGTGATATTTTTTAATTCATTAATTTTTGTGTGTCGTGTGTTTTGGGAGCTTTGGAAGTCGATTGGTATTTGTTATTCAGCCAGATATTTACAGGTGTAGAAAAACGAGTTCCAAGCACCAGACACAGCCAATCGGCACACCATTCCATAGGCGCACTCCCCTCCCTGATATGTTCATCGCTCTGCAGCCGCCACCCGATGCAAACAATGCCACCCTCAGGTTTGTGTCTATTAATGAGACGCTTGGGTGGTGAAATGACGTTAAAAGTTATGAGGGATGTGTTATGTAAATTAAGAAATTTGTAAACCAATTTTAGCTAAACAATTATGATATAATATATAGGCATTAAATAACAACTACTAATTGGTTTATTAATTAATTTCATTTTAATTTAATAATTTATTCATACTTATTAGTTATTACATATTATTGCGCTATTTATTAGATAAATTGTAAATTGGGAATATTATAATTTATATCGGTGACAATAAGTGCTAATTGTGTATGCTTATTAAGTTTAAAATTCAGATAATTTCTAGTCATATAGCATGGCCATCATGATAAAATAATTTAACCCTTCACCATTTTGACAAGTATAAATAATCATGTTTAGTAGAAATTTCAAATTTTTATCATTATTTATTTATTTAAAAGAGGAAAATATTTTACAAAACAATAATTTTAAAATATCAAATGTATTAATATAAAAAAATTTTAATAAACTCAAAATTGGACAATGTTTTGATAACTAACCAATAAAAGCATCATTATAAATTTTTTAATTGTAACTGTTTGGTTTGTAATATTTAATAATTATTAAACAATACTACAGAATACATAATATAATAACAATAATTTTAATACGACACAAATATATTATATGGCATGTAATGGTGGTGGTGTTGGATTTATATTAAATATATATTTTAACATTTTATATTATATATAATATGTAAATGTAAATAATTGCATGAACTATTATATTAAAAAATAAATGGTTTTTGTCCTTTTTTATATAAATAAAATTTGCTTATTAAAATAATAAAACGGTTATTTCAAATATATTTGTATGGTATATTAATAAATATTTTATTATTATTTTTAGGTCGACTCGCTTCGGTTCTACTGATAGTCCTCGTGGTCTAGATTCTGTACCTGCTTTGCCATCAGTGCCAACCCCTCCATCTGCTGGACTACCAGCTCCTCTTTCTATTCCTCCACCAATGCTTAGTCCACACGATGAAAAAATACCAATTACACCTCTTTCGGTTGACTTCCAGCCTAAATCTGTTTCATCTGTTTCTAATCAAGTATTTTCACCTTATCCATCCTCTGCTCCTGCTAGTCAAGAACCTAATAAGTCTGGCAGAGAAAGCAATGTTGGTACACCTGCACCGCCTAGTAATACTGTGAGCATCCCAGCTACTACACCAACAACTACTACAACTCCTGTTCCAATGCAAGCACAAAACTCAAGTGCTTACATTACGTTAAAACGGCCACAGCTCTCATCTAGAGATTATGAAGCAAACTTGGTCGAAGAAGAATTAATGCCATCTAAACTTTTATATGACTATTCATCCATTGATGCCTGGTTATATCACCCAGTAAAGAAATTTAAGTTAATTGTACCTAAACAAGAACCTATTACAAGAATAAACAATGTGACGGATAATCCATCATCTCCTCCACAAGTGTATATTAGAAGAGATAATAATATACCCATTATTCCAGTAATTTATAATTATTTTAAAATAAAGTATTATTTTAAAGTTATTTAATTTTAATTTATTTTAGGTTGAACCATCTGAAAATCAAATAAATAATTTTAGCAGTTTTGAAGAATTACGAAATAATGCTCTTAGATTTAAAGGAGGTCGTTCAGATCCTTATGAGTATGATGAGGAAAGTGGTCCTTGTTCTAGCAATAGTATGTTGGTTTCTAATGAATACAAACATAATCCTTCCATGTCTGTGATGAAGGTAAAATTATGTTTAACTACTTTATTTTTTTAAATAAGTTATTTATGTTTTTAAATTATAAATAATGTATATATTAAATTGTATTTGTTTTTATCAATAGAATGAAGATATAAAAAAAGAATATGATCCAGGACTAATGAATGGAAATAGATGCACAAGTGATAATATGAGAGATCTCGATCATATGTTTGATAACTCTGATGACTTGTCAAGTGACGAGGCTGTGGCAGCTGTGAGTATTAAATTTGAAGATTATAAGAATTATTATTATGAAGATAAATTTAAATTCTGGATTAATATTATATAATACCTTTATACAATATTAATATATATTTATACTTATAGTTACAAATGCAAACACCTCCTGGCTCAAACAAACCAGATGATTGTCTAAGTGGTGGATTGACAACACTCTTGGTTCGACCCCCAAGAGGAAGTGGAGGTGGTAGTGGTGGAGGTATTTTAAGGCCAGAAGAACTAGTAAAAATGTTTCCAACTCCTCCATCATTAGAACACAATCCAATAGCATCCCCATGTCCAGACATGGATTTACTTCCACCTCGTACTTACCAAACAAGTTCATACATGGGTAGTCCTCAACATGATCACATAGATGTAAGTTATCTTATTTAATAATATAATATGGTATTATTTTAAATCATAATGTTATTATATTTGTTATTATTATAAAGGATTGGTCGTATGTGTACAAACCTCCAGCCATAGCAAAGATGGTTGGTTCTTCTAAATACGCACCACTCACAAATCTTCCGAGCCAAAACTTACCCCCAATTATATTACCTCCCAATTGTGTTTATAAACCATCCTCTTTTGTTTATCATTCATCGCCACAACCTCAACAAATTCAACATCACCCACCACAGCCTGAAAAACAAAATCAGTAAGTTTTAAAAATGTAATTTATTTTAAGTTTTAACTTACAGAATTGCTAATTTGTTTAATTATGATATGATACTCATTATCAATATGATTTCCTAGTTTCGGAGTAAAGTGAATGTATTTTTGTACTAGTTTTACAAAGGTGTTTTTATTTTTTTTTTTTTTTGGTAGAAATAATGGTCTGATTACCAGAAATAGGGTATGCTTGTGGTAAAAAGTCATCTAGTTGGTACTTTGTTTAACTCATATTTCAAAGTTCTAAAAAGATTTTCCTTGGGAGATGAAAAACTGCCAAAAAATGACGGAAACAATAATTGTGGTTGCAATGAATTTCATTTTAAATAAATAAATATGGGATAAGTAAATTTTGGAATGGATTATCAGTATATTATATTATTATATTGTATACCTAACTGAATTTCGCTCAGAATTGTATTTTTTAATGCAATATCATTGAATTGCATTCGTAATTATAATAAACCACTAATTTCTCCAAGGTACATTTAATATTCTGAAAATTTTTATTGTATTATAATATTATGTTAATTCATTATTTGAATTTATTAATGGTAATTGCAAATAAAATTCTGTATGTAATCTAAAATAAATCGGATATGTTTTATTAAAATATTTAATATTCTGATTCATATAATTCATACATTATAAAAAATAATTATAAATTACAAAAAAATACATTATTTATATTTATTTGTTATAAGTAAATTCTCTCTCAAAAAAAAAGTAATACTTTTTTTAAAACTTCAATAAATATAAGTCATATAGTCCTTGATCCAAATAATAATTTAAAATATATATATATATATTGAAATATAAAACATTAACTTTATCTAGAGAATATTATAAAAAATTCTTGTAAGACACCCTGTTATTAGATATATATACTTCTTAGCTGCTTTTTATTTAACTCATTTGTTGTTTTTTTGTTAGAATTGTACCGCCACCAGCGTCTTCGGCAAATAACAATTTAGTACCAAATATGAACCGCAATAATCATTATCATCCGATGATGATGAGTCCATCACCTCATAGTACTCCGTGGCCTGGAGGAGGAAATCAGTATCATCATCGACCACCACCACCTCAACAAATACAACATCAACAAGTGCCCCCTCCTCCATATAGTCCTGCTATTTCTCAGCATCATAATATGAATGTTGTACCAACTAATATGTCACCACCTGTTCCTGAAGCTAACTCAATAGTAGTTAATGTTTTATTAACTGACTCACTTCTGAATGTCTTCCGAGATCATAATTTTGATAGTTGTACATTGTGTGTGTGTAATGCTGGACCAAAAGTGGTTGGTAATATTAAAGGCACAGATGCTGCAGTATATCTCACACATACATTAACACCAAATGGATACTCTTCTCAATACCAACATCATATGTCTGTGGGAATGCCTGGTAATTATTAGACATTTGATAAAGTTTATTTTCTTTATAAATAATCATTGTTGTTATTAATTTAGGTGACGAGGATGGAATCCGGTGTAGTTGTGGTTTTAGTGCTGTTGTGAACCGTCGATTATCACATAAGTCTGGACTATTTCCAGAAGATGAAGCTGAAATAACTGGACTTATTGAAGATATTCCTGTCCGTGTTGATGATAACTCAATAAACCCAGATGTTTTAGAATTAGTTAGGGAACAATGTGCTGCTGTGATTTACAGTACATGCAGTTCTTTAGTACGGGCTGCGGCTAAATATCCTATAAATCACCCATCACAAACATCACCTATTAATATGTTAGAATTCACTGATACCAATCGAGTAGCTCTACTTGCTCTTGAACAAGGAAGATTAGCAAAAGTTAGTATATTATTTTATTATTTATCGTTTAATATAATTGTTTGAGTTTAGAAATATTGATTTATAATTATATTGTTTAGTTGGAAGGTGGAATGAATAACCATTGGCAGGTCGAACATCATCGTTGGCCTGGTCATCATCAACAGGCATTACCATCATTAAATAATAATTCTCCTCCTATGCATAGATGGGCTTACAGCCAAGCACCAGGACCTCGTAGTAGTAGGCAGCTGATTAGAGTTATGCGAACATTACAACCCATTTTACAAGAAGCTATACAAAGAAGAAGTGTAACTACGAGGTTATGGGAACCTTATACTGTTACTGGACCATTAACTTGGCGACAATTCCATCGATTAGCTGGTCGAGGTACTGATGATAGATGTGAACCACAACCAATCCCTCCCATTCTTGTTGGGCATGACAAAGACTGGGTAGCTGTTGCACCTTTAGCCCTTCATTATTGGGATAAATTATTACTTGAACCATTTTCATATTCCCGAGATGTTGCATATATAGTTGTTAGTCCAGATAATGAATTTATTTTACAAAGAACACGAGCATTTTTTAAAGAGTTAAGTGCAGCTTATGAAATTAACCGATTAGGTCGTCATTGTCCAATTACTAAAGTATTACGAGATGGTATACTTAGAGTTGGCAAATCAGCTGCTGCAAAATTAGCCAAAGAACCTGTTGATGAATGGTTCTCAATGTTGGGTGAAAATCATCAATCATCTATGTTAAAATTATATGCCCAAGTGTGTCGCCATTATTTAGCACCACAACTATCTCAATTTTCTATGGATAAAACATTACTGGATCCACCAGAAGGTAGTGTTCCAAAACCTCCACCTTCTCCAATGCCACCACCTTCATCAATGACACCAAACTCTGTGGAATCGCCTGTTTCTAATGATCGTGCATCAACTCCTAAGAATGATGGCTTAGATGATTCTTCTAGTGGATCTCTAGCTGATAAAAGTTTTAATAGTAGTGGGGATAACAATCATTGTGATGAAGATGATGGTGAAGTGCCTGCTATTGTTATCTATCTTGTAGAACCTTTTTCTATTGGCAAGGACAGTAGTAACCTTTCAAGAATTGCTTGCCATGGTCTTTTACGTTGTTACAACACAGTTTTAGATACTCTTCCAGAAGCAATACGATCAAATATTTCAGTCCAAGTAATTTTGAATAATTATAATATGATGTATCCTGGTCTGTTTTTAAATATTATTTTCAATCTTTAGCTTATATCCTTGGAAAGTGTTTTGGAACTCGGTCGATCTTCAGATCATCTTAAAATGAGTGATAATATGAGAACTTTGGCTCTGTCAGTGTTTAGTCAATGTAGGCGGTACTTAACTCATACATCCAACATTAAAGCCTTAACTGGATTTGGCACTGCAGCCATGACTGAATTGTTCTTAAAAAATAAAGATGTATGTATTAACTAATTTACATTCTAAATTTAAAAATTTATTTTATTTTATATGTATTGTGTTTTGTTAAAGGAAAAAAGTCGAACAGCATATAAAGCATATACACCTCCTTTTATTTTGGCTGGTTATCGAAATAATAAAACTGGTAGACCAGATAGTGGTATAGTTGGTGATAGCAGTGGAGGTGACTCATTATCAATTCTTGGTGGGCTTAACGGAGCTGGTTCTCCGTCAGGTACTGATCAACAATGCTCTGTGCTATATGCTAGTTACTGTATATCAGAAGATCAAAGATGGATTTTAGCTACAGCTACAGATGAGCAGGGAATTTTACTAGAAACGGCTACAATTAATATACATGTACCTAACAAGTAAGTTTAAATTTTTTAAATGTGTTTATAAAGTATGATATATATTTTCTTTGTAGTCGAAGAAGAAAATCTCCAGCGCGAAGAATCGGCTTACAAAAGTTAATGGATTTCATCTTGGGTGTAATGAGTCAAAGTGTAACGCCTTGGCGGTTAGTTGTGGGTAGAGTTGGTAGAATTGGCCATGGTGAACTTAAAGGTAAAAATAAAATATACTAAACCTTATAAATATTATTTATTTATTTGGTACATAATATGTATTTTAGGTTGGTCATGGCTTTTGAGTCGTAAAGCATTAATGAAAGCATCACGGCACTTAAAAGAATCGTGTGGACAATGTAGTCTACTTTATCAAAAATCTGATGTACCATCTGTAGTGAGCGCTTGCTTAGTTTCCTTGGAACCAGATTCTTCATTAAGATTAATGACAGACCAATTTACTCCTGATGAACGTTTTAGCCAAGCATCTGTTGCTTGTCAACTTTCTACGCCACGTGATGTTTCTGCTACTCATATACTAGTATTTCCAACATCAGCAACAACACAAGTAATAATTATTTTTTAATTTCATTATGTTAATATATATTACATATTATAAATTACCACTTATTAAATTTTTTAGTCCTCGCAAACTGCGTTCCAAGAACAACAAATCAATGGCCCAGAACTTGGTGATGATGAATTATTTAGTGCATTTAATGAGGAAGACATGCCAGAAGGTATGGAGGGCATGGGTGACTTCAATGACATATTTAGCACGTGGAATGATTCGGATGCTGTGGGAAATACAAGTTTGGGACTT
>CM023358.1:57045786-57091715 GCA_013282895.1 Eriosoma lanigerum
TCAAGTGGTAATGTTATAGGAGGTGTCATAGGTTCTGGATCTATAGGTGGTTCAATGGGAATGGGACGAGGTTCAATGGGGGCTCGAGGGGATTGTTCCTCTCAAGCCGGTAGTCCGCCATCTTCACAACCTTGCAGTCCTTTTAATTGTGGATCATCCTATAGAGTAAGTCATATTACCATAGAGTAATGCATATTTTTACTATATAAATAAACTAATGATTTTTTTTAGAATGGTAGTTGCTTGGATGGACATGAAGAAGTAGGAGCATTACTCCAGCAACCATTGGCTTTAGGATATTTAGTTTCTACAGCACCAACTGGACGTATGCCTACATGGTTTTGGGCATCGTGTGCCCCAGACATCGAAAAATGTAGTCCAGCATTCCTTAAAAGTGCATTGCATATGCATACCGTACAATTGCCTAATAATGCTGATCCAGCAGCTGCAGATCTCCTTCACCCGACATCTGCGGTTTCAGCGCATCCACTAGATTCTCAATATACCACTGATGTTTTAAGGTATTAATTATACCATGTACATTTAATAAATCGGTATTAATTTTATGTTTACACAGATATGTTTTGGAGGGTTACAATGCATTGTCATGGCTATCATTAGACTCTAACACCCATGATCGGATGTCGTGCTTGCCTATACATATGCAAGTACTAATGCAGCTTTATCACACTATGAATGCTCTTATATGACGGTAACATGTTTTCGAAATAAGTTAGTTAATTTTTCGTGAAACATTTCCTTTATTGTTTCAAATAATTTTAGGTCAATTAAGGTGATATTTAATTAATGTTAGTTTAAGCTTTATTTAAGGAAAAAATATAAATACAAAATGAAAAATAATTGGACACCATTTTAGTATAGACAAATGTTTCTAACAAATAACAAATATAACATGTAGGTATCAATGGATAGTAAATTTTTTTTTTTAGGCAATTTTATTTTATACAGTGCGTTATAGGCGAATTGTGAATGTAATAATATTATTCTTGATACATTTTTTAAAATTTATTTATTATTTTTTTATGACAATTTCTGTTCAAATTGTCAAGGAACGAGTTACCATAAAAATAATGTGTCGTTTTAATGGTTGTTCATATTTAAGTTTTTTTTTTTTTTTGTATTATATAATTTATTTATTTTATCTTTTTTATCATGCTAAATTATTATTATTATTATTATTTTTAGAAAATGTCGATTTTAGTCACATCTAAATGTGACTTGTTGTTTTTTTGATGGCCAGCTTTATAATTTTTTTTTTTGGGCTTTTTTCCCCTTCTCTTTTTGTTTGTATTCAGACTACTTGTATCATATATTTATAAATGTATTTTGGTTTATCATATATTAATATAATTATTGAATTGTACATATATACATATATATATTTTATTAACTATTTATGTAAAATATTTATCAAATTGACCAAAAAATTAAAAAAAAAAAAATTATAAAAAGAATCCTGTAGAAGAAACTCCAACAGATTGTAGCCAATTTGAACAAATTAAATTATATATTCTAACCAAAGTCAATATTTATACATAAAACTTTTTAAATAATGCGTATAATATTATATAATTAAATCTTTGTTTTTCTTTTCGTTTTGTACAGGTACATAGCATGTAAAAATTAATATTAATAAATTATTAATGTTATAATAATTATTATTACAATACACATTTTAAGGTTTGTACAAAAATAACAAAGGAATACAGGCGGTTTTTAATATTATTATTGTGAATATTATATAATATATGAAAATAATAATAACTTGTACGCAGACAATGTTAATGTTATTCCATAAAAAAAAAACATTTAAATTTTTTTTTAAAACTAATGTCTTTTTTTTTTTTATTCATATTGAATGTTGTTTACCTTCCTATACTCATATAAAAAATTATATGTTTATGTTAAAATAATAATTTTACAAACAAAAATGCAAAATTGTATGTTTATTTCTTTTCTATTAAACCTGTTTGGTGGTGTGTATAACCATTTATTAAATACAAATATTGTATTTAATTAATTTTATGACAAAAAGAATGGAAAATAGTTTTTATATTATCTAACTATTTTTTAACCTTTCACTAGTCGCACAATTAAATAATTTCTTAGTTCTTTCTTAGATTTGAGTAATTATGTGGTTATTAGTAATATTACATTGTAATTCACAATAGTTTGTTAAAATTATGTTATAATATTTAATATTTCTTTATTCAAATATTACTTAATTTGTTTAGTTA
The DNA here is from genome assembly GCA_013282895.1 of Eriosoma lanigerum. NCBI lineage: Eukaryota > Metazoa > Arthropoda > Insecta > Hemiptera > Aphididae > Eriosoma > Eriosoma lanigerum. Next base: position 57,048,045 of record CM023358.1, read on the forward strand.
ATGCATGAAAATGACATTTAACAAATTATTATTTTAATGAAATCACATGTCAAAATGATGAAGATGCAATTCAATTATATGAAAATAAAATTGCTCATGTGTATACTAGTGATGTTCAGTTAATCAGTTAGTTTTTTTTTTTTTTTTTTGCCGAACCATTTGATCGTCATTACAGTTTTAAACTGTACAATGATGGCAATAGAGATAAACAGTATTAGTAGTCCAACCGAACCTATGTAGATAATGTTGAAAACAGCCACTGTCTATGAGTACAATCATGTGAAAAGATAAACCGTGCCAGGGTCTAACCAATCATCGCAACATAAGGAATTATGGTACATATCCTTACTAATGTCTGAGTATAGTTATGTCCCATTAAGATTTGGAAGAATGTTTCTCAACGGTCAATTTAAAGTTTCATAGTTTATATCGTTCTTCATTCCCTTGAAAGACCATGTTGGTGCAGCGTAGACTAACTTACTGCTGACGATTGTCATTAAGAAAGCTCTCTTCTGTAAATCCTCGCTTATATCGCTTAAGATATCCTATGTCCTAATGTCAAGGCTGTTGTAGCAGACTTTGCTGAATCAATTTAATTTAATTGACTGATATAAGTATAAATTTTACATGATTCCATGGTACATAATGCTCCTTTTAATGATCACTGGTCTACTAGACAATACCAGGAATTTTGCCATCTTCAGGTAAGCATATTAGTATTGATATTTTGATGGGCTAATTTGTAAGCCATGCCGATTCATCCACTTATCTATCATTGCCAGAGTGGTGTTAGGCTAACCTAATCATTTCTAGCGCCTCGGTTATGTGGGTGGCTGTTATTAGGATCAGGTCGTCGGCGAACCCGATCAACTGAACTCTTTGGAAAATTGAGATAAAGAGGACCACATCAAAGAATACAATTTATAACTGAGACCCTAGAATGGAACGCTGCAAGAGACTGTTCTGGTTGTTGGCCACTTTTCAAACGCACGGTTGGGGATCTATTAGACATAAAAGATTGAGTGATTTTTACAAGGTATCATGGAACGCTTTTAGCCTAAGGGTGGAGTCTATAAACTCCCATGGAATGCTATTATAAGCATTTTTACGTTTAGGGTTACCTTAACACTAATTCTTCCTGGAGTTGAGAAGGACTTTGATTGGCCCTATTGGCTTAAGTTAAAATTTTGTTGATGGTATTGCAGGTGGATTTATCTTTTCGAAAGCCGAATCGGTTGAGGCTAAGACCTCCAGTTTCATCCAAATGGGTGCAGAGAATTTGCAACAATATTATTCTTTCTAATAGATTCATGTTTCTATGTCGAGTCTTGAGTGCATAAGAACAGGGACTGAAATTTAAAAGGATTCTACCTTCTACCACTTTTGTATGATAGCCAGTCTGGCTCACTTCCAATTGGTGGAAAAAACAGATTCCGATTTGTATCAGTTGAATACTTTAAAGAGAAATATCAAAGACATCTTACCAACAATAATAAGCGCTTCATTGGGAATGCCATCAAATCGAGCCTACTTGTCTCCCGGTAAACAAGCTGTGGCCGTGCAAATTTCTTCCACAGTAAGATGAAAAGGCATCATCAGCTCTCTGTCTCAAAAGTTTATTAAAACCTATCACTCTAGTTTATGCTCGAGAAAAAACGCATGTGCAATTTCATTTTCGCGAATTTGGCATCTAAATCTAAAGGTTGTCTGACAAGTTTTTTATGACTATTCTATAGCTATAGGTAGGCCCGTATTTATGGGGGGGGGTCAACGTGGGCAATTGCCCCTCCTGGCGAAACGTTGGGGGCGGTAAACTTATTTTTTGTGTATAGGTATAATTTAATAATTATGATTTATAAATAATATTAAGTAAAATGTTTTTTTGTCATAATATATATATATATATATGTTATAGTTGGTTTATAGTTGTATAACGAAAACGTGATACATTTATGGGTTATTTCACTCAACTTAATATGTGTGCCTAATATGTATTATTGAGTATTCTGTAGTTATATAATGCATGAAAAAGTTTTCAATTAAAGTAAGTTATTTTTTTATTATAAAATATTTAATATTAAAATGGTAAATATTTAACAAATTTGTTATTGGCATGTGATTAAATAACAATAATTCAATAAATGGTATTTGGTAATAATATTGATTCCTACTTATAAAAACTAAGTATTCCATAAAAAAAAGGGGGGAATTAAAAAAAATGCTCCAGAGCGTCAAAATTCTAAATACGAACCTATAGGGAACGCCTATGATTAATCTCGACTTCATTACAGAACTCTTCGCGCACCATGAGACTGCTTATCAAGGCACTTTTATTGACTGGCCTCGTGTACTTTCTCCAAGATTTTATGCAGACTATCTATCAACTATTGTACTGGCCTGCGTTTTATGGTCCCAATGTAGCATCCTGGCATACAAACATCTCATACGGTGCTTAGGGGTTCGTTCAGACTATCCATAGCTTCATCCGCGAAGACTGTGCCCGGAAGTCTAATAACGGTTTTTCGTAGCTTGCTTTACATGGTAGTTATACCAAATTTTCGAAGTGGCCAACCTAGCTGTTTAAAGATAGCTGAAAACCTTCAAGTCTCCCCTTAGTTACCGACGTAACTAAGGATAGTTCTGGCAGATGCCAAAACATATGGAATGAATGCATCAAAGGCGTCTTTGTGGGCCCCCCATAACTCGAAACTCCAATGATCAACGACAAAATAAAATTATACATTATGGTATTTTATCTCCATGAAAAGATAATTAATCGATTTTATTTATTATATATTTGTATATTTTTTTTTCATCATACCATATATAAACAAAATTACATAATTATTTAATAAAAAATGTATGCTTTAGATCATTAGAATATTATACATATACACGTGATACATATATATTTATATTTAGTGTTATTCAATTATTTATTTATACAATTATAGCTTTAATATTACCAAATTGATTACGTATAATGTATTTTTTTCAATATATATATATACAGTACTTACCATAGTATATATTGGGTTAAGAATTAATATTTTTCAAATTATTATAAGTCACCCCCATAATGTTGACTTGAGACTCTCCTGGACTGCTAATAAACTATATACGACGCCTGGAAATTTCCTAAATGCATCCTAACTAACATATAAACTTTATTATGTAATATTATATTTTTTATACTAATTTCTCACTCGTCCCAAATTCATAGATAATAACGAATTATCTATGATAATAATGAATCGATAATATAAAAAACTATATCTTTATCATGGAATTATCTATATTTAAATGTTAAATCGTGTTTACACTTTTATTTCACAGACCACAGTATGAGCACAGAATATTGAAGATTAAATGTAAAGTTTTAGCATATTCTCACTCTGTGTTTTGCTTTTGTGCTTATATCGTGCTTCACAGACACAGTTGATTGTTGACATACAGTAAATATTTATCTCTTTAGTTTTTATTTTGTCGCCATATATTTATAAATTAAATATTTTCATGTTGGATATTGGGATACATTGTTTTATTCAAAATTATTTATCATCGTGTAAAATGTGTAAAAAATTTTAACCGATTACAATTCTTAACGTTCGTTGCAATATAATTTATAAGTTATATGTATTTCAAGTTTAGAAGCCATAGTCTATTATACTTCGAGCGATTATTAATTAGTCGTTCATTTGACATGCCTTTCTATGCTATCATTTTCAGGACGTCGAAAACAGGTGCAATAGCAGAAAATTGGTAAGTTTAACGTTAATATTATATTAATAGCATAAATACCTAATAATAGTAAAAAGGAATTGATATACAAAAAAGATAAATATATAGGTATTTATTATACATGTTCAGACTTTAATTAATATTGTTATTTTAGTATCAATATAAAGTTCAAATTGCATTGCATATTTATTTATTTATTCAGTTTTATATTTTCTAAATATAAAAATACAAAATCAAATTTATGAATATTCACAGAAAAAAAAAATGGTAATTATCTTCCTCTTTTTAAAATTATATAATGTTGAATTTTACAGGGATGTGGCTCGTGAATTAAGAGATGCTACTTCTAATTCATATGCAAAAAAATTTTCAACCCAAATAGATGCAGAAAAATATATAAAAGCTTTCAACTATAAAATTGTTGATAAGACAGAAACTATTAATTGTAATGGCAATAGTTTAAAAAGAAAGCGAATTGAAAGTCCAATTAGTCCTATCAGTTCCTTAAAAGAACACATAAAAAGGGTATTTTTTTTGTTTTTTTCAATGTATTTATATGATGATATGTGATATTTTAATAATTTTTTTAGATCAAATTAGCGTTCAATAATTTACAACTAGCAGTGACATCTGTTTCAGGATTTTCTGAAACTTGTCTAGACCAAATAAATAGTTTAAACGGTGATGTTTATAGTAAACTTCATAAAATATTGAATATAGATGAAACAGAATCAAAAGAAAAAGAAGATACCTCCTTAGCAGTTACTTCAAAGTACTTATATTTCACTTTTTTTAAATGTTATGTATTATTCTACAATGCGATCATTTAAAACAGTATAACTTGAATTAAATGTATTATAAAGGAATGACTATAATATTTATTATATATTTCAAACTAAATGCTTGAATTTAAAAAAAAAAACATCACCTTTAAAAACATAAATATTTAGAATAATTAATATAATATTTATTTTGTTTGTTTTAACAGTACACAATTTTCACATGGAAATATTTCATTTGCTGATTCAAACAAGTTATTTTCAACTTTAAATTTTGATAGTACCAATGGTATTAACTTGTCACCGTCTGAATTAGAAACAGCAAGTAATTTATGTACATACATATATATAATAGAAATAAGTAAATAAATTGCTTCCACAAATATCTATTTTCATCCTGCATTAGATAATCAATTAATTACTTTTAGGGTTTTTATGAATATTTATACTATTTTTTATCTTCTAATTGTGTGTTATATAATGTAATTTTTGTTATTATCTTCTTAATTAACTAATGTTGCCGTTATTTGAGTGCTTGTAAAAAATATGTCGCAACGGGCTTTGTACATTTGCATATAGTATACCATAGCTGTCACACGTCCTATAAAAGCCAATAACAATAACAATACCAGTATCGTTCATCATCCAACTGAACCGTAATAAGACCCATTAGAGGCAGACTTGCACGGCTAAGAAGGATGGCTCCCCCAAACTCAACGACCAGTATCTGGAAGTTTTGCAATTGTCGAAGTATTCTGACATTAAAATGACTAGCATATCGCTGCCCGCTTGAGTTCACATTTGCCCATAAATTATACACAAAGCTGAATAAATTACGCATATGAATGAATATATGTCTACTACTTTGTGTTTAAAATTCAAATTTCAAACTTTTCTTTTCTCGTTTATTTTTTTATTCCATTCTATCTATCAATAGATATAAATGATTACAATATATTATTAATTATACCAAATAATTAATAATCAATTCATTTACAAAGTTTAGTTGAAATATAAGTTTATCATTTACAAATACAATAACATTGTACAACATTGACAACATTGTAGTGTTTGTATTATTGTAATTTTTATTTAGTTTTTTATTTTATAAGGGAATATAATATATGGCTTACAAATAAAATATATTATCTGATCGGATAAATTGTTTAAAGATACATTAAAATATTATGTAAAATGTTTTAGAAAAATCATTTAAATTAAATGAAAAGAAAGAAGTAATTGTATACACCGATGGAGCTTGTTCGAATAACGGTTATAATGGAGCGTCTGCAGGAGCAGGAGTATGGTTTGGACATTGCCACCCTTTGTAAGTTATTTCATAATAATTTGATAATATAATTTTAAAATATATAAAATTGAATATTAATCAAATAATTTTTTTAGAAATTTGTCAGTGAGAGTACCTGGAATACAAACTAATAATAATGCTGAGATTTTTTCTACTATTAAAGCAATTGAACTTGTTAAGGCTACTGGTAAATTTTATATTTATAATTTTAAAAACAACAATTATCTAATAATATGTTTTCACCCAGGTCTTACCAGAATAAGTATTTATACAGATTCAGATTTTGTTATCAAAAGTATAAATGAATGGATGCCGCGTTGGCAGGTCAATGGATGGAAAACAAGTGGAGGTGCCGAAGTAAAAAATAAAGAAATGTTTATTATATTGCATCAAAGAATTAAGTCTATGGATTCAGTTAGCTGGGTAAAACAAATTAATTTTTATTTTATTTTATTTTATTATGAAATTTAATCAAAGTTATTATTTTAGACTCATGTTCCTGGTCATAAAGGGATTATTGGTAATGAGGAAGCTGATAAATTAGCAAGGATAGGAGCCAAGATGTAAAGAATAATATTAATATACAATTATTTTTTATTGTACATAGTTCATTTTATACTGTATTCACAAAGGTCATTAATTTAAAAATTGTCTTGTATATTTGAAAAAAAAACTAAATTTTAATAATCTGAAATATGTTTTAGGTCATTTATTTTTATAATTATACAAGTACAAAATAAAAACATATTTTATATTTTGAGTGGAAGCGTTGTTTATTTTATTTATTTTTGAACGTATCAACCTAATATAATCTAACCATCTTTAAGACCCCTTAATATTATGATTGTATTAGCCACTGGTAGCATGCTATTAAAACTTAAAAGACAAAAAAAGAATATAAAATTGATAATTTATATACATACATGCAAAGTATTCAAATTTATTTATAGTTGATTAAAAAGTAATTAATATTCTTTATAGTAATTAATAATAGTTGAGAAAAATATGTTAATTAATCTCATTTTAAATTGAATGAATTTACAACTTGCCAACAATATTTTCTATTTTTATGTAAACGAAAAGGGTTGTGATAAAATTAATTTTAATACTATAGTACTATATCATAATAGACTATTCTGTAATCAATGGTCTTACTATAAAGATCATAGATATATTATTATTAAATATAGTTCCTCTGGAGGATTTTATTATATTAATATAATATCACACAATTAATCTCTTGGGCTTACATATCAATATTATATTTTCTTAAATTAACAGTAATATTTTAAATATTTTGTAGAAGTTATTCAGATATTGAATTATTGAATGTTCATAAAGTATTAAATAAAAACATATGAGCCTTATAATAATAGACGGTACAGACTACAGAGAAACTTTACAAAATCATTTATGATTTTGTTTTTGAATGTTTAATATATTATAGTGGATTCTGTATTTCGACTAATAAGTGAATGAAATTTTATACTTAGTATAGTTCTTTGTACAAACCATAGAAAAATACTAAGAAATGTGTATCAAACCGTCTACTGAATACTCTCATGGTTAAAAATATCATTTACTTATTATTATAATCACTTTTATACAAAGCGATCTAATAATAATATTAGTTAAAACAAGTCGTTTAATGAAATTTATAATTTTTTATTACAGTAAAATTTAAATATTTATGTTGTAAATACAATCATAAGTAAATCACAGACGCGAATACGCGATATTATTATAAAGGTATTGTTCAATTTTAAAAAATTACAATTGTTCAATAAATAAAATATAATTATAATAGACATAATACAATAATATGAAAAAAAACCCGCGAATTCCATTATTTCTTTTAAGATTTCGTTATCGCCGTATTTCCGATTCGTACCAGATTGTACGTATTACTGATAAGAAATGTGGTCACTGACATTATAAATTCCTTATAATTATAAAAATATCAAACTTCTGAACTTTTTGTATAGTGAATAGTCAATTCTGGTTATAACGAAAAATACTTTTCGTAGTTCGTACGACGATAAATAAACGTGTTCGTTTTTGTTTAACGTAAATTGTACATTCGACTCTTTGGTTAGTACTGCTGACGGTAATTTGACTTTATTGCGAGCTATGTTAGAAGAAAATACTGTTGTAAACAGAAACTACCTGCAGTGGTCAATATTGTTATTTTGATTTAAGATTTTATCGGTAAGTAGGTTCCATCATACAGACAAACGTAATGTTCTTAATCGATTATAGAATTTAAAACCAGTTCGATCACAGTAGTTGTATCGTTAATCGTAAATGGATAACAGCGAGACCGACTATTATAATATCCAATTATACATTTATAACATGGCTTATATTATTCTATATTATAGATTTTGATTGTTTCCTAATCCATACTTTCTTCATATTTATTGTTACAACTTTACCATTATTATTTATTAATATTAATTTATGCTTATATAGACATATATGGAGACCTATGTTTGTTTATCTTGGAGAGCTCAATCAGAATGTTTGTCAATACTTAAATCAACTACATCAAAGAAAATTGGTTGGCACCTTGCGGTGAAAATACAGTAGTTGTATCGTCTTTAAAATATTTATAACGGTGGATTAATTGTCTGCAACAATGCCACATCATTATGGTCCAGAAGTCCCCATACAGATTCGACCTGAAAAACGGCTGACCAAAGATGCTATGGAAAGATATTTGCTTGATCGTAATGACCTGGTCTTAGTCATACTTCATGCTAAAGTTGCCCAAAAGTCCTACGGTAATGAAAAACGTTTTTTCTGTCCCCCGCCATGTGTATATCTTTTTGGTAATGGCTGGCGTTTACGACAACAACAATTACTAAGAGAAGGAGTTACAGAAGCTAATTCTCAAATGAGTGCATTCATTGGTATTGGTAGCGCTGATCAAGATTTACAACCATTAGATCTCAACAACAGTAAACAGTATTGTGCAGCTAAAACATTGTTTATATCCGATTCTGACAAGCGAAAACACTTTATGCTTATGGTAAGAATGTTTTACAATAATGGCTATGATATTGGAACTTTCCACAGTAAAAGAATCAAAGTAATATCAAAACCCTCAAAAAAGAAACAGTCATTGAAAAATGCTGATTTATGTATAGCTAGTGGTACAAAAGTGGCATTGTTCAATAGGCTTAGATCACAAACGGTTAGCACTCGATATTTACATGTTGAAAATGGAACTTTTCATGCTAGTTCGACACAATGGGGAGCTTTTATCATATACTTGTTAGATGATGATGAAAGTGAAAGTGACATGTTCAATGTTAGAGATGGTTATATTCATTATGGTAGTACAGTGAAATTAGTATGTAGTGTTACTGGAATGGCCTTACCCCGATTAGTAATTAGAAAAGTTGACAAACAAACGGCGCTGTTAGAAGCTGATGATCCAGTGTCGCAATTGCATAAATGTGCATTTTATATGAAAGATACTGACCACATGTATTTGTGTTTGTCACAAGAACGTATAACAAATTTTCAAGCCACTTTATGTCCAAAAGGGCCAAATAAAGAAATGATTAATGATGGAGCTTGTTGGACTATCATCAGTACTGATAAAGCTGAATATCAGTTTTATGAAGGAATGGGACCAGTAAATTCTCCAATAACACCTGTACCAGTAGTACATGGTCTTAACACAAATGGTGGTGGTGATGTTGCCATGTTAGAACTAAGTGGAGAAAACTTTACTCCACATCTACAAGTATGGTTTGGAAATGTTGAGTCAGAAACAATGTTTCGTTGCCAAGAGAGTATGATTGCGGTTGTACCCGATATATCTTCATTTAGAGGAGACTGGTCATGGGTAAAACAGCTGACACAAGTTCCTGTGTCTTTGGTAAGAAATGATGGAATAATCTATGCCACAGGATTAACCTTTACGTACACACCTGAACCGGGTCCTCGGAATCGTGTAACACCAGCAGATGAAATTATGAGAACTTCGAGTTCAAAAAACAATTTTTCATTATCACATATTATGAGTTGAACATTAAAAAGGTATATTTTTAAATAGTATTATTTATTCAACAGCCAACAGGGTCTGTGGCCTATGACTGACAATTGACTGAATAAAATAATAAATTTATGAAACAATATTATATTGACAATAATAATTGTAGTTTTAGACAGCCTAATAATCTAATAAGGCAAATATATTTTTTGATTTGATAATTAAAAAAAAAAACTATTGCTCAAATTTTACTGTGTATCTATGTTTTTTATTGAATATTATTTATATTAAATATTATTAATAGCTACTAGTTGGTGACCAAATGACAATGTGTTTTTTTTTAAATATATTTTATACAATAAAATTAGTTTTAAACATATATTATGAATTTGTTAAGATTATTGATAAGAACAAAACCATTTTTTTTCGTTTTGTAATTTAATAAATGTATATTAATTAAAGAATATTATTTATTTAGCTTATTTGCTCAACCCAGACATGTACAAAAAATAATAATAAAAACTGAAGTGGGTTGAAAAGTAGCATACAATTATTTATCTAAAAATGTTGGTAGATATAACTACCGCAATCCATAACTTACAAAACATAATCTCAAATGATAAAAACAAGTATAATATTTAATGACATTGAATAATGTTGAATTATAATGTATTTTTTAATCAATAATTGTCTATAAGTAATAATATACAAGTTTAATTTAATTTAATTGTTTACTTTTTCTACTGTTCTGTAACTAATAAAATTTGGTTTGTAAATAGTGATTTATAATTAATAATAATTATATTATAATAAATTAATAAAAAAAACTCATATATTAAAATTAAAATCCTCCTCTGAAATTATTAGATTGTTGTGTTTGGAATCCATAACCTGGAGGTGGGTTGCTCATGTTTGGCATTTGGACAGGTGCTTGTGAAACAAATGTTGGTTGACTAGGTTGGTGTTGTGTAACTTGACTATTATTGCTATCACCCCATCTACTTGCTCTTTCACGACCAGGAGCAACACCATTGTTATTACTAGTGCTGATGGCAGAATTTCCTCCTGTATATCCACTACGACCTCCTTGATTTCCACCTGTATAACCATCACGACTGGAACTTTGACTTCCACCTGTATAGCCACCACGACTTCCTCCTCTTGTAGTACCTCTGTTACTATATGATCCTCGGCCACCCCCGTTAAAACTTCCACGACTACCACGGTCATGTGTGCCTCTGCCTCGATTATTCTGTCCACCACGATCACGATTACGATTGGATCGATCCACTAAAATATTTAGATTATAATTTTTTAAAATAATTAAATTATAAATATTTCACAAAATATACTTTTTCCAAACACTCCAGCAGCAGCCATTTCAGCTAGTTCAAAGAGCTTAGGGTTGACTATTTGTTTAGCCTCTTGTAACACAGATATGAGATCTTTGGCTTGACGAGCATTATTAGGGGTAACAAAAGTAAATGCTGTTCCGGTATGACTAGAACGACCAGTTCTACCAATACGATGAACATAATCTTCAGATGAATTTGGATAATCAAAATTTATCACATATTTCACATCATCCACATCTATTTTCAATTAAAATAATATTAAAGGAAAACTACATAACTGTTTAAAAATATTTGTTAAATGTAACCACAATAATTAAAACAAATATTTAAAATAATTATCATATATCTACTGTACACCAAGTATATATATGAATATAATTCATCTTTAATTTTATTAAACATACAACCAAAATTATTAATTATTCAAAGTAGATATTGACGCTTTATGTATTCTATTAAATTGATTTAATATTTATTCAAAATAAAACATGTTTTTATTAATTGCCTTATAATATAAATATTGATGATAAGAATATAAAATAATGTACTGTTCAATTTATTTAAGTATAAAACTCATTAGAGTAAATTAATTTATAGAATTTAAGTAAAAGCTTTATCAAAGCATGAAAAAATGATTTTATGCAATACTATTTAGCTGATTTTAAATTTTATATAAGAAAATATTATTAAATCACTTTTAAAATAATAAAAAAAATGTTACTGCTGAACCAATTTCTATAAGGGACAATTTTCTTAAAATATACTTTTTTGCATATTGTCATAAATGAAATAATTATACATTAATTAGTTTAACTTTAAAAAATTAGCGAGATTGAAAAATATCACATATAAACGACAATTAAAAGACGCAAGCGATATTCTGGAAAATGTGAGTAACACGTAGTTTGACTCTCCAAAACAATTAAGAAAAAAGCACTTACATCTTTCTATCTTCTAACCATCGATATACAATTTTTTAAACATATATTATACTTAAACTTCTATTATATTAATAGTTAATTATTTATAACTAGTTAATAAAATTGAATTAAAATAAAAAATAATATTATTCGATTTGATAAAATATTTCAATACGATTGATTAAGTAAACAATTTTAAAATAATAAATTTCTATTATGTTGATATTTTAATAAAAATTAATTTTGTAATTGTCAAGCAATAACACTTAAAAATAAAAACCATACATTTTTTTTTTTTATAAAGTGTTTTATATAATAAATAACAACTTAAGACAATAATATTTTCTTTTGAATAGAGTATTTATATATTATTAAAGAATAAATTAACCCTATTATATTTTAATTATATTATGTACATAATAAACAGAATATTATTTAAACAGTTTAATAAATAAAATAAATATGGTACACAACTCAAATATCTAATCAGCTACTAAAATATTATTATATTGTAAAACCAAAAGTAAACTGTTTGAAAATATTAAAAACAAAATCAGTTATTTGAATTATGTATATTATCATATAATGTATAATACATTTAATATTATATAAAAATATAAAAGACCAGACTGATTGTCGCAAAAAAAAAAAAAAAAATTCAGATGCCTTTTTTCTTTAATATGAAGGAGCATTATTTGCTGCATAATAATATGTACAACTACAAAACAATTTTGTGTAATATTTAAATTTATAATATGTCACGTTTTATTTTCTACCTTCTTATGATGAGTCTTAACCATTTCTAAGTGGTTGTCAAAGTACTATATTATTTGCCTCAAATAATATATAGTATATACTATATAATAATAATAGAATAATATATACAGGATGAGTCTCAAGGATTTGACAAATGAAATAAATTTGATTCTACGACATATTTATTTAAACATTTTTTATTATATAATACCCCGGCGCTACAATTAGAGTATATTCATTTTTATTTTTGTTTCTAAATAAAATAGTAAAAAAAAATTCTTTATCTATTTTTTAATTTTTTAATTCGAAATAGCCATTTTGTACATTTGTATATAAAAATAATGCTGACATTAAAGTTTCTTCTTCAATCGTTTTCATTTACTTTTAATGATTTTTTAAAGTTAATGAAAATATATAATTTTGGATACACAAATACAAAATGGCTATTTTGATTTAAAAATTGTAAAAATAGATAAAAACAAAAATAAAAATTAATATACCTTAGTTGTAGCGCCGGGGTATATAAATTAAAAAAAGAAAAAATTTTTTAAACAAATATAGCATAGAACCAATTATTTAATTTGTCGAAACCTCGAGACTTACACTGTATATCAAAGAAATTACCAGAAAAATATTATCTAGGATAATTAATATAAAATAAAGTATATTATATTATATAAAATATAATATAATGTAGTATATCTAAAAATATAATTTGGAATTATTATTTTTGATCTATACACACTTATTATTTGTTTCTTCATAATGTTAGTATTAATCAAATGCATTTTATGACAATAATAAAATATTCTGTCATATGATACAAATGTTTTTGCTGTCTTAACATATATTATACAGGGTACAAAATAAAAGATAAAAGTAAAAACATTGAAAACTAGTAATATACAATTCTGATCACCTAAATAAATATAAAAAATACACAAAAAAATTGTATCAAAATTTAAACTCAATATTTTTTTTCCATTAACTAGTTAAATAAATTATGTTAGACATAATAAATATGTTATGAATTTCTTTAAAAATTAATTAAGCTCATCAGTATTAATAGCTAAGAATAAAACTTAAAATTTAAAAACCTAAAAACAAACATGCATACATAAAATATTTTGCTCCTTCACATTTAATTAATATTTTGAATTACTCCTCTATGCCTATCGAGAATGTCTCTTTTAACAGATATATTTACAGTAGAAACTTAATTACCTAAAATTTTAATTGTATTATATTTTATATAGTATAATCTTAGAATAGGTAGTCAATAAATATCAAAATATAAATAAAATTTTGGTTAATTAAGATTCTACTGCATTAATGTTTGTCCTAATTAAGGTCAATTGGTATAACATAGCCTCCTTATTAAGTTTTGGGCTGATGTAATTACTGGTCAAATGATTAATCATTAAAGCGGATCAGTATTGGTCAGTTCTAAATGAGCTTTAAATTACTACAAAATAAACTGACCCAGCTTACATATTCATATATCATTAATGACCTGAGTAAAATATTCACACACACTGCATGATTAGAACACCAGCCCTACATTATATGTATAGTTTTTCTTGATTTGGTTATCAAGATTATAAAAAAAAATCGGCTATGATATATTACGTGCCTTGATATCCGATGTGCTCTGTTTTCTTTGACATTAACCCGACCGGCTGAGTGAGTAGATACAAGACCATCGAAGGCATCAATACATTAACAACCAGTCTGGAATCTGGGTTCCACGCTCTGAATTGCATTCTTTACCGCAACTTACCCAAACCACGAGCAGCTACATCAGTTGCCACCAGAATATTTGCTTGACCTGAACGAAACTGATTCAATGTGTGATCACGTTCATGCTGAGATTTATTACCATGTATTCCTATGGATCTCCACCTAGTAATTCCATAATAATATGCATGGTTAATATATTATATTTATTTAATGTTAAAACATTGAAAAATAATTATATATAAATAATTTCTAATAAAAAATATTTTACCCATTCCGGTTTACTAATTTCACAATATTATCAACAGATCGTTTGGTTTCAACGAATATAATAGTTTTGTTATCTGGTTGCGAGAATATATCCGTTAACAAAGCAAACAATCTTGAAACAGATTAAACATAAATAAGATAAAATTCAATTAGTTCTTAATTTTTATAGTTACTTTTGCTCTTTTTCAAAATCATCACATACATCAACCACTTGTGAAATATTGTGATTAGCAGACAAATTCAAAGAGCCTACATTCACTTGTAGGTAATCTACTAAAAATTCTTCAGCTAAATTTTTCACTTCCGTGGGCCATGTTGCTGACCACATCAAAACTTGACGATCAGGCTAATAACAATAATAATAATTAATTATGTTAAGAAAAATAAATATAAAGTACTAAAAATCAAAATGTATTTATACCCGGATTTGTTCAATAATTTTACGTATTTGAGGTTCAAAACCCATATCCAACATGCGATCAGCTTCATCCAGTACTAAATATGTACATCGTTTTAAATTAGTTGTATTCCTTTCCAAGAAATCAATAAGTCTTCCAGGTGTTGCAATTACAATTTCTACTCCACGTTCTAAATCATCAGCTTGAGGTCCTTTGGGGGCACCACCAAATACACATGTGTTTCTTACAAATGTAGATGTGCCAAATGAGACAGCAACTTGTTGTATTTGCTGAGCAAGTTCTCGGGTAGGTGCCAAAACTAAAACTATAGGACCATCATAACGCAAGAGACGAGGCTGGTGGCTTATATGTAATATTGCTGGTAACATATACTGAAAAAAAAAAAAAATTTATTTCAACTTAAAATTGATTAAATAGGTACTTTTAATTATAATTATTAAATGTCTACTTAACACTAGACTGTAAAGAAAATCTAAATACAAAAATAATATTTTTGTTGTACTTATTCTTCTTTAATAACAATATTATTAACTTACAGCAAGAGTTTTTCCAGAACCAGTTTGTGCTATTCCAACCATATTTCTACCACTTAATGCAATTGGCCAACTAACTGCTTGAATTGGAGTGGGATTACTAAAGCCTTGTTTTCTAAATATTTTATAAATATAAATAACTATATAAAATTATAATTTAATGTGTACTTACTTTACTTCATTAAAAACATAATCAGGAAGAATTACTTCATTAAAGTTCATAATTGGATCTGGTATGTTACTACCCACATATGAAATTTCTTTTTCCCTTACAAAATTTTCAACTTCTTGTCTAGGACTAAATAATAATAATAATAAAAATAACATAAAATATAATATATTATATTATAATATTGATATCCTGATGAAATTCAAAATTTACCGATTTAAAACTATTGGATGAGGTGTATAAAAATTTTTTTGGAAAGGTTGAAGTGTTTCATTTTCCCACTTGGGTTTACGTAAAGTTCCACCAGGTTGCTGCTTATTTTTTAAACTGTTAAAGCTATTTCCTCCAATTGCTGCTGGACCACCTCTTCTATAACCCTCATTATCTCCACTGCGCGTACTGAAACCTGAGCCACGGCTACTGTAATTTTCACCTCTGTTAGTACTGCTACCCCTTGGTGCACTTCCTCGACTACCGCCGCCATAACTTGCACGTCTCATTGAACTGCTATTAAATTTATTATAACTATTGTAAACCAAGATACTCTTCTATTCAGATCAATCTTGACTATCAGTTTCCTAAGAAATTAAATAGATATATCATCAATAATACAATTGGGTATATACATATACATAATATATAATTGTTTGTGGAACCTAGATCGTAAATACAACTAAAAACAAAAACAAATAATATTTTGATTAAATAACATTATTTAGAAAAAAAAAATTATAAAACTGTACATAATTAGGGTTAGTAACAGTGTCAGATAAATCAGTGGTGCAATACACTCAGGCACTCATCTTTTTGTCATAACATAAGGGCCCCCAATATATTATATCTATTATCTGTATATAAACCATAATTATTTTTGCACCGGGATCTCAAATGATTAAGATCCCTCTACCAAATGGTGATTTGGTTATAAAACTAGTCCTCCCCAGATTTTTTTTGATGATTTCTAAATTTTTTTGGGTTTGGGACACTTGAACACTAAGGATTAGAGGAACTATTTCAAAAAACAAACATATTAAGTACAATACTACAATCTAAAATAGGAGACAACAGTAGGCTAGCCACGTCTGGCATAGTTAGAACCTAGATCATGGTAATGCTAGAGAATCTATAAGGCAAAAGACCTCTTGAACGACCCTGTTTAAGATAGGAAGACATGATATAGAAAAGAAGACATTGAATTTTTAAATGGAGATCTAAATTAGAAAGCAAGAGTAGCGGACAAGAAGACTGGGATGATTGGTTGTATAACAGGATGGTTATAGTGTACGTTATTACCCAAGAAGAAGAGACATTTGAAGTTATAATATTGTTTTTATTGAGTATACTTGTTTTAAAAACGTATTTATAATGATTATGTATTATTATTACTTAGTAATGACTTTTAACAAAATATAAATAAGTATTTTTACAATTTTTCATAGATTTTACACTACATTATATGGACATAACTGACATAAGATCTAAATATTAAAAACTAAATCCTCATAGCTACAAAATCAATTGATTAATGAATTAAAACTTATAATTAGGTATATTTAAATTAATAAAAAATTGTCTAAATTCTAATTTAATAAATAAAATAAAATTTAACTTAAAATATATTTCCAACACACTAGTTCTGTAATACATATATAGTTACTCAGTGTGTTAAAATATTCTTTCTGTGTATCTACTACATGCTATTTCCCAATCTTTACTCTTTACAACATATTTGTAATTTTTTTAAAAAATATTTTTATCTAAACTGTACCTGAAATTTCTTAATATTAAAATGTCAATAATTTAATTAAATAACTGAATTAAAATAAAGTATGCCATATATGTCACCTATAATATCATGCTTAGTTAAAATAAATATTCTGGTTCAACTCTTGCTCTTGGGTAATACAATTTACAATTAGATTTAAATTATTCTAAATCTCATGGGATCAATGTTTTAAAAAATAATTTTTAATCAAAATGTTTTAATACAGATATTATATTTTCTAGTTAAATATTAATTACTTTCCAATTAAGTATTTTATGCCCCACCCAAATAAGAAGTGTATTATTAGGTAAGTACAAAAACACTATAAGCCTTGATAAATATGATAATTTAATACTGTCACAAATTGTTTTGTACTCTAATTATTATATTTGGAATTGGAAGTAAATAAATCAATAAAATTGTAAATAGGATCTGTCAAAATAATAAACGTCTATCTGACGTCTTTAGTAATGTAATTATGGCGATAAAACTAATAAAACTTAACGTTACAATATATTCAACATAGAATTGTTTAACATGACATGTAGGAAGTAGGTACCGTTTAATTCTTTGTTACATTTACAATCGTACCAATAGGAAGTTTTGTTATAGTACACTTTAATAGCTAATTTGGTAATTTGATATATATATATATATATTATGGATAATGCATAAATTACTACTTACGTATTGGCGAAATGCAAAACTGTTTATTAAAAGAATAAATATCTATCAAAATGCCGATAATTCTATTAAACAATTAAATGTAAAAGTTTTGAAAAGAAAAACCATCCACCGGGGATTGGTTGTTTCTGGGAGAAACTCGATGGAGCACAAGCTAACAAACTGACGCACAGTCACAACACAATAAAAACACTCGAACAGTCGGCAGTTGGACCTTAAACCTAAGCGGCTATACGTGTCTACTGTCTGATGTCTGTCGCCTGCGTTTGTGTTGGTGTGTTACCTAGGAAGTAAAAAAAATCAAACAGAAAAAAAGAAAAAATTATCAATTATTTTAACAATTGGAAACAAAAAACTTGAGCGACGCCAACTTGTAATGCTAAACATGGTTAACTTTGGCTTAATTTACAAACTCCCTGAGGTATATACTGGGCTACCGATTTCAACCGCGCCATTTTTAAACTAAGTCCGTCCTCCCACTGGGGCAATGCCATTTTGTCGCGAGATTATCGTTTGTTTTATGAAAATAAATTGGAGTGTTGAAGTGTTCCCACTGAAGCGACGAGATGCGACTCCGTCGCAACACAACAGAAATTAATCGCCGGCAACTTGCTCTGTCAATCGCTTCATATAAAGTTACATCGTCTGTGCTGTATCATAGACATTTTACTTCTTTGTATAATAATTTTAATATATAATATTAAAATATTAAAATAATAGAGAAATAAGTAGATGAAAAAATAAAAATATATAATATATAATAAAATATACAAAACATTAAACGATATAAAGTTAAAAAAGGAATAAAATTGAATACTAAACATAATATAACATAATTAAATATATTGAATATATTTTTTCAATTTAGTTTTAATACCTTTTGAATTTTAATACGAGTATATCTTACCGATACATTTCTATTGAATAATAATATTGATTATGCATATTATAATATTTTCTAGTTAAATCTGTAAATATATTTTGTCAAATTTAAACGATCAGAAAGTACATTCTATTAAACATACAAAAATATGTTTGAAATATTATCATTAACATTATTATTATTGTCATTATTATTTAGATGTATGGTCATTATGCAACTGGTCGTTCTAGTTGTCGAAAACTAAAAACATCACTTATAACGTGCTGAACACCAAAAATCTAATCGTACGATTTTTTGCTAAGCAACAAAGCATTTTAAATGGCGTTAACATCGCGTTGCCATAGTAGGAGGACGGCATAAATTTAATACGACTCACCATATTTGTTATCTCTACTCTTCGTCTATGGTCTATCCAACAAGAAATATAGCTATATCACAACCACGTAAAACATAAATTGTAGGATTTTAGTTAAACTTACAGATTAACAATCATTGACAAATTTAAAGAGTAGAACATTTTCGAGGTTCTCTCATGGTTATTTGTAAAATCTCATCTGACAATGAACTTATTTATATAAAATATTAGAAAAATAAATTAATAAATTAACATTTATAACATTATTGTTAACAGCGTATATAGTATGCTGGTGAAGTGTCTTCTTAAGTTTACACAATTTGGAATTTATTGTAATTTGAATTCAATATTGTATTTTTACTTTTGTGGTTAATTTTATATTCACTACTCTAGATCATTAATTATCTTGTATACATGTGTTAGTAGTTAAAAAACGTATGTATGTATGTATATATGATTCTAATACTAAACATTCTTTATTTATTAAACACAACATTCCTTATTTTACATATTATAATATTATATAGAATATATAGGTAATAATTAAGGTTTTAACATATTTTCATTTAAAATTTTGGTAACTGTTATACATACACAATTATGAAATAAATAGAATAGGAAAAATTAAAGGAAATAGTATAGAAAAAAATTACATTTAAGTTAAATTTTATTTTATTATAAATAAAACATTTCAAACGTTTATTAAATTATATTTATTTATTTTAATTCTTATATGTATACTGTGTACATAATGAACTCATAAATAATAATATAGATACCTATACAGATTTTTATCTTATATACAATATAAGCGCTAATCCATCTAGAAGGGTGGGGTGCTTAACACAAAATTATATGCATTATAATTTATAAGTCTACGGTTTCTATTAACTTTTTATAAAACTTTTTGAGTGTGCCAA
This sequence comes from Eriosoma lanigerum, assembly GCA_013282895.1. NCBI lineage: Eukaryota > Metazoa > Arthropoda > Insecta > Hemiptera > Aphididae > Eriosoma > Eriosoma lanigerum. Next base: position 57,068,643 of record CM023358.1, read on the forward strand.
TTTTGTTTATAGGGGTACACCCCCACGATTTGCGCCTATGTTAGTAATATAATAATATAGTTTAGTAATGCTGTATTATTTAACATTTAATTTAGAGGAATTATATTTATATCCATTTTTTAAAATAAATTTCTGATTATTTTATTTTAATGAAATTAATTTTTAGAAAGTATTGTCCAAGTGTCTGACATACACATAGGTACCAGTTGTATAGATATACAACTGGTTTGATTAACTACTACTTTACTATAAAGTACTATTCTAGTTCAACAGTAGCTGGGGTACAAAGACTTGTAAAATATATTGTACTTTATGAATATTTATTTTATTTTTGGATAATTGTTTTATTTTGATTATAATAATAGTCATAAATTTAAGATCATTACTTGGCTCTAAATTTAGATCACACATTAGTAATTTGTATCCTAAATCATAAAATATGATACTATTGATACTAGTCAAACATATATTTAGAAAAAGATTATTTAAAATCTCGATGGAAGATACAATTGTATATTTGTATCTCAGATACGTATTTTAACTATACCACATTCTTCATTCTATTCTGTGTTTAAACTGTGATACTGCCTCAGTCCAACCGCGGTTCGCATTATAGAACATATTTCATTGATAACTCCTATCAGTTATTGTTTATTTTGTAATTTGTATTGAATTGAAAATAATAAAATATGCTTCTACTTACTTTCCTGTTTTCCACATTGTATTTAAATTAACTTTATAAATTTTTATATTAATTAATAGTTAAAAATTCAATATGGGGAGGCGTTCAATAAATACCACCAAAAGTGGTAAATATATGAATCCCACGGATCAAGCAAGTAAGTACACATTTTGGTAATAATATATTTTTGTATGTATTTACAAAAATCTTGTGTATAACTGACAATAAACTTATTAATAAAATGTATTTTTCATTAAATAATAGGAAAAGAAGCAAGAAAAAAAGAATTGAAAAAGAATAAAAAACAACGTATGATAGTTAGAACTGCTGTACTTAAAGGGAAAGATCCATTACAAATTCTTGCAGAAATGGAAAAAATTGATCAAATGGGTAAACAAAATATATAATTAGTTGTACTTTTGGTACTATATAATTTATAAATGTTAATTACTGTAAAGTAATATAATGTTTGAATACAATATTAATAATAATAAATTCAATATTAGTTATTTATTTTAAATTATTACAACTTTTAAATGTTATTTTTATATTGATCTTTAAATGTATATTTAATAAAATAATGGTTAATCAAATCATTTATTTTCAGAACCATTTTATTGATATATTAAAATGCATCATTAAAAAATTGTTTATTAGAATACAATATATTATTATTTTATTTTATTTTTAGAATATAATGTTGTTCAGCCATCTCCTTTAAATGAAAAGGTTTTAAGAGAAAAAAGACGAAAACTTAAAGAAACTTTTGATCGAGTCATGAAAATGTATGTAAGTATCTTTTATTTATTTTACTTGTAAGTTTTCAGTAAATTTATAACATTATTACTTTTTAATTATTTATTTTGTCTAGGTAAAAGATGAACTTGATAAATACCATGAAATAAAACGAGCTGAATCTGAATATGAAAAACGTCGTTTTAAGTTAATATCATACTTTGATGCTGTAAAAACAGCTCAACAAGTATCAGTTGATGAAATTCCATTGCCGGTCATGACATCAAGTATTCCATTACCAGCTTCTGATTCAGGATATAATTCTACTGAATTACCAATGGGAATATTGAAAAAACCTCCTATTTATTCGTTAATAATTTTTATTATATTATATTAATATACCTTTTAATTGAAAAAATTTATAAAATATAATATTTTCATTTGTAGTAGTCCACCGATGTCACCAATATCTGGTACAAAAAAACGACCACCTGGTGTTCCTCCAGGGGTACCCCCTACACTAACAGATGAAGAAAAAGACGATGATGATTATGATGATGATTCTAGTGACAGTGAAACTGGTTAGATAACAATTAAATCAAAACATATTTTTAAAAAATATATTACTAAGTAATTTCTCCAATATTTGTAGCTCCAAAACGTTTGCGGACGTTACGTTTTGCTGAAACAGAGGATTCTGGTAAAGAAAATAAAACAACTGATGATATAGAAATGTTTATGAGAGAGGTAATACAATAATACCATAGATCATAATATAGAACTTATTTCATCTATGATTAAGCCCAGTGTTCAAACTAAGTAGTTAAGGGTCTTCATCTTAACTTTGAATTTCTATAAATCTACCTTATTAAACTGGTCTTTTATCAATTTTAAAAACAGTTCTAAATTTGTTATTTTGTTATCTATGTTTATACGAGATGATTTTTTAAAATATTTTTATATTATATTAAAAATAAACTTAAAAGTAATATTTTATTGATTTTTAAACTGCTTTGAAAGATTGTATTATTGATGAAATTAAAATTCATCTGGTAAAAACACAGTTCAACTTTTTGTCTTTAATTTTGATCAGAAGTATTTTTTTATTTTTTATTTATTTGTTTAAACTTGTTCAAAAAACCTTAATAATGGAAATTAAAAATCATGTTTAATATGATTATTGAATTAATTAAATTTATTAAAGATAAACAAATGTGTAACACATATTAAATAAAAAACTTCCTATACATAACTCCTATGAAACAGCTAATATTAAAGACCTTCAAGTACTAACTATTTTATCTATTTTTAGATTGACGAAGTTCAAAAGAGGAGTTCATCAGGAAAACATGAAGAATCTAATGAAATTCCTTTACCTTTATCAGCCCCATCAGGACATTTACCTCCCGGACTTCCTCCTAGTATGTTCAATTTTTATTAATATTATTTTGTTTTTAATATAATTGAAATTTATAGATTTGGCAGTTGGTATTCCTCCCCCGATGCCATATCGTGGACCTGCTGGTCGAATGCCTCCTGGTCCACCACCTGGTCGGCCGCCAATGTTACCTCCTGGACCACCACCTGGTTTACCACCACGTATGCATGTACGATTACCTCCTGGACCACCTCCTGGCATGCCACCAAGAATGATGAGATATAATTCTGGTATGCACAACAATATTAATACTGCAGCTGCTGTTGCCGTTGCTGCTGCAGCTGCAGCAACTCCAAATATTGTGAGTGCTGAACCTCAACTTATTAATCGTGATGAACCACAACAAACTGGATCTACAATTGAGGCAAAACCAAAAATGAGGTATTAAAAATGTTTTTATTTAATTTGAACTTTTTCTTTATTAATATAATTAAAATTGTGAGCTTTAATTATTTATAGAAATCTTGCGGCTGATATTACACGATTTTTGCCTACATCTATACGAGTGAAAAGAGATGATGGTAAACCAAATAAACGTGATAATGCATGGGAGCAACATAAAGCAGCAGAATATAAATCTAATATTGCTGCCAGTAATCAACAAGTTGGACAACAAACAAAAGATGATGCATATATGCAATTTATGCAAGAAATGGAAGGACTTCTTTAGTTATTTATATAATATATTGAATTTTGTATTAAGGATTTAAATTATATAATGATTTGACTAGTATATTTGTATGTTTCGATATTTGAATGCCAATTCAAATAATTTATGGCTTCTAATATGTACACATATATTTAATAATTGTATTATAATTTATAATACATACCAATTCATAGTTACTTTTAATTAATCAAAATTTATATACCTTTTTCATGAATGAAGTTATGCATTCACTAACAATACAAAATATTCTTAGGATGTCTTTTAACGAGCATTCTAATTTATTTAATAATTTTGTTAGATTATTTCTTAGAAAATAAGACATACTAATAATAATAAATACAACATTAAAGATAAATATTATAATAAATTGACAGCGCTGGCGCTAGGTTTTGTGATGCAATGCACTAGGCATAATGTAAGTTTTTTTAGATTATTAGTATATATTTTATAGATTCGTTCATTTTTTTATGATAAAACAAAATATTTGAGAAGCCTAACAAAGTGTGAGTTTGTCATCCTTTTCCCCAGCTCTGACTTTAAAACAAAATAATAAAGAAAGTTACCAAAATACCTTGTACTAACTTAAAATATTTAGTCTATACCATCGCTATAATTTAAAATATATATTCTATATACACAAGTTTTTTTTACTTATATCCGATAGTAAACATTTTCTCAGTTTGAAAACCAAAACATATTTAAATAATATAGGTTATATTAGTTGGTTTGATAGAAAATGGAATATGTAGATAAAAGTATGATATAAAAATAAAAAATTAGCTATACACTGTTAATAACAATGTAACAGCAAATAATATATTTTAATGTTGATATATGGCACCTGGTTAAATAATTTTTCACTAGATATTTACAAATGTACAATAATGGAAGATAACACAATTATGTTTATTATTATTTTTACACATCCAACTTCAAAAAATAAAAAAATTTTAATTTTATTATAAGTTATATAATTATTAGAATTGTTATTTGTTATAACATGAAAAATTTGCAGTCTTACATTTTCTTTATGCCTTCTAATGAAATACTATAATACTACATTGCTACTTGACTAGCACCAATCACATATTAATAAGTCAAAGATGGTTCTTGGTTAACTAGGACATATTTTTAGTTAACCAAATTAATGGGATTTTCCAGTAATTTTGGCTAGCTTTTTTCAGAGTCTAATAGCTAACATCTACAAAAATACCGTGGTTACTGGCTACCCAATAATCTTGAATCTTGTGCACCGAAACATGTGTTTAGACCATTAAGTCACCATTTAGCTCAACCCTTTTATTAATAACAAAATGCCATACATGATACATGATACAAATGTCATTCATGAAATGAAAACAATTATTATATTTTATGTGTGTACAATATAAAATTATAAATTACATATTTTAATATTAAAACAATTAAATTTGTTTAATTCAGATATAACATTACATAATTGTATAAAAGTTAATAAACAATAAAGTATTAAATAAAAACTATAACAAATTAATTAATATTATAATGGTAAAAATAATTACTGTTAACTTCAATAGAATAAAATATTTAAATTTGAATATGCTTTAACCATTTAATATAATTTTTGTGTTCCTTTACTATAATTTTTCCAATTTAAACACTGTTTATGATATATACAATATAATATAATCATAATTCATAATAAACTGGTTATTAATGAGAAGGTGATAGACTTCATTAAAAGCAGTGGTGCCGAATACACACTTAAGGTGGTACAAAAATAGTCTTACTAATTGGGCAAATTTTGAAGGCTTTGAATCTTAAACTATGTGGTGGCTGAGTAGATGTTTTTAGAATGAATTAAAAATTAAATATTGTTCATAAAAATAGCCATGAAAAAATAAAATAATTATATTAACATATAGATAAATAATAAAATAATCAATGAATATATATATATTGAATGCGATACTTTTAAGACTTTTAAGATCTAACATCCATAGGCATGGGCACAGGGGTAGCAGGGTGCTCTTGCTGTCTCTGAACGGTTCAGGTAAGTAGACTTGAAAAGGCCGAACAGATCCAAGCTACAGTGTAACCGTATAATGTAGCAATATAAAATACCCTTGTTGATTATGTAAAAAATGTATTATTAATATTTGTATTATTGATAATTCTTATTCCAAGGAAAAATCTTTTGAAAAATGTAAAAAAAAGTACCAAGTAGATGAAATTCTCTACCGAAAGCAAAAAATAGGCACACATAATGGTAAAACCATCTGGTACGTTCAAAATATAAAAATTATCTGTGGCCTGTAGGCCGTTGAGAAAGAAGAATGGTCTGAAGGCATACATTTTTGCTGCCTCCAACCTTAAACTCTACACACGCCTATGCCAACATCTATTTACAGTTAGGGTATTTATCATGGGCTAAAACAAGTAGTTAGATATCTTGAAATAGCGGACAGATAGAAGATGTTCTCTACTTAAAATATCAAACAAATGTTGATAATTCAATACAATTCTGATTTAAATAAGAAAAATATTATATTAATTTTATTTGAGAAATATCTTTTTTATTTTATTAGATACTGCATTAGCTAAATTATTGTTTCATATATATGATATATCATGCCAGGGGAAGAAGAATAAGATGTATATCATATATAAAAATTGAATAAAATAAAATACCTAATTAAAATGTTTTCAATAATGGTAAATAATGTATTAATTTAATATTATATAAAGAAAATATTAAAAGAAAAAATGTAATTTTATAGAAATTTATTGTATTAACTATATAACTATATTAACTCCAATTATAATGTTTTTTTATGCATTAATGCATATTTGATGAGTTTTTAGTGCATGAAAGTCCTTGTTATAGTAATTATATTGAATTGTCAGGCCTTTTATAAGTTTGGTACCATATAAAATAAAATTGTATTCTCTATGGCTCGTATCATGAAATTATCAATCTGAAATAAATTATATGAACAATTATGTACATTTTACATGTTAAAATATAAATATTTTAAAAAATTAATACTTGCACATCATTGTCTAAAAATATTAATGAAATAGATAGTTGAATGCAATACAAATTATCATCCAGACATCCAGTTCTAACAAATTCAAGACATTCAAATAGTATTTTGAACTTTGAAACATTATAATATAGTCTAGCTATATTGGAATTAACGTTTAATAGAATTAATAACTAATTCCTATGAATTTCAAGTAGATAATAATAACCTACACAATTAATAACAATTATAAGTCAATTTGAATATTACAATTTAAGTTAAAATGTAATATTAAAGTAGATTTTATATTAAAATATACTTACAGGCTACAATCTATATAATATCTAATTAATTGACATCTAATAAGATGAATGTATATTAGCCCCATAATTATTCATAACATCAAATTCATTATTTTTAGTTGGTGCATCTAAAGGTGTGATATTTGGTTCCTAAACAAAAAATTATTTTATAATATTATAATTATAATATTTATTACAATAATTTACCTTATCAATCATTTCTGGAAATATAGTGCTCAAATTGAAGTTAGTTAGAGTGTTCACATTACTACTGTTATTATAATAGTTATTTGTGTTTTGGGCAAAATGTTGAACTGGTTTATTATAACTGGAACTTGTCATGCTAAATGTTGTAGGTAGAGGAATATAATTTGAAATATTATGTTTTGTAGTCGTAGGAGGAGTATAGAAATTGGTTGGTATTTGATATGTGGACGGTTGTTTGTCTAAATCGTTTCTATTATCATATAAATAATTGCTATTGTGTTGATTGTAGTAGTTGCTAAAATTTTCATTATTACTATAGCTTGTTTTCTGACCTGTTCTATAACAAGCAGTTTGTTTATTTGTTAAATGTTGATTTTTTAAATTAGATTTTACAATAGAACTATTCTTTTGTTGATGTCTAATTAAAGATTCAGCACTGTGATTAGTGGATCTACTTGAATCATGTGAATACTTTGATCGTACCCATGATTGATCTTGTTCAAATGTATTGATTTCTGGATAATATTGTTTGGTTTGATTTTGATAGTAATCTTTATCCGTTTTCTGATTCTGATATATACAACAATAATCCTTGGCACAATTTTTTCCTTTTCGTTTATCATTGGATTTCGGTTGTTCTACTAACTGACTGACTGACAGAAAATTTGAATTAACAGACCTAGACTTATAGTTGAACATGTTTTGTTCACTACTTGTAACAGGGATAACATTATCACTTTTTTTATTACATTCATATATTCGTTGATCAAATGGTGTATTAGAGCCTGTATTTATATTTAAAGCTAAATCTCCCACTAAAGTTGGCAACGTTGAAGGCATATTAGTATCCAAATGGGGTAATAAGGGGATAGTTTTAGATGGTGACCATGAATATGTTTGTTTAGGTTCAGGCTGTAAATCAAAAGACATATCAAAATTGTTTTTCTTTTGATAGCTATAATCATCTCTTTTAGAATAAGAATTTTGACATCCTTTATCTGTCATCCAGTTTACCGGAACACTTTTTTCATTTTGTTTTTTTTTCTGTTTTGGTTTATGAGGCCAAACTACATTGTAATTTTCTGTGTCAATATAAGTAGTTGTATTACTAGTATTTAATTCATATGGTACATATGGAACGTTATTTGTTGAAAATACTGTGGACGTAGATTTATCAGTCTTTTTTGTATTTTTAGTAACATTTTTATCAAATGAATTATAACTAGTGTATCTCCAAAGATCTGAATTTGACTGAGTTGTTTTATAATAAGAAGAAATATCATTATATGTTGTTTTGTGGTAAGTTGAGGCAGTTGGTTGTGGTGGGGGTATTGCTTTTAATTTTTTTACTTCTTTATTATAACCATAAATTTGGTCATCCCTTTTACTATTGTCTATGTATTCATTATTAAAATATGGCTTGTCACTATAACTAAATTGATCTTTCATTTTATCTTTATTTGGATCTTTTTCACAATCATCAACACTTTTCTGGAATAATTCAGTGGCTGGAGATTCCAAGTTTCCAATTTGTAATATTGTAGTTGGTGTAGATGAATTCATTTCAGTTTGTTCAGTTTCATTCAAAATATTTGTATTTTTTGAAGTTGAAACAAGAGGAAAAGACAGAAGAAATGCTTCAGTAGGAGACATAGAATCAGCATGATGTCCACCAACTGGTCCTTGAAGAGAACTAAACAAATCTGTAGAAAAATCAGTGTTTGGTATTGGTAATCGTATGTCATCAAAACAAGACATAATATTTTTTGCAGTTTCCATTGATTTTCTTTGATTTTCATCTGTTAATATATTTAATGAATTAACAACAGATGATGTTGTTTGAGTTAAACATTCTGAAGCATCAGTTGTTATTTTATCATTATTGATAACATTTTCTGTTTCAACCAATTTTAATTCATTTTTAGATGCATCACAAATATTTTTTCTTGGAACAATTTCTTCTCTTTCAACAGATTTATCATTTTTATCTTGGTTAATGTCTTTTACAATAGCTTCAATCGTGTGACTCGTTGTTCCTTTATTATCATTTGATTTTATTGGTTCGGGACAATTATGTTTGTCATTTTCTTTTAATTCATTTTCATTTATATTTTTCTCAATTATTTTTGTTTTCTTTAACTCATTTTTATTTTCAGATGATCTGTTTGATTTTGTATTATTAATTAATTCTTTATTAATATTTAAAAAATTAGTTTCTTTTAATAATCTATTGTATGCCATTAATGAAGGTATAGGTCTTTTATTCACAGATGTAGTAATAGTACCATCATTTTTTTTTGGAGCAATTAATATCTCAGCATTTTTATAATCTGGCAATAGGAGTATTTTTGGTACATCAAATAATATTTGTGGTTGTGATATAATAGGTGCAGTATCAATTTTTATTAAATGTCCATTAGGTAAGATGAATGTAGGTTTAGTTGGTGTTAAAATTGGTATATTAATAGGTTTAGTGACTAAAGAAATAGGCCTCATTTTTGGAGCTAATTTTGGTTTCCTTTTACATTTTTTTAAACAATTACTTCTATTAGTAGAATCTACTTTCTTCTTTAATTTTGAACCAATTTTAATACTTGTCTTTTTAATGGATTTATCTTTTGGTATTTCAATCTTAGATTCTTTCAAAACAGATACTAGATGTTTGATTCTTGTATATAAATGAGTTATTTTATTTTGTAAGCGTATTACTTCCTTTCCTAAGATATAAATTAATAATTTAGAATTTAGACTTATAACATTTGAAAAAGTATGCTGACTTACTATGAATATTTGATATTTTCTGTTTTTCTTTTTGCAAAACTCGAATGAAATCAATTGCATGATTAATGACATCTGCTTTACCAAATGAAGCACTTGATTCTGATGGTGGAAGAACAGTACGCAATTCTTCAAAACTAACATTTAAACGATCTCTACGTTCTTTTTCATAAATTCGATTTTTACTAATTACAAACAAATCAATGTACTAATAAATAATTATTCATAATATAATTTAACAACGATTACTAAGTACATACGCTGGTTCTTTTTTACCGCCCATTATACAAACTATGATGATTAAATTTTTAAAATTAATATTATTTTATTTTAACAATAAAATCAGCTATAAATAAAAGATGTAATAATATTTACCATATAAAAACAAAACATAAAACGTAATATCGTAGATAATATTTCACTTTTAACTATTTAAGTATTTAAAAAGTTCAAACTATTAGTATTAACATTAATTTAGTGCACTACAAATTATAAAAATGTTAAAACATAAATTATATTTTATTATTATTTTTAAATTAAATGGTAAAATAGTGAATAATGAAAAATTTAAAAATTTAATAATTTTATTTTTTTACACTTATTCGTTTGATAAACACTATCACACAATTTTGTTATCAATAATAATTATCATACTATTTTTCTCGTGTATCATATAATAAAAAATAAAAAATTACGGAAATCGTAAATTTGCCGATTTTTCGTCATTTTTTGGTAGTTTTTCCTCTCCCAATGAAAAACTTTTAAGAAATTCGAAAAATGAGCTAAATAAAGTACCAACTAGATGCGATTTGCTACCAAAGGCATCCCCTATTTGTGATAATCGGACCATTATTTCTACCCGAAAAAATGTTTTCATACATAAAAAATAAATATCTTTGTAAAAACAATATATTCTTTGCTCTGCTCAGAATCTAATATGATTATTTTAACTATATATTTTTTTCATACATACCTAGTTAAATATATTAAGTACCTACTTAAACAATATTTTGAATTATTCAAAAATGTTTTTAATTACATAATGTCATAATATAAAATATGTAATACTGTACCTACTGTACTAAAATTAAAAAGCAGTAAGGTCGATTCCGGACATTCCTCCTTCGTTCCTTCGGTTCTCGGAAAAATTAGTAGTTTATCATAATTATAAGATTTGAAAGCAATTTGTATAGTATTCGAAAATATGATTCTATGCGAAACTCAGTCAGATATACAATATATTATATTGATAATCCGTTTTATAATTCAACCACGCGTGTAGACTATAGCTATGAGAATACTAAAAAAAAATGCACAAGTCCCTACGTGTAAAACTACATTAGTTATTCTGAAATATTTTAAATCATATTAACGGAAACCGTAATTTTTCTTCTCCCAGCGAAAAACTTTTGAGAAATTCAAAAAATTCGCTTAATAAAGTACCATGTTGATGCAATTTGATACTGACCGAAGCATACCTACCCTACTTGTTGTAATCAGATTATTATTTCTTCCTAAAAAAATATTTTCAGACTTTTAAAAACACAAAAATCTAACAATCGATGTGAAATGTTAATGTTAGAAGGCGTTTAAAAAAATATTGAATTCCGATTTTCACATTTTTTTACTAGCTTATTCAAGAGCATAAAACACATTAAATTTTCAGCTTCAAATATATTGAACTCTACTTATATTAAATCAAAAAATTAACCAATCTGTTCCAAATATGTTTTTCATATGTAGAAAACAGATGTGAATAAAATTTTCAAATTTCTACGTTCAAAACTGAATTAGTTATCACAAAATATTTAAAATCAATAATTAACGGAAATCGTTATATACTCATTTTCCGAAGTTTTTCTTCTCCCAGTGGTGGATCCAAGGGGGGGGAGGGTATCGAGAAGATCGCTTCCCGTTCTGTCAGAAAAATAGAATTTCACATATGGACATTTTACTGAATGTACCTATACCTATGTAATACGTTCTATACATAAAATATTATAGTTCACGCCCCCTTTCATCATGGGTCGCTACAATAGTTATCTTGAGCTAGATTAGCCTCTGTCTTATTTTAAGGAGAATGGAACATATAATAGGTACTTAATCAAAATTATTGATCTGCATATTATGTTAGTCTTTATTTATCCATAAAAAATAAATTATAATAGTACAATATTATCATCGAATATCAACATCAAAATAAACTCATCGATTAGATAATAATCCACATTATGTAGTTTTATTTGCGTATATATATATGTTTTAGAACATGACGTATGCTTTATTGCTAATTGTAATAGCAATAAAATCAAACATTTATCGGTATATATAAGATAATAATGATTATATATTATATACTTCTTTTATGAAAATAAATATCAAATTTTCAAATGTTTAAATTTGCGCCTTAGCATGGCCCGGTTCTCTTTCCCATCCAGTACTGGTCGCGAGTTAAAAGGTTGAAGAACATTGTTATATAACATTATTATGTCACTATAAAGAGAGTATTTGTACAAAAAGCTACATTTATTAAAAGTTTTTATTTAATTTTTTGAAGTGGTTGATTTAAAATCAAATAAATGTTTTTGAATTTATATTAAATTATAGATTTTATAAATTTTAAATAACATTTTTATTATTTATTATAGATAATATATTCTCAGTTGATACAATTAAAAAACACGTTGCCTAAGTTAGACCACTCTGTGAGTTTTAGGAAACTGGAAATTTTTCCAAGTCACAATTAAAAAAAAAAAATAGAAATAATTTTAAAATATAGTTTATATATATCATTATGATATTAATGCATAAGTATTACGAGGCCCTGATTTATCAATTCATGGGCCCGGTATAAATAACAATTTTGGGCCCCAAATCGCCTATCTCAATTTCTTTTAAAGTTAAAATAAAACGTATGCATAATATAATTTATAATTAATGTTATTTAATATACCTATAGGAACATTTAAATTTTTGAGTAAGTCTAACTAATGTTAAATATGTATTTAACTATACAAATTAAAAAGCAAACAATTTTAATAAGAAAATGTGTTTTTGATTATTACACTTACATAGTGATATCAAACTAAATATTTTTAGGAATAATATTTTAAGTCAAATTTAATTTTAATATTCACAAACATTTCCTTGTTTTCAGCTCTGCAAAATGATCAATAATACCGTCAAAACTCAGGTTTGCTGTGATATCACTTTCAATTCATAATATTCCCAGAGCATTTAAATTGTATTGACTTAATGTAGATCGTAATCTATTTTTTATTCTTTTTAATGATGAAAATGATCTATCACTAGAGCAGTTTGTAACAGGCATTGAATGGAAAATTTGAAGACACGTTTCTACATTTTGGAATGCGTGTGATATTTGCACATCATTAATAAATTTTTTTTCTCAAATTATAATAAAAAGGTATACAATTAATTTTGTTTGCCTGTTGTTGATGCAACTCTCTTTTGAGCGGGCCCAGTACAAACGTCCCATTTGTCCTTGCATAAATATGGCACTTAAATCAGTAATTTAAAATAATTTGTAGTAAAACTACAAAAAAGGTCAAAAATGTCATTAGACAATGTCCGTACGCTAAACGCTTGTATTAACGGACTGTCTCCTATTAGGTCTATCTTGTAAGTACATAAGAACACTACAATTTACTATACTATATCAAAGTTAACGAGAGATTAAAGAATGTAAATTTCCGATGTACTCTCATGATATTTTTGTAAAATGTACATCTGATAAAATATTTTAAACACGAAACCTAAACGTTGCAGTTTAATTTCTGCATATAGCTGTAATTTTGTTTTGTTGTTAGATATACAAAAATATTAGACAGAAATACGGGTGTGTCGTTTTATTATATGTAAAAAATGAACAATTATTAATAATTTGTGTTATTATTTTCTTATATTGGATAAAACATGGATTGTATATTTTTTTATTATTTTATTGAGAGATTTAAATAGATTGTAAATTATATTGACTATATTGTCAGTTGTCATTAATATATAGTTATTACTCATACTTACCTATAATTATTAATTATACAGCTGTCACACTGTCCCTTTTTATTATTGAACACGAAATTAAAATAACTTATAAGTAGGTATATGTTAATAAATTATTTAATTTATTAGGTATGTAATATTTATAACACTAGTAATGTATAAAAATCCATATTTATTAACTTATTTACTTACATGACTTTATTTTAATGCGCAAGATACATCTTCAATTTACAATGAAGCATTTGGTAGACATTTTGAATTTATAATTTTCATTTAATAAAATATGCTAAGTACTCGTTTCAGTATTTTTTATAATAATGTCAAATTTTGTTTTCATTTTTAATATTATACTTGCACGACGTAACGACACAATAAAAATAATTATTACACAATTATATTACAAAACAGTAATCACTAATCATTGTCTCAGTGATCAATGATTATAGTCGTACACGGACATCAACGCCGCACTTGGCGGGAGTCCCGGGGGTGTATGGCAGATGGAACCAAATTTGTGCATAAAACTACATTTTTAGGGGTCCCAAAATTTGTCTAGTACCTAGATTCTCAAATTTCTAGTTGCGGTATTAACGGTCGATAGTGTACATAAACCTATTAAACTTAATCATAAAACAATATAGACCTTTAGTTGAAGTGAACCTATTAGTAAGATAATATTACCATTGATTATAGAATAGGACAATAGGCTTTAATCAATGATAGTATGTACGAATTGTTTGCGATTGCGGCTAAATAATAACTGATTTTAATAAATTCCTATATAAGACTCAACCGTTATTGTATTATATATTAACTAGAGAAATTATGTATATATACATTAACGGGCTTATTTTGATAATTTATTTAGAATAACTAATAATTATCTAGAATAAAAATAACGTATTTCATACATTAACGCTAACATAATATAGGTATACTTTCATTTATATATAGAAAGCTAAAAACAAGGTATAATATGTGCAATTATCTCTGTAGGTAATTGTAAACTTTTCAAATATCTATTGTGGGTTATGATTTTTACAAGTGTGAAATATATTTCAAAATTGAAATATTCATAATTTTTGAAATATAATTCATACATATTTCATGTTTACACTTTTACAGTGATCGAAAAGTCAATATAAATGAAGGGGTGCTCAAATATTTGATGGATATAATATTTCTAGAGTCATTACAGATCCACAGGAACCAATAGGTACAGAAAATAGTTATATATTGCGAGGTATAAGTAATAATATTATTTGTATATTTGTATATTATAATTATTATATAGTTAATAATATATTAATCTAAGGAATAAATGAATTATATCCACAACAAAAACATCGAAATAAATCCAAATAGGTACATAATTTGCAGATTGCTGTTGAAAAAAATATAGTCAATGATAAAAAAAAAAAAAATTAATAGTGTACCTATATTAATTTTCTATATATTTTACTAAGTCATCCAATTTTTTAAATATAGTAGGTAAATTTTTATCAAATTAAAATAAAACATAAACTTATGCTCATTTGATATGTTTTATGATAAATAACATGTTATTTCAATATGTATATTAAATATTTATTCTAATTTAGTACAATTGTTTATAAAACAAAAAACTATGCAAAAACTATAGTAAATTTTTATATTTGAACATGTTGGTATCGGAATATTTTTAATGAGCGTTTTATCTAAACGTCACAATATACAAGTTTTTTAAAGTTGTTTTAATATGTTTGTAAAAAGTTGAACAATTTAAATAAAATTAAAGTATATAAACTATAAATATGAAATAACATGACAAATCTATATTTTTTCAACTCATGAAACACAAAATTTAAATAAATATAAAATATCAATTTTATATTTAAATACCTTTATGCTATTTTTACACTGAAATTATACAATTTTCCGAATGATACTCATATAAAAAAAATATTTGTTGTTTCATTTTTGTTTAATTTTCAATGTATAAAGCAATACAATATGAATGCCGGAAAAAGGGTACTCTTGTCATTGCCTACTCGAGGGCCTCTTGATTCTAAATATTAATTTAAAAACTGTTTGATTAATGATTTTGTTCCTGTCTATAAAATAACTTAATACGACACTGGACTCTGGTATGTAGTATATGAGAAGTTCCTGTATGAAAGCAAGAAAAATTCTAACTAATTACACACAAAAGATAAAACATATTAAAATAAATAATATTGAAGTTTTATGCCATATTATTTTAAAATATTTATTTAACCTTTAAATTAATAAAAGTTATATATCAATGTATAATATATTACATGTATAATATATCAATGTATAATATATTACATGTATAATGCATATACCAATATACCTATATAAATTACGTTTAAAATAAAATAAAATTGTTTATTAAAAGTAAAAAATCAATATTGTTTAATGTAGGTAATTTTTATTTAATGACTCATGTTTAAACATTGAATTAAAATGTAATTCAAAAATACAATTTAATAGAAAATCTAAATAGTTTAGCTCATGGGTTCCCAACCTTTTGAGATTCACGCCCCACCCCTTCACTAATATACGATTGATGTATGCATAATATTTATATGTAAATATATATAAATATATAATATATAGGTCATAACTTACTTCAATGTTGGTTATTGGATTAATATGAATATAATTTCAATAAAGTTTTTTTTATTATTAAATGAATTTATTTTTTGCATAGATAAGATATAAAATATTATTACAATTTAAAATTAAAATTAACTATTATTAAATATAAAATTAATGAGAAGCTTGGTACTGTTTATTTTTAATCAATTTTTGAATGTTTGGCGACATCTGTGATAATGCGCATCTCAGATCACTGTTCACATGAGCAATCGTGCTCGATGTTTAGATTTTATAAAAGCAAGCGCCGAAAAGCCAGACTCACAGAGGTAGGTGGAAGAAAACTGAACCAATAGTTTCCTAGCTTCATTGGCAACTTCTGGATATACAGAAAGATAACACAGCAAAAAATCTTCAAGAATTTTATTTAAAAAGTCTTCTTTTGCTTGGGAATCATTCTTAAGATCGATGGTTTGCATTTGAAGATAATCCGGAAGTATGTCTACATTAATTTTAAATGGATCCTATACTAATTTAAATTGCCTGTTCTCTGTAGAAATATCAGGAAAGTACTTCGATAGTTAAGAAAGACTATTAGATATCAAAAAATCAGAAAGAGCAGAAAATACATCAACAGCCTTTGTTGTTCTTTAAGAGTTTGGGAGAATAACATTTCTTCTTTGAATTTTTTACTATCAATAAATCTACAATAAAACAATAATTGGAAATTCTGGGAAATATCCGTGGTTTTATCACACTGAAGTGAAAAGAACGGAGACTTATTTAATTTTTCTATTATTTGATTTTTCAAATCGTGAGCCATTTCATCGTTTCTGCGTGTTATTGTATCGTTTGACAGAAAAATTTTTGTAACTTTAGCACAACTTTCTTCGTTCAATACAGTTTTACATGCAGTAAGTAAACATGATTTTATAAGGGACTCATCAACAGTATGTGGTTTCTTGTCTTTTGCTTCCATAAGCTTTTCATTTTCTATTGCATAATGACCAGTTGAATCAAGTTTCATGCGTTTTATCGAGTTTATTTTAGCATGAAAAAATTGATTGGTTTCGTCCTGGTCGCATTGCATCATTACTCAAAACTATGTGACAAATAACGCACTGAGGTAAATGATTTCCATTTTTCTCAATTACAGTAAACCCATATTTAATATAATCGTCACTATACAATCTTTTTTTTGATTTTGACATTTTTAATTATGATATTATAATATCAAATTATCTATATTAATAATATTAAAAACGAAATTATTAACTGAAACAAGTGTGGCACGAAAGCTACAACACAACTAAATAGGTAACAATACAAAGTTTTAGTAAATATCTCATATGTTGTACAAGACAATTAGTGTAATCGTAATATTTATATACGGGTCACGAAAACTTGTTCTTATCGTGTCGAGTGGCGATGTTTTGTCAAAACAGCGATTTTATTAATACCCAGAAGAGCAAAAGTATATGATTTGTACAATCTTATATAATCGTAATAATCGCTTGGTGTATATTTATAATTGATTATACTGATTGACAACACACCCGCAAGGCACGGCGTAGAAAACAGCAACGTTTTCATTTTTCGAGTTATTTTTCAAAATTTTCACGCCCCCCCAGAAATTTTGTCACGCCTCCCAAGGGGGGGCGAGCCCCCAAGTTGAGAACTCTTGGTTTAGCTGATGATAAAAATAAAATTGATGAATAATATTAATAGTGATGAACTGATGACCGATTTTAAAAACTATTTTATCTTACAATCGTTGGATGAATCACTACAATCCACGATCGCGATAGAGATTATTATAAAATATAGATTATAGAAATAGAGGAAGTTAAATATTAAATTGAATTAATTGTTTAATCATTTAATTGTTTTATAAATAAATTACTTTTTAAGTACTTATGGGTACTTACAATATAATAATGTATATATGTCACACAAATCATAATAATATATATTATAACGTAATTATTATTAAGTAAAATTAAAATATAAAATACTAATGAAGTAATGAGTAATGAACATATAAAAAAATGAATGCGTTTTTTGTTATCACAGAAAAACTTTTTTTTTATTGATATACATTACGTTTTAAAAGCGTATTTTTATATTTTTTATAAATTGAAAACATCAAATCGATGTTATTTTGCAATGGAGACCCTATTTAAATAAAAAAACGATATCAAAAAATATCAAAGAAAAACTTTATGTAAGCTACATAAGACCAGTACTGACGTGTGCATGTGCCACGTGGGCCACAACTAAAAGTGATGAAGAAAAACTAAGTACATTTGAAAGGAAAATCTTAAGAATAATACATTGTGCAGTAATTAATACCGAAACCCAACAATGGGAATCAAGATCAAATGCACAACTGGGGAACCTATACAAAAGAGAAAATATTGTACAATGTGTTAAAAGTATAAGAATGCAATGGACCGGACATGCGTGGCGAGCGGACGGATGCCCGATAAAAGAAATAATGTCTTGGACGTTAGCGGAGAGGAGATCAAGGGGAAGACCACAAAGAAGATGGACAGACAGCATAAATGAGATATGGAATGGATAGCCCAAGAAGTTGGGACGGATTGGTAAGTTTTAGCGCAAGGTAGAGAAAAATGGGAGGAGGTAGTTTTGACGGTAAAGATTCTCAATGGATCGTGAAGCTGAAAAAAAATATCAAATATGTAATTTTGTTTTAAAACAATTCTATTGTTGTTAGTAATTACATAATATGTTATATTAGTGTTTAATAAATACATATAAATACAAAATAAATATTCATAATAATGTTAATGTACTTTTACTGAATATTACTGATTTTAAAATAGACAATATGATACAAAACCCAAAATTTGCGTTAATTGTTGTAGATCGTTCAAAATATTTCCGAGTAATCTTATATTATTGTACATTATTGTACCATGAATATTGTTTACTCATATACAAACGATACATCAGGTAATCACAGTGGCGTATTTATGGGGGGGGTCCATGGGGTCCGGACCCCCCATGACCCTATTGATATGTAAATACTGATAATTCTAATAATAACTTAATATTAGCATTTAGCGAGAATTTGATACTGATCGACAGACACTCTTTATGTAATTTGTATTATTAACTGCTTAATGAATTTGTTCCCTTTTTTCGGTTTTGAGTTATAATTTTTTCCTGTGCAATATGTCTAAAATCACTAATTTTTTTACGGCGAGTACTTCTCATAGTAGTAGCATAAATGTGAAAAGATCACGTGATGACGACGATTCGCAAAATGTAAATAAAAAATTAAACACTCAGGTATGTTAATATAATTTACAACAATATGAGTATTAGTAATGTAGTTATGAAATCAAAATATGCTAGATTGTGCTAGAAAAATTATCTGGACCCCCCCTAGCAAAAATTTCTAAATACGCCACTGGGTAATCATAAAAGTTGAGACAGTTAAATAATATGATATATTTGATTTGAAAAATATCTAATTAAATACATATAATTATATAAACACATATAATTTAGAATTACAATTGTTTAAAATTAATATTATTTGTATTTGTTAGTATCTACACTATTTATTCTAAACGTCATTGATCGGTCAATTAAATTTTAATTCTAATTTTCGAATACAAATTCAAATTCTTAACACCACTTTGTTTAGAAGCCTTACAACAGTATATTCTAGACCGGATTTGGTTATTTTTTCAGATTGCATATTATTATGTACAATATTGTACTTTGTACATATGAAGTATAGTGCAATTTAGGGTTTTGATTAAAGTCTAATATTAGACAGAGTTCAGTGTTACTGTTATATTATAATGATTATATTGTTACAAATTAATAAACCTATACGCACGGTGTTAATAACACGAAATAAATTTACCAAAGTTTACACGTATTTAGTTCTTAGATATTATTGCGTTTTTGGCAATTCCGAACTGATAAAATGCGATAACTGATTTTTTATGGCTTATTGGTTCGGTTGTATTGCTCAATTATTAATTACTATACAGAGGTTGGATAGACTGTAGATAGTATTACATCGTGTACATATTCTGCTTTTGCTTTATAAATTATAACTATTGTTTATTTTACATATTAAGGTCGATGCTTCAACCTTGTGAACTTACTTATAATGTACATTTCGTGACTATCGGTTACTTATACAACAGTATACTTACATATATTATAATTGCCCCACGGTGTAATTTAAATTTCAATCAAAAATTACATTTTCTCTTATAATATTAATTTTATATTTTATATTTAATATAATAAAATAATAAATATATTATAATATGAATGGAAAGTTCAATTTATTAAGTACTTTATTATAACGCTTTTCTGTTTAAAAAAAAACTAATATTGTAGGTATTTCTGTTGGTCATTGATAATTATTGTTGTAGTCTAGAATTCTTTATAGAGTATAAGAATCTATAGTAGCACAGTATATGTAGTTTGATTGATTACTTTGCTAATAGTTAATAAAATAAGTAATAAATATTTATTTTATTAAACTAACTTGACATTATTAAAATTACTAAAATTATTTTTCATTTTTGTTATTTTTTTCAAATAATTTGTGTAAATAAAAATTTAATATAAGATATATTATAGATTTATACATGTTGTATAGATCATTTGTTTAAAACTCGCCTTTTTATAAAAAAACATTTTTGTAAAATGGTAGCCTGTTTGAAATATTTTATTTATTTTTACAAACAACATGCTATTTTATAGGCTTTTTACATAGAGCTCGACGCCAGTTAGGATCTTTGGGAAAACTTTTTTTAAATAATGAAATTATTAATGTTAAATATAACAAGTAGTTATTATTTTGGATTTTAATGTTTATCTTAATTGTAGATTACAAATGATAATCGCTTAGGAAATTTTATTGACTTTTTTACAATAATTTAATCTATTAAAAAATAAAAATATGTCTACGTTATTAAATTTGTTCAGATATATCTATAAACAAATTATGTTAAAAAATAAATATTTAACTTTTTATTTGTATTCGATATAATTGTTATAGTAATTTATGAAGTAAGATAACATTTCTTATTCATTTCAGCTTATGTATCATGTATGTGATTTTTACATTATTAATTATGTTATTTTACTGTATGTACATATATATACATATATATATAAATACATTTGTTAAATTTTTAATGCAATTTTGAACAAATAGTAACTTATTAAAGTACAATATATTTTTAAAAAGGTTTTTTTAACAGTATTTTATATTTCATAGATATAAAATAAAAATTAATACTATATATACAGGGTGTTTCTGAAATGCATGAGGAGACTAATATAGGCATATTCAGTAGGATGAGCAAAATGAAAATATTTTTGAAATTTTTGTCCACCTTCAATATCTGAATTTTATCGATATATCCTTAGAACAGTACCTTAAATGTAAAAATAAATACGCATATAGTATTTCTTGCAAAGTCCTCATACAAATCGAGATATGACATCGTTTTTGAGCTTGTCGCGCGTTTTTGACGCTTGGTATCGCCAGAACAAAATAAATGGTGTAATATATCATTTTGTATGAGAAATTCGCAAGAAAAATGGTAATGTAGTTTATTTGTTTTTATTTAGCACGTTTGATTAATTAGAATAATTTTTACATTGAAGACTAACAAAAATCAATTGCAAAATATTAAAAAAAAAAAATTATATTATAAAATGTGTCTAATGTTCCCCACTATTCACGTACATCAACATTTTAGTATTTATAAATTAAAGAATTTAATGTTTTTAATTTTAGTTTTAAGTGTTTAAATTTTTAGGTATTATAAATTGTTATAAAATATTGTAAATAGGTATCTATTAATAGGTTTAATGTCATAAACTCATAAAATAGATAAATGCCTTTAAACTGGTATTCCAGTTATTAATATAACGGTAACTTGTTAGATATTATAGTTTATACCTACTTATTATTATAAATATTGTGTAATTGTACTTTTATCGTTATTATTACAATATTAATTTATACAAAATCGTATAAAATTTGAATTTCGACAAATTCGTTATATTTTGTACGTAGTGTTGCAAATGAGGAATTGGTGCTTAATTTAGTACATGGAAATCCTTCACTAAGTGTCCGTGACTTTTTTTTATAGGGTTTCATGAAAGAACAAGTACACCTCTCCGAAATAAATACTAGTGAAGAGCTTTTAGTGAAAATAAATAATGCCGCTGATATCATTCGTCCAATATCAAATTTGTTTGAAAGAACATCGGTTTCATTACACCATTGTGTGGAAAAGTGTATTGAAGTAAATGGATGTCATATTGGATACATTTTATAAAATAATTTTTTTTTTAATATTTTGCAATTGATTTTTGTTAGTCTTCAATGTAAAAATTATTCTAATTAATCAAACGTGCTAAATAAAAACAAATAAACTACATTACCATTTTTCTTGCGAATTTCTCATACAAAATGATATATTACACCATTTATTTTGTTCTGGCGATACCAAGCGTCAAAAACGCGCGACAAGCTCAAAAACGATGTCATATCTCGATTTGTATGAGGACTTTGCAAGAAATACTATATGCGTATTTATTTTTACATTTAAGGTACTGTT
>CM023358.1:57091725-57125374 GCA_013282895.1 Eriosoma lanigerum
TATTATTATTTTATATCC
Source organism: Eriosoma lanigerum (assembly GCA_013282895.1). NCBI lineage: Eukaryota > Metazoa > Arthropoda > Insecta > Hemiptera > Aphididae > Eriosoma > Eriosoma lanigerum. Next base: position 57,091,744 of record CM023358.1, read on the forward strand.
TATTATATTGAGGTTAAAAAGTATGTAAATTAACAATAGCGTTCCGATTGAAGAATACGTATAATATAATTTACAATTTTGAATATTAAATAGGTATGACGTTTTCACTGTAATATATATTATATTCACAGCTTGATTATAATGTATAATGTGCATACATAATACGTTACAAATACGAATTAAAAATTGTTATAGTCAACAAAATAAGATTTACGAACGGTTTGATTTCAATAAACGAGTTTCTGGTACCTATTATAGACGCACGACGGAACCCGGTTTGTGGCACCTACCTATAATATGCCTAATGTAGTATTTTTTATTCTGAATATAATATACATCGCTCAAATTAATGTCGTTTAAACGGAAGCCGGCGGGGCCGACAGGAACGTATGACGTTTAATAAAGTCAATAATATTATAATAGTTGTAGCCCGTATATTATGTTCAACGGGCCTCCCCACCGTAATAAGTGTATTTAGACAGCTTGAAAAAAAAATATAATTATTATTATGCTTCGACGCATGTGTTCGCCCCATAGCCCTCCCGACAGCGTATACTCTCACTTTCCAGTGTAATTTTTTTCTTATTTTGTTTTGTTTTTTGTCTACCAATTGAAGACCTAAAATGCTGCTGGTATATTTTATTTAAATTGGCGATTAGTTATCATGTATATACTATACTCACATGAACACGAGTACGCATTATTGTGAACTATTGTAATACAAATAACTAGTGGGGGAGGGGTTGCTTAACAATAACATATTTTATAGTTGGACATAATTATGTCATGTAATATATTATATATTATAGACTAAATATTATGCAGTGTACCTCAAAAATAATTTATATTACACGTTGCAAATAATTATGACGTTTTATACTTATTATAAACTAAATAATACACCATTTTATTTTTTCATAAAACCGTAACACCAAATAACAAATATTATCGAAATCTGCAATCTGCAGTAAGATATACACATTTCCGAAAACACGATTTATTTTTTTTCATTTGAACACTTTGAAATTGTATTGTAATTTCATCATACTTAATAAAATAGTAATATATTATTAGTAAGAATAATATATTATCTTAATATTTCTACGTTCTTTACTTAGGTTCAACTTATAATTATACAATGAATATAGTAATGTTAATATTACCTATAAAAAAGAGGTACAAAATTATTATTTATACTAATAAATTCCATAGTTAAATTCGCTGTAATAATTGATTAAAATCGTGATGTATTGATACAATAATAAAATATAGATAACCTATTAGAAATTTACAAGTTGAAATTATTTAAAGTTAAGAATATTTTAGTTATTTTACGTAGGTAAATAATATTTATTTCTACATTATTATTATTAACATTATATTTATGAATATGTATATCTGTTTTAAATTTAATAATTAAAAAAAAAACCTTTGGTGATATATACTAACAAAAGATTATATTTATATGAATCACTTCACATGTAATATTTATAAATATTATTATAATAGCTAATATAATTAATCTATATTAAGTAACTTAACTGTAAACTCAAAATTAGAGAACAAAATCATATGATAGTTTATACAATTTATTCAATTAAAATAATATATTTATTAATTTATTTAATGCAATAAACTAGAAAAAAATTAAAAATAATGAGTATAATTATAGAAGAGTAGAGAGTTCAGTGTGCTTATAGTCTAAAGAACAGGGGTTTTTAATTTTTTTTTATTAATCGAGTTTAATCGTTAGCATTATTTAAACTTGAAAAAAATCATAGCAACTCCATGTACCATCGGTTAAGAACACCTTTTATAGTTTTATAGTAATTACCTGTATAAGATATAAGGTATAAGACAAAGTTTGCTTAATCACATATTGAAAGTTTAAATAAACAATTTAATTCAGCTTCACCCATGAAAAATGTAAACTATGTATTAATATTTAACTTAAACGAATTGTTACATCATCGATTTATAACCTGGTAATCGTTGTTAACGGAACAACATATTGTATTTGCTTTTCTCATGTTTATGCTGATTTTTGTATTCAAATTTTAAATTGTAAAACAACAAAAGCGATGCATCGATAAGACACAAACACGTACACACATATTATATACATTACGTGTGTATACGTTAAAATTATGTATTATGTATTATTCATTATTCTGTTTGGTTTAAGAAGTCAATAAGCTATCGACATTTTACAAGCTCTCTACTCAAAGATCTGCCGATAATATTCGTTGTCACTTAACTATATTATTTCCATTATAGTACAATATATTTAGTAAGTTGTTGTCAATAGTAAAAATCTAGAAATTATAAGCCTAAAAGTAAACTGTACAATTATAAATTAGTATAATAACATCGCAATATCAAAACTTGTAAACCAACACTTAAAAACTTCGTACTTATACGAAGTACTCTTACTGTAATACGAAAACATAATATCAAAAACTAATAAATGTATTATTATTAGTTGTACTTTGTACCTTAATTTAACTGAAAAAATCTTAACTGATTACGTAAAATTGTATAATTTTAACATGGCGAAAAAAATAATAAGGATCAACATACTATCTGTAATCTGTATGTTATTGTATTATTATCGAACTATAAATTAGGTAGGTACATAGTTAATATTAGGTTATTAAGTTATGAAATATAATATTTTTTATCATGTATATATAATATTATAATATCGTATACCTAATGTTTGGTTGGTTATTTGATGATATGTCAAATTCGTCTGGCCAGGAGGTATTTCGATGTCATTCATAAATCTCTTGATGACATAAAACTAACCTGGCTCGCACATGTTTTTAACAACCGCCTCATGATTTTAGCCTACTAAACAAAACATTCAAAACCATAATTTTGTGTCAGGCATTTCAATATTTCATCAACACTCAATAGTTGATATACTGTATCTTCTGCATACCATATTAAAAATTTGCATTCGTTTTAAGTATACCATAGTATAAATTATAAAAAATATACATACGTTTAAATTAGTATTGTAATAAACTACGAAAATGTATAAAATTATACTTAACATTTGGATAACATTATTTAATGAAATCTATAAATAAGTACTACTATTTATAATATTATGTGAATACATACATTGAATCGTAAAATTCGTGTAAATGTCTAAAGTAGATAGTTATTTATTGAATCTATGACTTTTATAATGACAATCTAATTAAATAAATCAATGATTTACACAATATTATGATTATAATATTTTTAATATCAAATATAAAACTTGCGTTTTAATTATTGATACAACTATCTAAATACGTATATGTTTTATGTAAAAAAGATGTTTAAATTTATAATCCATGTCTTTATTTAAGTGTCGAGAATTTTTAAAATATCATTTTATAAAATGTGAAATGATAAATATTTAATTTTTACGTATACGTATACACATACAACATATTTAATAGTTATAAATTAAATTCTATAGTTATTTGTACATACAGATGTATAGCATACAATTTATATTCTATACATTCATATTCTAATTTTATTACACTAACCATAATCGACTGTACTTTAAATCTTAATTAAAAATGTTGTTAGTAGTATAACATTAATATTATTGATAACAATACAATTAATGAGTTTATAAAAAAAAAAAAAAACAATTCTTTATTAATATTAGGTATGATTTAAGACGCAAAAACGTAATTTAAATAGTTGGCACATCCTAGTTAGATATTAGTATATTACCTATATTCTATTTTATTATTATTAATCAATAATAAATAATACAAACCAATATAATAATAACTTATCTTAAAAACTAGTATTAACTTAATGAATTAAGTAGGTTATTATAATATATTTATATAGGTATATATAATTTAAATATTATGTAAAATAATTTATTAAACTAAAATTATAGACTTAGATCAGAGTGAAGTAGTATATTATAAATTTATAAAATACACTATATCAAAATAAACTTTGTATGATGATTAATCATGCAGTTATATAAATATAATATCATTAACTTTAGAAATTCAATTGATACATATTTAATATACGATTTATCACTTAAATCTAGCCTATATAAACGTAGATTATAGATGCATACTAAATATACTTCTAATAAAACCTTTATATTATATGTAATATACTTCAATGTATGCATTTATAACAGAAAATAATAGTAATAAAATATTAATGATTTTAAAATAATAACCATAAACAAATATTGATTGTTTAAAATCCTTGTTTCGCAAATGACATTTTCGAAGATTTATAGGTATCTGAGGACATCATTACCTGACAGTATTAGACATATTAATTATCACTCTAATCCTGCCGAAGTAAGACGTTAACAGATCCAATGCATTAATAATTAAATTATGAATAATATAGCATTTATGTTTTAATGAATTAAATATATTTAATTATAAAAATAAGTACAATGTATCGTAACAATAATAATAGGTAAGTTAAACTTATTATTTAAATAGTTTTTAAATATATTATATTTTAAACAATGTTGTATACACTTGTATGAAAAAAATACCTATACCTATTAAACTACTAATAAGAAATGCAAATAACTTAACGTTGAAGAAGAAAAAATAATACAATAACGATTATAGTATAATTATGTGAATTGTAGTGCAAACTCACTAACCTGCGACAAAGTGTAGTTGTGAACCAAATGACGTTCTAAACAATAGTGCTTGTGTTTAAGGGTTTGCCGGGGGGACGTGACTACGTGTATAAAAAATTGATAAATATATTAACATAATATAAAACAATAGTAATAATAATAATCAAATAATTAAACCAAACTAAATGTCATTGAAAAAAATTACAAGATTATAATATAAACGTATAATGGATTTAAAATTAAAACTGAAAAAAGTTAAATAAATTATATTATTAAAATGTTTTAAGTTATTGTACAGAAGTACAGTATAAACAAAATATTTTAATGGCGACAGCTCCGACAATACCGCTACTACGAGATCATTCGACTTATCTGTCCGGCAGAGAACTGGCGCGTTCCGCACGTCAACTCTTAAATAAATATAGTCGGGTGCGCGCAAAGGTCGATGAGCGTTAACGGATGACCTGAGCTGTGCCGAGTCGTCGAGATAACGCGCAAACATGATCTTTGGCCCTTTAGCTGGGCCAAACAACCTTATCTAATAATAATATGGTGATAAAACGCACAGTGAGGTTTTGTATTTATTATACACATAGTTATTTAAATCAATATCAAGAAAGACTAACAAACATAATATATTATATTGCCTGCGTTGATAATATTTCAAACGATTTGTTAATAATTTAAAAGATTAAAAACGATCAGGGGATCCTAACATCGATTATAATTATTCACGGATAATTATACAATATTTTTTTTATACAAATTATTGTGCAAGACAAATAAAAAATACTTACATGATACCTACGAAAAATGATAATCTATTTTAACCGATTTATATTACACACAAACGTATATTATATTTAATCTTAATACATTTGAAATACAAATATTGGTATATTATAAATTATTTTAATTTTATAGATTGATTAATATACTCAATATATGCCTAATATGTTAAGAATATCAATAAGTTTATGTATATAGAACTGGTGCATTTGTGAATTAGTGCAATATATTTAAAGTTAACGAATGATATGGAATTTTCTCTGAATTTTATGATTAATAATGCGCATTTTTATAATTCACTTCTGAGAAATATTTAATGATCGCCTTAAATTTAATAATTAATAATACACTACATAATATACAGTTCAATTAATTATACAATACCTGCCTACAATCAACATGGTTTACCGTGTTGAAATTATATAAGTAAAATTAGAATATTTCTATGAGTAGATACTTAGATAATAATATATACATATAGTATAATTACAGATTCTGTTAATAATTGTTTTAAATATAATACTTTATTAATACGTTTAACACGATTAAATAGAATATGACATTCATGTGCACTCATCATTTTTAATTTTATTATTTATATTTTAGTAATTTTTTTCCGATTCATAACATATGAGTATGTATAATCAATGATAAACACCGTGATTCAAACAATTTATGTTAAAACCAAAATGTGATTTTTGTTTTATTAATTGGAAACATATATTAATTTAATATTTATACGATAATTTTGAACAAAAAACAACAAAAACATCTGCGTAACATATTGTAAATGATCTACAATAAAATATTATAACTTTACATGAGCGTATAATAAAGGTATGTTTGACTAGAAAAAAAAAATATTAATACACACGTGGTATTGTGGAGTCAGAATAATTATTAAAATCGAACTGGATCATGGGTACTCATTAGTAACGTTACCACTTGATATCCTTTGACCTCTCCAAATTAAATATATTTACGCAACAGGAAACATATATATATGTTATATATATATATATTATATTACACGGTAAAAGGTATTATATATACTTACATCGTAATCGTGTCTATCCAGTGTATATTAAAATATTATAATATAATATGCATATTGTATATAAATCATTTTTTAAAATTTATTTTATAACGAAAACGGAATTGGTTTTAACGAATAATTATTTAAAAAAAAAATCGGATCATGTGCTACAGCATACAACGTTAAATATATTATTACACATAGAAAATGATTAATCTTGTACCCGTACCTATATTTATAAATAATATTATTCAGACCTCACCGATGTGTTTAACAAAAAACAAAATAAAAATACCATTACAAAACATGGGTTATAATAGTACGATAATTGTGTTATATTTAGGATACTTATACAATAGTTATAACATAAGCTACGTATATCGTGTATAGTTGTACACTTGTAACGTGCACTTGAAAATGAAACAAATCGATTTAAAAACGTATAATAAACGCACGTCGATAATGTATTTGACACGCGGAGAACCGAAACCAGAACGAGCGGTTGACAGAGGTGAACTGAAAAAGGCGTGGCCGTCGTCAAAACGAGCCTTTGCAGCGCAAACGTACGAAACATAGCTACACAAAAGCTTTACCGTAATACACACACGCGCACACACAGTCCCCGCCACTATACAATCTTAATAATTATTATAATTTATAATATTATTATGTATTTTTTTACTCATCGCATTTCAATTGCGCGCGTCTGGGAATGTGGTTTAAACGATTTCGAAGTTTTATTATTTTTTATTTTAAAGCGGGCCTTCTAATCTTATCAATTGCCAACCAAGATAAAACCGTATATGCTCTATTATAATAATAATTATTATCTACTAATATTATAATATACGTACGACCATAATATATTAATATGGTTAATATATGTGGTGTGCGGTTGATATTATATTAGTTTTATATATCATACATTATTTTTATAAAAACGTAATAATATGACATATTATGTATAATATACACGATCGATTTCCGGAAGTCATTGATAAAAAAAGGAAGTGTAAATTAATTTTTATAATATTATATATATTTATATATTCTTGTGCATCCATATTATGCATTATATTATAATATATGACATAAAGTATTCAATATTTAAACGAATTATTTCATACAATAATAATAAAATTAATTAAAATAATAAATTTTATAGAAAATATATTATACCTATTATATTATTAGTTTGGTAATATTTTAGCGTTAAAAATTATTTCTACGTCACAAAATAGATATATGTTTATTTTAATCAACCTCTGGCAAGCAACAATGCTTTTATATAGGTGTTAGGTGAAAAATATGTTTATAATCAATGTAAAAGATCATAGGCCAATGCGAAAAAAAATCTTTAAATCGCGTGTTAAATGAATTATGTGTTCACTGTTTTTACTAAAGGTATTCGGTGTTATTATTTAAATAGGATTTATTTTTTTTCTCACGAGCACTTTAACCTATATAGCAAAACGTATTTCATAAACTCCAGGAATAATAATTATAGGAGCATTTTTTTTTTATACTATTCTTTTAAATGCATTAACTGTATAATGTTCAGTACATAAATCATAAATAAAGGTATTTTTTTATTTCAGGTTTATTAAAATCGAATTTAAAAAATATGCGAACATATTTAAACTTTTAACAAGAATAACATCAATGATTAAATAACTTACAATAATAACTATTTAGTATTTATTTATAATAATTAATCATTAATCAGATTCATGGTATTTTATAAAATATAAACCATTAGTCGTAAATTTGTAATAAAATATAGAATATGCTGTATATTTTTACTCTACGGTTTATTTATAATAAATGTGGCACTTAAAATCCAAAATGAAGTATAATAATCTTAATCAAATATTTAAACTAACCTATCATAACACTAATTCAATCAAATATAAATAATATAAAGACATTTTGAATAGATCACTCTGTATACAAATTATTATATTCGTTAAAATTATCTAAAAATTAAAGCAATAACTAGTTTGATTTGTAATAAGGCGCGTCCTTATCGCTTTGCATACTTATTTCTAGTTTATCTATGACTGCAGCTATAATAGTGTTAGTGTCTCTCGAAGATAAATTTTAACAATTTTTAGAAAGTAGCATTAATAGTTGATTTTAACTAGTTAGTATGATTACATTTATATGTGTATTTATTTAAATAATTTCTGTATTGGTAATTTACAAAATATTTAGTTATTTTGTACATTATAGTTAATAGGTTTTTAGTTTTGAGTAATATACTAATTGTTAATAAATGCACATATCGCAAGGTGATTGATATAATGTCTAAATGTTTGAAGAGAAATAATTAAAATAACAAACCCTGTATACAAGCTAATCAAAAATTCGTGTTACAAAAGCGATGGAGATGATTACATATTATTTTGCAATAACTACATAGGCGTAGTTTGGTAGAGGGATGGGGGGGCTATAGCCTCTTATCTCCCCCTAAAATTTGTTAAATTATTCATGTAATATTTTTGTAGAAATGTAGACAATGTGAGTAGTTTAGGGCGTGTTTTCTTTATTTGGTCATTTTTAGTTTCTTAATACACTGCTCAAAAATAAAATAAGTGACGCCTCTGGAAAATTAGTAGGGTTTTGAAAATAATCTGGGGCTATAGCCCCCTAGATATTTTTTTCAAACTACGCCCATGAATAACTACTATATTTGTAACATTATTTTCTGTACATCCTATATACATAAATAAATATATATATAATTGAAAACAAAATACATGATAATGTGTTATAAATGGTTATTATATTTTGAAAACAAATTAAACATGTTAAATAAGCGTGAGTTAGGATGGGTACTTTAATTATCTATCTATATATAATTTCATATCGATCATACCATACGATTTAAGTCTTTTCTACTGCAGTATAATCACAGAACAGGTATACCATATTACCTATAACATTTTACATAATTGTTTTTGTTTTTAATTTAATTTAAACATGAGTATAATTTTTTAATATTATTTTATAGTCAATAACGTTCATTATATAATTTGTTTTGTAACTATATAACATTAAAACGTATAATTAAACTTTTTTTATATTTAAGTTTACATAATTGAGAGACTTAAGAATTTGAAATTCAATACACAGAAAAACTTATTTATTAAAATGTTTAATTAAAAAAAAATAATTTTTAAAGTTATTTCAACTTTAAATTTTAGTTATATTTTTTACTTAGTTGCAGCTATACCATAAACATTTAATTGAATGAATTCATAGTACAATTAAACATAATAATATAGTTAAATTATCGAACTAAATTATAGTTGTCACAACAATTATTTATAGTATTATTTTGTTTATTTTTTAAAATTGTTTATGTTAATAGAACATAAATAATAAATATAGTTAAATTAACTAAAGCTCTTTTAGATAAACTATTTTAACTATTTTTTATTAAAGTAATAGCAACTTATAATAATGCGTTTTTCTTTCTAAGATATTTGTAATAATTATTGACCGAAATAATGTAGTAATTATTTACATAATTATTCAATGTAGGTACCTATATATTGTATAATAAAAAAAAGTAATAATAATTTGAATACTTTAATCTAAATTAAAATTGTAATATATTTAGGTATAGACAAATTTAAATCTTTGATATATGTAATTATTTGAAATTAGAATACAAAAAATAATATTTTAATATTAATTATTACGATAAGGAAGACAAGACTACAAATCTATGTTTTTCATATGTGCTAGAGTTCACGCATAATACACACACACACACACACACACACACACACATACTAGTTTATGTTTTAAATGAATAATCATTTTATTTTTTATTGATAAGTGATAACATATTTTTCGACTAATATAATATTAACTCGTCTAACGGCATCGGCAAGAAAAAAAACAGATAAATTGTATATCAAACTAATGATTTTCTCTCTGTGGAAAAAATAATTCTTATCGTAATGGTTCGTTATTTAGTTATAGCATTACATAATATGGTTTTCTGTTAATTATAGTATCAAACTATCAAAATTATTCATATATACACATTAAAGATGGATAATAACTATGAATAGACTTAGTTCAATCGATGATTTTTAATTACAATTAAACGCGATTCTTGTTTAATGATCTCATCCTAAGAGATATTTAAAATATATTTAAAAAAGAATGACTAACGTTAGTTAGTCTACGGTGAACGCTGCCTCACTTTACGCATTGGCGTGGGTTGTTCATTCGCCAAGTTATAGAAGACTGTAAAATGATACTAAGGGTTAACTCGTCCTTGCATATGCTCGTGCAGTGAGGTATCTCGGTTATTACATAAAATACGTTTAATTAATTTCAACATTGGGTGAGATTTTACTTGTATAATGTACAGTTATATTATTACAATGTGTTTATACTTTATGTGCAATATAGTAAGACTATAATTATTATTTATTATAAAATCTTAATATATTGAAATGCCGCAAAACATAATATGAGTATACCTTGGTTAATGTAATTTAAAATACAAAAAAGTGAGAAGGTCGATTGTGACGTTCCTCCATCGACCCTTCGATCATCGGAGGTATTAGTGGTTTATTATACTTAAGATTTAAATGCCAGAAGTAAACTAAACACAATTTTTACCGAAAGCATACCTTATTGTGATAATTGTACCATTATTTCTATCCGAAAAAGTATCTTTAGACATAAAAAAATTTAAATATCATAATATTAAATTCTACTAAATATTCAAACTTTAAAAGCTTAAAAAAAATTGTTGTTTTAAAAATATTTTGGAAATAGATTTAGTAGTATTTGAGTAGGCTTTTATAAAATTTTCAAACCGTTAAACCCAAAATTGCATGTAATATTATTCATTTTTTGAAAAAAGTTCAAAGCTCAATACTTAAACAGAAAATTAACCAATCGTTTTCAAATCTTCTTCTCTAATATAGAACACTTATGTTGATATTAAAAAAAAGTCCCTACGATGAAAACTCAATTAGTTCTCACGAAATAAAAAAAATTTAAATAACAGAAACCATAATTTTGCCGATTTTCCGCCGATTTTGGTAGTTTTTCGGCTCCCAAGGAAAAACTTTTGAGAAATTCGAAAAATGAGCAAATAAAGTACCATATAAGCGCTATTTGTTATCGAAAGCATACCCTAATTGTGGTAATCGGACCATTATTTCTAGCTGAAAAAGTTAGACATATAAAAACACTACTGTAAAATTAATAAATTATAAAATTATAGACAAAAATATTAAAATTTATCACTTTTAATCGTTATTAAAATAATTATAATTTATCAATAATATTATTAGTTTTGGTTGTAAGAATATTATTTTAAAATGTGTTTATAATATTATTTAAACAACTATGATTACCGATTAAATACTATTACACTTAGTAGACATTTAAATTTTTTTAAAAAAAATATATGTCAATTATTTCAAAACGGTAAAAATAACGTTGAACAAAAAAATATATAATTTGTAATACTACTTATATTTTACATCTTCTATAAAGACTATATAATTATATTAAAATATTAACAACTCGATAAATGAATAAAATACTATAACTATAACTCTATAAGAGTAAAATAATCATGATGATAGTCATACAAATCGTTAGAAACTTAGTTATGATTGTTAAAAACTATAACGTTTGTAAATTGAGGATAACTAAATTGACTTTGACATTGCCGTATAGTCTTTATACTAGTGATGGGAATGAAATCCGGATTCTTCGAAAGTTCGCCAAATCCGGATTTCGAATTTCGAATTTCTGACTAGAAAATCCGGATTTCAAATTTTCAAATCCGAAATCCGGATTATCGGATTTCAAAATTCGAAATCCGGATTTTCAGATTTAAAAATCCGAGATTTGGGTCGTGTATTCGTCACTCATGTATGCACGATCGGAATTGCGTACGCTGTCGTCTATCGCATTATTCTGCCGGTTATATTAAAAAGTATTATCGAGATAGGAAGACCCATGCCAAAATTGCCTTTTACAAAATCAAAAAAATTACGTAATATAAATATGTAAAACTTTGTATATTTAAAGTAAAATTTTAAAAACAGTATAGGGGGTGTGGGGGGCATAGCCCCCCACGATTTCATTAGCTTAAAATTTCAACGCATACGCTAGGCTAAAACCCACGCTACGCCACTGGCGTGTATAATTATTAGTTTATTAAATAAATGTGTAAAATGCCGTAGTTTTAATAATATAATATATACTGGCGAATATCATATCACGTAATATATAATTGTGAAGTTAGTCGCCAAACAATACTTATACTATAACTTATAAATTTAGTTAAAAGCCTTGAACTTATACATTGTTACAGTTTTGATGTATTTTTTTTGTTTTTTTGTTAGTTGTCTTAAATAAAGTTCTAGTTACAATAAAATTAGTGTTTGGGTACTAAAATCTATAAATAACATATTTAAAATATTATTTTATTTTAAGAATATGTAATTATTCTGTATTTACTACAAATAATTCTTAAAAGAATACTTTAATTGACTAATTGAATGTTTTCAAATCCGAAATCCGGATTCAATGCCAAATCCGGATTTTAAAATTCGAAATTCGGATTTACAGTAAAATTCGAATTTCGGATTTCGAACTTCAGAAATCCGGATTTTCAAACTTCGGCGAATCCGGTTTTTTCACACCACTACTTTATACACAATAACACTATACATAAAAGCCTTTGCTGTTTTGTTGTCAACCATTTTATTAAGCCCGTTTATTCTAGCTATGAATGTTCATGATTTATGACCCTGATTTCGACCCCTATAAATATAGTTATATTTAAAAATTAATTTGATAAATTTATATGGGTGATCAGTAGCTTCCTTTAAATAGCAATTGTCGGAGCATCGAGAAGAAATTTAAAATAACATAATCATTTTTTTAATATGAAATAATAATGATATGATATAAATGTAAATTATTTAATTAAATTGTATTGTATCGTGTATTATAGATTGAAATCAAATTTTAAGAAACCGAGCAGTCGATTCTGGGCCGTTCCTCCTTCGTCAAAAGAATACTTATCTAAAATAGATAAGGGAATTTTATAATGATTTAAAGAGAGATTGAGAACGGATTGTTTGTGAAAGTGTGAAGATATATAGAGAAATAAGTCAAGTTTCAGAATTCAATTCATTGGACAATAAAACAAAATACGAAGAATGTCACAAATTGATAAAAATAAGTCATTAAATTATAAATTAGTGTAAATAGGTAATTATTGCCTACTGGTTATGCTGATGGGCGATGACATTATTACATAAAAACAATATTCAATAGATTTGTTTTTTTTTTAGTTTAATATAAATGTGTTCGTTACTCGTACATATGTGACGCGTTCAAAAAATGTCTTAAACTACAATAAACGTCATATTCGTCATTTACTCGTAGGTATGTATATAGAGTATAGCTTTGTATAAAATCCAGACGTTTAAATTATATTCACTAATCAGATAATGATGCATAACAAATATATTTTTTTAAATCAAATTGATCGTATTCGGTTCGTTTCAATTCTTTTAATATTGAATTATTTACCAGTCAAACCAAACGACACCGCGAAGACAACAATAGCAAATGCGAATTTCCGGAGTGCTGAATAATATTTTTGCTATTAATACCCGACGCTAAGACAAACTATCGCCCCCGCTCGAATCATACAATAATAATAGACGCCATTTCGTCGCGATTACGTATATCGTCTTCTATAAATAAGCGACGTGTGACCGGCCATGGTCGAACGTTTAGAAATTTTATTCAAACGATACATCGAAAAATTCAATTACAAAATTTCGTATAGTCATATTTTAGAAACCACCTGTCGTTGACTATACATAGTAATTTAATGAAATTCTGTCCGACGAGGAAATGTCTAACCGATGAGATACTTACAAAATAGGTCAAAGATCGTAAACGGTCGATGTTGTAAACGCTAACGGTTAAGGATATATTATAGTTATTATACCTACAAGATACAGTGTATATATTATATGGGGCATGGAACAATTATTAAGACATTTAGATTTTCTTATAATATGGTGTACAAGACATACTTGTACAGCTGAATATTAATATTATAAAATATAAAATAATATATTATAGTACGTATTTATCAACATATACATTGTAGGATTGTATACTTTGAAATGTCCGTTGTCTGGGCCACAACGACTCTGAAGATGCTAAAAATGTGCGTAATTTGTATTTTACGCAATAATTTAACGATTTGTTTTTAAAATATAACGTTGAATTTATTAATTTAACATTTTAACAGGGAAAACGTAACGGCCGTCGACATTTTATTACGGGGCGGAGTCTGAGATCGTGGACCCCATTTGGAGGTTTACGGATGGCTTTTCGTCACGTTTGCGCATTTACAACGAATTCGCTAATGTTTTTATGCAATATTATTAAAGTAAAACTTGGATAATTTGTTATCTGGTGAAATGGTATTTTCCCTGAACTTAATTTATATTTTAATAACTATATAAAAAAAATTATAATAAAATATAGTTTCTAATTGACATAAATTATAATTAGTTTAAATAAGCTATATAACGGATCCTCATTAATATTTATTAATTTATCCTTATTAATATTCCGTAAGTTTAGCTTTATAAAATTATAAAATAAATCTCATTGGATAATTTCATTAAAAATGTAGGCGAATTAAAGATTTTTTTCAATCATTGTATCATTTTATCAATTCGATAATTATCGAATTTATAAAAAATAATTACATTTACAGCCCATATAAAATAATTCATATAATTATAATTTAATGTTAATATTATATTTGTGTTTTTTTTTTATCGTAAATATTTACGCATAGAAATGAACTTATTGTAACGTATTCGTATAGAAGAAAAATAATATGCGAAAATAATTTTAGGTAGATACTCTGAGCTATCTTAACTACCTAAAATAAACAATTGTAACTGTTACAATTATGCGCATCACAACTGATATAAGTCCAAATGTGATTAAAGGTAGAATATAAATAGTACAGAAAATATTATTTTAATATATTTAAAAATCATAATTATTCTAGTATGTTCTAACCTACACAGTAGTACGCCAGTATTTTTATAAGACTACAAAAAAAAAACCATAGAATATAAAAACATTTAAATATAATTATATTTTTGATCGTAATTATAACAAAATAAAAACGTATGGATAATAATGAAAAAAATGTATTATACGATAAAAATATTAAATTCTGTACCTACTCGTATAATAAGATGTGTAATTGAAATAATACTTTCTGTTTGAATGTATATAAAATTAGTATTAATAATAACATAAATTTAGCTATATAATATTTAAATACATTGAACTGATAAAATATATTGATTAAAAAAATTGTATTTAATGCATTAATTCTATTTAAATATAATAGTTACTTCATTTTATTAAAATGAGGTGGATGTAACGGAACAAATAAGATAATTTTAATTAATACTAAATTGATAATGTAAATTTAACATTTTGTTTTAAAATATTAATAATGTTATAGCATATTATATCATTTAATGATTTTATAACTGTATAATTCATTATTTATAATATATTATTATTTAACTATAATATATTAAAGTACATTATACAATTTAAACACAATAAAGAAAAATTTATAGACAAATAGTATTTTAATACGTATAATATAATATTATACTCGTATACTTTTATGAGTATAAATGTATAATAAATAAACTATATCTATATAATTGATTTATCCCCAATTATTCTCCCGTATACCAAGTAACATCCTATATACTTAATTGATCATATAATTAATTTAATACTACTAAAAAAAAGAATATAATATTTTTACTATAATCACAAATTTGGTTATGAAATATTGGTGCATACCATGTTTTCTTTATATTTGATGACGTTAAGATAAAGTTAGTAGCGTCACCGTTAGTAGCATTATATAATAATGTTAAAAACAAAAATGATAAATCACTTGCAATACATTTTTTTTACCTACACACTTACAAGGGAAATGTCGTTTACTTTATAAATGATAAACGAATACATCAATGTTTTCAAAATTACTGAATTAATATTTGACCATTATTATGATCGTTTTATTCGTTACGAATTCATTTAGATTCAATACTATTGGACTTTGTTGTATACATATTTGCATAATACAGTGTACATAGTGTTTTTTAAATTTCAAAAACAATACTATTTATAACGAGGGGACGAGGGGTCAACATTTTCTTCTATTATTCGGATTATTATCTATAAAAAAAAAAATAATATATCGTATACATAAAGTCTAAAGACCACCTGCAAATCATAACTTAGATAACGCTTGGCTTGGGTCATAAAAAAAATGGGACCCCAAACGATAAAACTGGTACAAATTCCAAATTTCTATGAGAAGTTTAATCTACGTTAAACTTAAACGAATGATAACTGATAGCCTACAGAGGGCAAATATACAATAAATAAGTGTATTGACGTCTGTTTAATGGACGTATGTATTTTATAATAGTATATAATATTATAATGTGATACGTAATCTAGACATTTCGACGAGGGAAGTAAATATATGGATCCCTATCAAATTACAGTTTTACAAAACGATTTATTGTTATATGAACATAAAATGATTTTATGAAATATGAATAACTATAATATATATTATTTAACTATATATAATATATTAACCTATTGAAGATTATTTAAATGTTGAAATAATATATATTAGAATAATAAAAACTAATTATAATAATTATATAATTACCTATTTAAAAATACGAGTATTCGGAATAGTACTTACACACAGTATTTTTTAGTTATTTTTATTACTTATTAAAGAAATAAAGTATAACAATTGATAATACTTATAATAATTATTACATATATTTTTTAATCACAAAATTATGTCAGTAATTTAGTGTCGTAAATAACCGACTTGAACCCCACCCACCAAATCGACTTTCATATAATGAAACTATAAAAAAACATTGTAAAAGTAAAAGACGAGTTTAAGTTTCCCTAAAAAATTCTATTCTATAACATTAATATGTGCAATTTGTTAGAAATTAACTGGTATGCTATTTATAGTCAAACGTCAAGGAAAAATTATTATTATTATTAAAATTATTATTATTGCACTTTAATACTTTTATATTTATCACTTATGTATGACTAAAGTTAGAAACATTCTAATATATGTGTATAATATAATTAATAAATAATATTTACAATTTTTGAATAAAATATATTTTTTAAATAAAAAATTAATGGATATTTAAAATTTGAAAAATGACAACGGTATTTTCAACATAGAGACAAAAATTGTGGGTTGTCATGTATTTAAGTACTATATTATTATTATATAGAAATCAATATATAACGTAGAATAAATATAATATTCTTTAATATTAAATATATTTTGTAGTATAAGTAATTTACCTATGAAATAATAATATAATGTATAAGAAGTGGTCAGAAATGAGTGTTTAAGAAATTAAGAGGGATGACTACATAATATTATTTTGCAATACCTACCATTTTTGCAACAATTTTTAACACCCTTAGGTTTATATATTACTTATTACAAAATAGTTATTATAATTTTGTTAATCTAATAATACTTTTAAAAAGTTTACTATTTAGATAATTTGTTTATACTTTATTATTTCTGAAGTTTTGATTATTATAAGAATTTTCAACATTTAGAAAAATAAGATAGTTTTTATATAAATTTATAATCAAAAGTCTTAATTACATACCAATTATTGTGGTTTCAATAACAATATAAAACTAAGGTAATTTACAGACTGTCCTTGATAACACATAAGAAAAAGCAAAAAGTAATAATTTGTATTTTTATACTTTATTTAAATTTGTAAGAACAATTATTAATAAAATTAAATATCTTAATAATGTACAACTATTATTGAATTAGCTTAAAACAATGAATAAACAAATCGAAAGGAAATTGTAAGTATAGAACGAATGGTACTTCTTGGTTTGAATTTTCAAATTTTAACATTTTAAATGAATCATATATGTGAGTTAAGCAAATACCGTAAGTAAATCGGGAGCAAGAAAAAAAACTTCAAAATGTTCATCAGACGTTCAAACCACGCCCAGACGAGGGTGTGACACAAACGTAGCTTGGTCGATACAATTATTATAACAAGTTGACATGCAATATAACAACTCTCCAGAATTATTAAAAATCATTATTTTACTTTACTATCCCAAGATCGATGGATATTTAATTCGAGACAATTCATTTGACAATAGTGTAACTACTGTGAATATTATATTATCGTTTAATTAATTGATTACAGAATATTCAAGAAACAAGAATTCGTGGTTTTATACTTAGGTACCCATAAATATAAAATTAATATAAATACAGTTTTTAAACGATCCGATAAAATACATTTTAACTAAATAAATAAATTTTCCTGCAGTTTTATTTTTAAAAGTTTACTGTCTTTCACCAAAAAATATTATTTTCGCTCGCCGCAAACCAAAAATTCTCAAGGCATGAACACGGCAACAAGGCAACACGCGCATGTATTAAAAAGACATATCGGCGGCATATATTATACATTTTGAAATATTAAATAATGCATTTCAATTTAATATCTAAATTTGTACAAAATTAATTAAAACAGATTAATAATATTTTTGAATAATTTAAAATGGTATTTTTTTTATAAATGATCAATTATATAATATTTTGATGTGTTAATCTTGTAAGATATTTAATAACTATTTATAAGAAGAAGAAAAGTTTAATGTCTATGTACTAAAATACATACTAATAAATATAATAAAATGTACGATTATTGTAAATGAATAAATAATTATATTATTAAACAATGCACGGTAAACTGCATTGGTTCTATATTATAATAGATAAAGGTGTATTATAGACGTATAATATTATAATATGTTGCAATTAATAAGTTGGTAGGCACATATATATTATATTATAATTAATACGAGCGTCGAAAACAAATCAAAGATAATAAAATATTATTTCCTCATACACTAAGAATAAAAACGTTATCAGCTGTTTAATGCATTGGCTTGAAAATTATATAACGCGTTTGCATTTTGAACTTAGTCCTTAGATGGCTTAGACATCATCATCACACATAATAATAATAATAATATGACGTTATAATAATATGTAGTATATTATAATAGCTATAGACTATACTATACGTTTCATGCGGTGCTTATCGTTCCACGTGTTAACTGTTAACATGTTACATGTTTATACGTCAGGGCAAATAATATTAACACATGCATATAAAAAATCGTGTATAATATGTATATTCAAATAACATTAATGAATAATACACGTTTTGACAATGGAAAAAATCATAATAGTACATTTACAATACTTACGTATTATTATCTCGATCATTATATTATATTATATTATATTATTATATTATTATACAGTACCCAAGCAATATAAAAATTATAATCGCCCAACTTGTAGTGCGACATAAAATTATTAATACCATAATATTAATTTCATTATTACGGTGTGTTTGTCGTATATTCCAGTTGCGTTGTGTATGTGTTTATAGTTAAGGGATTGGTGGCGCTATGTTTTTTCATTGATTTAGACCAAAAATGATGAATATTTAGAATGTTTTGAAATTTATTTTTGAAAACCGAATTGGATTCATTCAGGTATTTTATTACAAAATATTTTTTGTAAAATCTAATTTTTGATTATTATTATTGTTATATAATTGTAGTTGGCGATGTTATTATTTGTAATTTTTAGTGGTTAAACTAATGGAAAAATAAAATTTAATATATTATATATTGTTTACTCACCATCGCAACACTCGCCGCCCTCGCCGAATTAAAATTAATTATCATCTAGTTTTTGTCGTCCATCGTTATCTTCGCATAAATCGTATCATAACAGAATTCGTGTATTGTTATAAATAATATTATAATTTAAATACGTGTTTAATATTAGATAATACATGCACGAAAACAAATAATAATATTTTTAATACTATGCTGTACGCAGGGGTTATCAAACATTTCGCGTGCACTTCCATACCGAAGGTACTGCATTATAATAATAACACGATATAACATGGTTACATTACGGCACGGCGCAAAGCACACAGATGTTTATTTTCCCCCTCGTCGAGCATTCAGTGCAGCTCATGCCAAACGGTTGTTACCCGACATCACGTCGGAGACATTCACTCATTTATGGACAATATTAATAATATTATAAAAATATAATATATTATATTATAATATTGTTTACCTACAACACGGCCGTTACACTTGTTTTTAACCACAGTCAACAAAACAGTTATTTAGTTATTAAATGAAAAAGCAAATATTTAATAGTTCATATTTGAAATTGAAAAAAAACCTACGATCAAAAGTCAATCGTGCAAAACAAAAAAATATCCTATATTTTATATAAATTATTAATTACAATTTGCATATGACTAACCGGACGGAAATAAATATATATTATGTAACTTAAAACTTTATAACACCATTTTATATTTGGATAAAAATATAACATAATACTTTGAATACACTCAAAAGATGAAAGTAAGATAATATACATTTATGACCAAAACCCAAATAAAACTTAATGCTTACCTTACGCTTACGTATATAATTGTATCTTGAACACAAACGTGGTTACTGGTTAGTAATAGTTGATACACCATTAAGTAGGTGTTATTTGCATATTTTTAATATATAGAATTTATGTGATGAACTGATGATTATTAATTATCTATAATTAAACATTGAAAATCGCTACTGACAAATGACAATGCAATATGCATTCTATTATTCTATATTATATTGTAGTATTTATTCAATTTTAGTTAGAGTTTCAATAAGTAATTTAATATACATAATCAAAAAAAAAAAAAAATTGGAAAAAATAAGAAATTCTGAAAAAGTTATGTAAATTATGCAATGTAATGTTGAGGTGTATGTTAGGTTTGAGGTGTTGCTATATAATTCAATTGATTTTCCTACTCTACTATAGTTTTATCTCTAATCAACAATAAAAATCCAAAATATTTTTTTTGTTCTTTTTTTTTTATATGACTCAAACTCCATAAAATACAAACTATATAAAAACAAGCAAAGAGAGTGTCTCATACTATTTAAAGAATATCGTAAATGTGGATCCGACCTTTTAAATTTAAGTGTTTAACATTGTAAATTCTTATATCTTACAAAATTACTTATATCTTTTTGTAATTATTATTGTAAATTTAATATATATTAATAAAAATAAAAACTATTGTACAATAAGGCCAAGCCCGTTAACTTACAAATAAATGAATAAATATTATAACTAGGTAATCGCTCTTCTAGAGTCTTGTATCATAATTTATTATGTTATTAAAATACAAAAATGGATATACCTATATAAATGTTTCATAAATTCGCCACTCCCCCATAATTATACTCTTAATTTGTGATAGATTTTAACTGTTTTACAACAAACGCCAAGGAAATGTTGAAATACAAAGGAAACATCATTGTAAAACCAATACTAAAAAAACGGGGAAATCGGTTCTGGATGTTCCCCCCGTTTCTGTTCGAGATTGACATTAGTGGTGTGGTGGAATGTTATTGTGTTATATTAAAATTAAGAATTGAATATAATGATATTACATCTGTAATCACGATTTTGATTGAAACTCAGTCAGATATATACTGATAATATTTCTTTTTATACATTTTATTTATTTATCAAATTATGTACAACAGAAAAATTAGTTATCATAAAATAATCAAACTATCAAAATTACAGTTTCTGTGAATTTTGCCGCTTTTCATCTACATTTTGGTAGACTTTCTTATCCCAAGGGGGCAAGGAGAAACTTTCGAAATTCTAAAAAGAAGCTAATTTAATTATCAAGTAGATGCAATTTGCTAGGGAAAGCATATTCTACTAGTGGTATTTCTACCCGAACAAATGTCTTCATACATGAAAAAAAAACATCTTTGTAAAACCACTGCATTACTCTCATCGCTCAGAATTACAAATGCTTGATATATTCGTATTTTGTCGTTAAGTATTAAAAGTTTTTTTAAAAAAAATATAAGTATGTTGATACATAAGGGGTCATGTAGGCAAATTATTTTATGACTAAGCATTTTATATTGACTAAACAATCGATATAGGTTTTATTAATTGAATACATTATGACATTTGAGAACAAAATTATTTCGTTAGGTTATTTAAATTTATAAATTTAATAATTATTATACATCTCTGCACAGCTACAGTGAAAAATTCTTAAATATTTTTAAAAGTAACGAGAATAAAATAATATGCCTATTTTAATTTTTCAAATTGCCTTAAAGATAACTCATAAAATTTATGTTATTAAATCAACTTATCAGATTATGTTAATTAATTGGCATAGTACGCAATAAACCGGTTGATGGTTTAGTTAATATAATAGAAAACGAAAGTTGCTAACTTATTTTTTAAGTTTTTTACTAGTTAGTGTTAATTAATTAAAAAGAAGCTATTTAATTTGTTAGGTGTTTTACTTTTAGCAATTGGTAAGTCACAACAATTTGTTAAAAATTTATGAAATACAATTAATTTAAATTAAAATATAACATAGTTTTACAATAGGCGTGTTTTGGTGCAGTAACCATGAGTAAACTGTTTACTTATAATGTTTTCACGATCAAATTACAGGACCCAGGTTACTAATAACATGAACAAGTTTAGTGATTTTTATAACTGGTAATTTCGACTTTGTTAAATAGTTTACTAATAGTATATTAGTATTATTATATTATAATAATATCGTTTTGGAAATTTAGTAACTACAGATTTATTACAATAAGCGTGTTCTCGCGAAGGTACGGAAAGCAAAATGTTTACAGACTGTTTACTGATACGCATTAGTTTAGATAACTAGTTTATGCATCGCCAAAACGAGTGAAAACTGATAATACAAATTTAAATCTTAATCACTTATTAAAATATCTATTTTATTTCATGAAACTACAACAGTACGATTGTACAATCGTACAGTGTATTTTGTATTATCATTTTTATAATAAGAGCCAAGAGGTAACAGAAATACAAAACTGTTGGTGAAGATGTTTAGTGATTAGAGCAAACAGTTTAGTAAACAGTTTACTGTTTTAATCAAAAACAATTGCCAAAACGATTTTTAGTAAACAGTTTCCATTCGGTACCTTCGCGAAAACACGCTTATTAATCACTTAAAGGTTTACTACGCCAAAACACGCCTAATTATTATTACACAATCAATTAAAATTATCAAACCTATCTCTGATATTTGTAATTTCTAAACGCAATTTGGATTCATTAAAATAATTTATATTTTAACACATTGTAATTTACTTATAATTTTATCATTAAAGCTTAAACTATATTAACTATATTAACAAATTTATAATAACATAAAATTATTTAAATGTCTATTTTTTAAGAGATATTATGAAATTTTATATTTTAAGATTCTTAATAAGAATAAAATAATATTATATATAATATACCTATATAAATGTAGCTATTATGTGTTTCATCAATGCACCCCCCTCACCAATAATTATACCCTTGATTCGTGATAAATTAAAAATAATGTTTTTATTACAAGAAAATATTTTAAAGGGGCCACCAAAATGGAAAAGATAATTGCTTGTAATACACCTTCAATATATCTTGTGATATATTACTAAATAATACGGAAATAAAATGCGTTACATATATCTATAATTGATAAATTATGAAAAAAATTTTTCTCGCTTTACTCAAATTTCCAAACTAAATGAAATTAATAATAATACTTTTTCATATATACAATTTATTTATTAATACTATAAAAGTACAAACATACTATACTCAAGTTTTTATCCCTTAAATTTTCCATAAGATAATATAGAATATTTTAAAATTAAAGAAACTTTTTTGTCTTCGCCCCAAAATCATAAACACGTCTTTATGTAAGACTCCTTGCAAAATTTTTTTTTAAATAATTGGAGTCCATAATGGGTATTAAAATAATTATATTTCGCTTCTCTCCCTAAATTTTTTCATTTAAAATATTTGAATATTTTATATACAGTATAAATTTTCAATTTATTATTATATTAATTTTATCTTATTTTATTTTGGGGACGTTACGCTGCAGTGAGCTAATGGGTGTTGTTTCGGTAATAGGAATTAGGATTTCTCGATAATTAAACGATTCATGCGATTTTTTAAAATATCACGATATTATAAGGTAAAATTGTATTTAAAATATAAAATAATGATGTGTTCCAGTTACATTAATTCAAGTAATTATGTAAAAATATCATGGATTATCTAAAATATAATGAACTAATATATGGTATCTAACTTTAAATGTGTATTGTCATATGATTTCAAAATTCATTTACTTATATATGTTTATCAAAATAGAAAATTAATTGGTATGAAATAGACTATATAAATAAGCTTAACTTATGCTAGTAGAAAGTAGTATACCTAATTGGTAGTTGTTGGTTCGTAATGATTTTAAAATCTTTTTTATGATTTTTATAAATTTCGATATTAAAATGCGCAAATATGTAATATATAATATTTGGTAAATTATATCTAAAATTCTGTATAATTTATAAAACATCGTGTATACGTTAAAATTATATACTAAATATTAGTTTTTATATACTAATTATTATTTTATGTTACAGTTTTTGTTTTAACCCTATTCCGTTTTATTTATTGCAATAACTTGATATTTCCCGATGGATTTGTTTGGTGCCAGTAGTAGCGCGTATCAAGGGGAAGGAGCATGGAATATTTCTGGCAAGTATATTTGTTTGGATAATGTAAAAACAAACGAATTACCTTAATTGTTATAATAAGAGTAATAAAATAAAAGAAGAAAATTGCTATCCAATTATAAACAATTACCTATGAACGGATAGATATTTTTTACAAACTGGTGGATAATTTTGTCCTATAAAAATGTATAAAACATTTAAATTTTAGATATTACGTAGATACTTAATAAGTCTCTAAGGTCTTTTATACGTTCTATTAAGTCTTTCATTTGTCACAATTCCTTGACATTTTGATTATTATCCTATCGTCTACTTTTTTTGCATTTTTGACCACTATCCATCGTTGATAGCGTCTCCTTCTTACATTACGAATAAGGCTTAGTCGTTAGCTCTCCAAACGTAACCGCCATTTTCCAGTTTTTTTCTATGTTTGGTTTTCTGTAATGTTTTTTTAAATTCGTATTTTAACTACTCTCATAATCTCCATTAAGATTCACGTGGACCATATTTTTTTCACAAAACATTTCTTTAAAAAGTTAGTTTTTTGTGGGTGATGGATTAAGTTTCGCGTGCGTGCATTGCTTTTGGGTGCATGCAACAAGTATAGATTTTTTATTTTGTAGTTTTTGATAGCGAATAGGAACTCAGAACATTATGAATGACAAAGTATACATAATTTGTCACACTTATCCTTATTTGTATCTCTCTATGTTTTATGCATATTATTCTTATCATTGTCATCTATTAAATAATAAAATATATTAAATACAATCGTATTATATTAATTGTACATATAAAATATAAAATGTAAGTAATAAAAAATTACACATATATATTTTCAGGCAAGTCCCAAAATATCTGGGATAACGTGATTCACTACAGAAAACATTTAATGATCGTATACGTGTTCGAGGGATATGAAAACAATATTAATAATTTTATGCCTACTTTACTTACTAACAAATTGGATATAATCAAAGTGTACACCTACAATTAAACGAAAAATACAAATTCTAGAGAGAACAAATTATTAAACAACACGTTACCGTTACATAAAAGAATTACGAATTTACTGGCTCCAGAGAATATTGAGCCCGAAAAACTTCAAACAAATATTACTAATTCTATTCCGGACCGACCGCAGAAAATTGTGAACACCTACCATGGAGTACCCATTTATGAACCATTACCCGATACTTTGATACGTAATATTTTCAAACTGCCACCAGAAAATGGGATACTGGTCAAAGATTTTTACACAGTACTCACGGTGTCCAATGCCGACTTAGAAACTGCTACCGCGGATGTGGCCTGTGACTTATACAACAAATTCCACGAAGATATCAAATTACTTAAAGAACTCGGGGTGAGATATTATTATGGATATTGTATATTATACACTTTACTAGTTTAGAAGCAACATAAAATAATGAACGTTTTGTATTTCGTTAAATTTAAATTTGTGAATCATCTACAATTATACCTAATCTTTTTTTTGTACTTGACAGCTTTTTAAATTTATCGTAACCTATAATCAAATCCATTCCACATTACAGTTAATAATTGACTTAGCTGTTGTTAAAAACATGTGTCATTATAATTATTCTTTAATATATTTATTCTATATTGTTTTTATTTTATGTGTATAAATAAACGAGAAGACATGAATAATACTGTTGTATTCAGTGGCGTATTTTAAAAAAACTTTAAAACTGAGGTTATACTCAGAAGGAAATGCAAAAGGATTTAACGAGGATGGTTTAAATTATCACAACAAACTGATAGACACACTGATATTGAATGGTATCAAACCCTTTGTACGTACTCATTTCTATTTTGAATAAATATAAAAATGTATAATTTGGTATTATACATATAATACCGATAATTAAATGATTCATGCGATTTTTTAAAGTATCACGATATTATAAGGCAAAATTGTATTTAAAATATAAAATAATGATGTATATTCCAGTAACACTAATTCAAGCAATTATGTAAAACAGTTTTAAAACAGGTCTTAAAACAACAAAAAAAATATAGGTTTACACTTTGGGTGTTTTCCCAGTCTGGCTG
Organism: Eriosoma lanigerum; assembly: GCA_013282895.1. NCBI lineage: Eukaryota > Metazoa > Arthropoda > Insecta > Hemiptera > Aphididae > Eriosoma > Eriosoma lanigerum. Next base: position 57,119,169 of record CM023358.1, read on the forward strand.
TCACACGTATCATATAAAAAAAAAAAAAAATGTTAGCAAAAACAAAAAACAACTTGATGTAATATAAAATCCAAAAAAAAATTCAGATATAAAAATGGCGGCCATCGAATTAGAGATGCTTCGTAGTTTCGTACCAGTGACGACGACGGACGATCACGGAGTTTTGTCCGCGCGCTCGCGCACCGGTTCAGCTTGCCGCCCCACCTGTTACTCCTTCCATTGCTAAGTCGGAGTTACCGGGAGACGCCGTTGTGTCACCTAGGTGGTGGTTTACCAAGAAAATAGACCGCTTTGGATATATCGCTTGCACCTGTGTGCTCGAGGTATATCGGACCGTGTCCAAACCCTATCTTAAAATCCCGAATACTGGCAAGGGACATGACAACATACGAAGACACAAAACCGAATAGTAATAATTCATATAACATATACAATTGATTCTACAATACACTAATGTATCAATATTGCCTATACAATGTGACGTGTATAATAATTTATTAATTTGTAGAAATTAAATATTAATTATACATAAATAAATAGTAATTAAATTATTAAAATTAAGACCGATATTGGATGAAATATAACCTAACCTAACCATTAAGGCCCATGACTGAAAAACAAAAATTTTTTCATCTCTCTTTGTCTAGAGCTATTTCTTTAACATTGTCTATCTAATGTAGTCGTAGTTCCTTCTTTATTTCTGCTTTGGTCATCCTATTAGAATCCTTTTCTGAGGGGTCCAGTTTAATACATCGTTTGTTATTGATTTGCCTTTAATACGTGACCAAGCCAACTCAGTCTCTTTTGTAGTCTTTCAGTTATCATATTCCGTTTACTAAATAATTCCTGTACTTTATTATATTAGACTTAATTTCGTATGTTAATAAAATTATTATTATTTTTAAAGTTGATAAAATAAAATTAGAAAGAAATGTAATCTAAACTGAATACAACTTAAAACTATTATCTATAATTAACAAGAAAGTGAAATTCTTTTAAATAATAGTTAATCTATTCTATGGTAATGACTAATGATTAGATGATTAATGATGACTATAAGTTTTTAATACCAGTATTTAACTAAAATATCTTTATTCTAAATTAATTCACACATGCGCGCACACACACACACACATATTTATATAAACATATAAGGTAATACAATTTAGCAACATTTCATAATTACAAATAAGTACCTATAACAACTATATAAATTATAATATTGTAATCAGTGTTAAATATAATGACCAGATGACCCCAAATAGTCTATATACAAGTAAAATTATTTCTAAATGATTTAAAGACCATAAGGGTACTTATCTATGAAATACATATGAATATAATCGTTTAATTAACTTTTTTTTTATATTATTAATTATATTTTAGTTTAGTAAACCAGTATTATATATTATCAAAATTTATCAAAACATCAATGTAGACAGTTAATGTATAATTAGAATAATTTCATAACACTATTTAAATACTAGGTACTAATTTAGTAAATATATATTTATAATCAGTATACAAATACATTTCAATAATTTGATTAAGAGAAATTGGTAAATATCATTTTTATATTACGTCAATACAATATACAAAAAATAAAATATATTGTTTTATCATTTTCAGGAATTATTATTATTAAGTGTACTTACATTCATATACGATGTTACTATAAAAATGTATTAAAATGTATTATAAAACACATAATTATAATATTTTAAAGTAATAGTTTCTAATATGTTAATTAATAATAATTAATAGATATATTATTTATAACTTTAAAAGCAACCTCGTGGATTACGATAACAAAAATTTAATTCAAATATTGAAGCGTACATGGGAAAAATATTTCAATGCCAATTTCACCGAAAAAATAACGCCATACATTTTGTAATTCAATTAATTTGACATAAAACAAAAACTTATATCGACAGTAAACCATGGTCAAGATATAAGATATAATAATATACAATATATCATATTATAATATTTTTAATAATATTATAATTTGGTTTTCAACAAATGTATATTTATATTATCCTGTCTGGATGAAATTCTAGATAAGATTTAATTTTTAAATAATATAAGTATTATATTATGGTTGCATTTATCTAAGACACCATTTAATGTTTCTCTCAGTAATTTTAGTAAGAAAGACTATCGGAGTATATTAGAGTACGAGTGACACATTAATATCCAATCTCTTACTTAGTGGTTTTGTAGTTCAGCAACTGTACTTACTACCTAATATGAGTATAATATATTACTTTATTATTACAATTTAATATTTTTCTTATTTTTTTATTTATTAAAATAAATATAAATATTCAATATTTTACATATATATAATTTTATTACCACCAGCCAAGTAAATAAAATACATGTTATTTGTTTATATACCTAATTTATGTTCATGTTTTTATTATTATATTACATATAGAAAAAATAAATTGTTTGTACTTTAAATTCGATCAAAATCATTTAGTAAGAGAAAGCAAGTGCTGAAAGTAAAAAAAAAAAAAAAAAAAAAAAAAAAAAAATGAAGACTAAAATAGTGTAATATTAAAATGTTCACTATTATTCAATTTCAAATTTTTGAAAGAATGCGCCAGAGCAAAGAAACAATAGATACTAAAAAATTTATCATTCGATTATATCAATAAACTTCGAGATTGAGGAACCTACTCGAATATTTTCACAATAATTGAAATATTCGAACATTTGAGTTATTATTACTATTCTCTTATAACGAAAACATTCAAGTAATATTCTGTTATTTTTTCTCGATAGTTCCTATTACTACAATTTAGTATAATACGAGAAGTCAAAATAGTAAACGACAAAACGGATCTAAATAGATATATTATTATAAATAATAAGTCTTTAGGCAAAAACAACGACTATAATATATTTACATTTATAAATTAAAATTATTCAATTAATTATGAAATATCGTGTTTGGTATTTGTATAATTATAAATTTAAATTGAATTAAAATATTCTCAAGTCGATAATCATATTTTTATCACGTTACGAAGTCTTTTATATTCATGGTTGAATGTGTACGAAGGTCATACATTTCTAAGACCCGTAAAATTATAACAATAATTTATTGTTTTATATCATTGCAACGACCCGATTATTAAAAAATATTAGCTAGTCTTGTCTAAAATAGCCAAACATCATATCTTAACTGAATAGGATAAGTTATAGACACCAATAACCATTTTATTTGTAAGAACGATGGAGGAATGTTGCAGTTTAAAGTATACAATACATAACAATAGGTAGTGTAAAATATTAGCAAATTATAATTAATATTTATACATAATATGTATGTAGCATTGCATTATTTCATATTTGATATACGTATTACAACATAAATTATAATTCATAAACGATTTTAATACACAAAATAGATAAAGTCATAGATAATGAATGTACATGCGAGTATAATCAATATTTCTAAGTATCTAATTTAATGTTGGTAAACATCAAGTAATCGGTAATTATCAAAGTGTTAAACATAACAGTACATTACACAACTAATAAACTTTGAATTCGGACATTGATATTTTGCAATTTTATTAAACTCTTGTTCATATAAATAATTTAAACAGGGTTTGAAATCGAAGTAACATTTACCAATTTAAATTTTAAATTAAATTATTGTTATTAGTTTTTTTTTTATTTAGACTTAATAATTATATATTGATTTTACTATTTTATTAATTTAACATTGTTTCACTTTATTGATTAATTGGATTTCTGATTTTTATTTACATTTAAAACATGAAGTATTTCCCGATTTTTTAGAATTAAGCTTTATTTTTATCAACACTTAGAAATTGATGATTGAAATATTGCTGTATTATTTTCAACTTTAATTAAACATTATCAACAAATAATTTCGATTTTGTTATTATTTTAAATTCTTTAAAAGATTTTTAACGTTTTTATCGATATTTTAATATATTTTAGATTCACTTAGAATCGTATTTTTTAATGCAATATTATTGCATTCAAATCTTAATAATTATAATAAACCATTAATTTCTCCGATGACCGAAGGGACAAAGGAGAAACCGTCTACAATCGACCTATTTTCAAATTAATTTTGATTATCATTCATAAACATTTTCAATTTTAGTATAAATGATGATCATAATTAACAAATAATTTCCATTTTGTTATTATTTTAAATTTTTTAAAAGATTTTTAACGTTTTTATCGATATTTTAATATATTCTAAGCTAAGAGTATTACAATAATATCTTACATACCGTGTATATACTACATGAACAGTAAACATATTAAGCTTTATATGATAACTGGAATGCTTACCGTCTTACCCGCCATAAAACCAATGTAAAAATAAAACAGCCACCATGTTAGAAAAAGATAGCTCATAAGAGTGGTGTTACTATCTCTTTTTATCTTACAAAAACATAATACCTATCTCGAAATAATATTCAATATGAAGTTTTCTTATGTAAATTTAAATATTAAAAAAGTTTTCAGTGCATGCACCGTGTATTATATTACTGTTTCACTATTAAATAATCTTAATTGGTACAATTTCCGTGCCAAATTGCATCTAATTGGTACCTTATTGAACTCATTTTTAGAATTTCTCAAATCTTTTTTATTAGAAGAAGAAAAACTATCAAAAATGACGGAAAATTGGCAAAATTACAGTTTCTGTAATTTTAAAATTTTTTTTTCGTGATAACTATTTAGCTTTTGATCGGGACTTGAAGGGACTTGGAATTATTTGAGTATTTACATATTTATTCTACATAAGAGATAACAATTTGGAAACGCTTGGTTGATTTTATGACTAATTAAAGAGCTTTGAAATTTTTTTCAAAATTCTTTAATATTACATGCAACTTTGGGTTTAATTGTTTGAAAATGTTATAAAATATTATAACTCATATACTTCTTAATCTATTTCAAAAATATTTTTAAAAAGACAATTTTTAATACCAATTAATAAAAATAATTTATACAAATAATATAATTACTAAATATTTTAAAAATCAAAAGTTAATTTTTTTTTATATGTCGTCAAACATTAACATTTAGAATTGATATTTGAATTTTGTGAATTTAAAACTCCGAAAAAATATTTTCGGGTAGAAAACTATAAAAATCTATCCAATTACTGTGAATGGGGAATACTTTTGGTGGTAAATTGCATTTATAAGTTGGTACTTTATTTAGATCATTTATTAAATTTTTCAAAAGTTTTTCATTGAGAAAAGAAAAACTACCAAAAAACGAAGGAAAAACGGCATAATTCACAGAAATCGTAATTTTGAAGAAATTGGTTTTAAATTTTTTATAACTAATACAATTTTCAACGAATATATTGATTTATATTGATTTTATATTGGTATATTAATTTTTATTGAATTTTGCTCAGAATCATATTTTCTAATGTAATATCATTGAATATAAATCTTAATTATTATAAACCACTATTTTCTCCGAGTACCGAAGGAATGAAGGGAATCTATCTTCCCTATTTTTCAAATTGCTTTAGAAATCAAAATCATATTTAATATAAATGTTTAACTAACATTTTGGGTCTATATATAATTCTGTACTGTTAATTGGATTCTACAAAGTATAAGGGAAAAATATACTTCTTAATAAGCAATAAATAACAATCAGCATATTATATAATCTATAATCGTAAATAACATGACAATCTTAAATATTTTATTTGAATATCTTGTTTTTTTAAATATACATTTGTAATTACTATCATATTATTAATATATACAGTTTTACTAAATAATTAGTGTAGAATGGTTAAATAATATACGCTTTTACATTACGCTATACTTACGCTATTAATTTTAATGATTTATTTAATGTTAGATAGCCTACATCTCCAATTTAGATTTAAAAATTTAAGTTGTTTATTTCAACTAATATAAATATATCGTGCTCACAATTTTATATACCTTCTACTAAAAAACTCACAGGTTATCAAAAAGTAATGAAACAACATTATTATAAAAAAAGCTTGTTATTGATTATTTTGAAATCGATAAGAGAATGACATCTATTATTATAACATAACTATTATAATTATATTTATAAATAATATCTATTTAACTGTATTACACAATATAATATACGTCGATAATTTTATCATTTAATGGAAATCAAATCATTAATTAAGTAGATTA
>CM023358.1:57155374-57273250 GCA_013282895.1 Eriosoma lanigerum
AACACATATACAATCATCAAATGTTTCCTGTGGTGAGTCACAACGTCTCGGATACTGGTACTTTATAGGGCTCTTTTTTCGAATTTCTCCAAAATTTTTCCCTGAAAGAAGAAAAACTACGAAAAAATGGCAAAAAATTGGCAAAATTACTATTTCCGCAATTTTTTATTTTTTATTTCATGATAACTAATTCAGTTTTAATCGTAGGGACTTGTTAACTTTTTTGAGTTTTAACATAGATAGTATTTACGGTTAGTAAGAATTTGAAATGGATTGATTGATTTTTTTTGCCAAATATAGTGCTTATCATTATATTAAGTTTCGCTTAGAATCGTATTTTCTAATGTAATATAATTGCATTCAAATCTTAATAATTATTTTGGTTTGTCTAGTAGAATCCTCAGGATATAATTTGCTAAGTTATCTCTACACTAGGAAATCTAAAGTTCTCTTTTTAATGTTTATAACCTCAGAGAGTCTTTCAGGGTTCGTATTTGATTTTAGCTCAAAAAAGTACAACTCTCAAATTAGCAACACAAGATTTTTTATCAACTTGTGGATCCGATAAATAACACACTATTTTCCGATTATCGTAGTTTTTATTAAGAAATAAATTATAATACAAAAAGAACTATACATGTGTAAAAGCGAATAGAATAATTAATAATAATAATGATTATAATAATAATATTATAAACAAAAGAAAAATGTTCGGTGACACTATGACAATACGCATTCGGTGCAGATAATACGGCGGAGTGAATATTGATGGTTTAATTCGTCCGATATATAGAGATGAGATTACGTTCTCGATTTTTCTAGAATATCTTATGCTATTAATGTAGGTCATTATTATGACATTATCGATTATCTGATGATAATGTTCTCGAAGGTTCTCGATAACACTAACGTACGAGAACATTCGCGAACACCCGTAGCCCATATCGATTGTCGCTACAAACTAAATAACTATATAAATTATACACTGATACCTGGATTCAAGCGATTCAGCGTAGACGACGCACACACGTAAAACGATTATATAAAATAACTTTAGTATAAAATTATACTTTAACCTCACGTAATTACAGTAATAACAAGTCGAATGCATATCCTATGCCTAGTTGGAAAAAATTGGAGGAGCTGTTTGGGTCGCATAATGTAACTGTAACAGTACTATAGTTACTTGTAACTATTACCATTGATTATAGAATAGATATTCTATTCTATAATCAATGCTATTACTAAGTTACTTAATAATGTTACCAAAAACCAAAGTAGACATTAGACTGGTCGATCTGGAAAAATTAAAAATTTTTTTATACATTTTTAAAAATTTGTTAATAAACTACTTATTTATATATACTGAAAAATTTTTCTACGTACAAATTGAATGTTTAATTATATTATTTCGATAAAATCCTCTATAAGTAGCGAATGAAAATTATTGATTATAAAGATTATTGAAATAAATTTTAATAGCCAATTGCTTTGAACTACAAAAAAATCAATTGTTACAGAATTTATACAATTTTAGTGTAACTAACACACCCATCCACGACCCATTGAAAAATATGTATTATTTAAATTAATAACTGTGCATATGTATAATACATATTTCATTATTTATTTTATTCATGCATGTTATATCACATACATCACAAATTCTCAACTTAGTACTAATTACTGTGCAAAAAATAAATATTATTACTATTGTAACATAAGAAGATGAACTCACTTCTATTAATAACTTAAATTTATATTGTGTTATTGTCATAACCTATATGATAAATTATTTGGTTTTTTTTTCAACATATTGGGAATTTTTTATGGCTTCTTAATTTTATTTAATGGAGCTAATGACCCAATTCGCCCTCTAGTTACCCTAATGTTGCAAATGAGCACCATCTTATATGACAAAAACAAATTTGGAAGTTTCAAACCCTAGAACATCTATTAAATAAGTCCCTGACTACATAAATACATCATATTCTTGAAAAATTCAAATAATATTTATAATAATTGTATGGTAAATCAACGTGTAAGATAGCGAGACATACTCTTTCTTCAACTCAAAAGTATGAAAACAATTTTGTAATGTTTAATTCGATATTATTCTGCTTGCTTTTTTGTGATCTAAAAATTAAGAAATTAATTGTTTTTTTTTAATTTTTTAGTATTTAATAAAAATAAATGGTTAGACTTAATAGAGAATATAAATCATTACGGAGTGGATATAAGATTGAATTGTAAATTTGGGTGGGAGTCAGGGGCGACTCGTTTTCCGATATTGTAAAATGTTTGTTATTGTGCCCGCACCGTCAATGCAAAAAGTACAGGTTGCAATCGATACGATGATGAATGCTTATACTAAATATTATGTGTAAACAAGCGAAATATACAGTCCACTATTGACGAATAAATAAAATAAAAAATTTTTTTTTTTATTTTGTTCGATTTAACTACTAAGAGCAATGGTCCAATAAATATAACCATATATTTACAAATATATTTATACAATAAATTATTATAGCATTATGGGATAGAAATAATAGCACAGAAGGTTAACAAAGATAAAAGTTAAAATTATAATTTCTTCTGTAGTTTAATAATTTAACCCGGTCCACAGTCTGTGTCTAAGCATACCTACATAAAATATTTTTATATTCAATCTATGGTCTAAGTCACTATAAATTAACTCTTTACATCATATCACATTTAAATGACAATATTGACAATTTAAAAATTACAACATATTACACAACTAGTTTTTTCGTCTTGATATCTATAGTTTATGACTGTGTGTGATAATGTTGCAATATTTATAAAAAATATAATTTAATAAAAAATAAATTTTTTTCAGCCTGTTGTTTTTTTTTGTTTTTTTTTTATACTTTATTGTTTAAATCTACTTTATTTATATTTAATCCCTATTATTATATATTTCTAAACAAATACGTTTTATATAGAATATTTATTATTCAACTTTTTTAGTTTTTACAATAGTTTTCGACTGGTCAATGGAACATACCTAATTATATTATATGTCATAATACAAATATATTATATACAGATATAGTTAAAATTGATAAGACTTGTTGAAAACATATTTAAATGCTTGTCGAATAATTTTCTGCTAAATATATGTTGACTGTGAAGATGCACGTTGAACAAGATAGTTATAAACTATAATTAGTAATATTTATTGAGTTATAAACAAATAAGATTATTATAAAAATTACAAGACAAATATGATAAATGTAAATAATAATAATAGTAATATAATAATTTCTTAAATACAACACTAACGTATTTGTTTTTGATAAAATTTAATTGATTTTTAGATAAAATAGTTAATAACTAATAAATCTTGTGTAATAATAATTATTATTTTATTCAATTATTGAATAAAGTTTCGCGATAAATGAACATTTTATATTTAAAATAAAAAGTTAAATTTAAAATGTTGGCCTTAAAATAGTTTCAACTAAAATAAGTTATAAATTACTTTAAATGATTCAGCTTCAGTTTAAAACTTATCAAACCTGTCTGAGGTCTGACGCTCCGATGTCTACATATTTTGTTAGTATGGTTTAGTAAACATTTTGTAAATCTATACAAATGTAATTTGTTTCTACTTGAATAGATTACCACCGTCAAATTCTCAATTATCGTATTGTATCGTATAGAATCTATACTATATAAATTATAAAATATGTATTAACAAACAGGTCAATTAAAATATAATTTAATTTTAAATTATAAGATAATTATATCTATATGGCTTTATGTATATAATATTGTGTTTTTCTTTTTTCATATCACACGTATTTTACGCTATATAATACACAACACGTCTACCAAAAACTAAAGTCTAAAAACATTTATAAACAAATTTAAAATATATGTAATACCATTGATTATAATATAATAGGCTATTATAATATATGTACAATAATATTAACAAAATTATTTTAAATCACTTAGTTATTACCTATTATATATGTAATTGCATTAGAATACATAATTGTGTTTACCAAATTGACATTGAAATAAACTAAAATTGACTTATAAATAGAAATATTTATAATATATAATGAGACGAAATGTATAACATACGCATTACCTTTATATGTAATGATCGTGGATTTATGTCAATGTTCTATTGTTTTTAATGTCACTCTGTTAATTTTTTTGGAACTCAATTTTAAAATGAAGATTTTAATATTTGGTAAATCATAAATTCAATATTGGTTATTATATTGTTTATGATACTATAAGACTAATTATATACAATTATTATCTTATGTTACAGCTTTTATTTTGTCTCTTTTCAATTTTACTTTTTGCAAGGACCTGATATTTCCTAAAGAATTTTTGTTCGGTGCCGGTAGTAGCGCATACCAAGTTGAAGGAGCATGGAACACTTCTGGTAGGTAAAATTATGGTTCGGCAAAAGTAAAATACAAACTATAATTTTGATATAAATAGTAAACATACTGCAATTGTAGTTATATCTTATTACATTAAAATGATTTTGTTGGTATTAACCAATTTTCAAAAATATTTATTTTAAAGAATATCTAATAGAGCATAGAGATATACAGATAATTAATTTTCGGCAATTTCATTACCAATCGCTTAGTAATTGTTTTTAAATACGTAGAGGTTAATATAACCTATAATTAATATAAATATGTAGACGTATTTTATAATGCAAGAAGTATATATTTTTTATGTATTTTGGCAATTTAATATACGATCATGTAAATTAAAAATATTGCGGACGAACCGTATATATATACGATAAATAAAAAAATTGTGTGTATTATATTAATATCATATTATTTTATAGGCAAGTCCGAAAGTATCTGGGACCTTGTGACTCATCACAAAAAACATTTGATGATCATATACGTGTTCGAGGGACATGCGAACGATTCTAGCTCGAAAGATTCTACTCAATTTGTCATACCCAATAAGAAATTGGATATGCTCAAATCCTACACTAGCCAATGGTCGAAAATTGATCAATTACTGAAAAATTCATTAAAAGTTATCCAGGAGCCGTTGCGTCATGGCTTATCCATGTTAAAGTTACCAAATAGAACCAAATAGAGGCGTACAGACAAAAACTGAAGAGGTCGATAATGATTTACCGAATCGACCGCGAAACATTATCGACTACTTCCATGGAGTACCTATTTACGAATTTCTTCCCGACAAACTGATACGTTCTGTTCTTGAACTTCCCCCTGCTAGCCAAATTAGCACCGAGGATTTATACACAATACAGACTGTGTCCAGCAAGGATTATAGCACTGCTACCGCGGACGTGGCCTGTGACTCGTACAACAAAATCGACGAGGACATAAAATTACTCAAAGAACTCGGAGTGAGCTATTATTATATATAAATATTGCATTACTTCATTAATTTAAACCCAAGAAAAAAATAAAGATGCTTAATATTTCGTTATATTTTAATTTTAAAAACTCATAACTGATAGTATTTCGTTAATTTTATTTTACCGTTTTACTTGATGTTTTTTTCAAAATGTATCTTGATAAAGACTTTTCTTTAATTTTTTATACTCTTCTTTTATTTTATATATATATATATAAAATACTGTGAATCATTATAATTAAGTATCAACCATATACGTGTCACAATTTTTATTCCTTCAATAATTATTAAATCTAAGTTTATACCTAGTAATTATTATACATGAGACATATATAATGCAAAATGTCAAATACCTAGTTATCAATTTCAAATTTTTAACATAATTAAAATACTAATTAAATACACTGGGGTTAAGACTTAAATAGGTAAATAAGTATAACTATTTCACAAAATGTTTTAGTTATGATGAGTATAAATTTCATTAGAAAAGTTTAATAAAAATTTAATAGTTAACTAAAAGTCACAACAACAAAACGTAATTTAAATTATTTAGTTATAATTAATTTAATTAAACTATATACTATATAATTAATATTGCAGGCAAAAATATATAGGTTTTCATTGAGCTGGACTAGACTTTACCCAAAAGGAAATACAAGAGAATTTAACGCAGACGGTGTGAGATATTATAACAAATTAATAGACACATTAATATTGAATGATATCAAACCATTTGTAAGTATTGATTTTTATAAAATATACACCTTAAAAGGTATCTAGATTTAACTATTAATAATTATTATTTAATGACATATTAATACTTATATAAACAATCGTTTAAGTTATATCTAATAAAAATATACATTTTTCATTTACATACAATTATGTTAATAGACTAGAAAATACCAGGTTAGGTAAGATTAGGACTTCTATAAGTCTAAAGGTTAAAACTAGATACTTATACCTACTAATAATTTCCTGAACCATTCAAGATGAAATATTATTTTATTCTGTATTCTATAATTGACAACAAATGTATATTAATATATCTAAAGGTTACAATATACCATTTCGATTTACCAAAACATCTTCAATTAATGGGTGGATGGACAAATACAGCTATGATAACTTATTATAAAATTTATGCCGATTTCGTTTTCAAAACTTTTGGAGATAGAGTGAGTGTATTTTTGGTATCTACTTAAAACTCGAAGTTAATTTTTTTTTTAAAAATGTTTAATGTGTTAGGTTAAAATGTGGACAACAATTAATGAACCAACAGTAGCCACCGAAGGATACAAGTCGCTGAAGGCCGCTCCAGCATTTGGAACTGTGATGAGTGGTGTAGCTGATTATTTAGCAATACACAACATTCTTCTAGCCCATGCCTACGCATATGATATTTATAAAAAAAATTACAAAGACACTCAAAAAGGTAAATACAAATACAAAAATATGAAATAATAAAATAATTAATAACTGAATTGTTGTTGTCTTGTATAATATTTTTTACTTTTTATTACTTAGGGACAATTAGTATTAATGTAGCTGGTGATTGGTATTATCCGTTAGATAAAAATAATCCAAAAGATGTTGAAGCAGTCACAGCAGCATTAATGTTTCAGGTTATTTTACTTTTATGTTTTATTCATATTTGTAGCTATTTATACATGGTGATCAATGAATTTCGTGTTACACTACGAATAGTGAAAAAGGGAATAACATTCGATTTATAAGATACTAGTGTTTTTAGCAATATAAGTTTTGGCCACTTTGACTACTATCAATTTAGGATAATATCATAATGTCATACCAACATTTAAAATTATTATTATTATAAATGTAAATTAATTATTTAAAAGTTATGTTTTAAATAGGTTGGAATCATTTTGCATCCATTAACATATGGTGATTACCCAGAAGAAATTAAGTCCAGAGTTCAATATAATAGTAATCGACTTAATATTTCTAATTTGCGTTTCCAAAGCTTCACCGAAGAAGAAAAAAAACTCATTAAAAGTACAATATTACATCTGTTAAATATTATTTCATAAAAAATCTTATTAAAATGCTACCTATGTATGTTATTTAAATTAAAATTTTCTAAAGCAAAGAGCATTAAATTGAAAAAAAAAAAGATATTTTTATATAATTTTGTATAAACTTATAAAGTATGAATTTAAATTTATTAACTTACAGATTCTTATGATTTTGTGTCATTAAATCATTATATGTCCTTTGAAGTAACTGATTTACCATCAAACGAAACAGATGGAAAAAGCGTTAGTGAACTTGATGCAAATGTAAAAAAGTTAATACTTAAAAGTTATGAAGAACTTGCAAATATACCCTGGGCTAAGGTAATAAATTCAATTTTATTATTACTATGTTTCTATAGAAATATATCTGTATAAATAAATATCTATATAACACATTATATAAGACTACTATCGTGATTACTGGTTAAATGGTTGGGTTATATTAGTTAAGTATAGCGTAGTAGTCTGTGTCTTATATACACAAACAATCATGTATCCATAATTATATAGGTTGATATGCCTAATTTAGTTAGGTATAAATATAAATTATGATGTACACGTAGATATCTAATTTGTATAGAGGATTACATTTTCAGATTGTACCGGAAGGAATGAGTTCAATTTTAAACTGGATTGATAAAACGTATAACCATCCAGTTATTTTTATTTCGGAAAATGGATATCCAGAACCAGAAGGATTTAATTTTCCATCAAAAAAATTAAAATACCATCATGTTTGTATAATTAAATTATACGTAATTAATTCATAAACGTTCTAATACAACAATAATATTTATTTTTAGGACCACTTAGAACATGTCCTCTATGCAATGAATAATTATAATGTGACAGTCATAGGATACTGTGCATGGTCATTGATGGATTCAATGGAATGGTTAAGCGGTTACAGGTATTTTCATTAATTTTAAATTAAATTTATAATTTTTTATACAAGTTTTATAACTATTACCTGTAAGTTGTAATTATATATTATATTTAATAGTTTAAAGTATGGAATTTACAAAGTGGACTTCAACAATGATAACAGGCCACGCACCAAAAAGTCATCGACCAAATGGTTCAGTGAGGTTTTTAAAAGTGGCAAATTGATTGAACCATTCTTAACAGATAAATAGTTATAGACAAGAATAATAATAATGTAGGAGGTGACAAAAAAATAGTGTCAATATAATAATTATGTATATCTATATTATTATTTATTATAATATATTTTTGACCATAAGAAATACAATATAAATATAATTACACATATTTTTGGTTATACTTTTTTTGTCTATTAATGGCCTAAGAAAATAAGAATTGATAAAATTCATTTTTATTAATTTTATGAGAAAAGATATAGAAAAACATTGTTTTACTTAATTAATAATATAATATTGTGTTTATTTTACAAAATTAAAATAGTAAGAAGGTCGACTGTGGACGTTCCTCCTTCGTCCCATCGGTCTTTGGAGATGTGAGTAGTTTATTATACTTAAGATTTGAATGCAATGATATTGCATTAAAAAATACGATTCTAAGCGCAACTCAATATATTAAAATATGCTATACTGACAGTTCATTCCAAAATTTTACCACGCGTTTAAAATACCAATGTAAATATTTAAAATAAATTTCAAGTTCCTACGATCTAAACTTAATTAGTTATCAAGAAATAAAATAATGAAAACCTAATTTTGCCGATTTTTAAGAACTTACTTTTAAAGATTATAAAAAAAATTTTCAGTCACGATTTTCATAATATTTTGTAAGGAGATTAAATATTATATTATTAAACTTCGATAAAATTTTCAAACCGATAAACCAAAAATTGAAGGAAATATTAAACATTTCTGGAAAAATGGTCAAAGCTCTATAAAAAAAAGTCTAAAAGCTCTATAAAAAAACTCTAAAAGCTCTATACTTGGCCAAAAAATTAACCAAACTATTCCAAAATTTTAACAAAATTATATATTACCTATGGGAGTACTCAAAAGTCCCTACAATCAAAATTTAATTAGTTATCACGAAATTACACAATTTAAAATAATAGAAACCGTAATTTTGCCGATTTTCCGCCGTTTTTTGGTAGTTTTTCTTCTCCCAAGGAAAAACATTTGTGAAATTTGAAAAATAAACTAAATAAAGTAGCAACTAGACGTGATTTACTACCGATAGTATATCCTTGTGGAAATCGGACCATTATTTCTACCCAAAAAAATGTTTTCTTACATAAAAAAAAAATATCTTTGTAAAAACAATACATTCTTCGCTCTGCTTAGAATTTAATATGATTATTTTAACTATATATTTTTTTCCGTGCATACTTAGTTAAATATATTAAGTATCTACCTAAACAATATTTTTAATTATTCAAAAATTCCTTTAATTACATAATGTCATAATATAAAATATGTACCTACTGTACTAATATTAAAAAGCAGTAAGGTCGATAATCATATTGATTCTGAGTAGAGTGACGAATGTATTGTTTTTACAAAGATATTTTTTTTTTATGTATGAAAACATTTTTTCGTGTAGAAATAATGGTCCGATTACCACAAATAGGGGATGTTTTCGGTAGAAAATCACGTCTAGTTGGTATTTAGCTCATTTTTCGAATTTCTTAAAAAGCGGAAAACCGACAATTTTTATAGGCTTTTTATTTTTTTTTTCTGATGTATGAAAACATATTTTTGGGGTAGAAATAATTGTCTGATTACCACAAATATGGTACCCTTTCTATACCAAATTTCATCTAGTTGGTACTTTATTTAGCTCCTTTTTGAAGTTTCCCAAAAGTTTTTCCTTTAGAAGCGAAAAATCGGCAAAATTACTGTTTCCGTTATTTTAAATTTTTTATTTTTTTATTACTAATTAAGTTTTGATATAGGGACTTGAATTTTTTTTTTTTTGAGTACTAACATAGGTAATATTTACAGTTAGTAAAATTTTGGAACGGATTGGTTGATTTTTTGGCTAAATATAGAACCATGAACTCTTTTCAAAAATGTTTAATATTTCCTGAAATTTTTGGTTCATCGGTTTAAATATTTTATCAAAGTCTAATCATATACTACTTAATCTTTTTACAAAATATTTTGAAAATTGTGACTGACAATTTTTACCATGAAATTATAACTTCCTTAATATTGATTATAGGGATTTGAAATTTATTTTGTATATTTACATATGCAATTTACATTCGTGATAAATTTTGGAATTGTTCATCAGTATAATATACTTTAATATATTAAGATTCGCTCAGAATCGTATTTTCTATTGCAATATCATTGCATTCAAATCTTAATAATTTTAATAAACCACTAATTTCTCCGAGGATCGAAGAGACGAAAGAGGAACGTCCACAATCGACCTTTCCACTTTTTTTCGTATTCATTTTTATACATTTAGTAGATAAATTAACATAATAAAATATTTAATTTAAGTTATTTTTTACTATTAATTTTAAGAAATAGTAATTCAAAAAACATTCTTTCAAAACAAGATAAAAAATAATCTAAAACACCGTACATATATCAGTTTACTCTGTAATTGTGATAGTTATAAATGTTTAAACAACATTTACTATAAATTGTTTATTAATTTTAAATTAAGAAATAATATAATATTGATATATACAATTTTTATTTTATAATTTTATTTAATCTTATGGCACGTTTTATCTGCAGCAGAATACACCATCAAAAAAAAAAAAAATAATAATAATAAAGTACGCACTTTGCTGTCAATTACCAATTTACTTTAGGGGATACTGTGGACAATATGGATTTCGACCATATATGTTCATTTTCACGATAGCCGCGCACGTTCCAACCGACAAATGGTCCTTAACGGTTTCGACAAACGCTGCGGCTACTTGTTGATTCATTTTGTCGCTGTTGCCGTTTTTCGGCCACGCAGTCGTCCCGTACAGTCGCGCGACCGTCGAACAGTAACAACTCGACTTAAGCACATCGTACGTGACGCTTAGGCCTATGCTATGATTGATGGTGAATTCGATAAGGGTCGTTTCCTGTTGCTGCAGGACGAACAGGCTGAATGTGCCGCTGACGTTGTGCAACGTGTTCTCGCTGAACAGTATTGTCACGCCAAAGTTCAGTGCCGCACGTACGAGCATCACCTTTTGTATCGAATTTTGCAGCCCGTCAATGAATATGTCGCTGATCACAAAGTCTTGACCATTATCCAGTCGTCCAGTGACGCCCGGAAAGTGCGCATCCGACCGGTTCTTGTACAACACGAACGGTTGGACGGCCGCTCCGATCGCTGATGTTACGTTTTTGCGCATCGCTTCCATCACGTAGTCCGCGACGTACCTAAACGTCACTTCCTCCAGAAAATATCTACGCAATGAAAACATGTAATATGGTTAGGTTATTAGCCATACATGAATAGTTATATTCTTAAACGTGTATAAATTGTGACTATAATCTGTCTATATAAATATCGAATACATTGTACAAAACAGAAGTTGTTACCTACTTATTTATTTACAAATTTATAATAAACGAAATATTTAGTGAACATATTTAGTTCACTACTTCATTATCGAATAAGAAATGAATACATAAGGGGAAGCGTAGAAAGTGAATTATAAATTGTGGGAAAATTAGAGAGAATAAACTGTGGTGTCACTTGTATATGTTATGAGGGAAAATGATTCAGAGGCAGTGAGAGTTTTTATGGAAATTAATGTTGAATATAAGAAGGATGAAGAAAACCGAAGAAGACGTGGATAAATGGAACACAGAATCATAAGAGTCATTAGATAGCTAGTGTGAGTGGATGAGATGTAAGAGATTGAGGGCTGTGATGAATATGTAGAACTAGGATGATCTACCCCATCTAATTGGGCGTATATGACAAATTAAAATAAAAAAAGTTAACAGACACTTACTCTATATCCGGTCCAAGTAATATGGATAGTTAAATAATATATGTATATCTTAATTAATAATTTCTTATATACGTTCTATATTATTTACTATAATTTGTATACACTACAGAAATATGAAATTACCGCGCAGCTTTCGAAAATTCGCCTGGAACCGAGTGATTTCCAGTGAAAACTGCTCTGAAATTACCAAAATGTATAGCTGATGCAAGCGCCGACGACGGGTACAGCTCGATATTTCTAGATAACGGCGTGTCGGCCTTAAAACGAATGTCGTCTACGGTAATTTGGTAATCTCCTTTTATAAAACGCCAACTGTCTAAAAATTTGTACTCGCCCATTACTTGTAACTTTTTCCACGTTACTTCTGTAGATACCTGCAACAGTAATAAGAATTATACATTATTATAATTATTATATGCATCATAAATGAACATTATTATTATATAGAAACAGTAGGGTCACAGACTCACAGACCACGATTAATAGGAACCAAAATTATATAATATATAATGTTTATAACTTGTAACCGATTGAATTCATCGACGACTACTTCCAAGTTAATCTTATTTCAAACAACTAAATTGATTAATCGATATTAATTTAAATATTTAACATAATATATATAATATAAGTACATTTATTTTATTTTTCTTGAACTTGGAAGTCGGAAAATTAAATTACCTGATTTTGCGACCATTTTATAACAATTGTATTGCTAATAAAATTTGATAATCCGTTTATAGTATTGTTTTCGAATATAATGTCGGAACTAATTAACGACGCTTTGCAGATCTTGGGTAAAATCAAATTATCTTTGAAGTAGCCCAGTTGCAATTCCGCGTCATAAGTGTATCACTGTGTTCCGTAATCACGTCATACTGAGTTTTATAAGCCCAAAACACAGCTTTTTCAATGTCTTCGTCTGTATTATATTGGTTGTACATTAATCTGGGTAACGATTCGGGTATCGTGCTATCATCTACGTACCAGTTCACTAAAATTGAATACATACAAATGATTTTTTTTTAGAAAAGAAAATTAAACAAATAAATTGCTATATTTTATATTTGTTTATATTTTTTCGTTAATACTTTGGAATAATAATAAATTGCTATTATAGTAAGTATACTGTAAATTAATAATTACCAACCTGCAGTTGATGAAAATTGTACATAGCACGTGACGACTAAAACCAATGACAATGACGGTCTCATATTGAACATAATCAAACAAGAATTTAATGGGTATTGGGCATAATGTATCTCATTTGAAGCTATTATATAGGTATTCGATAAAGTCAATTATATATTATATTATTCCGTTGAATATAGAAAGGAAATAGTTATCCAATAAAGGTAAATAGTTTAATGTCAATGTTATTTATATTATTGTTTTATATTATATGATTATTGAATGTTGTAGTTAATAGTTTTGTACCCTACATTCTGTAATACTATTTATACTTTATATATTATATTAATTAAATACAGGCTACAACGTAATAATAAATAATATATTATATTATATTATAGTTATATTTATACATTTTTAGATCTTTAGGAAAAGAAAATCATGCAATTTCTATAAACATTATTTTGTAATAATAATATTTCAATGAATACCTATATTGTACCTAATATTATATTTATCATAGTAAAATAATGTTTATCAAAACGATCTAATAGTTTTTATATTTTCTATAATATATATACTACGTAGATAATATAATATATAAATACATACATATATATATAATATATAAATATTTGGCCACTTCATAAGTGATCTCATTATAAATAATAAATATAATATATCAAACTACGGTATACAGAAGTGATTATTATTAATTAAATCGAACATTCCAACAAAATTAAATAAGTATAGGTAGGTATATATTTATACAAATATAATATGACATTGTTTTAATATTAATTAAATTTATAATTTATATTTTATTATTTTATATTATAATTAATATTATATTTTTAATTATATTTATAATTTATAATTTACAATTTTTTATGGTTTTTTGTTGTTGTTATTTTGTTATAAAATATGTATATCTAAACATTTCCTCCTAGGATATCTACGATAGATACCGTATAAACCAACCTATATATAATTCATTTTCGTTTTTTATTATTGTTCTGATGATATTATAAGATATAAATACATCAATAATATCATTCTTACAAGTTATATTAGCTTTTTTATTAGGTACCCATATTTACCTATATCTACCCAAGAAAAAAATTTCGTTAGGTATTTGATAAACCATTTATGATATTAACATTTTAACATAATTTTTTAAATATTTACAATTGTGCATTTAATTTTTTTGTCCTTCAATATAATATTACCTTATTTGTATATCTGGGAATCCGGATAGAAACATAATATCTTTTTAATAATTTCCAGACACCAGTTACCTAGTTTAGATATCGAAGGTTAATATAAAAAATAGTAAAATGTAGGTAATTATAAATTTATATATAATAGAATTTTTTTATTTATTCATGTAAATATATCCTGATTAGCAATTTCTATACCCTATTTCGTGAACAGCAAAAAATAGTTTGTGAAATTTGTAAATTTATAATTTTATGTTAAATGTAATTATTTATTACTTTATACTACTTTATAATATAGGGTATAATTACTGTAGCTTCTCTATACTAATGTTTTCTTCACCTTCACCTTCTTCAATGTTTATTTCAAAAAGACTTTCAGAACCTGTGTTCACTAGGGTAATACAATTAGCTGCATATGATGAACAAATTTAATTTTTAAAATTATTTGTTTCAAAGCTGTTATAAGATCTGAAGTATTTGGATTGTTATTGTTTCAAAAACGCTGCCCTTTTTTTAGAAAAACATTTCTAAATGCTCCAGGAAAACATGAATATTAACATGTACCTATTTATATTCTGTAGTATAATACAGTCCATCTGATCTACTAAAAATGTTTTATTTATATCATCATTGGCTAAAAGAAATCTATAATATTCAAAATATCTATATTAAAATAATTATTCTTAGATACACGATTTATATATACAAGTATGAAGTGCCTATATAACTATATTCTATAATAAATAGTAATAACTAATAATTATAGTTAGGTAAATTGTTTCGATCATATTGAACGCTTCGACAAATCCGTAACTAAAAATCCAATCTATACTAATAACAAATTAACTTACCAAAAAAAAAAATGAATAGTCTTATCATGTTGATATATGATATTTATTCTTATATCCATACGTAACGCGCCAACGCATGACACTGGAATAATTGCAATAAATAAATAAATAATAAAATAAAAAAACACTAAATAATGCAATAAATGGTAAATTAACTCCATACATACATAATTATACCATTTAATCATAAATCATAATGCTTATTCAAATACAAAATATTTGTAGACCTTTTTTGTGATACAAAAAATAATCCATTATCATATATCTATAATACCTTTAAATTCAAAAAAATTGAGATACGATCTTTTTCCTTGGGAGAGTCGAATTATGTTTGCAGGGAATGTCATCCATTTTGTAAAATATTGTCTGCAAAAAAGTTAAGGTAGTTATGGTGTATCAAGTTTTATATTTTAATATGTTATAATTTCTTTGACAGAAGATATTTTACATCAAAAACGAGGGTTTCCTATTATAATAGAAAAATATATAATGTATTGTATAAAATTAAATTAAAATATTAAATTATTTGCTATGCCTGATCAAAATATAAATAATAATAGATAATTGTTATAATTATTAGCAAACAGTTTACATCACAACAAGAAAATTTAAAAAACAAATGGAAAAAAACTTTACAGACAATCCATATAATAGAATTTAACTTGTAACCAAAATGGCGGATGCGTATATATTCTCCTATTTATAGAGCCTCATACAGTCTACATTATTTTCCCGAAATTTGATGATTATATTGTCGTCTATAACACACTACTCACACTATATAAGAAATAATCTATAATGCAATTTATTTGCGTGATTTAGTAACGTTATCTTCTGTTGCTATCCATTTGCATGCATTATAAATACGGATAACAAGCAATAGTTAAATAATATACAAATAGTGTTCTTTTCATGGTGATTTATTAAAGTTAATATATATTTTTGGTTTAATTTAATTAGAATTAATAACTATTAAATATTATCTATAATCAATGGTAATATCATCAAAAACACGATATCTAATCTATTTTTCTATATTATTGTCAAATGGGCTAGAAGAAGCTTATTTCTAGCCTTCGTGACTATTATAATGAATTAATGATTAATCTGTAATTACTAATGAATAATGACATAATATTATGTTATGTAAATACTAGATTGTATGTCAAGAAAATTATAATTCGTTCTATTTTTTATTGTGTATTATAATATTGATTTAATTGTTATTTATCGATTATAATAAACTTTAAAATTAAATTTTTTAACGCCTACATTTAAACATTTAAACAGTGGCGTCTTCTGGATTGGACCTTGGATGATCGCATTTCCTAGTCCTTACTTAACAGCTAAACACGAGCGGGCGAACGACCCACGAGCCACACGCAATGGGGACGCGCCTTTATGAAAACGTCACAGCGCGTCGTCGTCCAAACAATTATTGGAACGTCATGCCTTAAACACTTTTAAATATACATTCATTTATGCCCTAAAGAATTATTACATATGTATTTAAAAAAAAAAAGTGTAAAATATTTAATAATAAAACCATTATATTTAAATAGATAGGTTTAATACTTACCTATAGACAGAAATGTTCTAATTTATTACTTAACGCAATAAATGATTATGACAGACAATTGGTATTGGTACTTCGTACCTACTGGCTGCAATATATAGGTATTGTCTTTACTCTTATTATCTATATGACTATATATACTAACTTTATTATACCTACTAATATCAATGTAAATTGTAAACAGTAAGTAAACATATAATAAATTAGGAATTAGGACTATTGCATATTATATTTCATTGTGCCAGTGGCGCGCGGATTTAAGGGGGGGGGCAATATTGCAATCGCTCCCTCCCTTTATGTTGATATTTTAAATTACTGATTTTATCGAAATAGTTAATAATAATGACGATAATCAGTCGCTATAAGACGACGTATTGCTACACTACTGGTAATTAATAAGTAGATACTAGATACCTATTAACTATAGATCAAATTGAATTATACAAATACTTTTAAGTAAATTAAAACTTTCGAAAATTCGTCCCCACCTTGAATTATCTTTAGATCCGCAATTTCACCCACATTTGTACTATTAATTATTAATTTATAATCAGTATAATAAAACAATATAACTATATAAGGGCATATGCGTAGCATGATGAATATCTGTGGAGGAGCTATAGCCCCAACTAAAAACAAAATAAGTAAATGTAAAATACTTGATGCATTTTAAATGGAGGGCTTGTAGTTATTATAATGTGGCTAAAGCCCCCATAGCCGCCTGTTCGCCTTTACGATACGCCTATTTACAAGGGATATACCTAAATATAATGTATTGCGTATTGGTAGGTAAATACTAAATACAAATTATAAAATATATATTTATATAAAAATTGTGTTTTGTTTTACTCTTTTCGAAAATTTATGTCATTTTATTTATGTAGGTACCACTTATTCATAAAAAAGTTTAAAAAGCTATTTTTTGTAAGACAGGAAAAATAATTCAATATTTTAATTACACATTTATCAAACAGAAGAAATCATCAATTCTGTATTCCAATCAATAATCATCATGGTCAACGCCCAAAAGTTCCTAAATTTCTAAAGGATGAGGGAGGTTAGAGGGTTGTACTTGTAAGATTGTAATGCCATAACCCTGCGCCCTTGTAACAGAACATGGTCATAGATGATAAGGTATTAAGGTCCGATTACTTCCACCAACCCACCTATTAATAGGTTTTTCTTAAAAATGCAAAATCATTTCCTACTAAAATACTAAACACACTTATAAATTTATTATAAATAAAGTTGTACGCAATTATAGTTGCTACTTTAGTACATAGCCGTTGCTAGGAAAAGTAGACGTTTGCCGTCAAACTAGCAGCGCTCGTTTAAAAATGGCAACATTTAAAAACATATTTGCCTATTTAACCGGAACAATGATAAGAAGAAGATAACGGACCTTATCTTCAAAGACCACAGAATATAACATTATCGATTCCAATAATTGATAGCAAATTCCAAATGATTATCAGTTGCATCAAGATGGTTGATAATATATAGGTGTGTTTAATAATGTGCCATATACACTTTGATCAGGAGCTATTCAGTTATCGTATAAATATATAATAGTAATAATATCATGTTGTTGGCAACTTACTTAATTATTTTTTTATAACAAGTGGCAATAATTAATAGGACAGCGTTTACCTTTACTATTTTACCGGTACTGTTGTCAGAGCGAGAGGCCAACAAGGCAACAAAACGGCGAGCATTTTAACATTAAACAATATAAAGATTACAAAGTTCAAGGATCATGTTATACACTTAATTATAATCATCTTTCTCAATTGAATCAGATCCGAAATCATTTTATTTTCTGTATAAAATTATAATCGTTTTAATCGTTATTTAGCCGTTTAAATGTCTTAAATATTAATTCTCGGCTCATTATTCATTTTAATTTGACTAGCGAATTATTTATGTTAATATGAGCACATCTTAATGATTCGATAACTGCGAACCAGTTAAAATCTTCCTAGATAATTCGTAAACAATGTTATAGTTAAATTTTATATTTACCGTTTTTAATTGGTTTTGTGTATAATTATTATATTATCGACAGTTATACACACTGACAATGTTTGATAATTTATATCTTAATAAGGACCATCTCAATGGGTTTGACAACTACAAAGTAAGTGCTCGTTAAATTACTATTTATAAAAAAAATATTCTGTACGAGTGCCATACTAATTGATTGATATTCGTTTTATGCTCATTAAAATATCATTTTTATTCAGTTTAATATCTTAATTTGTGATCCCTACCTTATCAAAATTCATATTAAAATACAATTTACATTGTCAAAAATATTTATAAAATTATAAAAAAATCAAATGAATATCTCATTTTAATTGTAAAATTAATTTATGCATAGATTATTTATAATTAAAAAAATTAATAAGGTAAAAAAATAGGTTTTGTAGTGATATAACACTAGAATTTGTAACTTTTTAATCAATATTAAATGATTAATTTATAGAACCTATTTTCAAAGATGTCCCCATTAATTTTCCTGTGAGTATACTAAGTCAAAGAGTGCCACAATATACAAAGTCAATAGTGAAAGGGAGGGGATTATTCAATAATAACAAATGAAATATTACAAAGATTTAATTTAAATTTTTTTATAATATTTCCTATCTCCTATTAACCTACCGCCATCAATTTCTGTGAATGTTAATAATAGACAATCATATTATACAGCAGGTTACCAAACACTATAAATGAGTATATAAATATTACCTACTGTGCAGAATTTGTAATTACCAAGCATCTAACAAATATATAAATATTTCCTTTCAATATGCAAATTACATTGCAAATTTGAGATTTTGTTGATAAACCATTAATATCAATAAATAATATATAACATAAAAATGTTTTATTAGTTATAGTACACCAAAAAATATTTAATTAATAATAAATTTTTCAGAACGTAAAAAATTTAAATTGTAAAAATACCTATTTTTTTATATATATATATTTGTCTCTGATTAACAATAGTTGTTAATTATTAAGTACTAGAGACTGAATTTATATGCATTTAAAAACCTAAATATAAGATGTTTTTATACTCTATAATTTCATTAAAATAATCTTTTATATGCATACATATACTTTTTTAAAAATATATGATATTTTATAAAAATATATTAAATATTGAAAAAAGGAATAAAAATAATAATTTTAGTTATATTTGATATACTTAAAATTCATCCTTATGAATTCAAACAATAATAAAATAAATAATTCATTTTCTTATCAATATTGCATCTAATTTTTTTGTCTTGATATATTTTTTTGTTTCATATAATTTGTGATATATTGATCAAGTTGAATGGTAAACTTCACATGATCTAATTATGGCGTCTGAGAGGTAGAAATTGACTATGGTCATAATTCTTTTTGCATTTTTTTCATAACTATTACATTTTTTGTGAATTTTTCAAATAAAATCTCAATATTTTATTATAACATAATTTTATATAAAATATTCTTTCACCTTAAAATATGTTTTTTGTGCGCTAAAATTTGTTGTATATCAGTTCATAGGAAAATGAAATGTCAAGAAAGCTCATCCAATTGGAACTACATACTCTCAGTAAAAATATGTAAAAACATAAAAATCCGGTCTCTAGTTATTACTAACTAGGACCCATATTTATATGAGCTTAAAACCAATTAAATATAGGTATTATTTTATCTTGGTGTTATTTCAATGAAAAATTGGTAAAGCCACAACGTGTGAAATCAGCAAAATAAAAGTCGCATGAAGAGTGATTTACTGAAAATTACTTAAGTACTGTATTTAGTGGAAATCATAAATGTATTTCAATATTAATCAGTAAAAATAATACCCCAAAAAATACTTTTACATGTATAAAATGTATTTCTATAATTGATCAAATAATTAAAAATAAGTAAAAAAAGTCCAAAAGTCATTAAATTATAAGTGCTTAAAAAAATATGTGTATTCTTGATCTCATTTGGGGGAGTAGAGTTTGCAGTTTTACATTAGTACATTTTGACTGATTTTTTATAATTATGGTTTTTGGAATTACTTACTTGCAGAAAAACAATTGTTTGTCTATTGTGCGTTCATTTATGTTCATTATTTAATAGTAAACAAAAAACATATATACAGTATAATTTAAATTAATAAATGTAATATTAAAGTGTTATTTACATGATCTTTCTTAATTTATGCCTTTACTCAGAATTTAAGGGTTAAGTTTATTAATTTTTAATTATTTTTCAGTACAATGCAATTGATACAAATCCATTGGGCACTTATATTATGCATCCATTTTGGAACACATTAATTAAAGTAAGTGTATCATAAGTAAAGTATGAATTTATTTATTTGAAATATTTTTGTTTAACAAATTATATATTTTAATATAATGTATACTCTTATATTACAACTATAAGTGCTTGAATAGAATCTTTTTTTTAAAACAAATACTTCAGAGTACTCTTTCAAATTTATGTGAAGCCTTTTAACTTTTAATATATTTTTTTGTCCTTTTATGGGTTTTTCAGTTCAAGCAGTGATTATAAAAAAGTTTAATTACATTTTTAAATTTTTTTTTAATTTTAGATAACTCCAAGATGGATTGCGCCTAATGTACTTACTTTTGTTGGATTCCTATTTACTGTTGGAGCTTCTCTTCTCCTTACTTATTATGACTATAGCTTTTATGTATCAGGAATAAATTATAAGGGTGATCCAATACCAAGATGGGTGTTTGGTGTTGTGTCTTTATTTCTTTTCATATCATATACTCTTGGTAACTATATTTCAATATTTTAAAATATATTATTAGTTATCATTATTAATTATTTTTTTTTTTTTTTTAGATGGTCTAGATGGTAAACAGGCAAGACGAACAGGTACAAGTGGCCCACTAGGTGAACTATTTGATCATGGATTAGACTCTTGGACCACTATTTTTATACCAACAGCACTTTACTCAATATTTGGTCGTGATGATCCAAATACAATTCAACCAATTCGGATGTACTATATTTGTATTATGGTATTTATTAACTTTTATCTAGCTCATTGGGAAAAATATAATACAGGAGTATTATATTTACCATGGAGTTACGACTTTTCGATGGTTGTAAGTTTAAATTTAATGGTTTTATTGTTATTATATATAAGCAATTGGTTCATAATTTTTTGTTTGATTATTGATTAATAATCAAAAATTTATTTTACATATTTTAATTTTTAATAACATATTGACGATTTGCAAGCTAATTGGCGTTAGCACTAAAAACCAAATTATTAAAGAGAACTCAAAAACTGTTTGTGTGTGATGTAACTTGTTCTAAATTTATTTATTATTAGTTTTTTTTTTTATAAATATACCATATATTTAATATTAATAACTATCATTTATAAAAATTGTTTTTTTATAAATTTTTGTCACCCATTTTAAAACAATATTTTTAAAAAAGGCACTTATACAAAACTATTACTATTTCAAAACAACATGAAAACACTCAAACGCGATGTAAAAACTCAAAAACTATGTAAAATACTATAATTTATAAATGATAATTATTAACAATCAAAGTAATAGTCATGAAAATTTATAAATGGTCGTAAGCAACAATAATGAAAAACAACCATTATGGTCAAAATATTTACAATACTATACATTTTTGGCACTTATAAAAAACATTTAAACATCAAAAAAATTAATTATATTCCTAATATCGATACCAGAGCGTGTTCTATTTATGCGTTTCAGTGTCTTATGAGAGAAAATGGAAAAAAATGAATTTTGAATAAATAGTCGTTTATGCAAATTAGCATGCAAACCATCAATATTTGGATAAAAATAAATACATATATACATATACATATTTTTTAATTTTAAATATATATAAATCCTCACCTTATTGATTATCAATATTTATATTTATATTTAATTGCAATATAAAAATAATTTTTTTTTCAAATTTATATTACTATACAAATTAGTAAAAGATTATCTTTTTTGTACGAGTATATTACCACTACATCATCTGTTATCTAATATGATCTATAATTTATATAATTATGTATTATATTATGAACTATTTGAATATTTGATATTATATTTAAAGAACAAAAATACTTAACATAATATATTTGGTTTAAGAAAAACAATTTAACTTTTTTTAGGGATTAGTATTCTTTTTTGGTCTTACTGCAATTTATGGTCCTGAAAAATGGAAAATGATTTTACTAAACAAATATTCATTTGGGCATATCACAGAAATAACATTTTATTTTACCACTTTTATTACTAATATCCCAGTTTCAATCTATAATATTTATGTGTAAGTAATTTAAAATGTTTTATTGATTTACTAATATTATGTTTTAAACAATATGTATATAAATACATTTATATTACAGAAGTTACAGAGACAAAACAGGCAAAAATTTAAATATTCTAGAAGGTAGTCGTCCCTTACTTCCTATGACTATATTTGTGTCATTATGCTTGCTATGGGTAAAAATTTCACCTACAAATATCCTTGAAAGAGATCCAAGAATATTTTTTATGATGAGTGGAGCTATATTTTCAAATATTTGTGTAAGTGAAGTTTGTTTTGGATTATTTATGATAATGTGGTAAAATAATTAGATAATATTTTATTAAAATATTTTTTTTTTTTAGAATATACAATTTTTGTAAATTTGTATATTATATTTCAACTATTATTAAAGAAACAAACTTTATAAATGAACATCATTTATAATTTTAAACTTTTTTAAATATCTTAAATATTAATCAATGAAATTTTATACTATATAATAAGTTAACAATATATTTTTGCAGAATATTATTATTTTTTCTTTCAGTGTCGTTTAATTGTGGCTCAGATGAGTAAGACCCGCTGTGAAGCATATAATAATTTACTGTCATATATGATAGTAGCAATACTTTTTAGTAAATTTTTACCACCTATTGAATTGATTGTCTTGTACATCATGACATTTATAAGTATTATGACACACATATACTATGGTGGATGTGTGGTAAGTCATTAATTTTAATTAAACAATTTACATAGAAATATATTACTATAACATGTATAATATCAAGTAGATTGTAGAGTAATTATTTAAAATTAATTTATTTTATTTTATTTATAAACTATAGGTGAAACAAATGGCTGATCATTTTAATATCATGTGTTTCAAAATACCACACAACAAACGTTAGAAATAAAATAAAAAAGTTGTTACTAACAAAACATTTTATTGTTTTAAATTGCTTAAAACTTTACTTAATGGATTACTACTTAATTAGCATTCATAGAATAATGTTTAAAGATTTTGTTTTTTGAATCTCATAACTGATTAGCCATATACATTACCTACTATAAACTACCTATTTTTATATAAATATTTATTTTTACAATTTCTTTTCTTTTGTATATATATCATTGATTATAAATACTATAATTGCTTATTGGACGGTTTTTCGATGATATTTTGCTATTTGATCAACCTATTAATTCTAGTTTACTGAACTAGTTGTACTCTGGGTCAATGCATTCAGTATACATTATTCAATATGTTTTTATTATTATTCGAACAATGTAAACTAAATATTCTCACATTGCATTGCCATCAACTACTAGCGATTGCAACAATACCAGCCAAAACTAATAGACTGACTAAATACCATGCCATTGAAAAATCGGTCAATAAACAATCTATAGTATTTATAATTAATGCTTCTATACTTTCTTATGAGTAATATAAATTAAATTTGATCGGATACAGTGTCTCCAAGTTCAATATATTAATAAAAAATACAATATAATTTAAACTAATTTTGCATATAATAATATATGATTCCTACATAAAGTCTTTATAAAATATGATAAGAATAATCTGAAAAAAAATATTAGATGATTGATTATATATTATTGTTATAACTATAACAAATAGTAAAACTGAATATTAAATAAGCTTCTTATTTTGTTAAATTGAGTTTTACTATAATCATTGTTTATACATATTATAGATAGCTTACTGAGACAAATTTAGGTCTAGTTAATGATACGGGATGAGTGCTACTTGTATTGTTTCAATAAAATAGGCCTTTCTTAGTCATTGTTCAGATCTAAAATTTAAGTGAGCAATCTATAATATTTATAATTAATGCTATAATATAGTAGATATTTATTTACAAAATTTGATTTAAAACAATTTTAGTATAATTAAATATAATTATTATAATTCAACAATTAAATTATGTAATATTGACTTCTTTTATTTGTAATACATTTAATATAATTAAGAAATCTAAGGTAATGGAAATATTTGCTGTTAAATGACAATGAGCAAAATAATTTGCTATTTAATATTATTTAAATTAAAGTAAAATATCAAATAATAATTTATATTTGACTTGAAGACTTGTTAAAATGTAAACATTAAGTTAATAATATTAACAGTTTATTAATAAGGTAAATTAATACTGTGTTTAAAATGACTTTTGAAAGTCTGAGTGTTTAATTTGTTAAGAATTTTCTTCTTTTTTTATATTATATCTATTTAAATACTTGTATGTGATAATTGATAAAAATAAAACAATTATAACTTGCCCAGTTCATCTTGACACTCTGTGACAGTATCATATTTAGGATTTTGTCTAGGGGGATATGGAATGTCAATATTTTATTGACTAAGATTAAGCCCCTCCATTCTCTCACCATTGTAAATAATATGTTTTAGATTTGCGATTTTGATATTGTATTTTTCATTAATTTCGTATTCTTATAGGTAGTTATACAAAATAATTTATTTTATATCAGTTTTAAAAAAATATCACTAGAAAAAATAGGTCATGGGAGGGGTTCTATCCTCCATATTCCCTGTCCGCCGTAAATATGTCACTACTATGTGACATCACACATCTAAATAAATTGGAGTTTTTTTCAGACATCAGATATCAAGATGAATTGAAAGAGTTATACCGGTTGTATTTCAATAAATGTTTGAAAATAAAAATGTATAATATATAAATTTTATATATTATATGAAAAATATATTTCTGTTTTTTTATTTTTTTTACACAATCATCAATTGTATTATTTTGTTTACTAACTATATATATATAAAAAAAAATTGGTTGGTAGTATTCATCCTAAATCATGTAATTGTAATAAGAACCATTTTAAAGTGTATCTCAGTCACTTTACTTTGTCATTAAGATAACTGACAATCCAGCAGCACACTCTTAAAAAAGAATATATAAATTGTATTACTTTATCGACTATTATATTTATATTTAATATCTATTTGATTATAAAACAACCAAAAATATAACAAATTAAATAGTAGGTATCAACCCTAAAGAATGTGTATAAACATAACTTATTAGACCTAGAGACAGTTGTGTACTCAGAATTTTATAACTGGGTCAGCCTCTAGTGATAATTTAACAGAAGGGCCACTGGTAGGAATAAAATAATTTTGAGAAGCTAAAGAAGCTATAATTAAATACAGAAAATAATTTTATATCATTATAACATTATAATTATATACATATATAATTTATATCATAATAATTATAAATAATAACAAATTATAAAATGTAAATTATTCTTGTACAGCTAAACATTTAATGTTCGAAAAAGTCAGTATCTAAATGGTGCCTTTATACAAATTTGATCAAATATGAAAATAATGGAAATGAATTAAGTTACTCATGAAGTCGAATGACTGGTCTGCGTCTGTTACTATGTATTTTCCCCACTGGTTTCCTACTCGCGGCTGTTAGACAATTGTAAATCATCAAATTTGTATGTTGTATCCTATTGAATTTTAATGAAGGAGTCAAAATATTTGAATTAATGAATTTCTTACTTCTTAATATTTATATTATTAGATATATTTTGCAATTTGCTACCTACAGTAATATAATTTCTAGACTAGATGATAATTGGATGGATTGATATTTTTTTACTACACAGTAGATACAATTCTACAAACCGTATAGTATTACGATAATCCATTAATTCATCAATTGTTTTGTACGAACCATTTAAATTTTATCAACATTTCTAAAATTAAGAATTATAATATTATATTTATCTACACATATTTCGCACTATCATCTGTAATATAATATAGAGATGCCTATAAAAATAAAATTATCTAATGACCAAAAAGTTAACAATAAAGCTTTGATTTATATTTAGTAGGGATACAATATGATACCATTAATCTGTCATTAAAACTAATTATTATGTAATATTCTGTACGAACATATTATAGTACTATACGAATAAATTCACGAAATTAAATTTCGTTCTTTGATAAATTAAGTAAATTTTCAAAAAACCTTCATTTTCACGATTATTGAAGCGTCAATTGGTTTTCTTTTTTTGAGAGGAATATAAAATATATTATGTTCTTCTTCCTCGTCTAATAAATTTAAAATTATATTATTATTATTTAAAATACAAAATTCCACCGTGACTTGTAAACGTCTCGACGATTTAAATCAAACTGTTTAATGTTATAAACCCACTATACATGTATCAGGTATAATTAGAAAGTCACGTCAAGAAAACCAGCTCGGTTGTTGAGATCAAAACGTCGCGTCTAGGAAATCGTACCTTTAGTACCGAATTACCGATGATGATTCCTTGGTCACACCATTGGCTGATCCACAATAATACAAAACAAAGATTAAAATTAAATACGAATCAATGGTGTAACAGTACTGTGCTTTCATTTATTATTTCGATGGAGGGGAATAATAATTTAGTACCTTAGAAATAATTTATATCATAGCTATAGTAACTACTGAATACAATATAATAATGTCCATATATTAGTATTATTACAGGGACAGAAGGGTGTGCTCTTGATACCCATGAACGGTTCGGATAGGTAGACTTTAAAAGGCCAAGCAGATCCAAGCTGTGTAACCGCATATAATATGGTATTATAAAATACCTAATTTGATTATATATTCAATTACTAGAAGTTAATCAATTTTAAGTGTAAAGTAAATTACATGATATGCATATGATAATTCTTATTCCAAGGAAAAATTCGAAAAATGAGCTAAAGTACCAAGTAGATGAAATTTGACACGGAAAGGGTACCCTACTTGTGGTAATTGGACCATTATTTCTACCCGAAAAAATGTTTTCATACATCAGAAAAAATAATAATAAAAGGCTTTTATAATATTAAAAACCTATAAAAAAATTGTCATCTCCGATTTTCAAAATATTTAAAAAAAAGATTAAGTAATATACCTATGATAAGACTTCGATAAAATTTTCAAAGCGATAAATCAAAAGTTGCCGGAAATATTAAACATTTTTGAAAAAAAGTTCAAAGTTCTATACTTGGCCAAACAATCCTTTCGGAAATTCTACTACGTATGTAAACTACCTATGTAAATATTCAAAAAAATTTCAAGTCCCTATAATCAAAACTCAATTAGTTATCACGAAATTAAAAATTTTAAATAACAGAAACCGTAATTTTGCCGATTTTCCGCCATTTTTTCGTAGTTTTTCCTCTTCTAAGGAAAAACTTTTGAGAAATTCTAAAAATGAGCATAATAAAGTACCAACTAGACACGATTTGCTGCCGAAAGCATGCCCTACTTGTGGTAATCGGACCATTATTTCTACCCGAAAAAGTGTTTTCATATATATAAAAAAAAAAATTCGCTCAGAATCTAAAAGTATCAATAGCCTCTAGTCTGTGGGCTGTTAAGCAAAAAGAATGGCCTGATCCTGATGGCATACATTTTTGCTGCCCACGACTATTTTTACAATTACTATAAAGTAATAACCGAGCTAAGTCTGAGTCGCTACTCCGCGAGCATAGATAAAGCATAAAAAAATAAAAGAACAAATAGTGAAATAATCAAATAGATGACGATGACCGACTGTCCGCAATTCTTCACAGATCAGTATACTGAATTTAGTTAATACTGAATGACGACTATCCGATAATATAGTTCAGAAGACAAACACCGGGATTGTTGTATCGACGTATTGTTCTATTCTGTGGTATTGTGTATTACATGAAAAACGATATTGCTGTATAGTGTAAATACAGTATCATTGATTATAAATACTTTTATATATAATCACAGATATAAACAATGATACTATTTATTAATATAGAAAAAATACAACTAGCGACTCCAGTATCTGTTTTTCTTTAAAACGAACGGAACTAATTTATCTTGGTGATAGACTGATAATCTTAAAACTCGGATGCCCGCTACTCGTTATAAAGTGCACGTGTCGTGAATATATATTTGGTTATTTTTCATGTATTCAGTTTCAGTGTATTTAGTTGTTTCAATTGATAAGTATTGAAATATTTAATTATGGAATCTCAATTATCCGAGAGTGGTTTTAAACGTAGAAAAAAACGTATGTCGTGTTACCAACGTGCTATAAAGTTTTCAAAGCGAGGAAAGTTCGGACATGGTTTCCAAATCCAAGACGAAGATTTCCAATATTTCCTGAATATTCTTAAAGTATCAAAAGAAACGTTTGAAAGTGACGAAGATAAACGTAATTATATAAACTCAACGATCTTGAGTATTACATTCAATGTTACGTTTTAATTATTGCAGGTAACTTTGTTGACAACGTATTTAAACAATTGAGTGGCAATGAAGTAAATTATTGTAGTAACCAAGTAGTTTCTCGCGTAGTAGATAGTTTACTACCAGAAGCCAGTGATCAAACTGTGTTTAATTTAATAGAACATTTTGAAAAAGATTTGAGACCAATATGCTGTGATCAATTTGCTAGCCATGTACTCGAACAGTTACTACATGTTTCGACTTACAGAGCATATAATGTAGTTACACTTTAACTATACATTTAATTAGCTATTTATACATATGATTATTACTTTTTTTTAAATTTTAAGACTACAGACAAGGAAGGATCTGAATCGTCTAAGGAATATTATCAAAATTTTATTAACAAGTTATGTAAATTTATACTAAATAACTTGGAAGAATTTGTATGGGATATGTATGCTAATCATATTGTGCGCAGTTGTATGGCATGTCTATGTGGTGAACCATATTTATGTTCTAAGGCATCTCAACAAAAAGGTGTAAAGGTTGATACAAGCAAAGAACATAAAAATTTATTAAAGAAATATGCAGACACTATAATTAATATTCAACAATTTTCAGGTAAAAGATTAAACTAAAATAATTTCAACTGTTTTAATCAAATAATTTCTCTAAATACTATATTTTTAGAAATGCCTACAACTGACATTACTTCAGGGCTTCTGCAAGTCTTGTTGAAATGTATTAGACCTGTATCTAAGAAGAGATTTAAAGCTTTAGTTGAGAAACTAATGAGTGATTGCTTCCCAAAAATTAAAAGTAGCACTAATGAAGATGTTTTTCATGTTTTTGAAAATAATTCATTTGCCAGGTTCTAGCTTTATTAGTACTATATTATAGATGAATATAATTATAATTAAAAACATTAATTTCAGATTACTTGATGTTATAATTACTGAATCTCCAAAAAAATTAAATAAATCAATTTATGATACCTATTTCACTGACAAAATTGCTGATTTAGTAATTCATCGCAATGGAAATTTTTCTATTCAAAAAATATTATCTACAATTGAAGATGTTACTCAAGTAATTATTAAATTATATAGATTTATCTTAAATGTAAATAACTTTATAATGTTTAAAAATTTTTAGTTTGAAATAATATTTGATCAATTAAAGGATAAGATACCACAAATTATCAGCCTCGGTTATACTGGAGTGTTATTAGAATTATCTAATTCTTGTTTACGGTTGAAGTGTAAACAAGCTTTATTTTTCAAAGTAAAAAATACTTTTATTTTTAATATTTTAAGAAAATAACTTTTATAAATTACTATTAGAATAATTGTTTCATGCTTAATATCTATTAATATAGACATTATGTGAATCGTTTAAATGTAATGAAGAAACCCAAGATGGCATCACTGTTTTATTACTTGTTGGGTTAAAACTAACTGACAATTATGATAATTCTTGTAAAGAACCACCAATTCATCTACATGGATCCATGATAGTCCAGAATTTATTAAAGTTCAATAAGCCAATTAAAGTAATATATTATAAAATATATTTGTATAGTCTGTGATAGTTTTTATTTTTTTTTATTTTAGCTTGTAAACAATTTAGTTAATTTAAATACTGAACAACTTACTTACATATTCTGTGATGTAAAAGGCAGTTATATTGCAAATGCATATTTTGAAAGTACATTTATTGGAGAAAGAAGTCGTGAAAAAATGATATGGAAATTAAAAGTAATTAAATATTAAATTTAAATTATTTATTTATTATTTTTAAAACATTCTTAGGATTTTTATACAACATTGGCCAAATCAAAGAGCGGTTCACGTGCTTTTGATTGCATATGGAAAGTAGCAGATTCAAAACAACGTGTAATGATAATGTCAGAATTTATGAAGCACGAATCAGAACTTACTAGTACACAGTTTGGATCTATAATTTCATCCAAATTAAATTTAAGTCTGTTCAGACATAATAGAGATGAATGGATAAAAATTGAACAAGATAAACTTAAGACATTAAAGGTTTTTGAAATTAATAAATATTGTTAAAACTATCGTCATATATTTAATAATTATTTTATTGTTGTTTATGATAACACGAATATAGAATATTTTTTTAAACATAGATATTCCAATTACTACCATCTTCAGGCAAAAGTTGATTAGTGACTAACAGAATGACATCCACTATCCACCATATCCCACCACCTCCAAGTGTTAACAATTTACCAACAGCTGTTCCAGTTTGACCTAAACAAAATCTGTCCATACCGAGGAACCCAAGTAAAATTGAATAGAGTAAAGTTGTTAGGAAATAATAACCACCATACCTGAAATATGATAAAACATTAGTTTACGATTTAACATATTGACTTAATTGAAAATGTGTAAAATTATTCATACTTTACACAAGGAAAACCGTCTTTATAGAATGTTCTAGGTCCATGGCACTCTATACCAGGTAAAACTATGCATTGAGCCTTTGTTTTGACTACATCTTCATATCGGTAGCTACCACCATACTAAAATATTAAATTAAATGAATCAAATGCAATTTTTTTATTATCTTCCTAACTTACTTTATAACATCCGCCTGGCTCAGAACTATCTCTCGTTTTATTTCCTTTCAAGTCTACTGGTTCTTCGCATTCAAGGAATTCCATTGGCCTAAACAATAATTAAAATATTTATTTTAAATTTAAACAATATAAAATTATAAATTATTACAAAAATGAACATTGGACAAACGGTCCAGAAGGAACATAGTATATTTCTTTGTTTTCTATTGATTCATTTTTAAATCCTCCATCAATTCTAGATAAATTCCCATTTAGTGCTGTATGACAATAACAAAGATTTGATGCCAAGTATCCAAATAATAATACCCATTTATGTTTGTTTGCCATTGCTCGTGATCATGACGAATACAGAATAACAATAAATCGGAATGCTAACAATGATTACACTTCTATGAAATTATTGGTTTATCCAAAATCAAATTTTGACCAGACACCATAGAATTATATTACAGTGATATTATTATTCTATTCCGGACTCTAAAACAACAGTAATATAGTATAAAGAATATTAGAATTATTATATATTATGCTAAAACGTCTAAAAAAACAAAAACAAAAAAAAATTTAATATTGATAACACATAATCAAACAAGAGTCGTTATCTTTTCTGTGTAATATCGTTTTCATAAAATGCGACCATTGTCTATGCGATCGTCGTCGAGCGGACTGCCGAGGAAATATTTGGTATATTAAAATGGTCAGGTCTGTTATCAAAGAGCCACTTCGGATCTTAAAATATTTATTCATGTTTGGTAACCTGAATACACAGATATAGATGTTACTATCTGTGCCTGTGCCTGTATATTAACCCGTGGTTCATGGTTATAAATGAAAAAAGTAACCACAGGTGGACTATGGTGATAATCTGATATTATTAAGTAGCAACATGTCATTTTTAATGATAGTGAACTTATCAACCGT
Source organism: Eriosoma lanigerum (assembly GCA_013282895.1). Lineage (NCBI taxonomy): Eukaryota > Metazoa > Arthropoda > Insecta > Hemiptera > Aphididae > Eriosoma > Eriosoma lanigerum. The sequence continues at coordinate 57,188,644 of CM023358.1, forward strand.
TAAAAAATACACTTCAGAAAGTTACCTAATATAAAAACGATATTTGTTCATAAATAGTAAATATTAATACTTTATAGGCGTTATCAGGACGGTGAGTCATTTTTACCTTATTGTTTTAATTCAATTGATTTCTATTAGTTATTTTTCAATTATTCATCCAGACTTCAACCCTAAATTCTATTTAAGTTTGTAAAGTATATTTTCAATTTAGAATGGCAAATTTCACGTCACCAATGCCGTCCAGAGAGTTCCTGTGGGATGTGTTTCAAAGGTTTGTAACTTTTACATTTCGTAAGGGAATGTTAAAAATATTAAACTTGTAATTCAGGGTAGATAAAGATAGAAGTGGATTTATCACATCCGATGAACTTCAAATGGCACTTTCCAATGGAACTTGGACTCCATTTAATCCAGAAACAGTCCGTTTAATGATAGGCATGTTTGACAAACACAATAGAGGTACTGTATCGTTTGATGACTTTGGTGCCTTATGGAAGTATGTAACTGATTGGCAAGCGTGTTTTCGATCATTTGACCGTGATGGTTCAGGCAACATCAATGTAAGTGAACTCAAAGACGCTTTATCATCATTTGGTTATAGACTCAGCGAACAAATTGTCTCAGTAATGCTCAAGAGATTTGATCGCTTTGGTCGTGGCACAATACTTTTTGATGATTTTATACAATGCTGTGTTGTGTTACATGTAAGCATCATTCTAAACTTTCATATATATTTCAATAACAATTTATTGTTTTGTTTTAACTAAGTCCAATCAATTTTATTTATAGACTCTCACTGCTTCATTTCGTCAATTTGATACTGATCAAGATGGATATATTACAATTCATTATGAACAGTTTTTAAACATGGTATTCGGATTGAAAATTTAATGTTATGAAATGACAATTATTTTATGATTATTTATCGACAGAACTAACTAGCATAAACAAATAATTTATTATGAAATATATACTTATTACAGGCAAATATATTATTTGTTCCTATTTTTTTCTATAAAATTTAGTTCTGTTAAAAATATAAATGTGATATTTTTAATGTATCAATTATTTTATTATTGTTATAAATTAATACAATTTATCTATAAAACTTGAATATTGTTAACCGCTGTTTTATAAATAGTAAATTCATTTACATGGAAATACACAAAAAATAATTTTGAACAGATTTTAATTTTTTGTATTATCAATTATAAATAATAGACATATTTTGATTAAAAAAAAAAAAACAATTTTCTAAAAAAATGTGTGAGACAGGTATACAATGAAAATACAAGTCCTCTCTAAGTTGACAAATTGTATTATTACGAACATTCGACGTACTTGGAAACTGATTGCAACAGAGGATCACTTGTATGTTTAGCAAAAAGTGCCGTCAGAAGTGCTACTCCATAACCAGTTGCTCTTTCACCCTATAAACATAAAAATTAATATAATATAGACTATTGTATATTATACTCTATTCAAAATCAGAAGTCAATGGCTACAGTCAGATATTTCCCCCACAGAATTGATAGTCTGTTAACATTGTACATTTGCAGTGCTGTGATGCGTGCAATGTTCGCATTCATTTTACACGTTTACACAGGTTACTGAGTAGGAGCAATCAATTTTAAATTATGTGTACACTGTACATGTATGTTGTTAGTACTAGAATAATGTGACGCTCCCATAGACACTTAATATCAAAACTAGAAATAAAGCCACGCCCCTGCGCACAAGTAACTATTCTAAATCTCATTTTGAATACAGTATAGTTAGTCATAACTAAATGTTTTAAGCTATTAGTCATTATTTTCAATATAGTTTCATACTGCTATATCAAAACACTTAAAATATAAAATAATCATTAGTTATTACGTAATTAACATAATAAAAAAATATTTCCAAAGATATGCAGACTTAACAAAATATTGTCTTATGAAAAAATCTTTAGCATTTAAAATTTTAACTATAATATCAATCTCATATGGTATGGTATATAAGAAATAAATCTTTGTTTTTATGCATAATATAATATTATGTTTAAACTTACTAAAAGTACTAAAATCTAAATTTAACCTAAACATTACAATGGCTTGATTTTAATATGTCTTTGATAAGTTGTACATAGAAAATATGGGTGCAACAATCACTTGAAACATAATAGTTATATTTAATAAGAAAAACCAATTCAGTATTAAATCATTGGTTTGTTTTGTATTATTTGTTTAATATTTTACGTTGGTTTATTTATAGTAAATGGCAATGGGCTGATGTGGTTTTAGTAAAAAAAAACATACCTCATAGTAAATAAAAACTTTCACTTAAACTAACCTTATGCAATTTTCAATTTTTTTTAATTTCTTTTATTTCACAGAAGATGAAAAAACACTAAATAATTTAAATTTCCATTTTTTGTCAGCATTATTTAATATTACATAAAATTTCAAAGTCCAATACACCTTGTAAAAGGATTTCCTATTCCAAATAAAAATAAAAATACAATTATCCTAAAAGAGATTTAAGGAATTTTATGTAAATTTTTTTATATCAGATTGAGATATAATATTTTTATCATGACCACTTAATTAGAAATTACGTAAATATTGATCCTTAATAAGTACCCCACACAGGCCTTTATACATTTTATACTTAATTTTTTTTTGTTGATTTCAAAATGTATTCTTGATAGTTTAGAACTTTCTAAATCAAATAGTGTATTATGAGTATAGTATATAGTTACATATTAGTGTGCTCCTGTGGATAATGTGCCTGTCCACATAAATACTGTTTTTAAACTAAAAAGGGTTGAAAATACATTTTGTAACCACAAAAAATATTTGTAAATTATTTATAAAATTATATAATACTAATTTTAGAATAAATTTAATTATTTGTTTTATGATCTTATAAAATAAAAAGATAATATTTTTTACATAATATGATGGTCCTGCAATATCCACATGGATCCATTGATTAGCAGAATCAAATCCAAGATGTGCTTCTATAAATAACCCAGCACATGAAGAGTTTGCATTTGATCGATCCTGAAAATTAAAAAAATGTTTTAAATTGATTTTATGGAAATTAAAAACTAATATAATCTTACAGCTACAGAATTTTTCATATCAGCTAGTGATGATGAAAATTCACCAAAATGAAGTTCTGGACAATAAACAATAGGAAATGCTAAGTCTCCCGATACTAATCCAGCAGACACAACATATTTTTCCCATTGTTCTGAATTTGACAATACAGCTGCATGATATTTGCCAGTACTAATGGCCTAAAATAGAAAATTAAAGTATATAATTAACTATAGATAATAATTAAATTTACTATATACCTGTGCTCCTGTCAGTGTAGCCATATCTAATATCACATTAGCTTTAAGATCCCTAGATGCATAAACAACACCATCAGATAAAACTAGACGTCCTTCAGCATCTGTATTGTTGATTTCAACAGTTCTAAAATTATATTTTTTAACATTAAATTATTATTTTTCATAACTCACCTTGTAGTACAAATTGTAATAATATTTTTAAATCTCTTAATACAATTTAAAAAAATAATAAATATTTTACATATTTAATATTTATTAAAGATACTAACTTTCCTGAATAAAGTGTGTGTATATCATCTGGACGAGTTGAATCTGGACCAACAGAATTTTCAGCTAAACAAAAAACTGCATGGAGATTTTGCTTAAAATTAGACTTAACTATGGCATGAAAAGCTCCTAAAATAGCAGCTGCTCCAGCACAGTCGCGTTTCATGCCTGGCATGGATGTCTAAAAATATTCAATAAACAGTTTTATATATTAATTTAAAATACAGATTATTTAAATAATTTAAACAATTTAAAAAATAGATTTACCTTTCCTTTAATGCTTAGGCCACCAGTATCATACACAATACCTTTACCAACCCATGCAATTGTTTCTGTAGCTCCAGAAGGGGTATATGATAATATAGCTAGAGCTGGGGCTACAGAAGATGCTTTACCCACACCATATATTCCTCCTAGACCTTTTTTCTTCAACTCTTCACCACGTATTATAGTAGGAATAATATTCAAGTCAACTCCTACATGTTTAATCTCCTAAAAGTGTATCCAAAATTAACAATGGTCAATGTACAGTTACAGCCATTTCGTTTGACTTGCATCTAAGAAATGATTGACATTCATGTCATTACACGGAGTATCAACAATACGTGCGGTCATTTTAATGGCATTAGCTATTCTCTCCAATGTTGCTATTTCATCCTGATCGACTTTGTTATCTCCATTATTATCAGGAACAATAAGAAACTCTACCGTAACAGTTACAGTTGATTTCTTTTGTTCTTTTACTTTCGTTTTACGGCAATAATCGTAGAATGCACGTGCTGCGGCACAACCAGAAGCAAACATGTTTTTTCGTTCACAAACAATCTAAAAATGTATTGTAAATATTTGAAAATAAAAAATACCAAAATAATTAAGTACTGTTCACCAACCACAATGCATTCATCATAACCAGCTGAATTTAAATTAATCAATTTGGTGATCATATGAGGTTTTGCTGATGAATTATGACGGCTATAGTTATTGGAAATAGCAGCTAAAATAGCAGTATTGAGAAATAGTGGACAAGTATCAGTTGGACAAGGATTGAGTACAGATAAAGCAGATTTGAAAGTCTGAAAAATTCAAATAGGTACCAAATAATATGAAATATTACATTCGTTTATTAACAAAGTATACTTACTTGTTCATTGACCCGTGGTTCTAACTTACACTTGACAGCAGAATAGGATAAATTAGACAAGTGTTTTTCTTGACCAACAATCAGAACTGGAACATTGATGGGATCAGTTTTGCTAAGGGTAGCCGAAAATTTTACAACGGTAATAGTCATACTTAAATCCTGAGTATTAAAATATCGTTTATACCCAGGTCCTTAACGCAATGTTTGAATTGAAAATTATCAAACAATTACAAATATTGTCATTTTTTACAACATTAAAAATAATAATAAATAAATTTCAAACAAATACACAAAATCGATGAGTATAATAATGTTAACAATGTCCTGTAACAAATAGCATTATGATTTATTTTACACGAAAGATTGCAGATCGCAAGATTGAAAATTGGCAATTGTATGAAATAAATGCATTTTTGTCGAGAAACGACAATGTGAATAGTAATAAGAATAATGATAATAAGCTTTAAACATAAAATAATAGTAATCAGTGCCCCTAGTGGCTTAGTGCCCAAACACTAAAACATGGTTAGGTTAGACCATAGAACATTATATATTAGACCATAGATGTAAACAAATTTGTTTATATTATCTTACCACGTTTCTATCTCATAGAGTAGTAAACGATAAAGAACTTTTTCATGGAGTAATTAAACCATAGATAATAACAGAAATGTATTATCTATGAATAAAACGGACTATATTCATAGGCTATAGAACTGTAAACCCACAGGCGTTTAAATGTCGTTTTAATTATATAGAATGATAATAATTAATTCTTAATTTTTTAAATTTATATCTTAATTCCTAATTCTTGGTCTCTGTTTTATCTATATTCTATGGAAAAAGATGACCTAAGGGTTCTGTTAGCCGCTTATTAAATGATAGATAGCGTTCCTTGTCACTAGAATATCATGTATTATCATTGAACATAGAATAAATAATAAATAATATATAAAATCTATTCTATAATCAATACCAATACCAATTACTAATTGGCAATTAAGTATTAAAGTCCAAAATGCCATAATTTTTAACTTTCATATTGTATTTTTATATATTTATACTCATTTAGTCATTTATGCATGACATGTTTTTCTTACATTTATATAATATAAAAATTGTGTAATATACTTTACACATAACTTTTGTAACCAACATAGGTACCACAATTTAAGATGTACCTTATATCCATTGCCAAGTCCCGCATTAAGCCGTTTTAGGGCAACATACTAGTTTGCTGCCCTCTAATCATTGTTAGACAATTAATAAGAACATACACAATTTTTCAAAATTTTAGTCACATGTCATGTCTTACCTTTTAGATTCTGAGCGAAGCAATGTATTGGTTTTACAAAGATGTTTTTTTTTCTATGTATTAAATTTTATTAGAGACTAATATTATATAACTTAAACTTTTTACAAAATATTTTGAAAATCGTAAGTTACAACTTTATTTTATAAACTTTTAAAATTTGGATAATTTTATTAGAAATGAATATTATGATATATTTTTTTACATATGAAGACACTTTTCGGGTAGAAATAATGGTCCGATTACCACAAGTAGGGTGTTATCGGTAGCAAATTGCATTTAGTTGCTAATTTATTTTGCTCATTTTTCAAATTTCTCAGAAGTTTTTCCTTGGGAGGAGAAAAATTACAAAAAATAGCGGAAAATGTTATTAAAAAAAAAATTACCTAACTGCCCCGAGGCAATTACGCTACATTGCCCCTCGTTAAACGCAGCTCTGTTTAAATTGTGCCACAGACTATAATAAAATACATGACTTTCTTGTGGTCTGTAGTTCTAACCGCAGGATCCTTGATTCAAAAATCTAAGTGACACTCAAAATTGTACGAAATAATCCAGTTTTTCATCAATGATAAATAATTTTATTGACCAAAATGGGTCATAACTGGAGAAGCTTCTAAATAAAACGAAAACGGATAATATTTTTCATTCATTAACATACAATCTTATCATTGTACCATACTATTGTTAGATTCACTCTGGAAAATGTTCTTTGTAAATTTCAATAATACAATAACAACATGTGTAAGGCCATGCGAACGTACATAATAACATTACAATAAAACAAAAATTATAATACATAATATACCAATTACTCTTTTCAAGATTTAAAAAAAAATATTATTTCAAAATATAATAAACATGATAAATATAATTCTTAAATTCCTCTTAAAATAATTTGGCTCCAAAACTCTTACGATAGGAAATTATAAAAATAAGCCCTTGAAAAATGAATAAAGAAAGAACGCCAAATTACTATTAGCAAACGTAGACAATCAATTTAACTGTTCAGCAGATTATAAATTAAGTTATACTTCATAAATTTTCATTTACAAATATTGATGTTGGAAGGTACCTATATAATATCAGAAAGTTCAAAGGTTGTCTTCTTATGTTTTGCTTATCTAAATTATTGACGTGGCAAATTACTTTAGTACATACATACTTTAGCAGACAGTTTTTTTATAAACATCCACTGATTCACCAAAACTTTTAATCAACAATATATACAAAATTCACTAAAAATATGATCAGTTAGAATAGCACGTTTAATATTAAAAAGTTGAACAGTCCTCTTTCGTTCATTCGGTTCTCGGTCACAACAGTGTTGGACTGGCTAAAAAGGCCTACTGTGCAATTACATTTTGTAGACCTATTAAATATAGCTCTCTAGATTTGAATATAAATACACCAACCTATCCTCTTCATTATTCAATTTAATGTATTATAAAAAAATATAGAAGATATATATATTTTCTATGAAATTATAATTCCTTTCCAACAGACAACATATTAGTTTACAAAGGGCCCATACATTTAGTGCCTACCATATTTACTTTTTATACAATATTCTCCATATCGATATTGTCCTGAGTTCCTTAATAGTTTAACTTTTTTTGTTTCTCAATGATCAACTAGATAACATATTTCTTTCTATATTCCTAACTATGCTATGAACAGCTCGGTAAACCAAACTATAGACTTTTCAAATAGTTATCATATTAATTTTCAAAATTATAATTCATATAATTTTTTTAAACAACATTTAAACACTGTTTTACAAAATTTATAAATTTTTTTTTTTTTTAATAATTTAAATTTGTATTGTAATTATTATAAACTTACTTATCTAATTTTCTTTTATACTTATTTTTACTTATATCTATTTATTATTTATAGTATCACTTGAACTATTGTCAAACATTATATTATATATTTTAGTTGGATATTTTTAACCCATAAAAATACTAATGCAAGGTGTAAAATTACCACTTATTTGTTTTTCAAATAAATTGTTTTATAATTATTATTAAATAAATGAACATTTAAAAATAGACCTCAAATAAGATTATAATTTTAAGTGATAAATCTTGAAAAAATAAAAATACTAACACTTTTTTATAAAACTTTTAGCAAATTCATCATAATGACATAATGCAATTCTTGGCCGTTCAATTTATTTTATTTAGATACCATTTATTTATAAAATCATTATCATTATTCTAGTATAAAGACTAAACAGTCAGTCAGTTGAAAAACATATCAACTTATTAAACTAAAATCACGTGCCTAAGTATATTGAACATTAAAATATCTTACTATTTATATATTTTTAAAGTATTAATCTTTTTATTGAATAGCAAACTATACAAATATAAAAAGGAATTTAGTTATAAATTCAAACTTATTTTAAAAAGGCATGCAAATCAAAAATTAAATATAATTACTATTTAGTGCAAATATGTATATAATTCAAATTGATTTTAGTTACGGTACATTATTATATAATTCAAATTATTTTTGTTCTATTTTAAGTAGATGTTATGTTCGTTAATACTTACAAAATGTATTTAAAAAAAAAAAATATGCATTAATAAATATAAGATAGTTTAATAATTTGTGACTGGAATGGACTTATTTGTAATTTATTAGTTAACAAATGGTACATATCGGTTTTTATTGAACATATAAATAAATAATTCTTATTTTATGACTGATTATAAATTGAAAATATGTATTATGTTTTAATATAATAATTTTAACAACTGATTCATTTTTTCTTGGGATTCATCTTTCTTTCTTTTAAGACCACCATCCAAGTCAACAAACTGATTTCTTCCAACCTTACCTGTTATAAGTTTATCAGTATACAAAGACTGTGTTTGGCCAAAGAGTTCTTTTAAATTTTTTTCTACCTTTTGTACTTCATTCAATTTATCTGATAGCTCTATTGATTCAGTTTTCAACTTAGCAGCTAATTCATTAATGCTAGTTGTTTCATTTTTATAATCAACCTGAATTTGTTTTACAGCGGTATTATAAATACCAATATCTTTAGAATGTTTCAGTTTATTCAAGGCTTCATCCCATAAGTTATATACAGTAGCTCTTCGTTCAATATGATGAATAATTGCACTCATTATTCCAGATATACGGTGGCGTGTTTCACTATGTCCATCCTTAGCTATTGAGAAGTCTAATCTAACCCAAACAATCACAGTCAAAAATAGAATATAAATAGCAACAATTACAATCAATGGTTCATGAAACATAAATGCTTTTGGAAATTTGTATTTCAGCTCAAAATCACTGATGTGACTTTCTACAACATTTGACATTTGTAATTTTATCATTGGTCTACCTATGGTATCTAAGTATGTATAATGTAAACCATCTGGTAGACGTATAATTGGATGGTATACTTTAAGATCTAAATCTACTGATCCTTCAGGGAGTATAATGCATACTGTTACATCTTCAATTATCATATTGTCATATAAATGATCTATTAGACGCATTTTCAATAAATAATCTTCACCATTGTTATATAAATATTCGTATGCTGGTACATTGTAACCAATTGTATAATGAGTTTTCCATCCACCAAATAGAGGAAATCTTGGACGAATATCTATTTCAACAGAATCCAAAAGTGTCCTTTGATTTGATGTAGATATATTACCAATTACATCTCTATAATAAACACTTGACGCAGATGCTGGAAGATACATTTTGAATGATTTCACACTAGAAATTCCACTATGTGTTTCGCGTTGGTAATCATAGCGAGAAAATGAACCTTTTAATTTAGCACCATGATGAACAATATCAATTACATCAGTAACAGCTATATTTCCCCAATGTGATAATTCAATAGTCCTAGTTAATTTGGTAACTTTTAAAAAAGGAGTGTTATTATCATAATGTAAATTTATTTGCGAATACATAAAAGGTTCTAAAAGCCCATGAGGTCCATAAGTTACATCTCCAGAGCTTAGTGATACTGGGTTAAAATTAGTGTAATCTTCTATTCGTTTGGTACCAGTCTGGAACTTAATAGAAGACTTAAGACTTTTGTATGGTGAATAAAAATAAGCATTTCCATAAAACATCATTAACTGTCTGTCTTTTTGAGTAATTTCTTCCGGGTGGGGATATAAAGCATTAGTCAATACATATTCTACTACTAGTGGTGTTCGACCTTTAGATCTCAATGGTCGAGATGCATTAAAATCAATTTGATAAAATTGTTTATCTTCTTGACCAGATAATACAACTGGTTTAACATTTAAGCTCAAACGATTAGATTCAAATATTTGGTGAGCAGAAACAAATGAAATGTGACTTTTAATTGAAGGCTCAAATGCATATAATATAGAATTAACAGGCGTATCATCATTATTTTCCAATGAAATACGGCATTCACCTTTTACTAATTGAGTGCTTAAATCTACCAAGCATTCAACATTATTTATAAATATTTTAGGATTAATTTCAATTGAAAATGTAGTAGAAATAGTAATCGCTAACAAAAACAAGTGCAGCGAGATCATTTTTTACAAACCTGAGACTAAAAATTTTCCACAGTTGCGAAAGCCTTGTTTTTGAATTTTAATTGGATTTTTAAAACCTGAAACATCAAAACAAAGTAGAAATTTGGTAAAACTAATTTATATTTGTATATTTACATATTTTATATTACAATTTAGTGTTTTAATACATTTTTTAATTTTAATTTTTTTGTGTTGCTTCATGTTTTTGGGTCTTGTCTTTAATTGTATATTTAGCAAATGTCTTTAAAGGATCAAATGGTTCCCATCGACTAGCAGGAAATATATGCTTGTTTCTTTCATACCAATTTCTTAACAAAACTTTCCCTGCGTGCGAGTCTTCTTTCTCTAAACTAGCATCACTAACCATTCGAATATCATCATGTACACCAAATGTAAACAATGGACCACTCTTACCTCTTGCTTTAGCTACAATAAAATCATAAAACGAGTAATGATGTGGTAATATAAGATCTTCTTTAACATACATCAATTGATCAGCCATTATAGTTTTAAGTTCACCGAATTCTCGACGTAGGTGTTCTAAAGCTTTTTGTAAAAATTGATAGATTGTATTGCCCTTTTTCATAACAATTGTACGTCTATGACCTGAACCATCCCAATAACTAAATGTAATACTAATTTCTTCTTCTTTTAAACATTTTTGTTTATCAGACCATTCTTGTCTCAATGTTTCACGTAAAGAGTTTTCTTCAGTTTCTCTAGCACGATCAGGTAAAAAGCTTGTATCAACATCGGGGTTTTTTTTAATCTTTTTGGGTAGTGGTTGGGAAGTTGAAGGTTCTTCATCGGTCTCATTTTCAGATTCTTCTACTTCACTTTCATCTGCTATATCCTCAACAAATGATAAAGCTTTAATTTTTCGTTGTTGTCGTCTTTTTTCTTCTAATTTAGCTTCTAACTGTCTTTGCTTTTCAAATTCTACCTCTTTCTCTTTTTGTACTAATCTCTTGGCCCTTTCTTGAACAATTGTCTCTTGTTTAGCTTTCATTTCATCTAAAGTGACCAATCCAATAGTAGAGCTTTTAAGTTGTGCCTCCACCGCATCATAATGTTTAGCAAATTTATTCTCAATATTTGACAATTTCATTTCTTCTTCGATCTTTTTCTTACGTAACTCAATTTCGGCTTGAGCGAGTTCGCGCTTCTTCATTAATTGCATAGCGCGGCCAGCCTCACTAGCTGCTCCCTTGTAATGCGCCATTACAAAGAGTTTTGCTCACAGTTTATAATATATGTATAATGTTACTTGCTTGAAAACAACAATGAAAAGAGCCTTATATTTTTAAAATAGCGAATTTAACAAAATTGTTACTACTTACATGTAAATCGAGTCGTATTAGAATTCAATTGCAAATATACTTCTAAACATATTTAGAAACAAAATTGTAAACTCATATAAATAGTAAATAAGAAATCAGAATGTAGAGTTGAAATAATTGAATTCAATAACGTAAAATATTGTAGTAGACAGCATAGTTAGTCGTTCCTAGCGGTGGCGTAGAACAGAACGCCGAAAACGTCATTATGTCAGAAGTTAGCTACGTAAACACGATAATTTACCGGTAATGAAGTTAGAATCATTTTACTAAAATTAAATTATATTTTAAGAACCAATACATATTACGCAACATTTTGTTTTCGTTGAATTTAGATAAATATTGCTAATGTTTATCTATATAAAAAAGTAAAATAAAAATCTAATATTTTACTATTTTTGTCTTGAATTTTGTTAATGGTTTACATTTAATAAAGTTTAAATAATTATTATTTTATATAAACAACCAAACTTATATTTAAAAAAATAATGGCTACGTTATTTGGCGTATCTTTAAATCCTTTTTCAACACCAGTAGGTGAAAAAATTGGTGAGTTCCATTTTTATTTGTTGTAAATTTACCATATTGATCATTTCTAATAATTCGATTTCTTTTGTAAAAAAAAAAATTGGTTATTTTTTGGCGTTGACAACACATTTTACCAACAATTAAAAATAAATAAATATTCAGTGGCTTGCTTGTTTTTTTATTTTTAGTCAAAATAATTCTGAGTTATCAAATTAATTCATATAAATGTTTAAAATAATAATTTTTAAATTTTTAATAATTAACACTTAGGTAATAGGTACCATTGATTGTATAAAATTATAAGCTACTAATTAGTATATACAATCAAAATATGACAATAATTTATAGTATTACATATTTAGATTATTAAAGTGTAAAATGAATACAGATATTACTCATACTTTTACGTATGTAATATTTTGTAGCTATAATAATATTTATTATTTTAAATTGTTTCCCATAAACTCTTCTAACTAACATTTTCAGTTTTTGTACTTGCAGAAATACAAATTTTAATTCTTTAGTTTATTTACATATTTGTTATAATTATTTGTTCCTTACAAATGAAATCTAAACATATTTAACTTTTATCATAAAATTTGAAAAATTATAGTAGAATTTATTTAAAATGAAACACGTATGTAATTTTATTAATAAAGTTATTAAAAAAAAAAATGTTAATTGGTAAATATGTGGCAATCACTTATACAGGTGTCCCACTATGATTGTACTATCATTTATTTCTTTCCTACATATTTTATATTTTTGAAATGTGGTTTTTGTAAATGAAATAATTTTAATAAATTAAAATACGATATTTTTCTTAACTAACAATTTACATAAATCAGATTTCAAAAAATAAATAGATAAAAAGATATACTTAACCACCCTGTATGTTACATGTTTTTTTGTATTATTTTATAAATATTAATAATAATTCAATTTTTATATGTAAATATGCTTATTGTAGACTTAGTATCTATTTTTAATTTTAATTATAAACAATTATTTTTGTTAGCAATTAACTAAATTTTACTTTAACAAGTTTAAATCACTTGACACATGTCATTTTTAGAAAGGATTAATTAAAAACAAATATATATTACAGCTGTTATTTATTGTAATAATTGTTTGTCTTTTTTCATCATTTTTTTCTACTTACTAAACTAATTTTAATGTTAAAAACTAAAATAAAAATAATAATGATAAATAACTTGAACAATAGTATCAACATTTTATTTTAGTTCATTAATTTATAAAGAAAGAGAATGAAGTATTTAAATATTGACATAATATATTATAACAAATTTGCAATAATTTAATAATTTAATTTAAATATTATTAGGTACGAATTGTTAATTATTTATTATGCAAAAATGATTTGTTACAATACTAAATAACTGTTCTGTCATTTTTTGCTGTTAAATTTTATTATAAATTTTTTAATATTACACCTCGATAGTTCATAAATAAATTATAGTGTCTTAAATCTTCATTTCTTGTTATATAAGTATTTAATGTTTACCCTTTACCATAAACATATAAAGTTATTAATTATATTTAAAACTATAATGTCATCCATTATTTATCTCCTTTTTAATATTAAATTTAGTTATAATAAAAAAATTATTTTTATTTTCTTATTAGAAAAAAATATTGTAGAGCAAGTCTTTATAAATTAATAGCTAATAGTACAGTAGCACAATCAGAAAATATGTTTTTGAGAGCTAAAATTTAATATTAATACATATATTAATATATATTATTACATTCAAATATATACAAACATATGCTAATAGTATGAACTTAATTTTTACCCAAGTTATGATGCCCTAATAAAAATGTTTAGTTTCGCTTATATCAATGATTATGAACCTAAAACCCCCACCAGGTTTAGCTACTGCTAATAGGACATGTTATATATATTTTCATTTTATAGCTTCAAATAGTTATTTTATTTAAACTTTAAATATAACATATTATAATTTTTTTTTTTTTTAATAGAATTAGCAACAGATGGAGGTTTAGCTTCTGAAAATTGGTCACTTAATATGGAAATTTGTGATATGATTAATGGTACAGAAGAAGGCCCTAAAGATGCAGTTAAAGCAATTCGTAAAAGATTACTGCAAAATGCGGGCAAAAATCATAAAATTATTATGTATACCTTAACAGTAAGCATTATAATTAATTAAAGATTATTATTGTTTTTTAACACTTTATAAGTACTTATATTTAATTTTATTGATTCTAGGTCTTAGAAACCTGTGTAAAAAATTGTGGAAAAAGATTTCATATTTTAGTATGTAATAAAGAATTTTCTCAAGAATTAATTAAATTAATTGGTATGCATATTTTTTATTTAAAATTTATATACTATTATAAATACTGTTATTCATATACATATTAGGTCCAAAAAATGATCCACCATCCATTGTACAAGAAAAAGTATTAAGTCTTATTCAAAGTTGGGCAGATGCTTTTCGTAACCAACCTGAGCTTCAAGGAGTTTACCAAGTATATAGAGATCTTCGTCAAAAAGGAATAGAGTTTCCAATGACAAATCTCGATACTATGGCCCCTATACATACACCACATAAGGTAATTTTTATACAAATAAATAATTAAATGTTTATTGTATGAATATTATCCTAATTTGTAGAGTTACTCTGAAGAATCTAGACCAATAGTTCATCTAAACGATCAGGGAAATAATCGATCACTTCAACAAGAACAACTTCTTAAACTTAATTCTGATTTGGAATTAGTCCGTGGTAACATGGCTGTATTGAATGAAATGTTGTCAGAATTGGTCCCAGGAAAAGAAGATGCATCCGATGTTCAACTTTTAACTGTAAATATTTAAACTACAAATTTGAAATTATAATTTAAAATATTTATATATATATATATATATTGTTTCTAATACTTTAAATCTTTGAATTAATTAACTTTCAATAACTACTACATAACAATAACTGTATATGAAGTTTTTAATTAATATATATTATATTATATACAAAATAATATATTTTGTTTTATTATTATTATTATTATATATTATATTTTAAAAGTATGAGCGTTTTAGGATTTATACACTACCTGTAAAGCAATGCAAGAAAGAATTGTTGATCTCCTTGCAAAATTACCAGATGGTGAACTTACTGAGCAGCTATTATTAGTTAATGATGATTTGAACAATCTTTTTCTACGGTTAGTTTGTAGTTTATATATATATATAATTCAATGTTAACAATATTAATTTGAAGTTTTAAATAATTTGATATTTCTAAAACAATTATTTATTAATTTAATAACAGATATAGCAGATATGAAAAGAATAGAGAAGCTGGTTGTAGCAGTATTACCACAGTAGATGGTCCTTCTATTAAAACAACTGATTTACTTCAAGGTTTTATCGATGAGCCAATTGCTACGACTTCAAATCAATTTGAGAAACTAAGTAATTATATATATACACATAAATAATACATTGAGAATTTTGATGACTTTTGTCTTAGGAAAAAATTTTAACTTTTTGAAGTTTTTCTTTGGTTTATAAAAAATATTATTTTAGATATTACTAATGAAAAACCAAAACAAAGTCCACCTACAGATTTGCTTACTAGTATTCAGACCGATGATTTTGATATGTTTGCTCAATCACGATCAGTTTCGTATGAAAACACAAAAATTGGGTAATAATAATATTTGTAATACAAAAAAATATTTTCTATTAATTATGAAAATTAATATTATGGTATATTTAGTGGAAGTAGTTATGATGCTAATTTAAAACCAGATCAAGTAAACAGTTTAGCTTCTTTAACTCAAGCTCGATCACAAAATGTTACAACAAAAGATGTAAGTACCCACTACCAATTGTTTTACATTTAATAATACCATCTTATTTTTAAAAAATATATTAAAGGAACAAAAATATATTGATTATAATTTAAATCACGTTTGTATAACACAATTTTTATTATGTTTGTAACACTTGTGTGTGTATTGTATGGGTTCTGACTTTAGGATTGTGCTCAAGAAGATGTCATCAGGGTAAGAGTACAATGTTTATAAAATGGAATTATGCCCTGATAATATTTTTTAACATTACTAGCTTTAATGCACATGACAGTTACTATATCTAGCAACCAACACTCATTTTCAATATGAAAAATTATTAAGATATCCACGCATCATTTGTTTGATACTTACAATAACTTAATTGCATGACTTAATATTTAATGTTTTGTTTAATTTGAATTTTTTAATTTATATTTTATTAATAGTTCATAATACATGTACAAAATGAGATTTTGAGAACTCTTTTAATTTATAACAAACTTAAAATTAAAAAGTTTTAATTTTAATAAATGCAAAACATATAGAGAAAAATTAATTAAAAAATATACTTTATCTAAATATTAATGTCATTAATTATAAGTACAAGATTTTATTTTCAATGTAAATATACATAAACATCATTTGTCAATTTTTGACCAATTATAAAATATACAATTAAAATTAATACAAGTAATAAATTTAATAAATTAAATTATGTTTTTAAATGCATTAAATCAAACTCTTAATAATAAAGTATTTCTCTATTTTCATATATTATATTTTTATTATAAACTATAATCACATATTGTAATTTATTTAATTTATAAGTTTATTGTATGTGTATTTAAGTATTGTTTATTTTTTTATTTTATTAACATATTTAGATTTAACATTAAAATTTTGTTTTATGTTCAACTATGTATAATTTAATTTCTAACAATAAATACACTATTTTAATATTTGAAATATAAAAATATGATTTGAATATTGCAGATGCATAGTGAACAAGAATTTGATGAAATAGCCGCTTGGCTTAGTGAAAATGTAAGTAAAAATATATTTATTGTAGTTCTTTATATTTACATAAAATATAATTTACTATTTACTCGGTATTTAGTATTTTATTATTTACTACTTGTGTTCATAATACAAAAATATAGAAATTGCCAATTATTTTTTTAATAATTGGAATATTCTGTGACTAATGGTAAATATAGTGCCAATTAGGTCTGGTCTAAAGTGGCTAATGTTCAAAAATATGAAATTTCTAAAATTAGTAATTTTATAATTATTAGTATATTATAATCTGAATATTTTTTAAATAAAATTAAACTAAATAAAAATATGTCATGTAGTACAAATGAAAGTCCTTTAGATTAATTTTAGTAGTTTATAATTTATAATTATATTAAATATAAATCATTGAAAATATTACTAATAATTAACTAACCTAATATTTTTTTAAAATAATTTAATATTAAAATGGGATCAAATATATCTTCTTCTATTGCTTTATCTTAAACTGCTTACACCAAATCAGAAAAAAAATATATAATTAATAATATTAATTTGTTTGTTTTATTCGCAGCCATTAAGCTCTACTAAGACAGGTGAAATAGAAGAATCTCTGTCAAGTAGTGAATTTGAAAGATTTTTAGCTGAAAGAGCAGCTGCTGCTGAAAATTTATCTGCAGAAAACAATGAAAATGTACCAAGGCGTAAAAAAGAAAAACAAAGTGATACCATGTTCGCTTTATAAAGTAAATTTTTTTTTATGTATTTATATAATACTTAGTCACTAAATATTATTCATGAAACTTGTATATTAACTTTTATTTTAGTCCTTATAGATTCTGTTATAAATTATTTGCAATCACTATGTTTTAAGCTATCATCCAAATTTATTTGATTTGTATTGTTTTCAGAGGATAATTAAGGTTAATTTTACTTTTTTAATTTATAATAAATTATAAATAATCACCCAATAATATGAATAATGTAACTGAATTATAAAACATTTATTTATTTATTGAAATTACAATATTAAAAAAATGTTAATTTATAATATGAAATCATTATTTTCAAAAAATTACAAGTAAATCAAAATATGAATTATTGCTAAGTTTTACTTATTACAAATTTTATCTAATTGTTAAATGCTTTATTATGTTAACACTCTTAACAGCTGTAAAACATTTCATTCCACTGTAGTATATTATGTCTTAGATTGTCAAATTTGTATTTTGATAATTTATATTGTATATATTTTTCCAATTTTAATCAATGTTTTATTTCTAAATCGAAAAATGTATCCTTATGTATAATTTTACCTTTTAATTGTATAAAAAGTAATTGCATTTAAATACTCATTCAGATATTTTGTGATTTGGTTGTAATTTGTTATTTTTGAAATATTTACATTTTTCCATAAATTTAATCTCTTATCACTTTATATTATTACAATATTGTTATTTATTTAAAATTTTATTTATTGTTAATTTTATTTTTGAACATTTACCAATTGATGCACTGTTTATGTTTGTTTGATACATTTACTTTTAAGTCATTAATTGCATTAAGTAATGTGTTGCACTTTGTCACATTTGAGCACAATGCGAATGTTGTGTATTATTATGTAATGTAAAATTAAATATTATATAGTTCAATAATAATTTAAATGATATAGCATACAAATATATATTAATCTTTTGTAACATTATCTATTAAATTATATTTTGTGAAACCAATTTGTCTATGTTTTATTGGATTATTAAAACAATAGTGTGTTAAAAAAATGTACTTTTTAATTTTACCCTTAAAATTTAAAATCCTAGTTTTAAATATTTCATTAATTTAAATTTAATTAAAATAATCAATAAATAAGTCATTATTGATTTCTTAATACCTACATTTACGTATTAATGTACTTACATAATTATCAATAAATATTTTAATTTCAATGTTTAATAAATATTTTTAATTTTTTGAAGTTCATAATTAAATTATAATTTTAGGTTTTAAATATAGTTTTTTGTATACATGTGATAACTTGTTTTTAAATAACATTTAATTTACCAGGAAAATTATCTCGATTGAAATGATTTTTTTTTTTTTAGTAGGAGGGCATAAACAAACATAAAGGTTCATAGACTCATAAACGTTAAAGAAAATGTGAGTACTGAGGGAGTAATAGTAAGTATGTATGAAGCATTAAAAACAAGAGTAAAGAGTGTGTGTGGAGAAACGGAATATTTTAGTACCTACAAGAGTTAGGCCCGATCCATGTACACGCCACACGCAGTACACGTGTGGACTATTTTGTAGAACGTGGTTTGAAACGGAGTGGTGCATATTAAACCTATAATATAACGGGATACGGCCAGTTTAGTCCCAACTTGTGCTATCAACACAGTTTCGTGGATCGCAGGTACCCATTTTTGCCTGTGTGAACATTTTTTTGAATAATAGAAAAATTGAAGTGGTTAGAGGCTTTCCTGTATTATATAATACTACACATGAAAATTACATGAGACTAACCTAACCTCAAACATACTGCTAATTTAAAATTTTTCTTCACTTCCAATAGGTTTTCGTGCACTACATTCTTGACCAGTAATATCATGACAAAATAGTTAGTCATGTTTTAGTTTGTCATGAGTAATATCATCTGGAATTTCATCGGATAACTCTCTCTTTTACTTAAATACTTATTAGATTTATTTTTTTTTGCTGAGTATGTGCAACATAAATTTTTATTCGTCCTCAGATTCAGATTCTATAATTTTTTTTTTTTTGTAGATCAAGAAGAAAGTAGCTGCTGTCTTGCTGTCATTTTACATAGTAGGTGTGGGCTAAGTTTAACCTGGGCCTAATATGCGTTAATATTAAAAAACATGTATTTGAACTGGGTTTCGGTCACACGTGTATGCGCGTGACGTGTACATTGGCTGTGTCCAATTTGCGTCGGGCCTTAGTGTGCACCATATTTCATATTTGATCTTTTACTCATATTTAGTACCTAAATATCTAATAGAGTAATAGATGAGATAATAGAAAATGTTCAGAGTAAGGTGCCATGATGCACGAAAAATGATACAGTATACAGCATTAATGGGAGTGACTGAGAGAGTATTGAAGTGAATGAGAGTTATTAATTCGCATCGAAATACATAAACAATTGTTATTAATTTATTATTATAATGTATTGTTAACTTATCTATCTCGATGGTAATTACTAACTAGTAACTACTAATTAGTAACATACTAACACAATCATATGCTTATAACATATTTATTATATTAAATTATATTTAGTTGTCTTATTATAAATCTATGTGTACACTTCACCAATAATACCAGTCTGTGATGTAACGGTAATTGCACAATATGATAAAATAATCGTTACTAACATCATTACTTAAAATTTTAATTAAACATCGTTTCTTAGTTCATGCGTAAAAATTTCTCACCGAGGGAAGTTTCCGAGATCTTCACGCTATTCAAAATCAAATGATTTATCCATATTTCTAAATTTTTTTATTTATTAAAATATAAATTACAATCCCATTGTGTTCATACGTTAATCACTCAAATTGAATACAAGATCATGTACGCTGTAAAAACACCTAGTAAATATATGACTGCAAAAACAAGAAGAGGTTTGTTAATTTTGTTATTCCATACACTTGGAAGGTTACCTATTTATAACACAAAACGTTAGTTGTCCAATTATGACTTTTATAAATGAAACAATATTTTCTCCAGGTGTTCGACACAGTTTTGATCGACTGGATTCTTTCCGTGATAATTTGAAAAAAGTTAATGGAATAGAAGAAGAAGAGTTAACATCGTGTGTTTTATAATTACTATGTTTTTATAAGAAGGGCAATTTGTTGATTTAATATTTATATGATTTACAGCCCTGAACCAAAGCCAGTATTTCATTCCAACAGCCACCGTAAGGCTTTTAACAAGTGTTCTTCATCATCACAAGATGTTTTAAGTCCCCAACATGAAAAACTCATACATTACATCAATGAATGTAAGTATAATTTTCTATGTTAACAAATAGTTCTTGTTTCTTACATATAATATATATCATATACTAAATAAATGCATTATACAAAACTATTTAACTAGAACTTAAAACTAATTTAGTATATAATAAATACAGGATACGTATTATATATCTAATGTATCATCTAATAATGAAGATAATTTAACTCACTTTTAAATATTATTATATTAACTATTACTTATATTTAGTTTATATGTCAAGTTATCAATTGTAACAAAAATTAATAAGTCTATAAGTGAAACTAGACATTTTTATTAGGACAGGCCAAACAATTTCATAAATTTCACTAGATATTAATGATATGTTCTAGGTAATAGTTTTTATTTTAAAATACTATATTAAAGATAAATCACTTCATATCAAAGAGGTAACTTGAGTTTTCTTAAGAAGTACTTTAGCCTATATACATACCAATTTAATAATCACACATAAAAACTAAAAATAGCAAAATATTTTAGAGAAGGATAAACAGTTAATCCCTCCCAAGTACCCCTAGTTACCTCCTTGCTCCATATTATTATACAATCCTCATCTTCGTACTGTTGGCATTGGGTCAGACCTATAGTTTCACTTATGAATGATGAGTGTATACAGTGTAATCACTATAATTGGAAACACTCAATAACTACAAATACTCATTATATTTGTATGATTTTTTTTTGGTAACATTATAAACTTATTTGCACACTTGTTTACTTAATTAGAATAATTTTATATCGATTAGTTTTGAGCATGCTCACAAAACTATACTTTTTTTAATTATCAACCTACCATTTTGATCGTGAATTATTTTTCTTTGGTTTTTTTTTTCAAATTCTAATAGCACTAACTCAGCCAATTTCTAATTTGGTTGATTTTACCATTGAAAATTATGAAAAAAATTAAAGAAAAATAATTCACGACCAAAATGAAAGGTTGACATTTAAAAAAAATTTTTAGGCATGCACGAAACTAATCGATATAAAATTATTCTAATTATGTAAATAAGTGTATAATTAAGTTTATAATGTTGCCAAAAAAATCCATATATATATGAGTGTTTTCAATTATTGTGATCACACTGTATATTTAAAATTATAAATAATTATTAATTATTAGACTATTTAATAGTAATACTTGTTTATATTAAAAACCAGTTTTGACATAAAAGAAAAAAATGTTTTATATATATATAAGAAATTGCATTATGTACTCATTTCTATGTTTATTTTATATTTATAATTTTTATATTATTCTAAAAAACCATTACAAATTTTTAATTTCTTCTGTTTCACAGAAAAGCATTGAACCATGAATATATTATTTTCATTTATAAAACTTTTATAATCTGTATAAAACTGCTTGGGTGTGTTCAAGATTATTTAGATGCCATTATGTTGTATAAACACAAGATATCAATTTTTGACTCAATCTTAAGAAGACATCATACCCACATGTTCTGTTTCCGTCTATCTAAAGGATAATATAGCAAAAGCACAGCAACACAGAACTTAAATTATAATGTTTATGTTCAACTTAAAACAAACATATATTAGCAAATTTAAAGAGAATCACATTTTGCTATATCTATTTTGTAAAATATTGTTTATCAAAGAAGTTACTACAGTACATTAAAAATAATAAAAACTCAATAGATTATAACTTCTTTGTTAGATGATATTTTACAAAACTTATGACATTAATACCCTCTAAAATATTGCTCCTTATCAATTTGTTTATAGATATTTTTATTCATAAATTCAATCTAAACATCACAAATGAAATTCTGTGTTGTGATTTTACCATTAGATAGATGAAGAATGAATATGACTTCATCTCAAGCTAAAAACATACTCATGTTAATATTATACAAAAATGATAAAATTCTACAAAGTATTGTAATATTATAGTCGCCCACTACACTATTCACTACTAGTTTCTATGATGTAGGTTACAATCGGATAGAAATTACAACCGTCGTTGTAATTTCATTTATCTACTTAAAGCTGGTTCAGGCTTGCGAATAAACTTAATTATTAATAAAAACATAATTAGGTTATAATATAATAATACCTTAGTTTAAGGTTATAATTTATAAACTTTTATTAGTGATGTGACAAACCCTAATATTTAAGTTTGAATCGAATCCAAATTAAATTAAATAACAATTTTCCAAACCGAAATATAGAAATGTAAAACTATGAAAAATGTATATTTTGAAATAAATTATCAGGACAAAAATTTAATTTGATAATTTGTAATATCAAGTTTGATTTCTGAACCAACTGAACACCTAGATTCGTTACATCACTAATTTGTATTATAAATAATTATAATTTTGTAGTGTACTTTTTTGTACATTTTGTATTATCTTTGTAATTTTTAAGAAATTGCATAAATTGTAGAGAGAATGAGAGAGAATTGGCTGCGATACTTTGGTCATATTATAATAAGTGATGATTCAGAGATAATGAGTTATTATGGAAATTAATGTAAAAGGTGAGAGAAGAAAAGGATAGACAAAGACTCTTGAATGTGGATAGATAAAATAGAGTGAGAATAGCTAGTGTAAATGGACAAGAAGTAGATCAAGATCTGCAGAGATATAGAATTAGTATGTAGAGTTTCTGATACTAGTTAAGAATGTAAGATAAAGTAGAAGATTGTCATTGTTATTATTGTTATTGATTGATGTTTATATGTTAATACTTGTATAACAATTATTATATTATAAGTAATATAAATTACTGTTTTTTAAATTTACTATTCAAAATGTTAATTATTTGATATTATTTATTATTTTATCCTTCTTTGTATAAGTTACATGTGATACTTATAGACTTTTTAATTATATTTGTATTATATGTATTTATCGTACATTCTTAAATCTTGTATTTCAATGTATATATTTATGTATGAATAAGATAAACTAACCAATAAATGCCATAAACTATTGCCATTGATTGTATCAATATCATTACTTTTAGGATTTTGGAACAATGAACACTATCATTACACAATTGTCTGAAAGATAATGAGTGTATACCTAAATTAAAAATATGCATTTATTATTTGTGTTATCATAATTATGCACCCATATTGTAAAATTAATTCTGTTTATATTTTAGTTTAGGTTCAATTAATTATTATACTAATTCATAGTCTTTAATAAGAATTACCTTTTTTTGTTTACATTTATGAATAATCTAATTGTTAAAATACTTGTTAGAATATTAAAAACATAATTGGATAATTATGTAATACCTAATTATAATAAAAACTCACATTTTCATATAAATATCAAATATTTTATTAAAATAATATGGTTACTATATCATGCCTGTATATATTTTTAGATTAAAAGCTACAAATACAATAATATATCAGTCATTATAACATACAAGTCAGATATTTAAATTAATTAAATTATTTGGAAAATTATTTAAACAAATTACTAAATTTCTATGGAATTTGGCTTAAGCTATTCATTTGATGGATAAATTTAAAGGACACTTATTTATTTTGTAAATAACAATATATAATTTAAAAAAAGGAAACTATTTTACTTCATATCTAAACAAATCAAATCATAAAAATTAAATAAGTGTAATATTATAATTCTACAATTCACAGTTTTAGTCTTTATTTAATAATTTTATATGACTATTCTATATTTCAGCATGGCATTCAGTTGTAGATAACGAAGAATCATCAAAAAGTATGTTTGTTTTTTATTTTTGTTTACAATTTTAATAATATCATAATTAATTAGGTTCACAGAAAATTGTTTACTTCAAACCAGAAAATACTACAGAACTTTTAAATGGTATATTATTTACTTGCAGCATTTTTTTTTTTTATAATATATGTAATTTATATCATATGTATTGTGTTTTAGATTTTCAAGCATTTGATTTGGATACATATTGGATCAAACGTTTGTACAATAATATCACAAAGTCAGTTCCATGAATTTTTATAATAGTGAATTATTTATTAGAAAACATCTTAACAGACTCGCCCATAGCTCATAATGTATCGAAGACACATAAATACAGAATACTCGCGCGTATGATTAGTTAATATTGTGTCACAATTTGTAGAATTTAATTTGTCTTTAGACACTTGTGATGGGAGGGGAAGTATGGCAACTAGTAGTTATGTAGTATTACCTAGTAGAATTCAATGTTATAAATTACCATTTTTAAAAATATTGTGCGAATGTTGATTAGTTAATTATTGTTGTTTCCTCATTATGTACTGTTTTATTGATTAGTTATTATTTTTATTATTATTGTCATCATCTTATACAAATTTATGTTGTGAATTATATAAACAAGACTGAAATTTGTATAAAAAAAAACTTAATGTGCAATCAAATTTGTTTTATCCATACTATTTCAAAACACATGAAATATTACTTTTTAATTGAGTTAAATATAATTTGTTTTTCTTAAAAAAAATTATTATTTACTTAGTTTATATTTAAAAGGAACATACAAAATAGAAATCATATTTCAATTCCAAATTACACCTTATTGTAGATTTGTAGGTATACAACATTCATTTGACTTAGCAGTAATGAGCAACTGCCAGCTAATTAGTTCCTAGAGTTAATTATGTATATTAATTTAATGATCTGTGAAATGTTTAAATACATACCTGCAAAAGACTAATATTTCATTGAAAAATAGATTGTTAAATTAATATACTAGTGTTATTATTATATATATATATAGTTACAGTTATTTGTTAAATGTACAATAGTT
Organism: Eriosoma lanigerum; assembly: GCA_013282895.1. Classification (NCBI taxonomy): domain Eukaryota; kingdom Metazoa; phylum Arthropoda; class Insecta; order Hemiptera; family Aphididae; genus Eriosoma; species Eriosoma lanigerum. The sequence continues at coordinate 57,214,799 of CM023358.1, forward strand.
CAGATGATATGACCTTGTTTAACAGTTGAAAACTATCCATTAACCGGACTTAAAATTCTTAAATAGGTGTATAAGATTGTTACCCAGATTATATGATGAAATGCAAAATAAGTAAATTGAAGTATTATAATCTAATGTGCTTCATTCAAATGAATAAAAATAGTAATTACATGGTATTTATTATTTGAATTTTTTTTATAGTTATATGATATCCTAGTATATGCCTAATATTTCCCGCTTCCTAGTAACATATTTTTGTTTAAATATAATAAATATTTAATACAATATATAATATTGAAAAAGTATTTTTATTAGACTAAATTTACATAATTATTAAATAATAAAATTTTCAGATCAACAATTGTTGGTTCTGGGTTAATACTACATCTTAATGTTAAAATATATCATTAAATGATAGTAACTAATAAGATTATTTTAAATGTATGTTTATTTTATTTGTTTAATATACATAGTATATATTACAAGTATAATATTACGATAGAAATATATTTATTTGACATTTTTGGATACATTTTGTTGTATTATTTTAAACAAATTAATTTATAGCTCGAAATAATAAATTAATGTTATAATCTGTCATTTTTTAAGATTCAAATTTGAAGTTTTTACAATTTTGTTGTTTATAATTGATGGTTAACTAATTAATTATGAGAAAAACATATGTTTGTTAGATGAAACCTAGATAAAATAAAAGTTGAAAGCACTTAAACTTGTAACTGTAAACTGTTTTTATAATTGTACTAATAGTTAGAAATAAACAGTTTGGTAATCAGGTAAGTAATTTTAGAGACTAGTTAATAATGTATATATCCAAATTTATATTACATAGTATTAAATAAAATATATAATCTATATTTTACATTTCATTAATAATAATTATCAATTAATATTTAAGTCAATTATTATAATACAATTTAGAGAATATCTACAAAAAAAGTTTTACATTACAAATCTGTTTTTTTTTTAAATGAAAGAATTTTGGAATTGTTCCAAATAAAACAGAATAATCATAGGTAATACATTTAATATTAAAATACTACTTGGTTGTTTTATCTATTTCAATGTATTAGTTTATTTAAGATTTTCAAACTATAATTATTTAATTAATTTGGCCAGTATAAATTATAGTTGTAATTGTAAATATAAATTAACATTGTATTATATAAATATAAAGTAATCTACAAATTAATTACAACAGATAGTTTTGTTACATCTAATATAGTAAAACGTGTGAAAAAAATTGGTACCTCATGTAATATTTTAAAATTATTGTAAAAATAGAATATTAAAAATATTAAAATTGAAAGATTTTACATCAAATCTTCGGTTAAAATTATATTTAATAAAACTATTTTGATTGTAATTTTGTTTTAATAAATATTTCACAGTTTTTTGTAACCCATGGGTGTTGCATTACATCATTTAAAGACAATCTGGCCTCTGGTTTTTTAACCAATAATTTTGAAATCAAATGTCTAGAATTTTGGCTCATATGAGGTTTAAAACCATACATTATAGCACGAATTTTATCAAAAGTCTGTTTTTGTTCAGTGCTTTCAAATGGTGGTGATCCACACAAGAATTCATAACATAGCACTCCTAAACACCAGTTGTCTACAAATTCATTATATGTTTGGTAGTCAACCATCTCTGGTGGTAAATAATCAATAGTACCACACATGGTGTTTCGACTTCTAGAAGGTGCATGAACTGACCATCCAAAATCTGCTAACTTAACAACATGATGGCTAAACAACAAGAGATTCTCTGGTTTTATATCTCTGTGAATAACACTTTGCAAATGACAATATTTTAAAGCGTCAGCTACTTGTCTTAAGTAATATGCAGCTGTGGGATCATCAAAACGCTTGTGTGGTTGTGAGTTTAGAACTTTAAATAATTCACCTTCTTGTGCAAATTCTAAAATTAGATATATTTTCTTTTCGTCCCAAAAATATGTAAGCATTTTAACAATATTGGGGTGGTTAAGATGGGTTTGAATTTCAATTTCTCGTCGCACTTGATGTTCCATATGATCTTTTACTAATTCAGCTTTGAACATCATTTTTAATGCGACCATATACTTTGTATTTTTCTCTCGGGCAAGATATACTCGACCAAATTTTCCACGACCCAGAGGTGTTCCAATTTCAAAGTCATTCAATTTCCACTGAAAATTTGCAGAACGTTTAGAATAAATTTCTTTCATTGTTTTTTCAATATGTTGAACAGCTTTATCTTGAGATTCAGTTTTTTTTATTTCGCCAATTACAGCCATCATTAGTTATTGAAAAATAACAACAATATTGAATGAACTGAAATAATAAAAATTATTTGGTACAAATAAACAATTTTAATTTGTATTAAATGTAACATATAAATACAACTTTCTGTTAGATTCATCACACATCTACAGACACAAGAGACATTTATCTACGTTAATAATCAATACCCGGTGAGCATCTTAACCGTTATATTGTTAATATTATAAAACAATGGGATAAACAATATAAAATCAAGTAAAAAATATATACATTTTATAACTAACTTTAGGTATGTACTATATTACTATATTTACGTTTTAAGACAACGGATTTAAGAAATACAACTTACATGTCCGACGTTAATTTCTGTATATTTTCTTTTTGTTCAAATGACACAGCTCCGTTATATTAATTATGCGCTGTTTGTAATATTTCGAAGAGTGTTTACTGTTAAATTGTAATTTTGTTTTAAACGCACCAATACTTTTAAGTTTTATTGCAAAGCAATAATAAATACGTACGTCATTAATTATTACTAAACACAGTTATTAATTTGTTATAACGCCATGCCTAGTACTAGTGTCAAGAAAAAATAAATATATTCTATTATTTTATTTTATCATGAACAGTATTCACTACTTAGCGCTTGCGTCCGAAGTTCAGAGTTTGTAATTTATTAAAAGTTAAAACATACGAAAACAGAAGACTCAAATGTCAAGATGAAAAAAATTAAAAACCGTTTGATTTGATCGTCGTCATTCCAGTTTCCACGCTCGGATATGTTTATGTATATCGCAGGCGGCGGCCAACGGTATGTGAGAATCCGGTCGATTTCAAAATACCGCGTCCTCATTGGCCGACGCATCCGTGAAACTTTGACGTTTATTAGCAATCTGTGATAATATTATGCTTCTGTTGTTTTGCTTACTTTATCTTATCTCGTTTATTTGTGTGCTTCACACAGATATCAGCCTCGACTGTTATCATCCGACATTCAAGGCTAATAAGATTTTTTCAGTCGAACGCCGTGTTCTCGTAGAAAAATGACTGCGTTCCCGTAACGGCCCGTATGGTAGTTGATGGTCATATAGTTATCGCTTTGCCAGTTAAGTTGTTTTTTTTTACGCGGAGTCACGTCCAAACGTAAGTCGTAACGTTTCGTGTTCGTTGTTGTTTTCGCTCTCCATACGAAATTAATAATACGCAACATCTCAAAATGTACGTCATGTAATTTGTAATTTTCCATTGCACTATGTACGCGCCTAAACGATGACTTGAACGCGAAATATTTGTAGCGTATGTGATATTGCGATCGTTCGTCAATATCGTTGGACGATTCGCGTCATCGTATTTGGATTAGAAATTATTATAATTAACTATAGCAAGACGGGCAATGAAGACCCCACTGTATTGTCTTTTGGTGCTGTGCGCCTTGGGTCACGGTGCCAATATGGAGGTGTCCAAAGAATCGACGACTCCTGCGGTTACTGTGAACGCTAACAATACCAATAATACCGTACCGCAGACAAATGTAAAACTTGATATGAACACGTCTAACGTTTCAGACGTGTCGAACGAAACTATTACCAATTCTACTGAAAAGTCGACGGTTGTCACGCCCGGTGAGCCGGTCTTGCCGAAAAAAGGATCAGCCGAAGAAGAGCGCAACAGTTCAATCGCCATTTTCTTTGTGCTTTGTGTTCTTGCTTTGGGTATACTACTCATACACCTGATGCTGTCCACACATTTTCAGTACTTGCCAGAAAGTGTAGTAATCGTTTTTCTCGGTGCTGTCATTGGCCTCATTATTAATCTAATGTCCGAACAGAACATTGCTAATTGGCGCAATGAAGAAGCATTTTCACCGACAGCGTTTTTCCTTGTTCTTCTTCCACCAATCATATTTGAATCCGGTTATAATTTACATAAAGGAAACTTTTTTCAAAACATTGGTTCTATTCTAGTATTCGCTATTATTGGTACCACTATATCAGCATTAGTTATCGGTACTGGCATTTATATCCTTGGTCTGGCACAAGTAGCATACGAATTAAGTTTTGTTGAAAGTTTTGCATTTGGATCGTTGATTTCAGCTGTTGATCCAGTAGCGACTGTAGCCATTTTCCATGCGTTGGATGTAGATCCTGTGTTGAACATGTTGGTTTTTGGTGAGAGTATATTAAATGATGCTATTGCTATTGTGTTGACCACATCAGTGTTACAATCTAATGGACCGGCTATGAGTACTTCAGAAGCTGTATTAACCGGCATCAAACAATTTTGTTTGATGTTTTTCGCTTCAGCTGGTATTGGAGTAATATTTGCCTTAATAAGTGCACTCTTACTGAAATATGTAGACTTGAGAAAGACTCCTTCATTAGAATTTGCTATGATGTTGGTATTCACCTATGCACCTTATGTTTTAGCTGAAGGCATTCATTTATCAGGTAAATATTTACTATAAGCACAGTTTTTACTTATTATTGTAATGTTTTTATTTCAGGTATAATGGCTATTTTATTTAATGGAATTGTCATGTCCCATTACACTCATTTTAATTTGTCAACGGTCACACAAATCACAATGCAACAAACGATGAGAACATTAGCATTTATTGCAGAAACGTGTGTATTTGCTTATCTTGGATTAGCATTGTTCAGTTTTAGATTACACTTTGAGCCAGCATTGGTAATTTGGAGTTTAATTTTATGTTTAATTGGACGTGCTTGCAACATATTTCCATTGGCTTATTTGTGTAATAAATTCAGAGAACATCAAATTACAAAACATATGATGTTTATAATGTGGTTTAGTGGTAAGTATATTTCTTAAAAGTAAAATAAATGTGAATGTTAGCATTTTGTATAATCATGAAAATTTAAAATCAATATTGTCAATAGTTAGGAATGTAAACAGTAGCTTCTCGATAATCCAAACGGAATTAGGGAGTAGAAAAGTTAGCATTATTGATTTGTTCTGATTATCATTAAATTTTTATTAGAATATAACTTCTTATACTTTAAACACAAAAATCTTTTTATTATTTTTACAAGAAGTACAAAATGATGTATATAGGTGAGTTTGTAAATTTAGTGGTGTGGTATGGTGATGTACACTCTAGACCATTCAGATTACCACGTCTTCTGGATTAGCCTATGTTCTAAGTGACGCGACCCTAACAAATTTTATCTAATTTAAATTTGAAAATATTTAAACAATTATTAAAAATATGTACTCCAATTTAATAATAGTTGATCTTGTATTTTTCCAAAAATTTTAAGTAGGTTGCATATTTTGTTATAAAAAAACTAATAATAATACGACATATCAAGTCAAGTTTTATTGTTATCTCCAATTTTAAATCCATTTTAATTGCTAAAATGTTAATAAATCTAGTGCAAAATTATTTGTTTTTGCATTTTAAACTTTAATAGATTAAATTTTTAAATGACAATCAAATTAAGTTATTAATTAATAATGTATTTGTTATTAAGCATATTAAAGAATTAATGCTTTATTTATAATATATACATATAAAACAATCGATTGTTTCAGGTTTAAGAGGAGCTATTTCATATGCACTATCTTTACATTTAGAATTTAGTAATGAAACAAGACATGTGATAATCACAACTACATTGTGTATAATATTAGTCACAACTTTAGTGTTCGGTGGTTCAACAATGCCACTAATGAAGGTAATATTTTCTTAATATCATAAATAAAGTAAAATTACATTATTAATACCCATGCTTTTTTTTTTTAGATCTTGCAAACATTTAAAACTGGGAGAAGTACTCGTCGTCGAAGAAAAGATAAAGCAATATCTCTCAGTAAAACAAAGGAATGGGTAATATCAAAAAAAAAAAAAATAGGTGCTTAAGCATTATGTGTAGTAATAATTATGTGCACTAATTTATGTTAGGGACAAGCAATTGATTCTGAACATTTATCAGAATTAACAGAAGAAGAAATGGAAGTTAATTTTATTCAATCAAGGATTAGTGGATTTGCTAAATTGGACATCAAATATTTTATACCATTCTTTACAAGACGTTTTACGCAAGAAGTAAACCTATTAAATTATAATATGATTATGACTTTTTAAGATATTAATTGTTGGTAAAACATTTTTAGGAATTAAAAGATTGTAAAACACAGATGACTGATCTGACTAATCAATGGTATCAAGCAATTCGTATATCACCAACAGCATCAGATGATGATAAAACTGCAAGCAATGGACAACCACAAACATCTAACCGGCCATCCAGTTGACAATTACAGCAACCACCAGCTGTGAAACAAAGTAATGGAGGAGAAACGCAGTCGTTGATACACCGACAAAACTTCAAAATATAACGGTTTTGTTTTACAGGTAATAAATTGTTAAGTGACATTCAGAGCTTGTCTGCATCGAGTTTACCACATACGACCACCAGTCAACCACAATAATTTTAACAACAATTTACTCATTGTACTTAATTTATAAACTTTTTAAAAATATTTATAGAATTGAATCCTCCTACCATTCTGATGAATTTTTTATAAATATAATTAATATTGATTCTTGATTATCTTACAGAAGATTGGTATATTTAAAGTGTAACACTAAGTCTGAATTTAAAAAGTAATTACACATTTTTATATTGTTATAATATAGAATTTTAAAAAGTGTGATAGTCATTGATATTAAATTGATATACTTTTTGGTAAGTACCTATAAAACATTCTATTTATTTTTTTGTTTTGTTTAAATATTTAGCTATTTTATATTTATATTTGTTTCTATATGATTAAAATAACTGCCTTATTAAAATATATATATAGAAAAAAACCGTCTATGTTTGCCATTTGTTATTAATATTTAATTACAATAAAACAAAAATGTATACTAGTATGTGTTTGTTTGCATGAAATTAATTGTTCAATAATAATATACATGACTGGGCTTTTGCTTAATAGTTTATAAAATGTTTGTATGATTTTATTATCATAACTATTTAAAAATATAAATACAATATTCAGGGTATTGTTATATTATATAATAAATTATAGAACTGTTTATGAAAGATATATGTCATATATTGTAAATTATTATTAATATTCTTATAAACATTTATATTTTTTTAAGATGCAATGAAATAACCCTTTTGTCATTAAAAATAAATTTAATAAATATGAGTAGGCAGTTATTTTATTCATATTGTTATCTATTTATTTTAGAAAAGTTTTCTTTGTTTAATATTGATGAAAAAAATAACAAACATATTTTGTTAATTTGTTGTTTTCTTGTGATAAAATATATAAATAATTATTATCAAAATCCTAGTAAATTATTTTTGTGTTTTGTTTGTTGATTGATTATATTCTTATAATAATAGCTACTATATAAATAGTAGGTATATATATATTATTATTATTATTTACTTATTCTTCTAGTTGTCATTTGTCATTGACTGGTTTGCTTTAATTCTCTTATAGTCATTTAAATTCTTTAGATCCTGATATATTTCACTGATCACTTGCTTTGTAAATTCCATTCGTTATCTCATATTCCCAATATTGTCTACCTCTTTTCCTTCAATTATAATTTTCAAATCTGTCTTGCAATTTATGCATAATCATTTGAGCTCTGCTGGTTCTAATGCAATTCGAAAGTTGGTGCATTCATTCCGGAAATTTGTTTTCATTAGTGTTATACTATAACCATTTTCTATTATCTTACTTCCTAATTAAGGGAAATATTCTACTTACTCTAGATATGCAATTTCATATTAGTAACTCTTTACTATTGCAGTTATCAGAATATTTTTTTTAAAATCTATAATATAAGTATAAGAGATTATTATTTCACACCTACTATTGAGGGTTGAGAAATCTTTATTACTTCACAAAAAAAATAATGATTTTTATTAATTTTGTCTTTTAAATACAATAATTATGAATAAGAAGTACCTAACATAAAATATAATATATACACATTAAATATTATTATATATATATATTAATATATCTATTATTTTTTTCCAATATAAAATAATTTATTTTAAATCATTAGTATAATATACCAAATATGGTAAATATAAAATTGATATACTTTTAAACAACATACTCTTTACTATTAAAAAAATATATTATTTATGACTGTGGAATTATACTGATTAAATTCAACAAATAATAAATTAATTTGCAAGTATCTAATTTATTAGATACTAAGCGAAGCAAGGAATGTATTGGTTTCTATAATGATTTTTTTTTTTTGTGTCTAAAATCATGTTTTTGGATAGACAATTAGAAATAATGGCATGATTACTACAAATAGAGTATGATTTCGATAGAAAATTGCATCTACTTGGTACTTAATTCAACTAATTTTTCGAGTTTCTCAAAAGTTTTTCCTTGGGCGAATTCACGGAAATCGTAATTTTGACAAAATTGATTTTAGATTTTTCATGATAACTTATGAAATTTTAAATAGGGACTTGTACATTTTTTCTAGTATTCTTACAGGTAGTTCACACACATGAAACGGTCTATCAGTATTATATATAATATTATATTGAGTTTCGCTCAGAATCGTGCATTCCAAAAAATAAGGTTACAATAATTACAGAATCTTTTAAACTATTTTAACAATAATGATCAATACCTATAACAAGTTGCAATTGATCCTTTTCCTGTTTAAAATAGTTGAAAACAATTCATCTTGGGGCAAGAACGGTTAAATATATTTTAGCTAATTTTCAAATTGATGAAATGTATTGCATTAATATCGATCATATAATTGGTAAGTTTGAATCATTTAAAAGAGGAGGTAGGCTTAGTCTGAATTTTAAAAAAATGTGAATAATAATCATAATTATTGCAATATCATTGCATTCAAATCATAATTATAATAAATCACTAATGTCTCCAAGGACCGCAGAAAGAACGTCCTAAATCAACTTTCCTGCTTTTTTTATTATTAATATTTACTACTAGCTGAAACTAAGCAACAATCCAGACTTACCAGTACAAATAGATATAGTAAACTATCAATCAAAGAAACTTAAATCCAGAAACCCTATATGGAGCTTGGCACAGTTAAATAAATTAATAGAGGAGATGTGAGCAAACAAGTGGATAAACACTTCCGAAACCATTCTCTAGTTAGCGTTCCTGATAGCAGAGTCCCAGGCTTCGAGCTAAATCGAGCACAATGGACTGCCCTAAACCTTATAAGAACTGAGCAAGGTAGGTGTAATTATCTTCTACACAAATGGGATAGACCAATTCCCTGTTGTTCGAGTACGGTTTATTACAGACTATAAGATATATCATTGAGAAATGTCAAAGAACAAGATTTGAAGGAGGGGCATCAATAAAGCATGATTGTGGACCAACGGCGATCAAATGGCTAGAGAAACTTGATATTCGATTCTAACAACTATGTTAGAATCAAACCCCATGAACCCCATACGGGGTGACCAAGCCAATGATAATAATAATATTTACTATAAATAAACGAATTAGGTACCTATTATGAAATTATTTGAATTAAAAATTAGTTGAATTACTTTAATTTAATTTTGTTTAATTAAATTGGGAATTTTAGATTTTGAGCAAAGCAAAGAATGTATTGGTTTTAAAAAAAATTTTTTATTTTTTTATTTTATGTATGAAGACACTTTTACGTGTAGAAATAATGGTCCGATTACCACAAGTAGGGTATGCTTTCGGTAGCAAATCGCGTCTAGTTGGTATTTTATTTTTAGCTCTTCTTCTTGGGAAAAGAAAAACTACCAAAAAATGGCGAAAAATCGGAAAAATTACGGTTTCTGTTATTTAAATTTTTTTCATTTCGTGATAACTAATTGAGTTTTGATCGTAGGGACTTGAAAATTTTTTTGAGTATTAACATGGGTAACATATAAGTGTGGTACAATTTTGAAACGATTGGTTGATTTTCGGACTAAGTATTGAGCTTTTAACTTTTTTCTAAAAATGATAAATATTTCCTGTAATTTTTGCTTTTTCGATTTGAAAATTTTATCAGAGTCTAATCATATACAACCTTTTTACATAATATTTTCAAAATCGTGACTGACAATTTTTTTTATAAGCTTTTAAAGCTAAATAACCGAAAATCGGCAAAATTACGGACTCTGTTATAGAATTTTTTTTTATTTCATGATAACTAATTAGGTCTAGATTGTAAGAACTTGAAATTTTTTTTGAGTATTCACAAGTGTTCTTCATTGGAGAAAAAAAATTCGAAACGATTGATTGATTTTCTGACTAATTATAGAGATTTGAAATTTTTTCCAGAAATGTTTAATATTTCCTTCAATTTTCGGTTTATCGGTTTAAACATTTTATTGAAGTCTAACTATTTACAACTTAATATTTTTACAAAATATTTTAATAATCGTGACTGACAATTTTTTTTTTTTAAGCTTTTAAAGTAAAAGTTCTTGAAAATCGGAAAAATTACGGTTTCATTATTTTATTTCTTAAGAACTTATAAAGTTTAGATCGTAGGAACTTAAAAATTTGTTCTAAATATTTACATCCGTAATTTACATACGTGGTAAAAGTTTGAAATGGATTATCAGTATAAAATATTGTAATATATTGAGTTTCACTCAGAATCGTATTTTCTAATACAATATCATTGCATTCAAATCTTAATTATAATAAACCATTAATTTCTCCGAGGACCGAAGAGACGAAGGACAAATGTCCACAATCGATATTTGTCAAGGAAAGAAATAAAATATATAAACCAACAGGTACTCACAAAATATTTTTATACTATAATGCAAGGTCCTATATTACCTAGATTTTCGTCACAAATTCATGACCGTTTTCCGTTAAACATTAATTTCTTGTATAAAGCCAACATTTTCTTTGGCTATTTGAAACATTCATATTTTGTTTTGTTTAAATACCGAAATATTTATTATACATGCAATCAAAAATATAGACAACATTTTTTTAAAAAACATCAGGGCATCCCCCCAAAAAAATAAATAGGAGATATATAAGTATACTTTAATGTTGAAAATACAATTTTACCAACCCCCCAAATATAAAATTCAAATTGCTCCTATAGTACCTAATGATATAATCTAGAATAAAATAGGTAGTAGTTATAAGTTATCTACTTTTAACATTGACACTTGACAATTTTTTTTTTTTGACCTTACTAATCCAGTAGATGGAGAATTGATAGGTACTAAATAAATTTGCATTGTCAAATAGACAATGTAATTAAAATCTTGTTTAATAACCAATAAATGCTAGATTAATTTTTTTGTTATATTTTAGAAAGTTTTAAAAGTTATAGTAAAAAATGTAATTTGTTTCATTAATTAAATAAAATCTATTATTAATTTCAAATAGGGGTGTCAATAGAGACTTTAGCTCTATGGGTCTGATTAAATAATTCTAGAACCCTCTAAATTCATACCCAATGAACGCTTATGGCTATTATGAATCCAAGTATGTTACGAGGCAAGCAAATAACAAAAACCTAATAAAATAACAATTAAATCGGTTGATTAGAAAAAGCTATTTTCTTCTAATTTGGTAATATCAGAGCTTTTATTAAAAGATAAAGAAGAATTCGTGTAATAAAAAATAAACAATCGAACTCTTCAAATGAAATTTAACGCGTTATTGGAGCTATATAAATTTTGGATATTTGTCAAAAAATAATATTCAATTTTATCAAAATAACCTATTTCGGTGTTATTTCTAGATTTAACATCGTACTTGTGCGAGGTAGTTTTTTCACCGTTATACGAAATAAATAAAAGGAAATATTATTTAATGTCGAAGAGGAATTACTACCCGAGTTATATCTTATATGTACCAATAAACAGGTTCAAGTTTTTCATTAATAAATGTTTATTGCAACCTATTATTAAAATAAAGGTTTACACAACTGTTATATATTGTATAAGAATTCTGTGTAGAATATTTATTCACATTAATGTATATTTCTAATATTTAAAATTTTTTCATCGTCATCATTACCATATCCTTTTTCATTAATAAGTGTCGCAAAATATGAAATATTCGAATTATAGTGTATTACCGTAATACAAAGGTTTAGAAATACTATGTTAGCCTATAGTATTGTCAAATATTCCGTGGTTATTTTATTAGGTGTTTTTATTTTAGAAGGAATATCATATATGCGTTTTGTAAAAAAGCTAGTTTTTACAGCATCTTAAAAAAACTTAATACACTAGTACACTATATTAATATAACAATAACTTCTTTGCCAGATGATATTTTATAAATATGATATGACATTTCCTCCAAAATATGCTTCTTTTTAAATTTGACAATATATGTTTGTAGAATTATACTTTAAGTTCGAACTAAACGTCACAATTTGAGTTCTGCGTTACTGTGATTATGCTATATTCCCCGTTAGATAGAGTGAGATAACATGATTGAAAAACATGTGGGTATAACCGTAATCATAATCGCAGCTTAAAGCTTAATATTGCCAATTGTTAATCATTTTTTTAACTTACATACGAATATATATATATGAATATATTATAATTTATGAAACAAATTACATATGTTCTAAAACGTTTAATTTAATATTTTAATGTCATGTGTAACATGTGTATACGGATTAATCCTTTTATTCCATAATGCATAAGCGTATGATATTACCCACTTGAAATAAAGTTTAGTTGTTGACATATACTTCAATATTTATTATTTAAAAACAATTTGTGTGTCTTAGGTACCATTATCGTTAAATTGTTGTATTATATAATTTGTAAAATATTAACTTATAATAATTAATAACAATAAAATTGTAAATTTGTAAACATTATATAATATATGAATACGAATGGTAACACATAATGAAGCGAATATTAATTAATGAATTCTTTATTCATTAGTCTTATGCTATTATTAATATAATTATAACTTATTTGAATAAACTAAATCAAAATTAAAAACATAAATAGGTAATGCAAAAATTAAAATTTTGTTTTTATTAAAATAAATGTCTAGAATGGTTAGGTCTTAATTATTTATGTATGACGAAATTACAGTAAGTAGGTAGATATAATATACCTCTCGTTTATATAAATTTACAATTCGTATATTATGTAATTGATCAATTTATAACATATAAATATATGTTAAATATACATAAAAAAAAATGTTCGCAATATAAATTATAGATACAGATACTATAAATTATCTTTTTTACGGTGTAAAAGTAGTTATATATTAGTACATTTAATGAATATGAACCATGAAATAATTTATGCAAATGTATTTCTTGTTAATTAAAATAACCAAAAAAAAATATTTATTTATATTATTTTTAGATTCTGAGCGAAGCGAAGAATGTATTGGTTTTACAAAGATGTTTTTTTTTTTATGTATGAAGACACTTTTTCGGTAAAAATAATGGTCCGATTACCATAAGTAGGGTATGCCTTCGGTTGAAAATCGTATCTAGTTGGTACTTTATTCAGCTAATTTTTCGAATTTCTCAAGAGTTTTTCCTTGGGAGGCGAAAAACTCCAAAAAAATTGTGGAAAATCGGCAAAATTACGATTTCTGTTATTTTAATTTTTTTAATTTCATGATAACTAATTGAGTTTTCATCTTAGAGCCTTGAAATTTTTTTTAATTATTAACATAGGTAATATATATATGTGGTACAATTTTGGAACAGATTGGTTGATTATTTGGCCCAGTATGGAACTTTGAACTTTTTTTGAAAAATATTTAATATTTCTTGTGATTTTTGCTTTTTCGATTTAAAAATTTTATCAGAGTCTAATCATATACAACTTAATCTTTTTACTTAATATTTTCAAAATCGTATATTGCAACTCTACTTTATAAGCTTCTAAAATTTGAATAATTTTAACAGAAATAAATATTATATTTTTTTTTATGTATGAAGACACTTTCGGGTAGAAATAATGGTCCGATTACCATAAGTAGGTTATGTTTTCGGTAGCAAATTGCATCTAGTTGGTACTTTCTTTAGCTCATTTTTTGAAATTCTCAAAAGCTTTTTCTTGGGACGGGAAAAACTACTAAAAAATGGCGGAAAATCGGCAAAATTACGGTTTCTGTTATTTTAAATTTTTTATTTTCGTGATAACTAATTGAGTTTGAATCATAGTGTCTTGAAAATTTTTTTGAGTATTAACTTAGGTGAACTTCATTACACCAAAAAATTTAGAAACAAATGGTTGATTTTCTGACTAAGTATAGAGTTTTGGCTTTTTTTTATAAAAATGTTTAATATTTCCTGCAATTTTTAGTTTATTGGTTTGAAAATTATGTCAAAGTCTAGACATATACGACTTAATGTTTTTACAAAATATTTTGAAAATCATGACTGACAATTTTTTTTCATAACTTTATAAAGTAAGAATTTTTGAAAATCGGCATTATTACGGTTTCATTATTTTATTTCTTAATAACTTAATAAGTTTTGATCGTAGGAAATTGAAATTTATTTTAAATATTTACATTCGTAATTTACACACGTGGTAAAATTTTGGAATGGATTATTAGTATAGCATATTGTAATATATTGAGTTTCGCTCAGAATCGTATTTTCTAATGCAATATCATTGCATTCAAATCTTAAGTATAATAAACCACTAATTTCTCCGAGGACCGAAGGAGAAACGTTCACAATCGACATCCCCACTTATCTTTACTTTTTATTATTTGAATAAACTATGATATTTATTTTTTACTGATTTTTTTGTAATCTGTTTTGTGAGTTTAGCGGTATGTCTATTATTGACGACTTAGCACTCATCAGTCATCGTCCATCATTAAATTTTTTGAAGTATAGACTTATAGTTCTAATACCCAATGCAATTTAATAATAGTACTTAGGTACGTAGGATGTAGCCATTCGCCATATAGATATTAATGTATTATGTTCCTAGTTACTTACGTACTTATGTAAATATTGTAAGACGAAGATATAAATAATTACATCTACATATTTTGTGTTTAATAGTTATATGTACTATACTTCTATGTTTGTGTTTTACTTAAAAAATTATTATAATTAATAATGATAACATCGAGGTTGACAATTTAATAATTCTCATTGAATGTTATTATTGAGTTATCATTGCGTAAACTACATAAATGTTATTAAAATATTAACATTTTACATTATCTGCTGAGTATAAAAACAAACATTATTACGTAAATATACGTTAATTATTGATAGCTATATACTAATAAAATAAATAACTATAAAATAATAGACAAATAATAGAGGTAGGTCGTATGAATCATAATATTATAATACATATGTATGTATTTATTTTTTCTATTTAGTTTAAGTACAGTTTAAGTTCTCATTAGTCATTAGTCCTTACTCGTTACTAATAGACAATAGACTATATAGCTGAGATAGTGAGATGTGTCTTATTTTCACAATATCTTTTACGTTTTCTCAACTCAATATATAATATAATAATTATCATATACTCGTAATACGATTTATTAATATTATTCTATAATTCTCTAGGTAATAATAGTAATAGTAAATAATATTTATTTGTTAAAATGAACAATCATCATATGTCTGATAAACGTCTTAAAACGTCGGTTTTATTTTAAAAAAAAGTGGGAAGATCGATTCCGGGTGTTCCTCCTTCGTCCCTTAGGTCCTCGGAGGAATTAGTGGTTTATTATAATTAAGATTACTAGGTACTAAGATTAAAGGTACTTTTTCTTTAACCAAGGAAAAACTATTGAGAAATTTGAAAAATGAGCTAAATAAAGTACCAACTGGCAACTAGATGCAATTTGCTAACTGGCAACTAGATACAATTTGCTACAGAAAGCATGCCCTACTCATCGTAGTAATCGGACCATTATTTCTATCCGAAAAAGTGTCTTCAGACATAAACAATTTACTACTAAATATTCAAATTTTAGAAAAAAAAAATTGTGACTTAAGTTTTTCAAAATATTTTGTTGATTGATTAAGTAGTTTAGATTAAGATTATGCTTCTATAAAATTTTCAAACCGTTAAACCCAAAATTGCATATAATATTATACATTTTTAGAAAACATTTCAATGCTCTATACTTAATCAGAAAATCAACGAATCGTTTTCAAATTTTTTTCTTTAATGTAGAACGCCTATGTTAATATTCGAAAAAAATTTTGAGTCCCTACAATCAAAACTCAATTAGTTATCACGAAATAAAAATAAAAAAACCGTAATAATACCGTTATTTTTTTGTAGTTTTTCTTCTCCCAAGGAAAAACTTTTGAGAAATTCGAAAAATAAGCTAAATAAAGTACCAGCTAAACGCAATTTGATACTGAAAGATTAATCTATTTGTGATAATTGGACCACTATTTCTACCCGAAAAAGTGTTTTCAGATATAAAAAAGAAAACATCATTGTTAATAAACCAAAACATTCCTCGCTTCGCGCAGAATCTAAAAAATACAATTTTTTTTATATGAAGTTTAATTATTGATTATAGTTTATTCTATAATCAATGGAATAATATATAGTTAGGTCTAGATATATCATTAACAAATGACAGATGAATTAATTAATAAACATTATTATCAATGAAGATAATATCAAAAATATCGAAAATGTACATTAATATATACTTTTTAGTTTTTACTTATATAGTTATACCTATTAAAAAAACCTCATTGGCACCCTCTTAAAAACAATTTTATGAACGAATAAGTATATGAGACAATATTATAAATTACGTAATCGATGGCCTCTTTCAAAACACAACGGTGCACAGGAAATTAAATTATTTATCAGATATAATATAATATAAGTACCTATCTATAAAAATATAAACACTATAAAAAAAAAGATTTCCTTGTAGTAATGTACTGAGTCGAACAACGTGTTATTATTTTCATCAATTCATAGTATATATAAATTTATAATAGTCACTTGAAATATCACTGATACATAATAATAACAAGTTAGGTTAGGTTGTTGTTAGGATAAAAGGCATTTTTTACAACTTTTTTAGAGCATTCTCCGATGGTTTTTAAGCAATTTTAAATCTGGGCTTTTAATAACAATAACCAGTACCATTGACTATAAATTATATCCATAATACTCGTATATTAAAATATAAGTACGATACCTATATAATATAATGTAGGCCAGTAGCGTTGAAGTTCATATTTATGTATGGTAGTTGCCATACATTTCAAATTTTGTTTTAAGGGGTATTTGTGGAGAAGGTGATCTGGTGTAATTAATAAAAATTAATTATAATTGGTTTAACAATAAAAGGAGTGTTAAAATAATAAAATAGTGTTTGAAAATAATGTTTTGACTTTAGAGATAGTAGTTAATTTTTGTCATACAAATAATATAATTTTGTACTTCGGGGCCACTGATATGTACCTGTATATATATTAGGTTGTATATACAAGGTATAAAATATAATGGTTAATTTATATTCATTACTCATTATGTATAATTATTAATTAAAAAAACAATGTAATTGGTTACATAATACTTACCTACTTGGAAAGCAGAAATTGCCAGAGATAGGTACCTATTGGAAATAATAAATATCGTTTTGAAATTTAAAATCGGTAATCCAGTTGTACAAATATGAATAATAAAAATGCATTTGTAAATGAAATAATAATAGTAATTTACTGACTATTATAATTACTAGATGGAAATATGAAATTACAGTTATTAATTATTTGTTATAGTATAAAATGAAATAAAATATTGGTGTTGACTTATTGATGAATTATGAAATATTTTCCATCTGAATTCTTGAGTGTTGACATAAACTTATTTGTGACTTATTTAGACTTATTTTGAAATAAGAATTATAAATGAAATATTTCCATAATTATAACCTACCTACATGAAAATATTTAAAATATTATAAGTCAATAGTTAATTATTATTGGATTTTTAAAATCTATAAAATTATAAGAATTAGATATATTTAGCTTCTCAATCTAAGTGGTGTAATTCAAGAATTTACGTCTATTTACTTAATCTTTTACATGAGTACCTAATAACATGTCGCCTTGAACAACAGTTTAAATTTACATAAATAATAAATAATACTAATTTCCTTTAACATTAAAAAAATACTAGTTTAATAACTAATATAATACCTTCCGGAATACATCAAGGCTAATGAATTATAGAATTAAAATTAAAATTATTTAAATCTTTTGAACTTAATTTTAATGACAAATGACTATATCAACTTAATAAATCAATTACAACAATAATAAGGTAATTTATTTAAATATATTATAATACTCAAATTGTATTTTTTATATTTTATATACTTACCAAATTTACATTAGAATTAAATATTATAATTACAATTCGATTTTTCAATTTTTTTTTTGATTGTTTATTTTTATGTAGGTACAAATATACAATGTAAACCTCGTTTTAATTATGGCTCAGATTTTTGGAGACGCTATTGTTTTTATTTAGTTTTTGTTTCCCTCTGAGAACGATTCATAAATTTTTATTTGTAAATACATACAAGGTCGCCATTTTTTCTCGTTTATGGAATATGCTATCTACATCACTGCAAACGAAACTGTAGGTATTTATAATTTTGAATTGTTTTTAATTTACTATTATAGGTACCACCTATTTCTTCATTCATATTTTCTTTAGAACATTTCTTTTAAACTATAAGTGGTATACCACTATTGGGAAATCTCAAATTTTTTTCGCACTCTGGTGGTATTTCATTGAACTAGTGAACTGGGCACCCATTAATCATCCATTATTATTTTATTTATTTATTACTTATTAGTGTAAAGTACGGTTTAAGATATCCATTTATATCTTTAGGATATAGCTGTGGTGTAAAGCATGATTAAGTAACTTATTAAAATAAGTAAATAAGTTTATTTCTACATGGTGTAAAATAAACCACGTTTACAACTTCACCTACTAAGATATTAATAATCATTAATTACGATAGTTATATTATTATTATTAAAGTAACAATAATATGATTAAACCAATAAATTTAAATTTATTATTATTTGACCAAGAAATTCTATCCATTTTTTTTATAAAATTTAAATTTAAATAGTTTATATTATATGAAAAACGTTAATTTAAAAAAAAAGAACAAGTTATTTACAGAATCATTGAAAATTATCATATACCAACAACCTATACATCACAATTCACATTATACATAAAGTAGAAATCGTTTTTAACAGACAACAGTATATTAATACAAGTATAAATAATATTATTACCCCATATTATTTAATATTTGAACCATTAAAACCATAAAAAAATCGCCCAATGTATTTAAATGATTTATTCGATATTTTAGTCAATAATAAGCCTCGAGTAGATCAGGAGATCAAGTAAAAGATTTAGGATTAATTTGGACCCAAGTTTCTTTGATTTTTGGTTCGAGTGAAGTTTGAGGTAAATCTTTAACTCAGACCATGCATTGTTTTGTTTTAATATAATAATAATTATATATGTATAATTTCATTATTAATTTGCCTATTTTTTCACTATTTTATGTATACTTTTATTAATTATTTATTTTTGATTATTATCTCTATTATTTATTAATATCTTAAATATATCTTTGTAAAATTGCCGTCAGGCGTATAAATATAAAAAATAAAAATAAACATAATATTTCGTTTATTAGTCGAGTAAATCTCTTAATTATCGAAAATATTCGATTATTTCCTATTTCTATCGTCGATTGCCTTCTCAGTTCCCGTCGCCATTTTGAATTCGCTGCCTAAAACTCAAATTCCCAATAGTTAGGTACAAGTTAACCTAACCTATATTTCATATTATACCTGTACTTAATTCTAATAATGTTTATCATTTCTAATGTCAATTCTCTATTAAAGAACTAATTAATTTTAATAATCTTTCTTTGAGGCAATTAACACATATTTCCTAATTGCAAATTTAAAAATAATACGTTTATACATATTTTATTTTATTAAATATTATTCATATCGTAAAAATATTACCTATTAAAATATCACACACAACATGACAGTATACACCACAATATGACATAATAAAACGAGACACAAATACATAATATTTATTTATTATACAAAATATATTAATATTGATCAATGATTTGTATAATATTATGTCTAAATGCGTTTTTGCATCGTGTGTTTTGGCGAAGTTTTTTCTATAATAATTTACACATTACACCTACTATTATTTTTAACGATGTAGATCATATATTTATTACTTTAAAAGATTGGATATTTGCATATTTGCATGTGTTTTAATACGTAATACCTAGTTTGATATTTTAATTTAGATTAATAACGGAAATTATTGGCAATATTATGGTGCATATAATACGCAGTTTCTTTTTGTAAGGACATTTGACCATTTATTTCCTAAACAAATATTAGTATAAAAAACACTAACACAAACTATAATTGTTAAAACTAAAATAATATTATTATAATAGTACCTATAAGCCCCTCATGGCCTCTTGCAGTCTGCAGATACAGATGTAGTTAGCTAAAATATAAATGGTTTCAATATAGGTATACATATGTATGTATTATGTCATTAGTCCAAATGTGTTTTTATAATTACGCAAGTTACAAACAGAACAACGTTCTGTTTTTGTGGGTTTTTAAGATTCCCATAATCATGTATATTTAACTAAGTACGTATATTTAAGAAATCTATTAAAATTAAATTATACCAACTACCAAGCACCAAGTTCCAAGGATATATTACACTGTATATCTATTATGTTAGTAAACCGGTTGTTCAATGAACTTGAATTTAAAATAAAAAATTATTAAATTTCAATTAAAAAACTATTTAGTGTTAAAATTATATATAAATTAATTATTATAATACTAGACACTAGTATCAAGTATGTATACTTGTATATATATTAATTAATAAATAATTTTAATTACATATTTTTTATAAATTACTCATGACTTAATTAAACTAGGTACTACTAAATTTGATAGAATTTACATATTTGAGTAGGATCAACATAAATATAGTTAAATATGATACAAATTTATTTCGTGATGTAAAAAATTAAAATACGAAATTTTATTTTGCATAATTTACCCATTGAAGTTTTTAAGTGTATAATTCAATTTTTAAGTTTATTTTATTGGTTTTTTTTTTTTAGATATTTTTAAAACAATTACATAAATTTCGTATATTTTTCATCACTTAATGTTGCACATTTATTTTAAACATTAAAACGTTAAAACATTATTTTGCAAATAATCGCAGAAGTTTTAAATTTGAAAGCCTCGGTAGATATAATCATTTAATAATTTAATCATACAATACAATTTTCAAGTTATAAACTTATCTATAATTGATAAAATGCAGTATATTATTAATTATTATATTATTAGTTTCCAAATTCTATTTTTATAATTATTCACTCTCTCTCTTTTGATTTCAACCCTAAGGTTGGTTTTGCAATTTTCTGAATTTTCTCCATTCATCTCTATTGTCAGCTATCCTCTTCAGTTCCTCATAGTTTGTTAGACCTGCATCGGAAATCATTCTTTTGATATAAGATGTTCTTGGTCGTCCTCGATCTCTTTTGCCAATTATATTCCCTTCTATTATAATATACAGAAGCTCTCCTTCGTGTCTTAAGACATGACCAATCATATTCTATCTTCTTTCTTTTATGGTGTTAAGTATCTTCCTGGTTTCATTTATTTCGTTTAAAACATTTTCGTTAGTTCTTCTTTCTGTCCAGCTTACTCGCAACATTCTTCTCTAGCACCACATCTCGAAACTTTCGAGGAACTTTTGTTTCGCTTTGTTCAGTACCCATAATTTCGCATCCGTAAAGTGCCACATTCCACACATATACTTTTATCAGCCGTTTCCTCATGCTTATGTTATACATTTACTCATGTTTTAAGAGCACAGTTAACCATTACATTTAACATTTTCCATCTTGGCTAATTATACTACCTAGATATCTAAAGCTTTCTACTTGGTCGAGAGTGTGGTTATCAATTTTAATTCTTAATCTATGAATACGATTCTTTTTTTGACACATCATTACCTTGGTTTTATTCCAGTTGATTTTAAGGTGATAGTTTGGAAGCAGTTTTTTTTATAATTATTATTAGATCCTTTAATCTTCACTATAATACAACCACAGTTTAAAATATACCTTAGAATTGGCTTAGATATATAATATTTATTATAATAGTTATAAATTGTATGAATATAAATAATAATAATAATAATAATAATAATAATAATAATATAATAATAGAAGGTTGGTGCATTTCGTTTGTATTAATTATATTCACATTTACAACTTTAGAAATTAGAAATTTTTTGAGCAGAAAATATGTTTATTATGAAATATTTAAAAATTGGAGTTTTTAATTAATTTTATGAACTAAAATACCTATGGAGTAAATTGTTTTGATAATTTCATATTTATAAGTTAAAGTAAAAGTTATTACTAAATAACTAAAATAACTATTAAGATATATGTATTTAAATAAAGATAACTGATTAGTAAACAACAATAGGTTGACATCTGCTGAATGTCCGAGTTTAATAAGTAAATAATAAGGGTCATGATATAGGTTAATATTTGTAATAAGTAATAACATTTAAAATAGTATATAGGTTCAACTGTACAAGGTTATTTGAATTACCTGTTCTAACATGTACACAGTATAAGAAATATTATACAACTAACAAAATCGCATATTTATTATAGTTTAAAGTCTTCAATTATAATTTAATAAAAGTTGAAAACGATTGAAGTATTTAAAAATAAAAGTATAATATTTCAAGTAGATTTATTTCAACGCGTGAAATATCCTTAAATATGTAGGTATTGCAGTTCAATAAGAATTAAAATGAAATATACATTGTAATTTAATTTAAATACTTTAATTTTATTTACGATTACACCCTTAATTATAATTCAATTTTCAAATATCTAAATAGAAATTGCATTCAAGACTCTAGTCTCCAATGTAAAATATTTTATAGTATATATAGACATATGAGAATATGAGATAGTTTAATTTAAGTTAATATGTTTACTTATTTGTTCTTAAATTCAAAGTAAATATTTATTACTGTCAAACAAAACATAATATGCATTATATTAGATTAAGGTATTAATATCCTATATGTAGAATACAGGATACAATAATTGAAAAATATATGTACTTAATATAAATAATATTTATGCCAAGTATATTTAACCAAATCTAATATAAGAAATAAAACAATAATATTAATATAAAATGGTGATTATTATTTTCAATATAAATATGTACAAATAAAATAGGATAAATAAAAGTTTTTAATTAGTAAACAAATATTTCTTTTTACCAAATGCTGCTAATTAAATTATATTCATTTTCTTTCCACATTAGGTAGTTTTTAATTTTGTTTAATCTGTAACAAATATAAAATATTTTATTAATAAATTATTAATCTTATCCATTGAAATAATCAATTAATACAAGTAATACAATAGTCATATAGTGTATGAACTAAAAAAATATAACTTAAGTTTAAATATTGATACTTAGGTACTCGGCTACCTTAATCTACAAAACTACTCTGGACTGCAAAAATGTAAACTACTAAAGTTGTAATATACTTATCAATACGTTTTTTAGAGCACTTAAATATTTGAAAGGTACCTACCTAAATTTTTTTTTTTTTTGTAAATGCATATTTTAGTCTGTATTTATATCATATATTACTAAGTATAGGTATTCCATAGCTGTAACCTCTTTATCGTAAAGAGATAAAAAAATAAATCATATATTATTGATTTTATAATAATATATTTTATTATGACATAATACCTATTAGGTTTTAAATTTAAATTTAAATAAAATAGGTACTCCATGAAATGTAATTACCTGTATAATGTGAGTAGTAGTATGCGTATTATGTGATATGAATTCTGTAAAGTTTCTAAATTACCCCTTAAATGTAATAATTATATAAATTCTGGCGCTGTAGTGGTAAGCATGGGCGCCCATAGTAGAAATTTTGGAGGTGGCAAAAAAAATATGTATTCTTTTAATATTATTCTATTTTAAATAAATAAAACTTGAAAAATGTAATAATTAAAAGTTATATTATATACCTGCATAATACGATAACAATCAATACAACAACAATCGGTTCAGATTTCTATATTAATTAATAATTATATAATAATAATTTCAATTTATTAAATTACAAGTTGATTTTATTTTTACAGGGAGGGGGGCAAGTTTCCAGTGTTGTCACCCCCCTATGAGCTCATGGTGATAAGTTCTAGGACATGCACATATAATATAGTTTTCTACTAATCTAATATACACGTCGAATAATATAACAATTAAAAATCTAATAATATTATGTAAAATATCGAGTAAAAAGTAATGTAAAATTGAGTATAACAACGTTTAGTAATAAATTAAGAATGAAGTTTATATAACTATTATATACGTTTTTAATTGAATAATTAGAATTCATAATGTTTATTAATATAATTTGATTCAATGTAATTTTAATATTTGTATTAATTTTGTCAAAAATAAAAACCTAAGTTCAATATAAAATATACGAATTTAATACAATATTGCATGATTACATGATTATGTGAAATATTAAATAGTAAACATCAGGATTGAACTATTGTCTATTGGGTACCCCGGAGAGTTTGAATATATAAAGCGATAGTAAACAAATGGTCGTAAAAAGAAAATTTTGGTTAGAAAAGATACGACATCAATGAAAACTTTGCAATTAAAAGCAATTCATTGAAATCGAATTAGTTTTCTTGATGATGTTGATAAATTACAAAGAATCAAAATTTCCAAAATAAAAACATCCTGGGAAAAATATTCTTTATCTCTTAGTATTCCCGGGTACACATACATATATAATATAATGTAATATACTTGTGTATAATACGACTTACGAGTAACTAATGAACTGTGAGTATAAAAATATACTTACAAAGTTCTACATATTATCACGTTTTTAAAAACAATCTCGCATTTTTCTATATTATTCTACATTAAACTAAATTTATATAGTAAAATATTGTATTACATGATATTCCGTTAACTAGTCGCTATAATCATATAAAATGAATTTATGATCTGAAATTATAATTATGGATACTGATTATATTTCATACCTACACTAAATTGCTACGTATACATTCCAAATACAAATTGGTTTAAAATTAAAGTGATTTAATTATAAACCATGTAAACAATTAAAATCTATTAAATAATAAACCGTTTCATATTTAAGGACGATCGAATATGGTTTAATGAAATAAAATGTGTTAAATCAATAATATCGTTTAATTTTTTCATATGTAATCTCAAACAATTTCTACATACACATATGTAAACATGTTATAATATTTAGGTCGACTAATTATTAAATCGATTAATTTAAATGTAGTTAATTTTATTATATGTAAACGTAGTATGTAATTGTAGATATAATAAATATCCAAAATCCAATTAATGATGGTATAATACAGTGAATATATTATATTTATGTACAAATTTTAGTTTAAATATTGATACCTAACTCAAGCTCATCACCTATTAGATTATAAAAATCTCTATAAATACTTAGTTATAATTTGTAGGAAAAACGATCAGTAATTGTATAGTTTAAACTATAATTAAGTATAGGTTATCATGGATATTTATATAAATTGAAAATTATAAAATAAAGAGAGTTAGCATATTTGCTGTTTGTAATTTGCTTAAAAATTGTATACCAATATTAAATACGAATATTCGATAATTACATAAAATTATTTTACTACATAATGTCATAGTAACAAAAAAAAAAGTTAACCGAGTTGCAGTACAATACTTAGCTGAACAGAGTAGATACAGGTAATTTTTTCATGAAAAAAATATTAATAAAGGATTGATGATTTTTCGTGATAGTAAAAATATATAAGTTTGAATGATGACTATTATTATAAAAATATTTTTATACATTACTTCATTAGTTCGTTTATTTAATATTAAGTAGTCGGCCTAGCACAACTGGAAATTTGCATAGAAAACTTAAAAATATAATAATAGTAAAAATAAGAAAATATATTAATAACTAATAATGATGAATATAATTATCAATTACTATCAAGTATCGAGTATAAGTGAAAGTCGGGTGAAAAAAATAAACAACAGAAAATATGATCATAATTATTATTGTCAGTGAATCAGACGATTGATATTATACGCGGAACGCGGAAGAGAGAAAAGATTTCACCAAACAGGAAACAGACCAACAGTTGAAAGAGAATTACGATCATTATAATTATAATATATTTTATTATAAATTTATGAACGATAATTTACGAATTAATATTGTGATTATCGTATTAACTATATTATTTAATTATGGTTCTATAATTAATTAATATTCAATATAATGGTTTAATTATGGTTTAAATAATGATACTTAAAGAAAAAGAAACTATATATATATATATTCCTATATGAAAAATTGAAAATACAATAAAACGCGAATACTATTTCCGAGCTTAACACTGAACGGATTTTAAATATCGTTTCTTTATTAGAAATAGGAAAACATTTTCTAGGATAGCTATAGCAGTTCTATTTTTAAATTTAATAAATACACGTAAATAATTTAATGTTAAAATGTATAAAATTTGTAACATTTAAAAATTAATTTTTTTCATATAAAAGGAAAAAAATTAAAATCTGGCTACTACTACTTTAAATCGGTCCAGCAATGATTTTATAAGTAATCATTTAGGTATTAGGTATATAATATTTAAGTTAAACGATATGAGGATAAATTATTATTATATTGCTGAGTAGGTATTTACCTTTTTTTGTTCCGTCGACGAGTCTGCATCGTCGATATACGTGTCCATGTCCATTGTGGGAAAACAACTGCAAGCACAAGCCATCAGTGTCTCCATGAACGCGGTGTAACATAATTTTACGTCCAATTGATTAACGTATTCCAACAGTCTTGCGCCTATTTGGACGAACTTATCGAAAATAGAAACGTCTGCTGTAGCTGTTTTGGATGTCATTGTATGGTGGACGAAGAATTGAATATAGATTTCTGATTTATTTCTTATTGAACGAAAAAAATATATAATTAAATTAAATTAATTTTAAAAAAAACGCCAAAATTCAGATAAATTCGGATCGTTTTGTTCAAAAGACACGTGGATGACAAACAAGGAGCAACTGCCGTAGTGCTGTCCGACGTCTGTGTTTTATATATTATGTTGTATATCTATTGTGCAGAGAAACCAACCGGTATAATAATACGTATTTACAGACTAGTTTTTCGTACACATTGATTTCCATTTCAATATTATTCTCATTATTATTATTCATGTTTACCTTGAAGTCTTAAAGACGTTCGCACACACTAATGTTGAAATTATTAAATACGACCTTGATATTGATTTTCTAATTTCAATAAAGTTTAACGCTGAGCAGTGTATTGTCACTGGTCTTAGGTCGTTTAAATTATCTAAGAAAATTATGTAAATATAACGTTTTAGTGTTTTGTATTTTACTTGACCTATTTTTTTTAGTGATATTTTTCGAAAACTGATATAAAATAAATTATTCTGTAACTACCTATAAGGATAATAAATTAAAGAAAATACAAATATCGAAATTGCTAACAAGCATTGCTTACGATGGTGAGAGAATAGGAGGGGCTTCATCTTGGTCAATGAAATATTGCCATCCCATATTCCCTCCCCTTGACAAAATCCTAAATACACTACTAACGCATATATCTATATTTATGTATGCGTTGTATTTGAAATTCCAATTTTGTACAGCGGATAGATAATTGTTTTAAAATATTGATAGTGTGAAAGGCGCGCAATAAATGCGTTTGTTATCGCGATGCACGACGTACATCTGTCGGTTGGCGGTAAATAAACCGAGATCAAAGGAAAAACGCACGCGTACATGGTGAATGGTGCAGATTGGACGGATTTTTATTATTGTTACAAACAAAATATGCATAAAATATTTTTACCCTTATTATTAATAATAAAAAAGTAAAATTTACTAAAGTATTAATTTCTACAAAGTTAGTTTAACTTTGACTTTCATGATGTAGAAAATGTTGTTTAGTTACTACATAACATATAACTTGTATAATAATTCAATATAAAACATGTACACGAATAGAGTCATTTGAACTGTAATGTCATTATGTCAACTTTAAATATTTATAAAAAATAATTTATCAAGTCAACTATGATGACAAATTTTCAGGGGGGCAAAATTATAATTTGCTCCCTGGCATATTTAACGGGGGGGTCAAATGCCCCCTCTGCCCCCCCCCCCTCAGCTCCGGCGACACTGCGCTTGTGTTCAGTAGTACCATTGACAATAGAATAGTGTATTCTATAATTGATGGTAATACGATCAAATAATAACTATGAATGTGTATGTAAAAATTCGATGGATACCTATAGGTATATTTCGATTTTCATTTATATATTCGATTTTAAATACAGCGCACGAATAAATATGCTCTAGTCTAGATCCATCTTAATATAACTGGCTACCGATTGAATGTGTATTTAAATTTTAAATATGTATAGTAGGTATACCGATTGTGAACGAGGACGAGCTTATAATAAGTTAATTGATCTCGAAAATATTGCTATAACTATTTATTTATTTGGATAGATCGATCCCGGAAGTATTTGCATTCCACTGTAACTATAAAGCGTTATATTAGTTATAAGTTTATAACTAATGTCTAAACTCTAAAAACACACACTTAATAGGTCAACACATAGAATATGTATTCTATACGTACGTCGATAGTGAATTTACTAAATAGTAAATAGTAGGTAAATACCTATAGGTTATGTTTGATTTTGAATTTAAACAAACGATGCAAGCTCAACTGAATGGTAAATATTTATATTACAAAATAGTGCAATTGTCTTACTGTCTACTGATAATGTATGTTTTAATAATTTAGATTATCTGTAGGTAAATCGTTAGTCATCATCATATTGTCATAAATCACACCAGTTACCAAATATAAATAAATATGTACATACTTACTCGTATTAACCTACTAACCTAGTTGCACAAAAGTATTTGGTCAAAATAGTGTTTTATACTCGCATTATACTAGTCGTATAATTATGTTTAAATTTGTGTCGCTCTTTAAATATTGATATTAATAATATTATAAATTTAAAGTCATTTGAAAAATGTGTTAAAGATTTATATCTACCTATTATAATAGGTAATAGATATATCTATCTACTATATAGTACTATCTAGTATCTGAACGCAAAGCAGTGCGCCAGCCAAGTTCCAACACTGCTGTCTGCTGGTGTATCTTTACATGAACCGATTCACTCGGTTTTTCTAACCCTTATATTATTCTTCCTCTTTAGATAGGCTTTTGAAATTTGAAAGCTTTAAATATGGTTTTCTAGTTGTAGTCAGGCACGGATCCAAAGTTAAGGTTTGGGGAGGGCCAATTGTTTATACTACGATAAATTATACTTCATATAAGGTTAGGTTATATGAAAATATATTTATATATATATATATACTTTCATATATTCATATAGGTTTGAAAAAAAAAACACTATATTAATGTATTTTACTTAGTAACAATAGTAATAATAATAAGCCACGAAAAATAAATGTACCTATATAATTCTTATAATTTTATAACACTAATAATTATAGAAACTACAAGTGTGTAGAATTAATTAAGTTGTTAGTATTTTTTAATTTTATCAAAATATCAATATCTGTAAAGATACTGAAAAAATGACCAAGTGATCTATAAAAATATTGTACCTATTCATAATTAGCCAAATAATATACATTTATAAATATAGTATAATTAAGCAAATACTTCATAATAAATAATACTTATCATTTCATGAATGTATCAAATAGAACCTTTTGTCTATATTTTTAATTAGTAAAATTGTTGGGAAAAAGTAAATCAACTATTAAATATACTGGACCGTAGACTATTATAAAGAACATGCAAAATTTAAAAGGTAATAAAAAAAGTTGAAATTACATTACGCCTGTGTAAAATAGGAGTGTAAAGTTTTAAACTTTTTTGATTTTTGAGCCATAATAATAATATACGAAAGTATAACACACATTAAAATTCAATTTTTAAATTCAATACTCCGAAAGTGATGAATGACGATAAGAAATGGAAAAATGAAAAATGAAATAATTACATTAATTCAGAATAATGTGTTTAATATACAGAACTATTGTCTTATCCTTAGCATCCAATAGAAACAAAATAAACATTAGTTTTAGTCGTTTTAGATTTAGTTTTAAACTTAGTCAAAATTTGGTTCAATTATTTGTGAAATAGCAGTTGCTCCTATCTATTCTGAATATTACGACGATCACTGTTATTAATAAGTCTTGGAAAAATCGTAATTGAAGTATTTGTACAATGTGAATTTTTAACGTGTGTACAGTGTACACACTAAATTTAATATTCTTCATAGAATTTCTGGAGGGGGCCATGGCCCCTCGCCCCCCCCCCTGGATCAATCTCTGGTTGTAGTAGTTACGCAACTGAACATTATAGTCGTAACGGCCATGAGAGCCGCGATACAACTCATCATATTAATATATAATCATCGAATTTGTTTCCTATTGAATAAAAATTTTATTCAAGGAGTCAAATTGTGAGGATTAATTAATTTCTTGCAGATTATTATATATTTTAATATTTATATTTATTAGATACATTTTGTTACTTACAGTAATACAATTTCTAGACTAGGTGATAACATAAGCGGAAATTTATTACAATTTAAGGGCGGACTAATATTTTTAAGATCAATATAAGCCATGGAGGCTTTATTATTTATTCATAAATATATGTTAAACACAAACAACTTTTTTTTTGGAGAGGGGCGGTTGATAATTATATGTATTATAATTTTATTAATTGATATTTTTTTACAAGAAAGTCAGACCCGGATTAACTCTAAATCATAGCCCCAGGCACTTTTTTCATTATAAGACATCAGTGCCAAATTTACCAAATTTAAGAATGTGGGGTCCCTCTTTTTTTATTTTGAGCGAAGCAACTAATGTATTAATTTCATAAACATTTTATTGTCCATATTATAATGATATAACTCATTTGATTTTATATTAAAATATTAAAAAAAAAACCTTTGTACTTTTCTTGAATTGTAAGAGTTGGAATACTACGAATATCGAATAATAATAGTCAACTGATCGATATAGTATTATGTCGGGAGTCGAATACTAATACCAAATTTGTTTGCTTTTTTTACTAATTTTTGAATGTAAATTAGTAGCAAAAATGACTATAAACTCATTGCACACTGTTGATGACATATATATATGATACTTTTCCTTTTCCAGGATTTCCAAACTTTTTTATATGTTTTTTCAATAAAAGAATCGACATTAGAAACAAGTTCAAGACAACCTAATTAATTGCCTTTTTTAGGACAGCCAACACTTCCAAATCTTCTCTAAAAGCAAATTTTCTAGACGATAAAAACTGAATAACCACTATTACTTGTTTTAAAACTTAAATTCAATACGTTTTTTCGTTATTAAATTTGTTTACTAATTCCCGATAAAATTGTTTACAGTTTTGAAGATCTAGCATTTTTTTATTGAATCGAAATAATCGTTAGATTGTTCATGATCATGAGCTTTTCTATTCATAAATCAAAATAACTTAAAAAAAAATTATACTTACAATTGTTATAAGACATGAGTAAATAAAATGTGAATTATAAATTACTTACGTCGGAAAGACCGATGATTACTCAATGGAGGCCGAAATATTAATGACAAAAAAATACCGATAAATACCGATAAGAAATAATAATAATTTCCATAGCGATGTCTATGGGTTTTTCAGAGTCTATAGTATATTATATAATAGTATTATTACAAATTCTGTAGTCTTTAGTATAAGCGATTACGATAACGGTGCTAAGTCACTAATGATGCTAATGAGTACTGACATTTATAAAGGTAACAATAACTTCTAAATCAAAACTATTCATGCCTATAAATTATAGCATGCATAACATATTAGATTCTGAACGAAGCGAAGAATGTACTGGCTTCACAAAGATATTTTTGTTTTCTGATGTATGAAAACACTTTTTCGGGTAGAAATAATGGTCCGATTACCACAAGTAGGGTATGCCTTCGGTAGAAAATCGTGTCTAGTTGGTACTCTATTTAGTTTATTTTTCGAATTTCTCAAAAGTTTTTCCTTGGGAGGAGAAAAACTACTAAAAAATGGCAAAAAATCGGCAAAATTACGGTTTCTGTTATTTTAAATCTTTTAATTTCGTGATAACTAATTGAGTTTTGATCGTAGGGACTCGAAAATTTTTTTGAGTATTAACATAGGTAATATTCAAGTGTGTTACAATTTTGGAACGGATTTGTTGATTATTTGGGTCAGTATAGAACTTTTTTCCAAAAATGTTTAATATTTCCGGCAATTTTTGATTTATTGGTTTGAAAATTTTATCGAAGTCTAGACATATACTACCTAATCTTTTTACAAAATATTTTGAAAATCATGACTGACAATTTTTTTTCATAAGTTTTTTGAAAGTTCTTCAAAATCGTCAAAATTACGGTTTCATTATTTTATTTCTTGATAACTAATTAAGTTTAGATCGTAGGACTTGAAATTTGTTTTAAATATTGACATTCGTAATTTACACACGTGGTAAAAGTTTGGAATTGATTATCAGTATAGCATATTGTAATAAATTGAGTTTCGCTCAGAATCGTATCAATATCATTGCATTAAAATCTTAAGTATAATAAACCACTAATTTCTTCGAGGATCGAAAGGACGAATGAGGAACATCCACAATTGACATTCCCACTTTTTTATTTTATATTTTTATTTAATACTAATAAAAATTTTTATTACCTATTACAAACAGTAACGTACGCAGGGTTTTAGTTCGGTTAATGTTTTAGTAACGACACTAAAATTAAAAATTGTTATTTTAATAATAATTACAATGATCCCAATAATTCTTATTTCTTATCTGAATTTTTATATTACATAAACACAATTAAAAGTTGAAAATATTATTTCATTATTTAAAAATATATAAATGCTTATCGATTAGTGTATAGTAAAACTAGTCATATCTAAAATATTATATGTTCATTCATTTCAAAAAATTATTTAAAAAAAAAAAAAAATTAAAACACTTTAAGAAAAAATTTTAAAAACAATTTTTAAATATAAATCTACAGTCTAGTGCTATTTTGAATTAAAAAAAAAAGATAATAAAATTTAGAAACAAAAATAAAAATTAATATACGCTAATTGTAACGCCGGGATATAATAATAATTAAAAAAAAATTTTAATCAACCTATAGCGTAGAACCAAAATTATTTAATTTATCAAATTATTAAGACTCACCCTGTATATATAGGCCTTTATACGTAAATAAAGCCTTGGTTTATAATAAGAATTATTAAAGCAGTGATTGCGTAGTGTGAAAGGCGAAACCTACGGGTATGATAAAAATTTTCCAGCCCTCTCAAATTAAAATTTGAAATTGCTCACATATAATATAAGTATTCTACATACCACTCATTGGTAGGTACATAATTAATATTACATTATTACCTACCTACATGTTATAGCTGACAATAATTTTTCAAATTTAAAAGCTTATGTATGTGTCCAACTTACATAAGTACATTAAATGCAAAATTTCTGAACATTTTCAAATTTTTTTAAAAATCATAGTAAAACAGCGAAAATTAAAGATTAAATATTTAAATTAGAAAAAACAATTTTCATTTTTAATGTTAAAAACAAAGTTCAGTCACATGCCAACGTTTATACATTAAAGACAAAACTTTTCAACTCTTTTTTTTTTAAAAAATGTTTAACTTATCAAATTTCAATAACTTGTATTGAATACAATATCTTCATAATAAAAATAGTATTATACATTAACGTTAGAATGTAAGATGTACTAAATAAAAATTGGTAGACCGAATAATCGAGTATGATCATTTTGTCTTAGATTCGAAACGAACAATGTGAAATGTGTGTTGGACTTAAAATTGAAGGGATTATTTTAAATGCAGCAGACAACATAATTATTGTGTAGTAGTTGTCCTTGACAGTTAAAACAGTTAAACAATTCTAAATAGTTAAATATATAAATTAATTAAAAAAACAAACGATATCTTGTACGCACAATAACAAACGATTCATTAACGATTTTAATCATAGACGTATTTTATATTATGCCTATAGCCGGCCTTAGACTGGAGTGAGGCCTGAGACAAATATGTTGGCACCTTAGTCTAATTTTAAAATTAATTTATAATATTAAAATTAAACTACATATATAATTATATTAATTCTTTAATTTTTAAGCTAAATTTATAAAAAATATTTATTATAATGAATATAAAATTTATATTATACAAACGAGGTCTAAATATTCAAATAAAAGTGCAAGGGCCTTTTAGTGTTTATAGGGCCGTCACTACGGTCTATGATTTAAAATTTGTATGGTAGTGTAAAATAGGTAAGTAACATATTTAGAGGTTGTATTTCATTAATTTAAATGTATATTATAACATTTCCATGTTCTGAGCATAAACATCATATTATAACTGATATTTTCACAAAAAATAATATAAATATGTATATATGATTATGCGAACGTCCTCTCACCACCATAAGCTGGATCCGCCACTGGTATATCTTATTCGTCAATATTGTTCTGTGTTTACAGTATCTATCGTGACAAGCTCTTAGAAGATTTGATAGTAAACAGCCACTTAATAATTGCTATTTAAACAATTATTACGACTCGCGAGTATATATAATATACTATACATTTCAAAAATAATAACATTTATTTTATTATAATTCTGGCTTAAAAACGTTATTTAAACGTTTCTGACAATTAATGTGTAAGTTGGCATTAAAAATATTATACTAACTACTGCAGTGTCGTAATTAAAGAAGTTGAGGTCTGTGTGTACAACTCATGTTTGATCCTCAATAATAATAATAATAATAATACAAATTTCACTCATTATTATATTTCTTTATAGAAAATATAATTGCTCGTAATTTTTACTTATGAGGGCGATTTTATTATTTTATTTTATTTTCCCGTACTGCGTAGAGGTCTGTGGTTAGGCTCGTGGCTATATTTCGCGGTTAGGTTAGTTGTTTTGATTACCAAATTCCAAATGAACATTAACTTTTTATATTCAATTTGAACATAAAAATTTTTATATATTTTACTAAACATAAAGTACTTGAATTTAAAAGGAGGACCTCGATTATATTAACACATAATCTATAAATAAGAGGCCATCTATCAAATACAGAAACCAGGGACATATTAAGGAGGACTAAAGACAAAAAAGTCTATGTTTAAAATCAATCGTATATTGTGAGTATATATCGTTTGTTTTTCTAATTAATTTATATTTAACTATTTAGTAGTGTTTAACTGTTGACCCCTATACAATAATTGTCTGTGGCACTAAAAAAAAAATCCCTGCAATATCAAGTCACACATTTCACGTTGCTCGTTTCGAATTTGAAACAAAATGAACACTTAGCACATTCGGTTCACCGATATTTATTTGATACATTTGACATTCTAATATTAATGTATATTATCTTTATTATGTTCAGTACCTACTGTAAATTATTGTCACTTATCATTACATTTATAATAAGAAACATTAAAATTGGATAGATTTAAAAATCTAATCAATATTTATTACCAATATTTTATCATTATTTTTTAATTTTTTATTACCTAGGTACTTGTATAATTTAACTGTACCTATTGTCTAGTGTCTTTTATATTTGGGCTTGCGCTATCAATTATTATCAATACAATTT
The DNA here is from genome assembly GCA_013282895.1 of Eriosoma lanigerum. Lineage (NCBI taxonomy): Eukaryota > Metazoa > Arthropoda > Insecta > Hemiptera > Aphididae > Eriosoma > Eriosoma lanigerum. The sequence goes on from CM023358.1 coordinate 57,251,092, forward strand.
TTTAACTGTATAATTGTTATGTAAAATAGTGAAATGTTATACCTAATATAAATTTGTATATCAGTTAAAAATAACCTAAAATAGGTATCCATTTGAATGAGTGAATCTTGTTCACTCATTCAAACTCATTTTATGTATAGATACACAAATTAACTTATAAAATAACAATAATTTAAAATAATCAAAAACAATTTCATATATGGTTGATGACAATATATTCTGACATATTATGCTTATGGATTTGTATACCTACCAATGAACTAATATGCATACACTATACACATAAAGCAGATAATGATAAATTAGAGAGCATATATTATAAAAAGAGAGCACATTTATTTGATTAAAGATTTATAACAATTATTGAAATATTTGATAACTAAGAAACATAATAAAACTAAATAAAATTTATTATAAATTATAATATAAAAGTAAATAATTAAATTATATTTCAGCAAAATGTTAAGACATTTTGGTATTTCACTGATATTGTTTCAATTTCCATTGGTTTATTATGTTTATTAGATTAATTCAAAATATAATTGCCTATAAGTATGTTTTTTTAATTTTTGTTCTTAAGTATATTTGAATTTAATAAACAAATTTATTCATCAAATTCATAAACAAACACTAATTTACTGGTTACATGGAATAGAAAATATAATACCAAAATGCAATTATATTGAATCATCAACAAATTCCAATAATGTTTGTATATATATTGAAATATTGGAATATTGTGCTAAAAAAGCACACTCCTATGTCATTTACAAAATTCATCAGTGACTATACTACTAAATGCACACTATACCAAAATACTGACGTTTTTCAAGTATTCACGTACACATAATTATTTAAAAATCATAAAAATATGGCACATGTTTATAGCACTAACAGGCATATAAATCAAATTAGGAATATATTACATAATATAAATATATATATTATTGTAGTATAAACGTATGTAAAAAAAAACAATGTAATATTATTGTACATAGACTCAACAAAATATTATTATTTTTTAACACAATACAATCAAAGTTCACGTTTTTTAAAAGTTAATAAATATTATAACTAATCTGATACAAGTGAAATATCATTTAGTCAAAAACATAAAATATATGTATTTATATATTATAATGTAATAAAAAAAAAATTCTGGTTAACACATCTGCCATTTTTGTATCTTTTTACACATTAAAATAAAAACAAAATGACAACATAATTTTTTTTTAATCATACATCATCATATGTTTAAAATATAAATATAATTTATACATTAGCAAAATAAGGATATGTGCATGAAAAAGCATGGGCTTTTAATAAATAAATATCATTTAGTTGAGAGGTAAAAGGAATTTCACATCTACAGTCTTTAGACCTGAGAGAAAAATATAATAATTAAGTGGTCGAACTCAACCGCGATTATCATGTACTTGTCAGTCTCTTCAACTTATCAGATTTTTAACAAAATAATAACATTATAATTAATAATTAAAAGAAAATTATCATAGTAAAAAATATATTATTTTCAACTATAGTCTTGAGAGTCAAATGTTCATATATAGTAATATAATTTAAAGTAATTTTATAGTATAAATAATATTATTAATTTAATATAAAATCAAAGTCATTTCCACCTCTTTTTTAAAATATCACATGCGTAAAAAAAATTCAATTTTGAAAAGGAAAAAGGATAAATCAAAATTTAAAAATTGTTTAAAAATTAATTTGTTCATTTACGCGCGATGAGATCATATTATATCCAGAAACAAATTTAGAGCTTTTGAAATACTGCAAACTTATACTTAATAATAACACATATTATATGGCATTTACGTTTTAAGCCTATTAACATTAAAAGGTGGTTTACATATAGATAGTTAAACATGAAAATATTAAATAGGTATTGATTTTTACATTGTCTTTCCACAAAAAAAAAAAAAAAAAAAATAGTAATAATAATAGAAAAAATACATTTGTATAGACTTTTAAATAATGAATGTATAACATGTATCTAAATTTATGTTTCCATTTTCAACAAAATAACGATGGTAAAAATAAGTAATATCTCATTTGTATATTAACAATAAAATTTTTAACATATATTTCATAGTGTTGAGTCAAAACAAGTGAACATTTTTATAGTCAATAGTTTCGTTTTTGTAAAGTGGCGTTCACCCGATTATTTTCTAGCGCAAACAAATCTATACGCAGTGATAAAATTTGTGCCTGACAACAACAAGAATATTCGAAATAAGCAAAACAATATTTCGTGGCATTCTTGCACAGCTTTCGGTTCACGTTATTAGTTGTCAGAAAAATAAACTGTAAAGTCGGCGAATTGTTGTACAAAAACACAATTAGATTGAAGAAAAAATGTCAAAGTGAACGCACCAACAGTGGAATTACATCGATTTGGGTAAATAAAATAATAATTTACAATTAAATAATAATAGAAAAAAAAACGAAATATTACATAATAATAATATGATGTGTCGTCTCGTCGGTGGACTAGTTGATTCAATGAGAAATAATCTCATTTTCGACCAACGAATTTCGCATAATAAATATAACGTCGTTAACAAAATGCGAAAAAATACAGAGACACTCACATATTACATAATATTATACAAAGTAATCAAATAAATTAATTAGGCACAGATATTAACCCCCGTCCCTATCCCCTAAGCAACTGGTTCCGGGTCTGGCGCCGACCATCGTCTCTTGTTCCTTCCGTTCTTGTCGTCGTCCACCAATTGCTGTTGGACTTTCTGTACGGCCGTTAAATGACGATGATGTTGCTGTTGATGATGATGATATTGGTTGTGTTGCTGCTGTTGTTGTTGTTGTTGGTGGTGGTGGTGGATGAGATTATGGTGCACGGTGGCAACAGAAACGGGAAGCGTTTGTTGCCGTCGCTTGCCTTGTGTGACCGTGTCCGCGCAGACGGTTGCCGTACGTTTCGTCAGTGACACGCACACGTCTCCCACCTGCAAACGTTGGCACGTCAGTCCGTATTTGGCCAGCGTCTTGGCCGGGCTCCACGATGCCCAACCTCGCCCAAACACGAAGTACGGGTGTTCGGCGCTGCACTCCATTTCCACCTGGAGCGACTTGGGCGCCGACGGCACAGAAGTCTTTTTGTTGTCCCCGCCGACCACCTGTAAAATGAGAGGAAATATTAATTACGTTATATCAATATCTATTTTATAACTGTTATACAATATTATATTTTCTTATTCTGGCCTTAAATTCTCAACTAGATGGGGTCGGCCACCCTAATTCTATACTACCATTCCATAGATCCCAATTTTCTGCCTTCTATCCATTTACACCAGCTATCGTATCATATTACTCTTTATTCAATATATCACCCTTTTCTTCGGTCTTCTTCCACCCCTCTTACTTTTAACGTTCATTTGACATTTCCATAACAATTTTCACTGTCTCTGTATTATCTCTCCTTCATAACATGTCCAAGCTCATTCTATTCTCTCTCATTTTCCCTACAATTGATGCAACTCCTACAATTTCTCTTATATATTAATATTTGATTTTATCTTCTCTGCTTACTACATACAATATCTCCGCATCACTCATCCTCCGTTTCATTATTTTTGTTTTATGCTCAACATTCATCCATACAAATTTGCCGACGTCAGTACTTCCGTATAATATTTAAATGTTAGGCATTCTAATCATAATTTTATAGGCATTCTTTCGTAACGCAGAACACCCAATGCCTGCCTCCAATTCATGCATACACATACATATTTTATTATATTTTTCATGGTCTCCATAAAACTACCATTCTTTTTCGATACCGATTCTAAGCACTTGAACTTATCTGTCTCATATCTATACTGCATCATCATTCATCTTAAATCGTCTTTACATTATGTTGTTTTTGTCCTAACAATTTATTGAGCACTTCCTTCAAAATCATACACGATTGAATCTGTTTTACCCCTATTAATCCTTAGTTATTTGCCTTCAAGCGTTGCCTTCCACTGTTCAAGCAATTTAATTTACTTTTTCACTATCCACTAACACTAACTAACATCATCTGAAAATCATCAAATATCATTAATAAATAATAATAATATGTTTCATTATACATGTTTTTACTAGATCGCACTAAGTCCATCATCATTTACCACTAAGCAATATATATGCACGCATTACGCATAATAATATAATAATAAAGTCGTCGTCGTGGCCTATTCATATATTTTTTTTTTTATTTAAATAAAAATGCATATAAAATTCAACGTTGACGTCGTATATATTAGTTATATACATAATATATTACACGTATACGAAACGAATGCGCTCGAGACGCGAATAATATTTAAATTCGTTTCTATTGTGTCTGTATGCTTACATCACGTATGGACTATGGGCGTATGTGCATACATACTTACTATATAATACTATGTGACATTGTGACGGGAACAATGTAACAATATAACCACTCCCAACTCCTACGTGCATTTATAATGCGAATATGTGACACAAGCAACGCGCAACCGTCGCGGATACTCTGGATATGGACGGCAAAGGAAAGTACGATAATAATATGTGCAATGTATTCGTGATAACAATAATATGTTTCACGTCTGGAAACCGGCTAGAACGTTGAGTGTTGAAATTGCCTCCCCGCGAGATCACCAAACAAAATATTCAAATTCGATAACTCTAAAGTCTAAAATACAAATAGAATTTCGGTGTTTTACAGATTATAAGGTTATCATTTGGACGGTAATATGCGGGGTTACACATCTATAGAAAATAATAACATTATACACGTAGTTCTATCGTTCGATAAATCGAAATTGTAAATTGTAATTGTACGAAATGATAAACAAAACAATTATGTAAATTCTAAAGAAAACAACGCGAGCGAGTGTGTGTACATGTTATCAAATGCGGTCCGCGGAGCGCGTTTCTTCGTCCTCTAACAAGGCCATAACTTTCAGAAAACAAGATCAGTTTATTTATTATTTAATGCCAATAATTTAACACCCGCGGGCGTTGTGTGTGTGTACGCGCGTTTGTTTGTTATGTGTTTATGGCATCTCCATCGCGTCGGTCGGTGGTCGGGAGTGCAACAGGTCAACAAACCCGACGCGACGTTTGTCCGCGAGAGAGGAGAAGGTTATCGGGTGACGGTGGCTGTGCGTTTGAATACGAGCGGTGGGGAAAATGGCCGAGTGGGGAAGGCCCGCCGAAGACACTGGGGGGAATAATAATATTACTGTATTATAATAATATGCTATTTAACTATTATTATAATGTAATATTTATTTGTATTATTATTATTATTATTTGTCTATGAGCGGAGGAGAGTGTACCTACATTATACAGGTTCATACTATTCATACATTCTGTCCGCGTGAACACGTCGGACAATCAATCGGTCGGCGGAGTGTGGTCGCGGCTAGGTGAACGGGCGGGACGACGGGGGAACGGCGTAATCGGAGACCGATATTAAGCCTACTACGACGGCTACGTTAGCCTACATAGTAATGACCCTGCCATGACTCAAGGACGAAATTCCCCTACCGCCGCCTCTGCCCACCGGCAGATAATGTTCGTATATTGTATTATATGATTGTTATTATATTTATAGTGTACCTATAGCATATTCTGTCTTCGTCTATCTAACGAGAATATAGGAAAATCAAACCAACGCAGAAGATTAATTGTGACGTTTAGGTTAAACTTATAGAGTATAAACTTCTATTATCAAATTTAAAAAGAAGCATATTTCGGACGGAATGTCATATCTGTTTTGTAAAATATCGTCTGGCAAAGAAGTTATAGTGAATTAAGTTTTATATTTTTTTTTTTTTTAACACGCTGTAACTTCTTTTCCAGACGATATTTTACAAAACGGATATGACATTTTCTCCGAAATATGTTTTTCTTTAAATTTTCTTATAGATGTTTATATTCAAACTTCAACCTAAACGTCACAATTAACGTTCTTCGTTGCTGTGATTTTGCTATATTCCCCACTAGACAAAGTCAGTATCATTGAAAGACATGTGGGTATAACGTTCTCGTATAGCGTTTTCTATCTGCTTGCACTCGTTTCACACAACACGCGAACAAATGATATCATACCATACTCGTGTAACCAATACATTAGTGTATGATATCACGTGGAACATGTTTGTGAAATGAAAATGCACTCGTAGATAACATTTTCATTGCTAGATATCACTACAGAAGTACAAACTATAAATACACATTTTTTTTAAAAATGTTTTAATATTATAAATTTATAAATTAATTAAACACTAATTGAAAAACGCCAATTTGAACACTATTCAATTTTTTATGATAAAATCACAAAATATATTTATCAATATTCATTACAACACCCGGACACCATCAATTTTGACGATAGAACTTTTCTGCACTGGTATAAAACGAGTGTACACAGAACCATTATTTGAAATTTGCATTATCAATTGCACTTTTTATATCAAACATTTTTAACAATAATTATATACCAGTGTACACAATGCAGGCAGAGGGAAAACGCTATTGATGTAAAATGTTCGTAAGGTATAAAGCTTTTATCACACACGTTATATATCACACGTGAATATTGTATAATTTATATAATGTTATGTTATAATGTAGATACCTACGTGATTATTATTGCGGTCGGAGGAACGTGAACGATACATTCAACAGTACACCAGTGACGGTTCCAGTTCAAGATAACGATGAGAGGGAGGAATAATATTTTTTTCTTGTATTGGAACTACAGGTACTACGGGGTAAATTAAAAACTACAAGAATATTTATATACAATTTTATACATTTTATTATAGTATGTTTTCATATAATAATTGTCTATTGTCACATGTGAGAAATTCTGTAGTTAATATTATAGATTTACAATATTATTAGTTTATTACGTATTACTAATTTTATATATATATATTATCTAATTTATAAAAGAAAGTTTAACCTTCATGATTAATTTCAGAAAATATTTATTATTAATATATAATATTCTTCAACATCGACGTCAATATAATAAGGGCTATTCCGTTTATTATATTTTTTGTCATCTTGGTTCGTAAACATGTCTTAACACGATGAAAACATTAAAAATGTTGCTCTGAAAATACAATACTTGCCGGTATAAGAAGTAGATAAACCATAATTATATTGTATTGTTTATATATTTTTATAAATAATTTAAAAAAAAAAAAAAATAGATAAAATATTTAATGATATTGATATACGTGTTGGTATAATATTTCTTTACAATATAAATCGCAATGTTAGGATATTCACTTGAAATCTTATCATTATTTACCCAGAATTCGTGCCTTAATTCAATTTCGCCAAGTAATTTGATCTCAATGCTATCTTTTAAATAAGACAAATGTTTGGATAGAAGACCTCCAAATTTGTTAATAATATTTTTTACCTTGTTTCTGAGAACATATTTTTGTTGGAGAATATACCAGTTAATAAAATAAATCAAGATCAAAATTTCCAATTACCTCTCCACTGAAAGTCTGAAATGATTCGTTAAATCATTTATTATGTTATCGAAAAATGGTATTATGAATAATATAATGGTATGGTAATATTATATGATACAGAAATATTTAATTCCTCAAACATTTTTTCACAAATATTAAATATTTTAACAAACGTACCACTACTATGTTGCGGTTTTAAATTTAATATTGACAATACATTTTTAATAATATTGCCTGCAGAGAGTTTGTTTTGCTTTTTATATTGCAACAAGCAACAGATAGTAGAAGTAACTGAAAATATATTAGAATAACGTTAATGACTTTGAGACCTTATTTGTTTTTGAAGATGACATGGTGTCAGATCATTCTAATATTATGTTATCTAAAATTACTAAAATTTGTATTAGAGATATAGAAAACTGTAATATCAAATTATGTTTTCTATCCATCGAATTTAACACAAAAAATGTAGAGACGATTTATTAAATATAAAAATTTGTTTAGCAGATTATACATATATAATTTTTTTTTATAACGTTTATCCCATAACCGCCACCATAAAAAATATTACCTATTGACTTGAAAAAAAATAAGTCAATGAAAATACAAACAAATAAATTTATCATAGAAAACATAAATAATATAGCTCACTTTTTCTAAATTATGATCTCTATTTATTATAACTTCAGTAGATGACTCCGAATCTCCGATCACTCATTATTATCAATAATATTCTTAAGAAATAATATAATTAAAATATATTTAAAAATTAAAATTGTATATAATACATTATTTGTATAATCTTATCGCGTTTTTACTGTTTTCAATATATATACATGTTTTTTTTAATTAAAATATTTTAATAATGTACTACCATTTCTTTTTCTATCCATATTATAAATGTGTTAAATTATTATTAATTTTTGTCAACGAGAACAACATAATTTACGTTATATTCAATTTCCGAATATTTGATAATTATAAAAGTACCGGTGATAAGAAAAAATGTTAACGTATTTCATATAACAATATTAACAGGTGATGCACACCTGTATCCGCATTAGTAATATTCACCGGCATTATAGAATCAGTTCCTTTTTTCCAACCAGTTCTTTAAATTTTACTATATTGTTATCATAATATAATTTATCATAACATTAATTTGATCTAATATCGAGTATGTTATAAGTCGGTTATAAATTGGCATTTGTTCGTAACAATGTACGTACGTACAACGTATGATTAGTTTTTAGAACATTAAAGCAGATTGCCTATATTTCATTCCCATTGAAAATTAAATTTTTCCTTTAGAAAGGGTGTGATTGGGATGATCACCCTCCCTCCTTTGATCCGCTCCTGCAGAGCACTCTTCTTAGGTTAGGTTACTGCGAAAAGACACGGGTACACAGAAAGTAGACAGTAGTACAGCGAATTCGGACACGGTCCGGCTCGCGACGATGCCTGCGCTGTACCCCTAATAATAAAAATGTACTTAAATATAGTTTCAAAAAACCAAAATTTGCGTGGGAGAACGATTTGTGTTTCTAATATTACTTAATGCATATGCATCATATTAATCATATGTATTTTTTTGAAAAAACATTAAACGAGTATCACGTACGGATGATTTAGTATAGTTTTATTTTATATACTATTATTATTGTTCGAAACGATTTTACGATGGCACGCCATTTATTATTATTACTCCCATTATAAAGTTTATTAGTTTTTATTAAGTTTTAAACTTCATCCATTCATACGTATTATTATTGTCACTACGGTACATTATAATATATTAATAATAATAATAACAATAATAATATTGATATTGCACTATCACTTAACTGTTATTAAATTATACAATTTACAATGAAACCAACAAAATATAACTAATTAGGTATTTTAAAAGGCCAATATGGCCAAGTACTTCCAAGTACGCGTTTAAATATGTTATCGTTTTTCATAAAATAGATAATTATTGTAATCTGTAATAACTAATAAAATTATAAGTATAATGATGATTCATCCATACATTGTATGTTTTTTTTTTTTTAGGAGAATAGAATATTTACAAGTCCAATTCATTGTATTCTAACATGTATATATAGTGCTATTTAAATGCATTTAGGTTTATTTAATAAATAAATAACATTTAGGTACTAAATTTTAATACGCCTGACGACCTAATGATAAATATTGTTGTTATAGTACAAAGAAAAAAAGTATCACATTAGTCCGAGTACATGAAATACATAATATTATAGCTATATAATACATTCTACCCAGTTGGCTGTATTTCAACAACGTGTTATAAATCGGAAAAAAATACCTATAAGTATCTATTATTTTATATTTATTAAAACTAAATAGTAATAAATTATTATTACCCACAATATTTTAATCTCGGTCAAACAGAAAAACATCGTTCGAAAATAAACTGTATAAATATAATATGTATATTATTCTGTGCAAGTGCTCTTTGCTTGTATAGGTTGGTAACGAGAAAAAAAACCACTAAGCATTTGCAAATTGTAATTAAATAGTATTATCTGTAGTAAACATATTATGTGCATTAATCAAATGTTAAGTGGCACAGTCTGAAGAGTTCGGTTTATCGATAAAAATTAAAAAGCGAATTCGATATACTATTATGTATAATGTATATATTGTATATTAATTAGCTATACCTTCTGTTTCATTTTCATGATAAATAATAATAATAATAATAATAGCCATAGCCGTACATATTATAAACATAATAATATTATCATTTGACAGCGTAATGGAAAACTTGGATATAAAATCACTTTAAATATTACGAGACTAAAAAACATTAAACAAAAAAGTAAAATAACATAAAAAAGTATACTAATGTTTAGGAAACAGTAATAAATTTGTACACAATATTGTTTTTCTTTTATGAATGGCATGCGACATAAATGGATGATTACGCATAAAACGACATCGCCGAGGTCATTCTCTATTTATATCACTGTTTATACATTATATTTCGATTATTCTCTGTCGGACCATTTGTATAATTATTATCAATAAAATTATTATTTATCGGAGATTAAAAAAGTGCGATTACTTTTATTTGCCTCATCATTAATCATTCGTATGCATAAATGTACGATTTGAGATTTGTGCAGAACACGGACGAATCATTATATATTACTATTTAGAGAAACACTCAAAACACTGCAACATTGCATAAATATGCAATATCTTCTAATATCATACGTTATACGATCTTCAGAAAACAATACATTAATGCATGCGATATTAAATGTAAATAGAAGTAACAAAAAAAACGAAATGACAAACAATTACAAAATATAATAATATATTAAAATATAATTAATATAATTTATTAAATTATTATAATGCAGGTATATTATAATTGACAAAAATTCCAAATGATAATTATCGATCTATACATTGTAAATTAAAAAGCTCCGGGTATATTGTATTTTGAAGATAATTATTTTTTTAAGGAATACAATATATGATACTTAATGATACTTTGTATATATATATATAATATAAATAATACGAGTACATGGAATTGTTGTTATATCTACATTATAAGGAACAAATATATATAGGGGTAGATAATATAGGTAGTTTAAAACCTATTCGATTTCAGTTTAAACAATATCATAATGGTTGGTAACAAAGAATTATTGACAAGCCATTAGATTTTAGTAATCTACATAGTTTAGGAGTAATATGCATACTATATAGTAACTTTATTTTTATTGTGTTCTAAAATAATATATCTACATTTTTAAATTGAATTTGTGTTTAATAATAAAAATATCACATATTTTGTTAAATTAATCTGTTAAATGTTAATAGCTGTTGTGAGACAATTTATCGCCTCGCTATAGAATTTAATAACAACATAATATTATAGCTTCTTATTTCTTCGCGTTATCTATTTTTTTTTTTTGAACATAACTCGATGAGTTTTGTAATAATAGTGCAATAATTCTACATAAGGTACATTTCAACCACCCAAATATATTGTGTTGATATATTTTGTCACCCTCGAAAATTCGAAAGCGTATCATTGAAATGTCGTAGGATAATGACACGAATCGAAGGATATTATGAACGACGTTCGACGTCCTCGATGGGATGCAAACGTGCAAGTCGGCCGCCATTGAGGACAATCAACGCCGCGAAAATCGGTTTACATGAATGAACTCCCCCGCGCGATTCATAAGCTTCCCGGGGACGAACAACGCGTGCGCACACGTCCCGCTGTTGACCGGGCTCACTAGGTCCCGCGGAGTAAACAAAGAAGAGTCGCCGTATAAAAGCTATATAAACGCCGCACCGAGCGCTTCCGTCCTCCACCAGCGCAATAATAATATCGACAAGTGTAAACGACGTCACGCCTCATATCGCACACGTCCGCGGGATAATTGAATATTATATTGTTATCGGTGTTACATTATTATTAATATTAAATGTACGTAGTTTTCGTACGTGATTTTCGAAGGGTCTTTGGTCCGCAGTATTTTTCAACGTAGCATATCGCAAAGGGTTTCTCGTATATTTCGATGTCGGCAGATTGTATAATAGGGACTAATGTTCTATACATTTAAAATGTCCTCAAATATGACCGTGCGCGAAAAACGGATGTCTTACGATTTCGTAATAATATGTCATTGTGTCCACGAAGAACGTCCCGAAAATGTTGTCGAGACAAACGAAACCAAATGAAAACACATTTTTTCTTCTCGTTTAACGTTTGGAATGTCAAACGTATTCTATTTTGCTCGTTATAATAAAGATTTTGTTTTCGTCTTTATAGCAAACACATGCACCGGTCGTGTCCATACCAAAACGGCTTCGACCCGGCCAGATCACGCGTGAACACCACACTCCCACCACAGAACGATTAATATGATAATAATATCGTCACCCGGCCCGACCGTGTATTGTTGTTATTCATTTCGACATTATTATTATTATTATTTATGCGCGTACAATATATTTTATAAATAACGTAACTCTCCTCTACTCGGTGCACGCCGAACGGACGGACAACCATGACCCCGAGTTGTAAACTATAAGGATAAACGCGTTAGCACTATATTATATTATTATATTATAGATTATAAAATATAGTGATCTCGTCGTCGCAACAACAACAGGCATGTTATATTTTATTCGCGTTTAAAAGGTTCCATTAAAATTATAACACGCTAATCTCGTTTTGCATAATATTTCGTAACACGTTATATCATACCCTGGTAAAATAATATATAAAGTACTTGACGCAAGACGAACCGCGAAAATTATCGTGTGTGTTTGTGTGTGCGCGCGCGCGCGGTATCGCGTAATAGGCGGATAAAGACGGAACTTTTATCCGTCATTAACATAATATTTCTACATGAATATATTATTTCATAATTTAGCGAATCGTTTCATTCAGTAAACGAAACAAATCGGAATGGGTAAAAGGATTTTCATGGCGACGACGGTGCGGATGTGAGGGAACCACGACCCTCTTCTACATACAGTCTGCACCGACCCGCATCGACGTGACCGCGGCGGCGTGCGCATGGGTTTCGGGAGTATAATATACCCACTCGAACGGTTCTGCTACTATTATATTTATTGTACACGCGTCTGTAATGTGCGGAGCGCCACATTAGCATTTTCCCAATCGATGCATTCCCGGCGTGACCTTCGGACGAAATAAAAAGGTCACGCACGCACTTACGCGTTGTTACACACACACACACACACACGATATTGTGCTCTCGGCGATTCCAGCCACACGATTCCGTTTCGGCATTGTGTGTCCGATATCCACTTCATTTCCCCGCCGGTCCGATCACCCATATTCGTATCGTACCATTTGCTATTTACGGGTTTGACACGTAGGCGCATGTTTTATCTTTCTCTCAACGTTTTTGGCCGTCAATTCCATTCTCGGACATCGTTGTCGGTTTTTTCCCTCCCCCTCCCCCAACCACGAATCATCGTGCACATCGCCGGGAACTCGTTTGTTGCACAAATAGCTTCGTGCAAATAGACACCACTAGCGAGTACTACAACGGGAGAAGAGCAAAAGTAGTACATTGAAACACTTGCGCGCGCGCGCGCCCTTACACTTGCCACCCGGACCGCCCACGTCGCAACGAGACAAACTAAATAATATAATATTATAGGTATTAACATTGTTGTTGAATGAAATTTATCCATTTTCGATTATGGCCATGAGACGCGCGCGCACATTTCCGTTTTTGCATGTACAGGTAATAATTTCGATTAGAATAAAATACGTTACATAATCGAAATTCGCGATAGGAACAGCGGACTATCATCGCAGTCGCGACGTACGAATGAAAATTATATATATATAAATAATAATAATAATTTATCTCGTTTAGGCCGTTTTCCGGGTTTAGATAAATAAATTATGAACTGATAACATATTATATTATCAGTACCGTAACTATTAGCCACTGGCAACAGGGCTTTCGCTAGGAGCGCAGTATTACGAAAAGGGCAAATTTAACGATGTTTATAAATAAAAATAAAATTTTTCATTACTATATTGACGTATATAGAAAATTTAAGACACGAAAATAATAATAATGTATAACACATAACCATAAAATCAACGAGTTTATAATTATAATACAAGTTAATAATATTTTATAATACGACATACTCGTATATTTTGCTGTTATACTATAACTTATTTATCAGGTCATGATGTTTTACAAAAAAGGTATGACATTTTCGCCAAAATATTATGCTTCTCTTTAAATTTGCTTATAGACGTTTATGGTCTAAGATCTAACTCAATTTGAGTTTTGCGTTATTGTGATTTTGCTACACGGGAATATTTGTTAAATAGACGGAGACAGCATTCTTAAAAAACATGCGGGTAGCGTCCTCTGAACGTTAAAAAAATAAACTCGATACTAAATACAATAGGTTGGACTTATCGCTAATTCACCAATATTCTATATTTAAATCAAGCGCACGGCGAACGCCTGACTAACCTGGGCGGTGTTGTCAGTATTTTCATTTAGTAATTTTATAACATGACGCATAAACTGCAATTTTTAAAAAAAATCATTGCAACATTTGTTAAAACGAACAAAATGTAAAATAATAATACAAGGAACAGATTTAAAACGTATAAGATGAAATACACACATTAAATCAAATTATTTATTCGATTTACTGGAATTCTGATTACTCGAAAATAAATCATTAATCAGAAAATGCGCAATAAAATAACTTACGATATGATTTAATATTTCGGTACGAGACAATTTTGGGTTAGGCATATTTTATAATATCACATCATTAGTTATTATAAAATGAAAATTCTGACGATTAAAACAAAATAATAGAGTTCAGAATATATAAAATTTTGCCTATAACTTATTATAATATTGAGTATGACAAGTGAGTTATGTGATCTAATCGGTAATAATTAAAAATATTTTTAAGGTATTATTATTGTTTTAATTATTTTTTTTAGAAAGCATTTATAATTACAATTAGATTGTAGAACTACATTATTAATTGAAACAAATCGTAAATAACAGTTATCGTTATTAAATATTAATGTCATTTGAATGGGTTTAAAACACAAATGAATTCATAGATAAATATTATACTGCTAATGAAATCGCAATAATACCATAATTAATTATAATATTTCCTGGAATACATCAATTTCCAGATCAGTTGAAGGGAAAAACATTTTTAATACATTGAAATGGAAAGATTCCAATACATTTTGAATAACTATATAGGCATGTTTTAGCGAGTTAATTTTTGATAAACAGTTTACTGCTAAACATATTTTATGTTTAATGATACGCTTTATAATAGAATAGTAAAATGTATATAGGTAGTAAGTACCAAGAATTAAATCATAAATATATTAAAATATTTGAAACCAATAAATTAATATACTATATTATTGGAATTCAAGATAAATGCGAAGTTAAATATATTAAAAATAGAATGACACTTTGATGACATACTTGGAATCGTTTGATAATAATTGCATTTGATTATCTACTAGTCAATTTTCTTATAAATTATTTTCGTATCCTACCGAAAACCGTTGGGTCCTAATTAAAATAATATTATTAATTCTGATAACTGATAATTGGTTGAGGATTGATGATTGTTTTTGGACATATTCTCGTAAAAATAAAATTATAATAGTTAATCATGGATAATGCATGGATCTAATCAGTAATGTGAAACGTGATACAAATATTATAAAACTAAAATAACTCTAACTGCGATAATACGCTTATATTTGTATAAACGGAACAAAGTGAACGCAAACAGCAGTGTACTAATAAACAACGTAGATTTACGTCCGAGAATTTGTCACAGACCAAAAACATCAAGTAATCACATATTCACATGACGTATTATGACATTATGTTTGCACACTTTTGCCGAAACGTCTATGCAACATTGTTCGTATATTTCGTGCAACATATTTTGCGGTGACGGTGACACGACATGGACATACTGACATGACAGTCTGAGACACGTTATCGAAACGAGACGTATATTGCGCAACACTTCCACGATCAAAATGCAAAGGCGTAAATATTATTATTAACGGCTATCGAAAATTTAATAAATTATTTATTATTATTCATTAACTCGTTTGGAAATGTTTTAAGGTAGCTCGGGGGATAAATAAAAAAAAAAAAACGTAGCTAAACACAAAAACGCGGGCGGGCGCAAAGCGTCGGGTCGTGTGGTCGTCTACGGACAAGGAATTTCAATGCGCGCGCGCAGAATAATGTAACACACAAGACACAACCAAGCCACAACCAAGTACGACTATTATACACATACGTACACGCACTCACGCACACGCATACGTCTGTAGAGCCAACTCGTGCCACACAACATGGCCGCCTCCACAAGCTCCGGGTTTTCCACACCTCTTGAACTAGAACCAGTCTGGAACAATGTCACTCACTCGTTCCTCGTCTCGAACGGTGGCCGCCGCGTTCCTCTCGTGGACGCCCAAGGTCGCACGGCAGATTTCATTCCCGTCTCCCTCACACGCTCAATATATCTTTCTCTCTCCACCACTCCGCACCCACGGTCGTATTGACGTCGTGATAGGACAAAAAAATAATAATAATAATAATAATAAAATAAAAAACCCGTATCGTCTTGGTTGCATTCCAGAAGTTATTATTATACACACAAATACAGATGAGGTTCATTTTTTTTAACCGGCACACTAATGGCTCTCCTTTCCACCACTATCCGCCGTATCATCGGGTCTTTCTCTAAAACCTGATTTCGAGTAGAGAACATTTTTACTACACATTTTACTATAATATTATACGCACGGGGACGAGATCGCCCGATGTGTTCTTTTTATAATAATAATATATAATATTATATATACCTGTATGTATAAGAAATTAAGAACGAGTTAGGTTAGGAAAATACTATATTATACCTATAGTAATAATAATTATTATACAACTTCCTTATCGACAAGGCCTAGACAAATAAAAAAAATCATCATTACCTGATGATTTCTTTGGTCGCCATAGCTAAGCGTGATCTTTATGTTGCCTTTGACCGCTGCAGAGTCCGTGACTGGTTCGATTCTGACCACCGTGCTGGGATCGATTCTGTGCAGGTCGTTGTCCTCCACGGATTTCAGGAAGTCTTCTGTCCTCATGTCTTCTACTTTTTTTATGTTACCGTTGGCCAACCGGATCAGCGAGCCCTTGGTGAAATTCGACGTCTTTACGATTGGCGACAATGGCGGTTCCGGTGTGGTGCGCCGCGATTTCTTTGGCAACGGTTCCGCGGTGACGACGATGTTATTGTTGTTGACAGTAGACGTGACCCCTATAGATGCTGCTGGTACGGGTGGAGGCGGTAGTATCCGCTGCTGGTGTTGTTGTTGTTGTTGTTGAGATGACTTGTTGTCCCGACCGTTGGGCACTTTAAACTGTTCGGGCGGCGACGACGACGGGCTGGTCCGGCGGTTGCCGATGACACCAACAACGCCGCCGCCACCGACACCGTTCTTATTCGGAGGATTCGGATACCTAGGCTCCTGCGGCGGTGGTTGCATCTGCAGGTGGTGCCTGGTGCCCGGCGGTATCACCGGTGTGTACGGACTAGTGTATACGCCGTACGGTCCAGGCGGTTGGTGCATAGGATACGGATGGTATGGCGAAGCGCTCACATAGAGCCGTGGGTGTCCGTACACCGGATACGGATGATGTCGATCGTCCATCCTGAGATGATGATTCATCGGCGACGGTAGCGGTTCCTTGGTGGCCGTTAGGTTAACCGGACGGCAGTCCACAGCCGCCGCGTACTTGGACGATGCTCTGGGCGCTTTTAGTGGGTTTACCGGCGCTGGTTTCGGCAATGGCCTCAGAAATTCAGGCGTGGCTGGAGGTTCTGAAGACTGCTGTTGCTGCTGCTGTTGTTGTTGTTGTTGTTGTTGTTGTTGTTGTTGTTGCTGTTGTGACGACACCGATTTCAAATACACGGAGGGTTCCACGTACGACATACGGTGATGTTGAACAGCCGCAGCCACAGCTTGGTGGTTGTACGGCATATGGGCCTGGAGACCGTGGCCAACCCCGTCAACCACGAGTCCGCTGGTGATCATTGCTGTTGGTATTGTTGAGAAATGCCTAGAAAAATAAAGCATAATACAATTTTGAAAGATGTTATGTTTAAATCCTTTAAAACGTTAAAATAGTGTGAAGGCTATTCAAAACATTTAACTTAAATAATTAATACTTCGTTTCAATACGTTGGCTATGCAATCACTATGACTATATAAAGAATCTATTTTTAATACCTACTGCGAGTCTGTGACTCTAAACAAATATAACAAGACATTATAATAATTGTTATATATTTTTAGACAATGTATTACAGTTTTACAACAACTTAATATACTATCTGGATAATCGTCGTCGGCATCGTGCTATAGTAATATACTAATATTATGACAAAGATTGTCTCCTTTTTTTCCCTAACCATATTTTAGTCATTGTCGTGGGCGATATCAAAAAACCGAATATTGTTATCCCAGCACATAATGTGTGTGCACGCGCGTGTTGTCTTGCGTGGGCGTATTTCAGCAGGCGACATACCGTATATAATAGTATAATAATTTCCGAAAGAAGCCAGTGAATATTGTGTAATATGCAATTACTACAGCAGTGGAGTACATTATAAACAATGTACGGTGGTACAAGTGGTCTTTCGCGATTTCTGCGGGTGTTATTATTTGGAATACGAAACTACTATTAGATTATATTTTACTATACACCCGGCACCGATATGGTTTTGAGAAATTACAATGAAAATTGTCTTAAGACTCTGTTGCTACAACGACAACACGACATGATACAAAACAAAGAGAACGTGACATTAATAGTTTATTTTTATTAAAAATCCGACAAGTAGAGATACGGATAGAAAAAGTATCGGTTGATAAATTCGAATGTTTGAGTCGTTTATCTTTGTTTAAATGTATATGAATTAAAAAATAATAATAATAATACAATATTTAACAACTGTCTGTACCCGATTGATATAGGATTGTTAGGTCGACTGTAGTGCGTGCGTAAATTGTCTACGTCCCGCGAGTATGCCAAACACATAAGTGACGTGTGTACCTATACATAGTTGTGCAAATTTTACGTCCTCTTGTAATACATATTACACGCATATATTTTACCGATAAAGTATAATTTCATTCAACGTGAGTATATCGTATTATATTATATTCCATTATTAAATAAATAATATATACGTTGTGCAGACACTGAGACACACGCGGTACGGGTAGTCGTGTAGAACACAATAATAAAAACAGACAAAAAGTCGCACTCGACACGTGCACGCTGATAATTTTTTATACGCACAGTTTCTCGAACAATACGCGTCAGTAACAGTATATTATGCTTATCTCGGTCCACAAAAATCTTAAATAAACGGCAAAAATTTTAGGAAAAAAAAAAATATAACATATTATACAACAAAACGTCGTGCACACCACACAATATGCACTCGAAAACAAGCTGGTTCAGCTGGTTGTTATAAGAATATAATGTGCCGCGTGGACACTGAAAAATGAAAATAAATAAATATAAGATACGAATAGTCTTATCTGAAGAAGAAGAAATAAAAAATTATATTCTTGGAAATCCAACGATTATTTTTTGCAAATGCCACGACCATGAAGAGTAAAAAAATAAAATTACATTTTATAAAATTGCGACATGCACTCGTGATATATTTTGTTCGACACTCGGTACCCCGCAATAGTAATGCTATTAATTATTATTAATCGAACCAATCTACGATGAAAATCGATTATAATCGTTCTTCTTATTTATACTAACCTCCCCTCCTTATCGCGTATTTTTATTTACTCTTTCGTTTAGACGCTGCAAACATGACCGGAGCGCCGGTGCTTCAGAAAGCGCGTGAAAATAAAATAGATAAAAAACCGGAAGGAAATCGAACGGTGAAATTTCACAAAACCCGTATACGCGTACTTGTGGTAGTTACTTATGTCTAACATGGACGTAGATTGATCGTAGATGGACATCAGAGAGTAAATCGTACTTTTCTAGTCGGTTTCAGTCGTTTTCAGTCGGTTTCGAACGTGCGAAATCAAATCGTATTTTTCGTATTTATAATATAATTGATGATTATAACATAATTTTCCGTTCCGTATATTATATATGTATAATATATCTGATAACGTGTCGATAATAATGTCGTATACACGCACGTTAATGAATAATATAACGAGTAATGACTAATGAAAGATGCACTAGATTGCTGTTTGCACAAGGTTAATGGTTTTATTGAACATAATAATATGCCATTCAGCCGTCCGACGTAACCACTTGGAAACATTATTATGTGGATACAAACAGACTATAGTGTGAATTAGTTAGATAAAACTATAATAAACCCGCGCGTCGATGCAAATATACCATTATTATAGTCTGTCGTTAAACAGCATATAATTGACGGGTCCGACTATAATAATATTATAGTCTTGCATTTCTGTTTTTACATTCCAAAATTTCACATTGTCGTAAACATTACATCGGTTACACGCACCGGTTGAAACAACCATTTCGACTCTCCTCGAGCGTTATTAATTATTATTAATTCATAATTTCATTCCAGAAATTCTGGTCGGTATGGTATATTCAATGGGGCGATTTCATTTTAAATTCAATAAGGTTGCAGAGCACGATGTCGAGTAACCATATTACATTAGTGTAAATACGAAATTTTTCATAAAAACTACCAAAATGACGTATGTTAAATGAGGAAAAAGCGAGTTTCTTTAGAGGTTTATAAGACGTGAACTATTGTGAGGGTAAAACCTCCGCTTCTAATTCACGAAGAAATAACATTGATATAGTATTAATTGTATACAAGCCGTAGGCTTTATCTTAAATCCGGTACCGAGTATATATAATTTGTATTTTATTTATATCATCTTCAGAGATACGCAATAGAAACGACAGAATTTACGAACGCGGCGCGAATATTGGACGTGCAAAACGGTGCATAAGTACGTCACAGCGACCTTGAGGCTAGAACGAAAAAAAATTCGTCAAAAACTCGTGTCGCGCGAAACAAAATGATACATTTGCTCGACACGACGCGTATGTATTATTAATTAGTACACATTAAAAAAATAATAATAGTAATAATAAAAAAAACACATATTAGGTATTCGAAGTATAAATAATTATTTCCCATCTCCCAGTGCGTTTCAATACGCCAGTACACATTGAAATCAAACATATTTGCCAAAATCTGCGCGTGTCATTCGCTACAATATAATAATTCAAAGCCGTTTAAAGCTTAAACGGTCCGTCACAGACTTTGCAGTTCCGGCAGCGCTCGTCGCCGTCACGAAAAAAATCGAACAATTAAAAGTGAATATAACATTTTACGTACGTCGAGTTTTCCGTACGCGCTCAGCAACCGTCTGGAATATACGAAAATAGAACGACAAAAACGCGGTCCCGTTGCGTTTAAATAAAAATAAAAATTTGCACAGCCGGAAACCAGTCTAAATACATCCAAGGTCAGCCGTCGTCGGCGGGTTGTTCGCAGCTGGGTGTACGGGTTTACGGATCTATATTTTTAGCAAAACACGTAGAGCTAGCATTGCTCTAACTCGACGGCGGCGGCCGGTCGACGGGCGAAATCAAATTGGAAAAACCAACGGAAAACGTAATGGAAAATGGTTAAAAATGAAAATGTTAACCTCGCAATTGATCGTTGTAATATTATAATGAGATGATCGTCGTAATGATTTTGTTATTTCGACGATACGTGCGCGACACAATCGGTATACATATTATTATATAACGCGAGTGAATAAAACAATAATTTATTATTAATATTTTTAAACATTTTTTTTTTTTTTTTTTTAATTTGTCGTTTACTTACCGGACGACGAATTATTATTAACAGCAATAATACTAATAATAATATTAATAGCAATAATCTTGCCGTTGGGGCTGATAAGCATTTTCCGTCGAAACCACCGCACGCACACACATACACACACACACACACAC